>JAWZYU010000005.1:92237500-92862500 GCA_038380435.1 Ryuthela nishihirai | reverse complement strand
TCATACAGTTATAAAGTGTGGGTTGTTTTACCTTTTGAGCGGTAGTTTTTGCACAAATGGGCTAAAAGGCCAGGTCACAAGGACCCCGAAAGCTCAGAGAAGGTTGGGAAAGGAGACCCACAGGAACAGCTGTTGGGAGACAGATGGTAGTCTCCCGTCAAGGCGTGTTCAATGGCCAGGTCACAAGGACCCCGAAAGCTCAGAGAAGGTTGGGAAGGAGATTCACACGAACAGTTGTTGGGAGACTCTATTAAGGTAGTAGTCTCCCATTAAGGCGTGTTCTTTAACGCGCACAGAGTATGGCTTCCCCCGCACACGGACCACAGTTTAATGTCCCATCCGGCGGACGGTGGCCTTATCCAAGCCGGTTGGTGTCCTCTACTGATGGTGGGCAGGGCGAGTAGTTTTGCGGAGATATGTAAATCTGAACACTGGCCTAACTGGGGCTCAAACCTGGGAGCTGCATATTTCAGGCCTGGCGCTCTACCGACTGAATTTGAGAGCAGGTGTTTGATTACGCCCTTATGTTGATGTAGCAAATCAGCAATCACTTTATTTTTTAGAACATGTACATTTCAGCTCTGGTGTACAATACGATTGTGCTCAAATCAAATATCTCCATAGCTAGTTCTCAATCGTATGACGCCGCTAATATAATAAATGCATTAAATGTGGGCGGATATTTCCACTATACACTGACGGTGAAAAGTTTGGGTTTCTGTTCGTATCGGCTCTTCGGTGTGGTTGAAATATGCTTCACATCTTTCATGTCAGTTAAATAAGCAAATAAATTGGTAATGAAATAAATAATAACTATTTTTCGAGATGGGACAGAAAACAATATTATTAAAATATATTTCCTTCATTTTTCAATTATTCTATATCAATTGCTGGATTGCCTTTTGATTCTGATCTGGCTCTTGCATTCTCATTCATTCTCATTAAAATATATTTCCTTTATTTTTCAATTATTCTAGGCGATGCAGCAGGTCATATGCTCCTCAGGAGGAATCGCATTGTCTGCAGTCAGATTAAAACACCTGAAAGAACTTCTTGCATTAATAACTTCAACTCTAGTAAGAGACACAATAAATAAATAAATACCCCCTCAAGCAGCTGCTTGCCACAGAGGTCTGATAGGAGCCTGTCAGTTTATATGCCAAAGTAAAAGATCTGAGAGGATGGCAGAACCTCAGCAGAAAACAACACGAACATCCATGCCTTACCCGGGGCTCGAACCCAGGTCCCGTAGATCAGTAGCCAAGCGTGCTAACCATTCGGCCACGGGCCGGCTCGAGAGACACAATAGCACAAAAAAACTAGAAGAGTGACATATCGCATGGGGCTAATAGGGAATGCTCATTTTCAAAGACAATGAGATTTTTGTTTCCGTCTTTAGCACTCACTAACAGTGGAAATTGGGACCAAAGTATTATTATACAAATATTTACTACCTTTACAACACAAAAAGAAATTTTCATTTATCTTTCATAAAAAGTTGCGTTTCCCCGTACCTTTAAAGACAAGGAAACAAATCATTGGTGCCAATGTAAACCTCTTGATTTTCACACTTTTATCATCAAAATATTCAAATTTCTATCATAAGCAGATCGTCAGACATATTTGTTAAATTTTGAGCATTTTTCAACATTTTCTACCATTAGAAGACTATTAGAAGCTGTTGGGAAAGTGCGAATTGTAATATTTCATCACAAATATATATATCAAATCATATATCTCCATACACAAAAATAATATCCAACACAAAATACTCATAATATCCAACACAAAATCCATACTCATAATATCCAACACAAAATCCATACTCATAATATCCAACACAAAATCCATACTCATAATATCCAACACAAAAATAACATATAATTTACTTCTAAAATCAAGGAAGTTGAATGCCTACAACCGGACATTAGCTCGTCTAGTTTATAAAATCAAACTAAAAAAAGGGGGAAATATTTTAATATTTGAAGAAACACAACGTAATGCCTAACCACAACTAATCCGAAAATGTTTCTTCCCATTTGAAAAATATCACCAAATAGTATCTCCATTTCTTGAAACACAGCATTTATATTAACACTGGCACAAGGAATGTCATAGCAGTAATAATAGCATCGTCGCCATGTCCGTTTCTTTACTAAAGATGACGTATTCCGTAGGGCAAATAGCCGAATCAGGATAAATGTCCTAAAGCCAAATCTCGGCCAAACACATGAATGCTGCAACTGGCAAATTTTACTTCAGATACTTGTAGGAAAGCTCGGATCTAGAATAAAATGAAAGAGGGGGGCAGATATTGAAAAACGAGTGCAATATGCACAAGTTTACTAATTTTTGGTCCCCATTACCATCACTAGCATTCTCAACGGGGGGGGGGGGGGGGGGGGGGGGGGAAGGTGCACCCTTTGCTCCTCCTGTACAGTCGCTCAAAAAAGTATCCGAACGCTATGGTTGATTACAGAATTCAGAAAAAATATCTGGCAGCGAGTTTTTTAGAAATTAGTTCACCGTTCACAGCAAACTGGAGCGTGTGCAGTAACTGCACACGCTCCAGTTTGCTGTGAACGGTAACTGGAGCGTGTACAGTTGCTGTACACGCTCCAGATATTTTTCCTGAATTCTGTAATCACGTGGCACAAAGGTTGCCAGATCACTAATTTCTAAAAAAAATCGCTGCCAGATATTTTTTCTGAATTCTGTAATTAACCATAGTGTTCGGATACTTTTTTGAGCGACTGTACATCAGATCCTGCTTCTATAATGAGTAAAAAGAATATGAATAAAGTGGAGATTGTGATGTAGTCAAGATCTAATAAGAATCTATTAAGATCTAATAAGAAAGTTAGAAGGAATACTTTTTGGGTCTGAGATTGAGGAACATTATTCGTCAATTAGTGTTTAGTTAACTTTAAATTTAATAACTATAAACATAAGTAAGTTTAAAAATTCTGACTGAAACTGAATTTTTCTATCTCTTGTGTGATCTTAGAGATTTTATCAATTTATTCATTATCTGTCCTCAATGAAAGAGAGGAGCAATCTCCTTCCATCAGATGGGGTTGGATTGGGTTGTTTTACCTCTGAGCGGCACTTTTTTGCACACCATGGGCTAAATGGCCAGGTCACATGGACCCGAAGGCTCAGAGAAGGTTGGGGGAGGGGACCCACTGGAACAGCTGTTGGGAGACAGATGGTAGCCTCCCGTCAAGGCCATCCAGCTTGTTCTTTAACGTGCACAGGGTATGGCTCTCCCGCACACGGGGCCAAGGCTTAACGTCCCATCCGACGGACGGCGGCCTTTCCAAGCCCATCGGTGTCCCTTACTGACCGTGGGCAGGGCGGGGAATTTTTGCGGAGATAAATCTCAACGCTGACCCAGCTGGGACTCGAACCTGAGAACTGCAGATTACGAGCCTGGCGCGCTACCGACTGAGCCACCCCCGCCCCCCATCAGATGGGGTGCTAAGTCGCGGTTCCTTTCACATCTTACGCCGTGGGCAATCAAAAGATACAGTGACATTGCAAAAGCTTCTCTTTACATTCGTTAAGTATCGAAGTGAAAAAATCCCAATGCTTATGGGTTTTTAGAGATTTTTCCATTTCAGCCATTGTGCAATAAAAATTCAGTACTCCAAAGGTAGGATCTGGTAGCATTTTATCTACCTAGCATTTTCTTTAAGAGGTTACAAATTACGAGTTTTACATTCTTAAATGATGTATTAATAAAGGTAGAGAAAAATTATTATATCTCCAGAAATAAATTTTTTATTGCTGTTGTCTCAGATTTATATAACACCAATAAAGACAGAATTGGAATTATAGATCAGGCTGCTTCTGATTTTTTCCTGCAAAGGGAAAAGAAATTTTCCCTTGCAGCACGAGTTTCTAAGCACGAGTCATATTACAAAAAAAAAAGGAGAAAAACACACACGATCACAAAAAGGAATAATATGAAGGAATGTCTATGCGATGGCTTAGAAAACTGACTCTCTATCCTCTGCTATAAGTGGCAAAAAAGAAAGAAAAAATGAGCCAATTTTATGGTAACCAGCTCGGTTTTCTCTCATCGTGATGTCCTCAAAGCGTCCCGAGTCAGAAAAATCGAAGATGGTGACTGAAGAGCAGGGAGAGCGCACGTAATTGGTCATTTGTTGGATACTCGGAGGTTTGTTTGCTGCTGCTGCTGAGGTTATAAGGATTCTACGAAGGTGATGGAGTCGGAGCCTATTCATCTCCCATATCACGTGTTATTTCTTTCCTTCACAAAGAAACAAAACTGGCCACTGCCTCTGATTCTATGCCACAACATCTCCTTGCCATTGCTGCGAAGGTGGGAAGGCATTCGGTCAATCTTTGTAATGGTGCTTCTCCGCAACGCAACGACGAACAGTTCTCACTGCACACACGCAACCAGCTCCTTCTCATAAAATTCGCTCCGATGACTTGCGACAGCCACACCAGTGCGGGAATTCGCGGAGCGCATTTCGAGACAATTGAACACTATGCTTTCTTTCTGTTGAGCTCCTTTGTTGTTTCTGGCTCTCGCAGGAATTTGGGTTGTCGACAGTGACGCTTCACCTCCGAGACATTTACATAGGTAGCGCCTTGCAGTTCGTTTTGTCACTCGCGTCCCGCCTCGCCGCTCTTTAATCTTTGGGAGTAAACAGAATCAAACGTCCCACGACGCTTCTACGGTGGCAGTTTTATTTTCTCTAAATTCCATCTGCGCCAATAACAGAAGGAAACTTCGCTGAGAACTCCGAACACGATTCTAGGGAAGTCAGAGGAGGAGGGAGGGGGGAAGAGGAAACAAATCGATGAAACATGGATGGAATGGAAGGGATTTGAGATGCTGGGACGATCTCCGTAGTAAATGTGGACATGGATGTGTTAAGAGAAGAGTAAAGTAAATAAATGCTCCCTTAAGCAGCTGCTTGCCACAGAAGTCAGTTTCGACTTGCCACAGAAGCCTTGTCAGTTTAATAAGCCATAGTAGAAGGTCTGTGAGTTGGGTTGGGTTGGGTTGTTTTACCTCTGAGCGGCACTTTTTTGCACACCATGGGCTAAATGACCAGGTCACATGGACCCCGAAGGCTCAGAGAAGGTTGGGGGAGGGGACCCACTGGAACAGCTGTTGGAAGACAGATGGTAGCCTCCCGTCAAGGCCATCCAGCGTATTCTTTAACGTGCACAGGGTATGGCTCTCCCGCACACGGGGACACGGCTTAACGTCCCATCCGACGGACGGCGGCCTTTCCAAGCCCATCGGTGTCCCCTACTGACCGTGGGCAGGGCGGGGAATTTTGCGGAGATAAATCTCAACGCTGACCCAGCTGGGACTCGAACCTGGGAACTACAGATTTCGAGCCTGGCGCGCTACCGACTGAGATACCCCCGCCCGGAAGGTCTGTGAAGATGGTCTGTGAAGATGGCGGGATCTCAGCAGGAAAACGACACAAACATCATTGCCTTAACCCGGAGCTCGAACCCAGGCTCCTTTGATCAGCAGCCAAGCGTGTTAACCACTCGGCTACGGGACATGGAGGCTTAGTTATTAACTTTGCAGAGGATAAACATTATGGTATTTATGATCGCAAAAAATTGCAATTTTTTTTGGAATAAGAGAAACTGATGTTATCTAACGTCAGAGTTAATATTAATCGACGAGATGCACAGAAATCGTAAAAGAATTAAAAAGTAGTAATGGATGTTTATGTCTTTCTGTCTCTGCTATTTAGAAAGTTAAGTAGCAAATTTAACTCACCAGTAATTCGCTATAAAATGCATCCTTCTTTGGGCGGGGGGGGGGGGGAGGGGGGCTCAGTCGGTAGCGCGCCAGGCTTGTAATCTGTAGTTCCCAGGTTCGAGTTCCAGCTGGGTCAGCGTTGAGATTTATCTCCGCAAAATTCCCCGCCCTGCCCACGGTCAGTAGGGGACACCGATGGGCTTGGAAAGGCCGCCGTCCGTCGGATGGGACGTTAAGCCGTGGCCCCGTGCGCGGGAGAGCCATACCCTGTGCACGTTAAAGAACGCGCTGGATGGCCTTGACGGGAGGCCACCATCTGTCTCCCAACAGCTGTTCCAGTGGGTCCCCTCCCACAACCTTCTCTGAGCCTTCGGGGTCCATGTGACCTGGCCATTTAGCCCATGGTGTGCAAAAAAGTGCCGCCCAGAGGTAAAACAACCCAACCCAAGCATCCTTCTTAAAAACAGTTTCTTTAGTACAAGTGCAGTCCAATATCTGTAGAAGAAAGTGAAGCTAATATGCTTTGTTGGAAAAAGTTAGTTTTATTGGATTAAAGTTCTGGCTTCGACAGAACATATTCATTATAGACAAATGATATTTTTAATAACTCACAAAGATAACAAAAATGTCCGAATATTTCCGAGAATGACGAGAAATTGCCAGAATTTAGCTGTTCCCGAATATCGATAACATAAGGAATAAAATTGACCAGAAGCATGCACGGAGGAAATTTTTGCGAACGAAATTATATTGTTAGTTATCCCATCGTTCTGCACGTTATAGATATTTTATATGCATCTATATGTTATATATGTATCATAGATTATATATTAAAGACAAATTACCTCTGAAGCAGTTGTTTTCTCATCATCATCATCATCATCATCCTCAAGCAGCCATGGGCTACGGAGGTCCAACCAGACCGCGCAGTTTAATTCTCCAAGCATATCTGTCCTGAGCTACATCTGCTGCATCCGGCCACTGTACACCAATTC
Organism: Ryuthela nishihirai; assembly: GCA_038380435.1. NCBI lineage: Eukaryota > Metazoa > Arthropoda > Arachnida > Araneae > Heptathelidae > Ryuthela > Ryuthela nishihirai. Next base: position 92,855,741 of record JAWZYU010000005.1, on the reverse strand, counting down.
TAACAAGGTCCTGTTTGACATTGTCTGCCCACCGCATCCTAGGTCTCCCCCTCCTTCTGAGGCTTCTAGGCACACTGTTCATAACCCTATTCGCCAATCTATAATCATCCATACGGGCAACATGGCCAAACCAGCGGAGTCTCTCTCTGCACAATATGCTGCTTAAAGGAGGTTGCAGACTCCTTTGCCTAACCTCATCATTAGTTACAAAGTTAAACCACCTACTACCCAAGATACTGCGTAAGCATCTAGAATCAAAAGCATCTAGTTTCCTGTTATCTTGCTTACACAGCGTCCAAGTTTCACTACCATAACTAATCCTAGAAAGAACCAAACTATTATACAGTCTAATGTGTAACAGGATCCTGTCAGTTTAACACGTCATAGGAACGCGAAACATCAGAAGGACAATAAAGAAAGAAACATCCCTGCTTTATCCGGGTTACAACCCAAGTACCTTTGATCAGTAGCCAAGCTTGTTATCCACTATGCTATATATCGTCTAGTGGCGGGGGTGGCTCAGTCGTTAGCGCGCCAGGCTCGTAATCTGCAGTTCCCAGGTTCGAGTCCCAGCTGGGTCAGCGTTGAGATTTATCTCCGCAAAATTCCCGCCTTGCCCACGGTCAGTAGAGGACACCGATGGGCTTGGAAAGGCCGCCGTGTCCCTTGTGCGGGAGAGCCATACCCTGTGCATGTTAAAGAACACGCTGGACGGGAGGCTCCTAACAACTGTTCCAGTGGGTCTAACACTGTCCCCCAACCTTCTCTGAGCCTTCGGGGGTCCTTGTGACCTGGCCATTTAGCCCATGGTGTGCAAAAAAGTGTAGCTGAGAGGTAAAACAACATATCATCTATGACAGGGGTGGGCAATTGTTTTCGTATCTACACTGCGAATACGTATTGACGTGGCCGTCCTAGTGGAAAATACGAGACGAATCTTCGGTCGCGCACGGGAAGGAAATCTCGGTTCAAGGCGGATTTTTCTGACTGTCTTGGCGGGCCACAAAAAACTCTTAGCGGGCCGAATGTGGCCCGCGGGCCGCTATTTGCCCACCCCTGATCTATGAAATATCATGCATGTATCATATATTTTAATGTGTATGAAAAATGAAACATTGGATGGCCTTGACGGATTGAGTTGTTTTACCTCTGAGCGGTACTTTTTGCACACAATAAACTGAATGGCCAGGTCACAAGGATCCCGAAGGCTCAGAGAAGGTTTGGGGAGCGGGCATTGTGATCTGGGCATTTAGTCCATTGTGTACAAAAATGTTTCTCTAAAACACTCAACCCAAACCAAACATCAAGAGAGCAAACCTGAGCCGAATCTCATAGTATATAAAGATGCATTTTAAACTTAAATATCGTCGTCGTCTTAATCAATGGGAGTGTGGAGATTAGTCACTTATTGGTTTATTTATCGTGCAAAGTATGTCTTAAAGGAAAACCCGTTTCTCTCAAAATTCCCTTTATGAATAGAAGCGAGAAACGAAAATCTGTTCGACCTGCCGCATGAATGGAAATACATCGCTTAGAACTTCTGAGCAATAATTGCATTTTCGCCAGCTCCAGTTTTAAGAGCTGAGACGTTGTTTTATTTCTTTAATCTTTCCTTTGTCTTTTTTTTTCTCTTCCGTCCAATCGATAGTTTACTCTGAGCATCATCACAGGCCAAGCGACCGAGGCAACCAGTTGAGGCATTTTTCGCTCTCTCTCTTTCTCTCAAAAAGAACTCAGAAAACTGGCCCGTCTGTTCTCTCACTAACTTCGCAAAAGCCTTCTACGACAGCTTCAAGTATCGACTTCCGTTATTGCCGATATAGGATTTCGCATATCCCACCGTCAAAATTGCCAAATGCCGCCATTGATTCCGGGGCTGACAAAGGTGATCTGGAAGCTCGCGAGGAACTGTTCCGATTTCGCGCCTATTATTAGAACGAAATGGCGGCAATTGTGATGCAGAATGGGGAAGCTGGCTTTCGGAATTGATTTCATTATGGCCACGTGTCGCCCGACCTGCTGAGCAAGCACGTGAGACCGTTGTATGTGCGTGTGTGTCTGTCTGTAAGCTTTCATTCCGGAGGAGGCGGATGAAGTGGCGAGAAAGATGGGGGGTAGGGGGGGTTGTAATTTAAGCGCGTACAGAGAGAAACGCACAAACTGTGCTTAATTGATTGCGAACAGTGGCAGAATGTTTGGTAGCGTTAACGCGAGCCGAAATAAAAGCGGAGCTCATTTATAATCCTGCAACTAACACGCTAACCGATGAACAGTGAAGCTGCGCAGCGGAACCTTTCTCCTGCTGCTGCTGATTCTCTTACAAACATCTGGATGCAGGGAGCAACAGGATGTTGGACTGCGAGAGACTCTCCCTGTAATTAGTTTTTCGTTTTTCACGTGAGATTAACTGACCACGTGTGCTCATTGTATAGTTTTCAGCAGCCGAGTAACAAAAGTACACACTTCATCTGTTGAATTGTGTTCCGCTTCACTTGCTAAAAGAGGTAAGTGAAGTTAAGTAGTTAGTGTTTTGCTTTCAAGTTCAACACCCGCGTTTTTCAGTTTGACTGGAGCAATTAGTTCATGAGTTAAGGAGGATCAATTAATCTGAAAAGATTGATTGATCCCCCTTCAGATTAATCTGAACCTCTTGTCTTTTAAAGACTTCCCAGTATGTGATAGAACATTATGGTAAGTTTTCTTTGAAAGCATTTAATCTCACACTAAACGAAAGGCAGCAAGTACAATCGCTCAAAAAAGTGACACGAAGGTTGTCAGATCACTAATTTCTAAAAAAATCGTTGCCAGATATTTTTTCTGAATTCTATAATCAACCATAGTGTTCGGATACTGTTTTTTTGAGCGACTGTACTTCATCCCTGTATCTCTGGGGAAGGGGTTAGTTCACTTTGTACGTAGCTAAGTTCGTAATCCACAATCCCAACTACACCTGCATTCAGATTTATCTCCTCTAAACCACCATCCTGCTCTTAGTCCGAAAAAGGACAACGATGGGCTTTGAAAGACAGCCGTCCCATGGATGGAACCTTAAGTTGGGATACCATGTGCAGGAGAGCCATGCATGCCCGGTGTACGTTAAATAACACCCTGGATGACCTTGATGGGATGTTATCATCTGTCTCGTAATAGCTGTTCAGTGCCCCCCCCCCCTCAACCTTCTCTGAGCCCTCGGAGTCCCTGTGAGCTGGTCATTTTAGCCCATTGTGTGTAACAAGGTTTCTCTCTAAAATTATTCAACCCATAGCGTTTCGCTATTATGAAATATGAAAAACAGATAAAAAATATTGCTTTGCCCTTTCCTTTAACGTTAGCAATTCAAAGCAGCAATTACAATATTTTTTTACTGTGAACCTCTGTCGTAAGAAATAATCCATAACGAGAAAAAATTTTATAATTCTTGCAGTTAATATTTTCAAATGAATATGCAGTATTTCGGTGTAATCCTCGATACCCTTTCAATAAGCACTTTTTACGGCTCCAAAGTCTTTATATAACGAATTTCCTCTGAGCCAACCGCAATAGAGCGAATGTATCCCCTTTAAACAAATGTTTAAGTTTCTGAATGGCAAAAATTATGTGACGTGTTCAATAACGTTCGAAAGAAGAGCTGAAATCTAGAAGAAAAAAGAACACAATAAAAAGTTAAAATAAAATTTAATGATTATCAAACATAAGAAAAAACTTAAAATGAGTTCAAATTTGCTTAATTTGTTTTCATCTTCATTTTAAAGCAAATTGTTATTTCCTTTTGCACTTGAGATAAAGAAAAAAGCATTTTGCTTTACACTTGAGAAGAAAAATTTTGTTTTGCAATTGAGATAAAGAAAACTTTGCTTTACACTTGAGAAGAAAAATTTTGTTTTGCAATTGAGATAAAGAAAACTTTGCTTTACACTTGAGAAGAAAAACTTTGTTTTGCAATTGAGATAAAGAAAACTTTGCTTTACACTTGAGAAGAAAAACTTTGTTTTGTAATTGAGATAAAGAAACTTTGCTTTACACTTGAGAAGAAAAATTTGTTTTGCAATTGAAATAAAGAAAACTTTGCTTTACACTTGAGAAGATAAACTTTGTTTTGCAATTGAGATAAAGAAAACTTTGCTTTACACTTGAGAAGAAAAACTTTGTTTTGCAATTGAGATAAAGAAAACTTTGCTTTACACTTGAGAAGAAAAACTTTGTTTTGCAATTGAAATAAAGAAAACTTTGCTTTACACTTGAGAAGATAAACTTTGTTTTGCAATTGAGATAAAGAAAACTTTGTTTTACATTTGAGAAGAAAAATTTTGTTTTGCAATTGAGATAAAGAAAACTTTGCTTTACACTTGAGAAGAAAAGCTTTGTTTTGCAATTGAGATAAAGAAAAATTTGCTTTACATTTGAAACAAAAAACTTTGTTTTACATTTGAAACAAAAAACTTTGCTTTACACTTGAAACAAAAAACTTTGCTTTACATTTGAAACAAAAAACTTTGCTTTACACTTGAAACAAAAAACTTTGCTTTACATTTGAAACAAAAAAACTTTGCTTTACACTTGAAACAAAAAACTTTGCTTTACATTTGAAACAAAAAACTTTGCTTTACCTTTACACATTTTCTACGGTAAACTGTTTAAAGTTTGTGTTAGTGCAGAAACTCTGGATCTGTCGCAATTTATCAAAGAAAGGGACATTAAAAATGATTTTTAGTGAATAATAGTTTAAGAAACTTTCAGTGCCAGGCCGTACATTTCCTTACTTTATGCAAATATGAAGTGTAAATCTAATATCCTGAAGCCAATAACGGCTCGAAACTTTTTAATCTCTTTCTTTGAAACTTTTAAACCCTCAGTTCAAACTTTGCTAATGCCTCTTAACTTCAGAGTAATTAATTATTAACTTTATTAATCAGGCCTCTAATAAATTACCTTTCTTTGAATACGAATTACGTAAAATAACTTCGATGGTTGCTAGTTACTTGCAGTAGTAAACTACGAGGTTATGAGCGAAGCACTAGACTCCTGTGTATGTTTTAGGTAAGATGACTTTTAGTGAATATTTTGTCAGTGATTTTCAAGGACAACTTTTTGTAAATACACGACCACCACTTGGAGAATTTGGCTCTTTAATTTGAGGGGAAACACGAAAATTTCTTTAGGCAAACTTCAGTGCCGAATGCGACAATCGCGGTAGAGTTTCGCTGCCTTAATGTTTAAAAGAATGACACCGGAAGTCATTACTGAGAACATTAAAGAGCAGCGTTGATTACTCTTGCATGCAAAAGCAATTAATTTTACGCCTTTGCATTTTTGCTATGTACTCCGTCGATTATAAACATTGTTTTCGACGGTTATTGCATGAATATATAAATATAAATATTTATGTTTAAAATTGTTTGGTGGGTAATAGTGGAAATCAATTATTATTATTTTAGCCCAAGGTAATAGTGGAAATCCGAACACTATGGTTGATTACAAAATTCAGAAAAAAAATATCTGGCAACGATTTTTTTAGTCACGTGACACGAAGGTTGCCAGATCACTAATTTCTAAAAGAAATCTCTGCCAGATATTTTTTCTGAATTCTGTAATCAACCCTAGTGTTCGGATACTTTTTTTTGAGCGACTGTACTTCATTCGTATATCTCTGGGGAGGGAGTCCTATTAATTGGGCTAAAATATTGCAATTTTAATGAAGCATAAATTTCTGTAAAATATTGTCAATTTTTTGTTATCTAACTCGTTATTTTGGAATTCTAGTCAATTGAAAAGAAATTCCAATCATGAAATATATGGAGGTCTTATATTATCCAATAGTTTATAGTAGGTTTCTTGTATCGCTACTACCACAAGTTTGGTTCTTTTAACTCTGAGTGTCACTTTTGTGCATATACAACGGGATAAATGGAGAAGTTACGAGAACACTAAGGGTTCGGAACAGGTTAGAGAAAAAGACTCACTTTGACAGGTGTTAGGGGATAAATGGAAGCCACCTGTCATGGCAATCCAGCATGTTGTTGTTGGGTTGTTTTAACTCTGAGTGGCACTTTTTTTGCACACCATGGGCTAAATGGCCAGGTCCCATGGACCCCGAAGGCTCAGAGAAGGTTGGGGGAGAGGACTCACTGGAACAGCTGTTTGGAGATAGATGGTAGCCACCCGTGAAGGCCATCCAGCGTGTTCTTTAACGTGCACAGGGTATGGTTCTTCCGCATATGGGCCACGTCTTAACGTCCCATCCGACGGACGGCAGTCTTTCCAAGCCCATTGGTGTCCCCTACTGACCGTGGGCAGGGAGGGAAATTTTGCGGAGATCAATCTCAACGCTGACCATACCCATAGCTGGGACTCGAACCTGGGAACTACAGATTACGAGCCTGACGCGCTACCGACTGAGCCACTCCCTCCCCAATCCAGCGTGTTCTTTAGCAATTACAGGCATGTCTCTCATGCATAGTGTCCATGGCTACCCTTCAAAAGAAAGGAAAAGTGGATATCAACTGGGGCTTTTTCTAATCCCATCATTGCACTCTTCTTCGGTGACGGCACGGCGAGCACTGATTTTTAGAAAGTCTTCATGTTACGGGTAGGAAAACTTTGCAAAAATTAGTTGAGTTAATCCTGAGCTCTTAATATTGGGATTACAGGCCTTGCACATGTGTATGATAGAACAATTTAATGAAGTAGGTTAAAGTATACTGTACTGTACTAGCCAGTGCATGACGCAACCCCGAACACAACAAACTTAGCTGTGTTGTGAGACAAGATGTAATTTACTGGCCGGGAAGATGGGTCAGGTTATGGCATTGCCTCCTTTTTGAAGAAGGCTTGAAAGGGTTGATTGCCTTGCCCCCCGAAGCTTCTTCTCTTGGAGCATTTCTTTGTAGAAGGAGATCACATCAGCAACAATTCTCTTCACTCATTTTCAGTGAAGTGATCCAGATTCAGGTTCAAAACTGTTCACCAGAAAACAAAACAATGGCAAAAAGAGAGACTTCGGTGGTGAAACAAATAGATTGGCGAGCACCACTCAAACCGATGAAAGCGCAGTATGGCGAGCTAGCGCTCATTGGCCGAGAGCATACAATACGTACAGTGTGCTTTCGCTCTTATACTCATTTTCCTTCTCCCAGTCGGGTTGCGCTCCGCACCCCTTAAATGCCACCCATACTCCAAGTCCCTACTGGTCTCCCCTGAGACAAACCTTTAATGCCACCCATACTCCAAGTCCGTACTGGTCTCCCCTGAGACAAACCTTTAATGCCACCCATACTCCAAGTCCCTACTGGTCTCCCCTGAGACAAACCTTTAATGCCACCCATACTCCAAGTCCCTACTGGTCTCCCCTGCGACAAACCTTTAATGTCACCCATACTCCAAGTCCCTACTGATCTCCCCTGAGACAAACCTTTAATGCCACCCATACTCCAAGTCCCTACTGGTCTCCCCTGAGACAAACCTTTAATGCCACCCATATTCCAAGTCCTTACTGGTATCCCCTGAGAAAAACCTTTAATACCACCCATACTCCAAGTTCCTACTGGTCTCCCCTGAGACAAACCTTTAATGCCACCCATACTCCAAGTCCCTACTGGTCTCCCCTGAGACAAACCTTTAATGCCACCCATACTCCAAGTCCTTGCTGGTCTCCCCTGAGACAAACCTTTAATACCACCCATACTCCAAGTTCCTACTGGTCTCCCCTGAGACAAACCTTTAATGCCATCCATACTCCAAGTCCCTACTGGTCTCCCCTGAGACAAACCTTTAATGCCACCCATACTCCAAGTCCCTACTGATCTCCCCTGAGACAAACCTTTAATACCACCCATACTCCAAGTCCCTACTGGTCTCCCCTGAGACAAACCTTTAATGCCATCCATACTCCAAGTTCATACTGGTCTCCCCTGAAACAAACCTTTAATGCCACCCATACTCCAAGTCCTTACTGGTATCTCCTGAGACAAACCTTTAATGCCACCCATACTCCAAGTCCCTACTGGTCTCCCCTGAGACAAACCTTTAATGCCACCCATACTCCAAGTCCCTACTCGTCTCCCCTGAGACAAACCTTTATCTTCTACTTCCAGGCTTCTCATGCCACTCGTGTAGTGTCTAAAGACGGAATACGAATTTTTCCCATGGGGGGCGGGTCCTTCGGGAACCACCCCCCACCCCAATTATTGAGTACGTACAGTGCCGTACTAGGTATCATTGGTTGAAAGGTTGAGATAGATAGTGCTCTCTCTACTCTGCTGGGTGACCACCCATGAGAGAAATATATATGAACTGGACTGTAAGTACTGTTCGTATGCACTGTTTTTTTTTACACAATTGCTTACAAAAGGTTTAGTTATACTTTAGGAACGTGTTCTGCTGCACATGGTTATGAAAAAATGTTCCTGTGAACAATGGTGCCAGAAACGCCTCCCTTCCAAGTTATAGCACATTTTGAGAGTGCAAATAAGGAAGCCTGTCAACAGGTACGATACTAGTCAATTCACAACACTTTCATGTCTGATGGTATAGTAGATGTATGCAAATGTTGGACAAAATCCCACTAATCTTGGTTATCTCAATCCTACGTATCCTGTCCGTCGGATTCGTAGACTCTATGGCCTGCACGTTCTCCCGATTTGAATCCATTGGATTTCTTCTTATGAGGACAAGCCTTAACTGGCATAGTGATTAGGCAGCTAGCGACTGTTCCAGCAAGGCAAACTTTGTGTGTTGTGTTAGCTCTAACTAAGGCAGTGGTCAGCAGTGACTTCGGTCTTAGTAGGGCGTGTCCTTGTATGAGAAGGCGTGTAAAAGCTAGGAGTAGCTTCTAGGATACTTCTCTGTCCTATATGTCGCAAATCAAAAAAAAAAGTTAAAGCTGATATTTAGCTCTTTGCGAACGGATCGTGGATGGTTGTCAAAGAATTCAGAACATTCCGAAGTTTAGAACGTGTTCGGCAACCGATGAGAAGATCCCGTATGGCGTGAATTGCTGCCCAGAGAGGTCATTTCGAACACTTGCTCTGAGGTAGACTTACATAATTGTTCTCGTCGATCACTTACAGGATGCTGTAATAACTGGAGTAAAAGCTAACTTCACTGGCTTTCTAACTTGCACTCTCAAAATGCGCTATAACTCGGAAGAAAAAAAAATTCTGTCCCAATATTCACAGAAACTTTTTCCATCGTTATGTGGAGTAGAACACTGTTCCAAACGTTTGACTAGATTTTTCATATATACATACATATTTTTTATATGTATATTAATATAAAAATGTTTCTGAGGCGAACAGTGCTATAACGAATCAGCACAGTACGGGAGAGTGCTAAAGAGCCTCTTCGGTGACTCTTGATTTGTAGACTGTCACTTTGATCGCTATTTGACCTTGAACGCGACACCGAATCTGAAATTTCATAATATCTCTGATATCCTACGATCGAAATATCCCTTGTATCAATTTGCAGCTCTTCAGCACTGGTATATCGAAATTTGACCTTTAACCTCAAAGGATCCATCGGATCCAAATTTTATAGGTTTCTGAGTTTTAAGGCTTGAAACAATCCTAGGAACCAATTTTTAACTCTCTACCACCAGTAGATTAAAATTTGACCTTTTATCTTAAAGGATCATCCGGATGATAAATTATATAAAGTTTCTAAGATCTACAACCTGAAACACCTTCAGGCACCGATTTTCTCGTTTCTAGCACTCGTAGACCAAAGTTTGACCTCTAAGTGACTTTTATTTGACCTGGAGGATACATCGAAGGTCAAATTCCTGATTTTTTTTCCCGAGATCTACGACGCGGATTGGTACAAATTTTCAGAGCTCCTCTCCACTTTTGCCTCATGGTCAGAGTTAGCGTGATTTCCTATCAGTCACTCAAATCACTCAGTCTATCATTCACAATCATCTGTCTATATATATTTGATATATGACAGTGAGTAGGAGGAAGTGAAAGGCTTGCCCTTTAAAAAAAGGAGGTTCCATTCCCAGCCCTGCCTAATAAAATTTATATTTTAAAGTCATGATATATTAATATCGTACATATGTAATATTATAATAATAATTGTGGACATGTGAAGTAATAAAAATTACCCACCCTTTTCTTAAACTACCGTAAAATGTCTGAATTCAAATACAGGGCTATTCATATATCGACGCAATGATATGACGAATATATGAAAAATCTAAAATAAACACAAAACAAGAAACTTATTTGTTTCCGCAAAACAAATGAGGAAATCGAATAAAGCTTTAGGCGAAAACTATGAAATCTGGGTATTTAAATATAGTGCTGAGATTTCATGTGCATTTTCCTCTGGACTTTTGTGTAGTTTTTTTTTTCTTCATATATTTCCCATCAAATGAAATATTCAAAATAAAAAAATTAAAAAACTCAGCTCTTTAAAAATGTAACGGAGCAGCTCTGTTGTACAGTAATAAAATAAATAAATACCCCCTCAAGCAGCTGCTTGCCACAGAGGTCTGACAGGAGCCTGTTAGTTTATATGCCACAGTAAAAGATCTGAGAGGATGGCAGGACCTCAGCAGAAAACAACACGAACATCCAAGCCTTACCCGGGGCTCGAACCCAGGTCCCGTAGATCAGTAGCCAAGCGCGCTAACCACTCGGCTAGATGAAAAGAATAAATTTTGATGTAAGTGTAATTTGAGTTCCTGTTCTCTGCACATTCTTGATTTAGAATCCTTTTTGCTGAAATAAGAATCAAATCCTGAAAGGCAACATTTAAAAATCGTAAAAAAGTAAGCGGTATGAGTTTTTTTATTTTTGTGATAATCATAAATTCTTATAGAATACAACGTAATGAATAGAACGCGATGTAAATAATTAAACTCTGAAATAAACCTCTGTATTTTAAGAATTATGAGCTTTGATTTGAAATATTACTTTTGGGAAAACAAAACGGCAAAATATTCCTTGCTCACACTTACAATTTAATTTTTTTCTTTCTACGCTAAACACGTTGTTTTCTGTAAAAAAAAAAGTACTATGTGTGTATTACCTATGTATTCACTTTCAACCTCTCCCCATGCTAGATTGCTTAATCCACTTCTATCTCTCGATTACACCCACTCCACACGTGACTCCTGTCGACCAATCATGCTCCATGTGCAGAGAGTGTGTGTAAATATTCTTTCTCCATCAGCGGGCGCATCAGTAGAGCTCTCAGCGGCTTGCCGACTCTCACACAGTTGATTGTCATTGATTTTCCTATATGCCACCGACCGTAAAGCCCCCGACATCAGCCATGATTAATTACCAACCCGGAGGCGAGCTGTAGCCAATGTGCTTCTTGACTGACAGGACAGAACTGAAAAGGGGGAAAGGAAGCACCACGGGATAGTCAAGGTGAGGGAGTCACGAAGCATGTCAGTGAGTACTCCCTCTTCTCTTCGGGTGACCTCCTTCGGGTACTCCTTGAATCTTACGTGGGATTGCTGCATCTGCTGACTTTCTGGTGGTGTCAAGAAGATATAATTGAATGTCTCTCTAGATTCTAGCGTTGGTCTTGGCTGAGAGTATAATCTGAGAGATGTCTGAAAATTTATGTATGCTCTACTCGGAATGCCCCCCTCGCTGTTATAAGGGAACATCACCATTAGTCAATTGTGCAACATTCATGAGGTTCAACGGCACTCGTCCCCAGATCGTTGATTATTCAACGCTGCGTGCGGTTAATATTTACAATTCATCTGTGGGTGTTGGGATTGTTGGCTGTGGAAACGACCCTTTTGGGAATAGCAGTCGGGAGATGAGACATGATAATGGGAATTCATTTCACGAGAGGACCCAAAACAAGGAATGGTAGAAAGTAGTTAGAAGCATAACAGAAAAATCAGACGCTTCCGGAAAAAAGGTAGATAATTAAATAATGGGCGTTTCTGATAAGGGGATGTTTGAAAATTTATATATTTCTTTTCCTTTGTATTAGGCAGTTTCTTTGCATTCACGATTAGCGTATTTTGTTGCAATAAAATACGACTTGGCTCGAAGCCTACTGCATTCTGTTCTTTATAACTCTTCTAGTATATACTGAACCGATATGCTAGCACTTGGTTAACACTCTCTACTCACAAGCATCGAATTAAAAAATGCGCAAAAGTCCGTGAAAAATAAACGGTCAAATGTTGAATGTCCTTCCATTCTTGGGGGCAGGGGTTGGTTGGATCGGTAGCGAGTCAGATTCGTAATCTATTACCCCAGGTTCGAGTGCCAACTGTGCCAGGGTTTAAATTTATCTCCGCTAATTATTGTTCTTCCCTCTGCGAGAAGAGGAACACCACTGGACTTTGAAAGGCCGCCGTCCATCTGATGGGAAGTTAAACCGTGGACTTATGCAGGAGAGCAATAATATTCTGTGCACGATACAAAACACGTTGAATGGCCTTGATATTATGTTTCTATTGTCCCCTAATTACTGTTCAGTAGATACTCTACCCCCAACCTTCTCTGAACCCTTGGAATCATTTTTACCTAGTCGTTTAGCCCATTGCGTGCACAAACATGCTGGCCAGAGATGAAACAAACCAAAAACTACCATTCGTGGCCACAACTGGGACTATATAAATTAATCGTTAAATAAGGATAAGAGACGCTATAGTTCCTTTCATGAGAATTTACCACAAAAATTAGATAATGATATTAATTCAAATCATTTAATTAAATAAGTTTGTATTTTAGAGGTCTGTAAATAATTTTTTCGATATTTATCGTTATGTTGTAATAATTAACTAATTGTTTTATTTGTAATATTTATTATTATATATATATAATTAATTATATTTATTGTTACGACAGATGAACGCGCTACAGTGACTTCACGAGTTAACGTGATTGTAGCCCTCGTGTGTGCTTCTGCGTGAGATTCAATTAGCCAACGATTTGGAACTTAGAACAGTTCTGAAGAAGAAGAATGAAAATATAGAAGTGCAGTGTGTTAAAGTTCTGAGATCTGAAAGGTTGTTCAGATGGTTTGTGTCTTTGCGAGATAAGTAAAAGACAAGAAGAATCTGTTGTGTGCGCGGACGGTCCTCGTATTATTTTACTAATGTGAAAAGTTTAGTGAACTAGCAGAGGAGGATAATTTGTTTACGTCTCAAGATGTTCAAATGACATGGTAAACAAGGTTGAAAAGGTAGTATTTAATAGAATAGACAGAGCTGTTGTTGAGTACTCTGTGCAGGAAGATTGATGATTTTTGCATGTTAGTAGTTAATTTGTTTATGAGAAATTACATCCATATTTTCTTTGTAACGATTTGCATTGTATTACAATTGGTTTTAAAATATAGTTATTAAAACTCACGCCCAGTGCTATCCATATTTTTGTAATCCGCAACATTATTATATGAATTTATTTTTATTTGTAATAATTTAAATAATAAAGACAGATAAAACCCTGTTTTCATTTAATTAATGCAGAAGAAGCGGCATCGATGCGACTCTACTTCACAAAATAAACGAAGAAAATTTAGATAATTTCCCCATTTTTGTTTCGAAAATAACTTTCTCGTAGTTTGAAATATAGATTATGTATTATTTCTCATTTCCATATGTTGTAAGCTTGTTAGGACTGGTATTGCTGAAGCTAAATATTTAGATGGATTTGTTTGATATCGTTAATATATCTACGGTCACATTTTTCCATGGGGCGGGGGTGGCTCAGTCGGTAGCGCGCCAGGCTCGTAATCTGTAGTTCCCAGGTTCGAGTCCCAGCTGGATCAGCGTTGAGATTTATCACCGCATTCCCCGTCCTGCCCTCGGTCAGTAGGGGACACCGATGGGCTTGAGAAAGGCCGCCGTCCGTCGGATGGGACGTTAAACCGTGGCCCCGTGTACGGGAGAGAGCCATACCCTGTGCACGTTAAAGAACGCGCTGGATGGCCTTGACGGGAGGCCACCATCTGTCTCCCAATAGCTGTTCCAGTGGGTTCCCTCCCACAACCTTCTCTGAGCCTTCGGGGTCCATGTGACCTGGCCATTTAGCCCATGGTGTGCAAAAAAGTGCCGCTCAGAGGTAAAACAACCCAACATTTTTCCATAAAAAGCTTATTTTAGAAGTTATATAGTTAGAAGTATAGGGCGTCGAAGTTAGCTTCGCATTGACATAACATGAAGTAATACTTAGCTTTTGGGCATCAATATACATAGAGACAAAGCGAATTACGATACCCTATGGATTTAGACTAATGCTAACTGCAGACAACACCCTGTCTGCATTTAATTAATGCAGATGCAGTGCCATCGATGCGACTCTGCTTCCTCTGGGTATATGCTATTCGCTGGAGTCCTATTATTATTTAACGTTAGGAGTTCTTCTGACAAAGACATCGTTTTAACAAAACAAACGAAGAAAACTAAATAAATTTTTTTTAGAATCGTTTTAACAAAACAAACGAAGAAAACTAAATAAATCGTTTTAACAAAACAAACGAAGAAAACTAAATAAATTTTTTTTTAAATAACTTTCCTACATTTTATATCGGTTGCCTGCATATTATCCTCCTAGTTATTATCTCTCTTTCATCCCCTATATTCCATTTCTCGGGTGTCTGCATATTTCTCTTTGGAGCCCCTCCCGCCCAAAAAAGAAGAAAAAAACTGCGACTTAATTAGTACGTGAAAGTTCTTTTTATAAGAAAATATGCGGATAATCTAGAAAATGAAACAGAGGGAATACTTATAGGACATCATTATGAATACTTAGAGTACTTTAAGGAGGGGTAGTGGGGGGGGGCAGAATCTCGTAATCCCACATATAGACTATAATGAATACGCATAAAATTTCAGGATTTTAATATGTCCAGGAAAGGATGGAGACAAACACGGTACTTTCTCTCCCTGTCAACATAATTGGCGCTTCCTTTCGGACAGATGCGCATGACCAAGATGTTTTAAGCGCTTTTCTGAGGATTCAAAAGAGAACTGTGGTTCCATTTTCGTAGATGTTTGAAGCACCCGAACTGTTCAGATTTTAGAATGCTGAATGTTTTAAGTACTTAAAAAATATATCTCCAGACTTTGGTAAAAGATCTCATTGCAAGCAACTGCTTCTTTTCGCTCTAAACCTCCTGTGGGAGGTTTTCAAACACTGTTCCTCGGTGATCCCTAAGATTCCGAGAAACTTCCCGTTCACTTTAAAAGTGTGCAAAAATAAATATCCCCTCAAGCAGGAAAAATATATTTTTAAAATCCCCTCATTATAATGAGATTGGAATGTAATGTCAAAACTAGAGTGTTATAGATATGCAGTTGGGTTGTTTAATCTCTGAGCGGCACTTTTTTTGCACACAATCGGTTAAATGACCAAGCCATAAGAACTCCGAGAGGCTTGGGGGAAGGGGACACACTGGTCAACTATTAGGAGACAGATGGAAGCCTGCCGTCAAGGCCACGGAGCGTGTTCTTTATCTTCACAGGGTAAGGCCTCCCCCGCACACGAGGCCATGGCATAACATCCCACCGACAGCCTTTCCAAGGACATCGGTGTCTCTCACTAACCGAGAGCAGGGTGGGGCGTTTTGCGGAGATAAGTCTCAACGCTGGCCCAACTGGGACTCGAATTTGGTAACTGAAGATTATGAACCTCGTGCGCTACCGACTGAGCCATATAGCCCCTAAACATGCACCAATTGAAAATATGTTACAGTAGTTAAATATTTCGTTAATATTTATTAAACAGTGCTTTAGTTCTGCACGTTATTTTCCAAGAACCAAAAAAAAAAGGATAAAAATCCCATGATCCAAACATGTAATGACCAAATTAAGTGAGTAAACAAGTACACATTAAAATCACATTTTGACACTGTTAGTTGTCCTAATGCTGAACATGTTGAAATAGTGGAGCCGTACTTCTTCGATATTTCTGACAATGTTGTTTCGAATAATCATTTATTATAGAGAAAGAAGGTTGTTTCCAACGTATCAAATGCTCATTTTGAAGTCAACGTATAGCA
Organism: Ryuthela nishihirai; assembly: GCA_038380435.1. Lineage (NCBI taxonomy): Eukaryota > Metazoa > Arthropoda > Arachnida > Araneae > Heptathelidae > Ryuthela > Ryuthela nishihirai. Next base: position 92,839,760 of record JAWZYU010000005.1, on the reverse strand, counting down.
AAGAATTGTTGGTGACATTTTTAATGACATGGACATTTTTACTTCTGCGATTTCACAAAGAAACTGATATTGTTATCAACTATGATTAACTTACTTTTACTGTGATTTGTGAGCTTTATATAATTGCAGTTGAAAGTTAGTGACATATCCATGAATTTACGTTTGCTTAGGAAGATCGGAGATTTTTTTATTGAGGTGTTTTGGCCCTCCCGTGGCGGGAGTGGTTAGCACGCTAGGCTACTGATATACGGGACCTAGGTTCGAGCCCCTGGTAAGGCATGGATGTGTGTGTTGTTTTTCTGCTGAGGTCCCGCCATCCTCACAGACTATCTACTATGGCGCATAAACTGACAGGCTTCTGTCAGACCTCTGTGGCAAGCAGCTGCTTGAGGGTGTATTTTTTTTATCATAACCACTAGCATACAATAAAGTAAACGTGTCTAACTATCGAATTAACGTAAGGATCGAAGTGATGGCCCTTAATCATTGAAATTATAAAGTTCTATCCAAAACAGAATAAGTGATAAAAGAAATTGCTGGATTGAATCGAGTCAAAAGTAAGTTCTGGCTTAACTTCAACAAAATCTTTTCTTTAAATTTACTTTAACAAAGTCTACACAATAGCACCTCAATTAACCGTTCTCTATGAGGGTGGGACTGAGTCGAACAACTGATAAATAAATTTGATAAAATCTCTTTATTTTTTAAAAGTAAAATTATCTATGAAAATCCTTCCTGTTTCGGAATCTTCTGTCTAGAACTCAGAGGCTATTAGAACTGTCTGGTTACAATAATAATTGTAAATAAGAATAGAGTAATAACAAAATAAAGTTACAAATTAAAAAAGGTCAAATGGTTAGCCACGTTTTCTTTCTTGTGTTGTCCTTCTGCTGAAGTCTCATCTTTATGGATTTCTTCCGTATCTGGGGGGAACGGGGTCTGGAACCCCCGAATGTCCTGTCGTCTTATACGAAATCTCAAACTTTTCTACCTGCTTTTTTTTGAAACCCCAGTTTTTTTTGTACGTTTTACTTTAGCCTCATATTTTATATCCGACACTAAAAATAGATTAAATAAGAATTATAAAATTTTATTCCATATAGAATATAATTTTAACCATGCCTGTTCAATGGAATATTTTAGTAATGGGAAACCTACTCAAGTCTTATTCCCTTCCCCGAAACTAAATTCTTGGAGCCTCCCATCAAAAAAAAAATAATTCCTGGATATGTGGTTGACTGACAGGCTTCTATCAGACCTCTGTGGTAAGTGACTGCTTGAGGTGGTGTTTTTTATTAAAAAATAAATAGTACTAAGGAAAAAAAGAAAGCAAAACGTGCAGTTCTTCATTGACTTCGCAGTTGATTTTAAGCAAAACAAGTCTAAAAAATAAGGTCAAAAAGCATGAAACTTTTGAAATGAACTTTGCAGTATATTAAAACGAAAAAATGCCATATCCTTGTCTTCGTCGTTCAGTTTTCCCAAATATTGGTAGCATAACACCTTCCCATTTCGACAAATGTAAATGAATTACTTAACATATAGTCATCTATTTCTCGCCTTCTTATCGCGAGCGAAACAAATCTTTCAGCCATTTCTTCTCTTCATTAAAAGAGACTCTGAGCTCCCCAGTCTACTTAAGATCGCTCGTGTCTTGTCATTCCCGAAAGAGTAGAGTCGTAATTTGTTACCACGTGCATTTGGCTCCGGCCTCGCCGCGCACAAACGCAGCAAGAGTTCCTTCCATCCTCCGGAGTATTTGGTAGAGGAAAGAGCTTCCTTGGCTGCGAAGTTTTGGATTTCAGCAAGAAGAATTGTCCTCCTAATTGAAGGCGATAGGCTTTGGGCCTCGCATCTAATCAATAACACAAACCTTGGCTAGCTTAAACCGCTTCCAGGTCCCTCGGGACCCTACGGAAAGGCTCCAACCTCCATTTTTGTCTGATGAAGTTAATTTGTCGAGGTTTTCTTTGTTTGCACTATTTATTATGTATCCTTCACTTCGTCTCGAGGTCGTTACTTCCCAGTCTCTCCCTCGACACCATTCTTCGGTCCAATTTGGACTGAAAAGGGAAACGAACAAGAGAGTGGCAAACAATAGACACGTCAGCTTTTCTCAAAGTTTCCTGTCAAAGTCTTTCCTATCCCATCCTCACATATAATGAAGAGTGCACACACTCCTTTAGGTGACTTGTCTGCCAGTCTGGACGTATCTGCCTACTTTGAATGCCTGTCTTGAAGATTCAAGGCCACAGGTTTGATCTTCACTCTGAAGAACAATTTTTTTCCTTTCTCCTAGTTTAGTGATTACAGTGATGAATCTGTAGGGAACGATTTTAGAAATTATTGAGTATAAGCTAATAATTTTGTTTAAATAGAACTGAATAAATTAAGCTGTTGTTCTCACAATGATAATATTTTTATTGTTAAAGATATTTAAACAATCATATATAAAGTAAACTAAGTGGTTCCCCTAGTATTGCCTCTTAAACCGCGCCAGGCTCTAATCTGCAGTTCACAGGTTCGACTCCAACCTGTGTCAGTGTCAAGATTTATCTCTGCTAAATCCCCACATGCCCTGGCCAGAAAAGGGTCGCCGATGTGCGTAGAAAGACCCTCGTCCGTAGGATGGGAAGTTAAGCCGTGATTCCATAGCCTCTGCACGGTGAAAAACGCGTAGGATAACCTTGACGAGAATCTTCCATCTGCCTCCTAAAATCTGTTCAGTGGGCCCCTTTTATCCAAATCTTCTCCCAAACCTCGGAGTCTTATGACTTTGTCATTTATACCATTAGGAACAAAAAACAGCCCAACCTTCTTAAACCGTGTTATAAAAATTTGCACGATGCAGTTTGCGAATAACAGAATCTTCAAATAGCACACACTGTACATTAGTCTTCATATTCTTGAGAATACACACAAATTGAGACGGATTTTATTTTTCCCGCATCGAAAAAACCACCAGAGACACAGAGTCATCAGAAGATGAGAAGAAAACGGACAGAACAATCCATTAAGTCTCCTCTTTTCCTTATTTCTTTCTCTCAGAACTAAGATCAAATAGATATTTTTTCCCTTATTCTCAGATGTCGACGTTATCATTTCCCGAGTAAGGAAAATAAAGAAGCTAGAGTTGTAACAAAGCCATCGCGGCATCCCACTCTTTCGTCATGGTCAGAATGAATGACCATTAGTTGCTATTGATTCCTGGACACTGCTGCTCCAGCAGTTACATGCCTTTCCTTTTATGCCGGCCTCTGATATTGGCCATTGTAAGGGCATGACTACGAGGTATTTACTTAATCCGATGGGAAGAAATTACGTGCTGCCCTTCTTTCCTACGGAATGCAGAGCTTACGGACCAAACAGGCAAAGAACAGGATCTGGAGGAGAAAGGCGATTGTACGCGGAAGCTGGGGATGGGCTTGACCCATCTAAGAGAGCCTTCTAGCTCACCCTACGCTCAATCCGTACCTTTTCTTTCTTCCACCCTTTCTTCTTTTTTTCATTTGATGTTTGTTGTAGGTTACTCTGGTTATCTGGAATACTAAAGAGAGGAAACTGCAAGTGTGCAAACTGTTTTTCAGCCGCAAGAGGGCTTGCTGTCTATTATGCATGTCGAATGGAATCAAGTAGATCCTGCCTCTCTAGGTTGTTGATGCAGAAATGATGTTCATTAGAAGGGATAAAAGTTTTCTGGGAACTTTTCTTCGTTGTTAGTTACCAGTAATCACTGAAGATATTTGCATTTAGTGTGATCAATTGGTATGCTTTCAGTGGGTCTTTTTGATCATTGTTTAAAGCACGTTTTCAAACTTGTCGCAGAGAGTTTTTTGAGGAGTTTCTCGTAGGTGTATTTATGGAAAGTACGCAGATATCAGAAAAGAGCTTATATGGGATCAGGGACTAATCAAGGAGGGGGAGGGGGAGGACTAGGGGGTCCAGGACACACTTCCTCCGAAAATCTGGCCTCTTATACGAATCTCAAACTTTTATACCTGTTTTGAAATTTAAACAGTTTTCTTCGAATAATTTTATTTTAGCCCCTTATTTTATATTCGACACTAAAAAAAAGATTTAAAAAGACGACTGTAAAACTTATTCCATATAGAATATTATTTTAACCTTTCCTTTTCGGTGGAATGTTTTAGGAATTGGGAAAGCCTATTCAAGTCTACTGCGATACTAAATTCACCAACCGTCCCCAAAACTGAATTCTCCCCCTCTCTTACCGAAACTAAATCCTGGGTACGTCCCTGTGTGGGATGTTATTAATTATGGAATTAAAGATGTTTTTGTAACGGACTCTTTCGGTAGTATATTATTGCTGGTCAAAAATTAAGTCTACGGACTCACGCGCTGTTACAACAGTAAGAGTCAGTAAGGAAGCACATGGATATGACAATAAAAATGGCGATGTTAGATATGTTTGGATTTTTATTGCTTTAATTATTGTTATTTAGTGTTGAGGTTACTGAGGTCAAAAAGTTCTGATATTCGTAAGTGCAGGAACCGTGTTCCTTAACTGAATAAGGAGTCACATTCATTTGATGTAAGTACGAATTGTTGTCAATGTGAATATTCCTAAACTCAACTTGTATTCGCATTCGAATTACGAAAAAACATACCCGTCAAGCAGAGCTGCTTGCTACAGACCACGTGATAACCACGTGAGTCACACATAGCTGTCGAATCTTACGTGTTTCTTGGGCTGCTGCGGGCCCGCTCAGTTCACATAGAAGAATATTAATAGTTTCTTGTGATTGAGAACTGGCATTCGTCTTAAATTGACTTATGTTGTTCTTAGAGCACTGTAGGAAAGACTTCTGAATCCAAGAAACATTTGTATATTTAAAAAAGCCAAGACAAAGGTAATAAACTTAAGATTATTCACGATTCAAACTGAAGTTGCATACTTGGAAGAATTGCGTACTTTGGGGGAAAGGAGTCATAACCTCTTTGCTGGTTGTTGTTGCGTTTTTCCTCTGAGCGGCACTTTTTTCGCACACCATGGGCTAAATGGCCAGGTCACAAGGACCCCGAAGGCTCAGAGAAAGTTGGGGGAGGGAACTCACTGGAACACTGTTGGGAGAGAGATGGTAGCCTCCCCGTCAAAGTGTGTTCTTTAACGTGCACAGGGTATGGCTCTCCCGCACACGGGGCCACGGCTTAACGTCCCATTCGATGGACGGCGGCTTTTCCAAGCCCTTCGGTGTCCCCTACTGACCGTGGGCAGGGCGGGGAATTTTGCGGACATAAATCTCAACGATGACCCAGCTGGGACTCGAACCTGGGAACTACAGATTACGAGCCTGGCGCGCTACCGACTGAGCCCCCCCCCCCCCTTTGCCTACTTGAATAACGAATATTATAACGAAAAAGGTCCTCGAAAATTGTAAATTCCCGAATATACCATCCCTCTGATCTGAACTTTCGAAGCGTTTGCTGATTTCCCGTCTCGTGTGTATATGAGAAACAATTTTCATATGTTCTTAGTAATTTGTTTTCACTTGATCTTAGTGACTAGGAAGTTAGCTTGTTTATTTTGCATCATAACAGAAATCTGGTGCAGGCATTGTTGTTTTCCAGTTACCCTCCATCTGAAGTCTTGTCTCAAGTCTCTCTGTCTGAAGTCTTGTCGAAATATTTTGAGTGATTGAATGTAGTCTTTCAGCTAGTGTATATTGGTTTAAATCGATGTTGTTCTTTTAGTGTTTATCACTGCACACATATCATTTTAGTCCCTGTACTGAAAGGTTAACCACATTATATGATACAGTATTACTGATACATAAATTTTAGCTCGTAAGAATTTAATGGTAAGAAGCAGATAAAGCAGGTGGGAGATGAGAAAAAGACTAAGACGGGTATAATGTTTTGGCCAATGATCTTAATGAGAAAATAAGATAGAAAAAAAAATGCAAAAATGGTTTTCCTTTAAATATCATCTCGTTGTGTCGGTAAATGCCCAAGTTTGTTATAACCGTTACAGCTAATGACCCTTGGAAGCTCCGAAGGTTGAAGAGAATATTGATTCGCCAGCGAACACAACAACGTCTTGGCATGTTCCACAGCCTTGTATAGCAACAATCGTTTGAATGACAATAGCGTGTTTGGTGAAGCAGAGAAAGATGGAAGGGTGAACTCATCCCCTTGCTCCTCATCCTTCTCTTGCTCATCCCGATGATGAAGGACGAGGGGGGGGGGGTATAATCGCCGTCTCTGTGACTGATGGCGCGGGGCCAAGCACTGCCCATCAGTCTGGAGGAGGACTTCATCACATTAGATCAACCCTCAGTCCTTTGCCGGGATGCATTAGTCGATTACCGAGTGATTTACCAAAGAGCTACAAAGATAATTGGCAGTAGTAATAGTGGCCGTGGTTCCCTGTATCAGATCCCAAATGAGACTCCAAGAACCCTCTGCGGTCCAAGAAATATTACCCTCCATAAATAACACGCTGTGTAGAGCGTCAGAAGTATCGTGCGAGCGGGAACGAGCCAGAGAAGAAAAAGAAGAAAAAATCTTGTCACCAGTAATCTTTTCACCATCTCATTATTAATTCTGGAGATACCTCGCAAGGGTGGTGATTTACATGTTCCCATGACAAATGAGAGAGCAAGGAAAGGGGGAGAGGGAAGGGGGGGGTAATATAGACAGGGGGTCAGCAATGGGGTGGCGGAAATTAACTGTTTTTCAGCCAACCATCCGAAACTCTGCATTTTCTCCCGTATCATTATTAATGTTAATTTGCATTAATTACCGTAGAGATAACGCGGAGGGGGGAATACGAAAGATCTAAACCGCCAATTAACAAGACTGGATGGATGGGGGGGATGGAAAGAGATCCATTTAATTATGATGAATGACCTCTTAATCTCGTTTACTCTTGTAGCACTGATTACAGAGCCAACGAGAGATCAATATGCCTCTTCTATCCCAGCTGAACCCCTCATCGTAGTCGAAATGCAAAGAGGGAGTCATATTGATCTTCCGAATTCGCTCTCCCCTCCTCTTCATTGTTTCCATAGAGCGACCCCTCTTTAGAAAAGCATTCCCCCCCCCCCCCACACACACACAACGTTCCCCGCCCTCTAGCCAGCTTCGGTATGATTAAACCTTTCCTTTATCATCCCTTGCAAAAGGGCGATCCGCAGATTTCACTCGAACGGCCCAATGAATTTGTAGAGATATCGAGCCATTGCTGCACAAGAAATAATAAAACTCCCGCTGTTTTCCGAAACGACGCGATCGTGCGCTTGTCACGAGAACGAAGATCGTCTATTGCATCCGTATTTATTTACTGTCCAATACAGGTGAAAAGAGGGGGGGGGGGGGGTTGAAAGAAAGATTTTCATATGATTCTTTTTGGATATTGATATAAGAGAAGGCTCCGTTCCTTTAAAGCGAGACACAAAAGGAAGAAACCAAGAGTTTTTTTTTCGCATTCGTATTCTCATCTTAATACATATTTACAAAAACGCCGTGTGGCCTGACGGTTTACATCCCATCTTTTAAAATTCCGCTGCTTTTCGATTCTAGCGATTTGTCAAAACTGCTCTTTGGAAAATCGACAATAAAGTTTCTCTCTCGCGCAGTATCGTCTACAGAGAGTAGCTCGTCTAAAGAGAAACTGTTTGTTCCAGTTATATGACTTAGAACTTAGAGATCAAAATTGCTTTCAGAAAGCATTTTATTTTAGTGAAGAATAAAAAAATACTGTATAAAAGAAGTGAAATTTAGAGTGGCAAAATACCTTTCCGTTGATGTCCCTTCTCTGTAAAACATCAGTAGCGCAAAAACAATGTTAGGTTACGAATTTAACTTCATTTATTTTCACTAGTGAGGGGAACTGAAAAGATGAAGAAGATCATTTAATAGCATCTGGTTTCTACATGACTAGTAAGATACTTTTATATATTGAGAGAGTTTTAAGGCAGTGCATTCTTCTGTATCGCTAGCTGAAATGGTAGGCATGGGGATATAGGGACTGGAGTGGCCGAACTGTTAGCGCGCCAGACTCGTAATCTGTAGTTCCTAGATTTGAATACTACTGTGCCACGTAGAGTTTTATCTCCGCTAACTTCTCATCCTGCCCTCAGTGAGAAAGGGGACAACAGATGGACAGACGTCCATCGGATGGAATATTAACCCGTGTTCACGAGAGCTATACCCTGTGCGCGTCAAAGAATACGCTGGATGGCCTTGCCGAAAGTCTTCCATCTGTGTCCTAACAGCTATCCAATGGGCTTCCTTCCTCTAAACCTTTTCTGAGCCTCTGGGTTCCTTGTGGCTTGGTCATTGTGTGAAAAAAGATACCGCTCAGAGGTAAAACAACCCAACCCAAATTGGATTGTATTGGATTGTTTTACCTCTGAGCGGCACTTTTTTTGCACACCATGGGCTAAATGGCCAGGCCACAAGGACCCCGAAGGCTCAGAGAAGGTTGGGGGAGGGGACCCACTGGAACAGCTGTTAGGAGACAGATGGTAGCCTCCCGTCAAGGCCATCCAGCGTGTTCTTTAACGTGCACAGGGTATGTCTCTCCCGCACACGGGGCCACGGCTTAACGTCCCATCCGACGGACGGCGGCCTTTTCAAGCCCATCGGTGTCCCCTACTGACCGTGGGCAGGACGGGGAATTTTGCGGAGATAAATCTCAACGCTGACCCAGCTGGGACTCGAACCTCGGAACTACAGATTACGAGTCTGGCGCGCTACCGACTGAGCCACCCCCGCCCCAGTGATGCCAAGTGAATATAGTTTATTCTTATCTTGACCAGAAATACCCAATGAATATAGTTTATTATTACCTTGACCAGAACTACTCGATGAATATAGTTTAATTCTCATCTTGATCTGATATACGCCATGAATACTATTTGGACCAGAACCTCCTCCGTTAAGTCTACCTTACCACAAATAACAAGATTATTATAGCTTATTCATATTTCAACCGATGTTGAACCGAACACTTTGTAATAATTTATTTCGTACACGATAGTTACGCTATGAGACTGTTGCAACGCGTTCTGGCTTTTCAATATTAAATATCTTTGACGGTTACAGGTTATCGTATTACTAATTCACTTTCAACAAATATTGCGTTTTCTTTTACATCAACCAAATGCGATTACTTAATTAGCTGAAACTCACGTCAGTTGTGATTTATTAAAATTTATTTAGAAAGGAGAACGAAAAGTTCCGAAGCAAAAACAACACCGTAATTAACATGCTAATTAACTATGTGAAAGATCGTTGGCAGTTCAGACATTGTTTCCATGCACCGTTCAGTCAGTGTTTCTTGAAAGGATTAGTATGTGCGAGCTCCAGTAGTGTTTTTAATTCCTAGGGAGATAATTTTTTTTCCAGCAAAGACTGAGTCCAATTTTGATATACTCTAGAAAAAAAAAAAAACTAATTGTTTTATTGTAATTACATTCATTAACAAAATTAATGTCGAATTAGAATTTAGGAACCTTTTTTTATGATGCAATACCTTTCATCGACTTCTTCAATCCAAAAAGAAATATTCGTCAACTTCGAGATTCCATTCATCAGATTATTTAATTTATAAAGAAAGAAACTGTCTCAAGCAGTTGCTTGCCACAGAGATCTGACAGTAGTCTGTCAGTTTATATGCCATAGTAGAAGATCTATAAGGATGGTGGGACCCAGCAGAAAAACAACACAACCAGCCATGCCTTACCCGGGGCTCGACCCCAGATATAAAAGATAGAAAAATTAATGTTTTTAATTTAGACCAGAGGTTCCCAACGGGGACTTTTCTTTAAAAAATTTTCTGGAAATAGAATAAATCGAATATTGAGTACAGGTGCTCAAAAAAGTATCCGAACACTATGGTTGATTGCAGAATTCAGAAAAAGTATCTGGCAACGATTATTTTAGAAATTAGTGATCTGGCAACCTTCGTGCCAGACTATGGTTGATTACAGAATTCAGAAAAAATATCTGGCAACGATTTTTTTTTAGAAATTAGTGATCTGGCACGAAGGTTGCCAGATCACTATATATTGCCAGATCACCAGATATTTCTAAAATAATCGTTGCCAGATATTTTTTCTGAATTCTGCAATCAACCATAGTGTTCGGATATTTTTTTGAGCGATTGTACTTCATATATTAAAATAGCCTTTCATGAAGTGAGGCGTTAAAAAATACAAGAGAAAATTCAACCCAAAAGGGGAGAGGGGTTGGGCCAAACCTTTTGGGAACCACTGCTGCTTTAAACCATCTTCTTTAAACCGTCTTTCCTGTAGTAAAGGGGGAGTAGGGTAAAAAAGGGCTGTAGGAAAAGCTGTACCAAGGCTGTAGGCTGTAGGAAAAGACTTTCCTGTCGCAAGGCTCTTTCTTACTCGTCCCACTCTGACGTCAATGTATGCAGCAGGTGTCTTCCTCGTAGAGATGATACCTGAGTAACATGCCTACAGGTTCTTTCCCGACGCTGACTCCACTGTAATTGCTATGCTTTTCTTGCTTCCAATATGTGTGAACTTTAACTTCTGGGTACTTTTACTAGCTATGTCAGAATTACTCTATCTCTGTTGCTCAAATCACTGGACTCAACTCATATGTGTACTACGTACTGTATATACACATATCTATACTTTTGCTTACAGAGAAGCCAAATAACTTCACAACTAAAAAGTTCAATCTACAATGAAACAGCAACAGCCCCAGGCAACCACATAATATAATAGACTGAAAATCACTGTTTTAAATTTTGATCATCAAACTTTTTCCTTCCAGAGATTTCTTTACGACACAACCGATCACTAAATTAAACAGGGAAATGGCAAAATGCAGCAATCACTAAATACAATTATCAGGTAAACAATATCAAACAATTGTAATCTCAAAGATCCTTTTCCGAAAGTCTCAGAATTGTAGCCATCATGATTGTCTGGAATACTGGTTTATTCAAAGCCCTTTCAGGAGCCAGAACTGTTTCATCTGAAGAAGACAAACTAATCAAACGATTAATGCCACCATTTTCAAACTAGAAATTCAAAGTTATCTGTGTTTGGCTCTAACGCAGAGATTTAAATTTCTCTCTTATTTCCTCTTGGAGTTGAATGTTTTGAAGTACGTAACCATTGAGCGGGACCAAAGGTCAGATTTACCAATAAGCCGACTAAGCTGCTGCTCATGGCCTCGGCTACTGTGGGGGTCCCTAAATCGTTCTGTAAATTATTGCCTTTTTTTTCTTAAAAAAATCCACAGAGCCCCTAAAGTTTTTGCGACTAACGAGTTTGACATGCCTGACCTATAGCAATGCAGATAGTACGAAACGGAGAGATAATATATATATTGAGCCGACACTTAGTGCTTTATTTAGCAAAATTAGTATTTATATTTATTTATTATTAACTAAATTGAAACAGGAAAATAAACTTTATATTGCCTTATCAAGAACGGCATTCGCATATAGCACCATTTCACTGTATATGTTACATAAAAGTACAATTATTGTGATAAGTTACATTATAATACTAACATAGACGTTACTCTCTCAACAGTAAATATGTAATGCCTGCATACAGATATATTTATCGATTCCAATTTTCTTATCGACAAGAGTAACTACGACTCGCATGTGGATATTATTCAACAAATCTAAATTCATGTATACACAATGTCTAGATATGTAAACAAACGTAAATTACAGCTCAGTAAAAAAGTTTGGAGATAGAAATCAATTCAATCATATGGTTTCAATTAATTCAAGGTTGTTTGATTAAAACAATACATTAATATTCTCATTATTTAATATCCAATTTTTCACTTTCTCTGTAACAGGATCTCAACGTGATATGACCAAACATATGACGTTGAAACAACATTTTTTGTTTTGGGCATCGTTCAAAATGAAATAAAGTGATCACTCTTAACAGAGTAAAAGACAATGCAAGTATTTCTACGAATATAACGTATCAAGGGAAATCAGGAACGTCATTAAAAGTTTAGACCCACTGCTCTAATGGACTAATGCTTAGGAGTTAAATGACCTATTATGACTCCCTCGTCATCGTGGCGTTAGCATCATAATGTTAACTCTCACATATTAACTGCTAATCGCATTTTGGCTTGCACGTATTAATTAATTAATTCATGCCACATTGCGGTACTCAGTTGTCAACCGATGACATATATTAGATATGATGGACAAAAGGTTTCGCACGCTTCTATGCATCAAAATATTCATGGACTTTTTAAATAGTTTTGCATAAATTGCTCAAAGATTAAAAATGCTTTTATTCTTCGGTGATTTTATAAAAAAAAATTCGCAGAGTTAGAAAAGTTTGATCTGGGCATTTGATGAGAGCTTCCTCATATTTTCTAATAAGAAGGTGTAATATCTGTAGAACTTGCCTAGAACTTGAGAGAGACTAAAATTTTCCAGTCTCAGAGCATCAATTGTGCAGTCTCATAGACTCTCTAAATATCTCTTACGTTATGCCACAGATATATGCTGAGACAATTAATTATATAAACGAAAATGAATAAATTAATTAATAACTTTACACACAGGTTGAAACGAAGATTAAAACGTTGCACATGCAACAGAAATGCGCCTTTCTTCTACACTTCCATATTATAATTATCAGAGAATTTCCATGTCATGCTAATGAGAATCTAACTTAGAATCTCTATAACTTCTAAAATATGCATTTAATGGGAAAATATGACTGAAGATAAAGATCATAATCAAATATATATTTAAAACTCAATTTTTAACAATATTCATTCAGTATTTAAAGAGTTATGAGCGTTGGTATGTTTCACACTAGTGATGCTTCAGGACTTCAAAAATTAGTTAAAATTTTAATACTAAGTATTGTTTCGAATCATTTAATAAAACATACATTTCAAAAGTTTGTTTAATGATTATTTCAATATTAGGCAATTAGGAATGATTTTTGTCAAACAAGAAAATTTATTGTTAATTTTTCCAGTTTAAAAAACCATTTAAATACTGAACGAATATTGCTGAAAATCGAGATGTAGATAGATTTAATTATGATCTTTAATTTATTCTCGGATGAGTTTTTGCATTAAATTTTAGAAGTTATAGAGCTTCGAAGTTAGATTCCTATTGTTATAAGATGAAAATTCTCGAATATTTTGGTAGGACATGCATACAATATATTTATACATGCATGATTACCTAGAAGTTAGATTGCTGGGAGTTAGGTTTTAGAATTATAACATTCTTAATTTTAATTTTAGAAATAAAGATTCCACAACACATTTTAGAAGTTTCAAAAATCCAAATCTGAAAGCATTTCATTTCGTAGAAGATTACATTAGTTCATATTGTACAGTCGCTCAAAAAAGTATCCGAACACTATGGTTGATTACAGAATTCAGAAAAAATATCTGGCAGCGATTTTTTTTAGAAATTAGTGATCTGGCAAACTTCGTGTCACGTGACACGTGTCACGAACAAAACACGTGACACGTGCAAACTTCGTGTCACGAAGTTTGCCAGATCACTAATTTCTAAAAAAATCGCTGCCAGATATTTTTTCTGAATTCTGTAATCAACCATAGTGTTCGGATACTTTTTTGAGCGACTGTACTGTAGAAAATAAGTTATCTACATATAAATTCTCCTTATAACACGAAATGCCAAATAAAAATTAAGCGAAATATTAATTAATCGAATTAATTGCAAAGCGAAATAAAGAGCGATATCTTCATCTCATTGTATAAAAGCGAGATAACATTTTGTTGCGAAACATTGTATCCTATTATTCAGAATTAAATAAAATTAAAAGAATACAAATTAGTCTATTAAAAGGATTGTGTAATCCAGAAGCTGAAAATTTCCTTGCAACGAAAGATGATATTTATCGTTTGTTCAAAGTTTTACCTATTGAAAGTTTATATGTCTTTGTTTGTGTTACCAATAACTTATTCAGTAATAGCTATAAGCTAAATATTTCCCACGATAAGTTTACTAGAAAAAAAAAGATAAGAATTTTTAAAATATACATAATAATTACGGAAGAAATTCCGAATAATATCAAATTTCCTACCTATTTAACTTGTTTCCTAGAGAAATTGTAAACTTAAGTAAAATTTCTGATGTTAAAGAAAAATTATTTGAGTGTTTGTAAATACAACTATCCCTCGATTTACACGGTACTCAGTTCACAAAATTTTGGCTTTGCACGCTCAAAAAATGCAACCAGTTTCGATTTACACGGTACTGACTGAGATTTCCTTTCTATGTACGTCTCAGTCAGTACCGTGCAAATCGAAACTGGTTGCATTTTTTAACCGTGCAAATCGAAACTGGTTGCATTTTTTGACTGTGCAAAGCCAAAATTGTGTGAACTGAGTACCGTGTAAATCGAGGGATAGGTGTAATTAATGTTTTTAACCGGAAACTTCCTTTCTATTTATTCTTTTTCGTTTACCTTCATTTCATATCACGACATTGATGTAATCTGGATCATATCTTTCAAAAGCCATTTTCTGTCAAATGCACATTCCCGCTGATAAACCTCAGCTTAGTGGGCACATTGTATAGATGATACTTTGAAAAATAAATGTGAATTAAAACGCGAAGTACATTAAGCACTATTTCTTACCTGATCTTCTATCTCGTCCTCTAATTCGCAATGTACTTCCCCAGCAGTTCGTAACTAATCCATCTGGCCATACAGGAATGTTCCTAGCTACAGAGTCATCTCTCCTCGTTATCTCTCGCAGGGAGAGAATTTCTCTCTGAGCAGAGCAACTCTAATTGTCTCTCTCCACCGCAATTCAATCCAGTTCCTCTCTGATGACCACGCTTCAGTCCAGAGAGAGACCAACTCATCCTGCTCTACAGCGGCCGACCTTCCAGCTCCATTATGGTGGTTCATTACAAGCTGAACACTGAAACCTGCTATAAACTGAAATGACCCACAACGCAATGTGGTGTCTACAGCATGATGTAGATTTCTAGCTGCGCAAATAACATTGCAGCGTTTGGCACACACGAAAATCAAAATTTTATTCTGTTGCTGAATGAAGAAGGATTATATTTTTGAGATTTTTTTTTATAAATCTGCTTTAAAATTTTTTTAAAAAAAGTGTATAACCGTCAATGCGAAAAAACTGCAAATTGATTAAATTTTGCATTTTTGTGAATAATTGGAAGTTTGAATTTCAAGTTATATTACATGAACAGTCAGTGGACGCTTTATTAGGAGAGCTCCAGGGACAATTATAATGGAATTTCGTTTGATGTTCTATTATGATGCGCTTATCTCAATGTTTGTAATGCTGTAGCAGACGTTTGCAGTAATAGTTTAAGAAACATTATCAACACAACAATGGACAGAGATCGAGATTTAGTACGTTTTGAATGTCGTACGATATTAAGGGGCGAGAAATGCAGGTCTGAACATTCAGTCCTGGTTAGTGTCGTCGAAGATGGTGGAATACCGTGGCTAAGTGGTGAGATACTCTTGAAGTAGTTCGCACGGAGTCGGAAGTCCAGAGCAGGCAGGGGTAGCGATGACCATAGCGTGCCAGGATCATAATCTGCAGTTCTCAGGTTCGAATCCGACCTGGCCAGTGTTGAGATTTATCTTCACAAAAATTCTCCACCCTCTCCTCGGTCAGTAGGGGACACTCATGGGCTTGGAAAGGATACCGTCCGTCGGAGAAGACGTTAAGGGTTGGGTTGTTTTACCTCTGAGCGGCACTTTTTTGCACACCATGGGCTAAATGGCCAGGTCACATGAACCCCGAAGGCTCAGAGAAGGTTGGGGGAGGGGACCCACTGGAACAGCTGTTGGGAGACAGATGGTAGCCTCCATTCATCGCCATCCAGCGTGTTCTTTAACGTGCACAGGGTATGGCTCTCCCACACACGGAGCCACGGCTTAACGTCCCATCCGACGGACGGCGGCCTTTCCAAGCCCATCGGTGTCCCCTACTGACCGTGGGCAGGGCAGGGAATTTTGCGGAGATAAATATCAACGCTGACCCAGCTAAAACTCGAACCTGGGAACTACAGATTACGAGCCTCTCGCGCTACCGACTGAGCCACTCCCGCCCTGGAGACGTTAAGCCATGGCTCCTTATACAGGAGAACGATACCCTGTGCACGTTAATTAACAAGCTGTATGGCTTTGATGGGAGACTACCATCTTCTCTCAACAGCAGTCCCTTCCCCCAACTCTCTCTGAGCCTTCAGAGTTCTTGTGACCTAGCCATTCACCCCATTATGTGCATAAAAAGGGCCATTCAGAGGTAAAAACAACCTAACCCAAGACAGGCATGAATCATCCCTGGTTAAATAGTTTGTGGTGGACCCGAAACCATGAACTAAATGGTAGTGGTTCCTTCCCACAACGATCTTAGCTCAGTTGGTGGAGTAACTGGCGCATGATCAGCGGTCCCGTGTACGGAAGGCTACGCGGGCGATTTTCCTTTCGTACTTGCTTTCTAATCAAATATTAGTTATGAGTTCTTTTTCCTATGTTACATCAAATTTAGTTTTTAGTTTAAGACTGAAGAGCTACTATAATATTCTAATTTTTTAGATTTTTAAACACTTGAAACCTTATTGAAATCAACTCTAAATTATTAATTACTACCTGAACGTACCCGGCGCTGCCCGGGTGTCACTTTTAACCTGTATATTCTTATTTTCACTGCATTAAAGGTAAATTTTGTAAGCCCCCCCCCCCCCCTCATCCTTTAGCAAAGATTTTCAACAGGAAGAAATTTGCCCGGATTGTTGTTGACGTCAGCGAGCACTCCACATAGCCCGTGGCTTAGTTTCTGCGTAAGCTATCGAGATTTTATTTCCGTTACCACAGATTTTTCTACCTATGGCTCCCGTGATATTCGTTCTCACGAAATTTCCAGCACAGCATCCTCCGTGTTGCCCGGTGATTGGATTAAACATCAGGTTCTCACTTGGCCCGTGGCTTCATTTCTACACAAATTGTGACAGCTCGTATCTCACTTTTATGCATATTCTGTTGTTTCCTGCACTAAAGGTAAGTGAATATCCCCCCCCCCACGACATTGTATCACAGTTTGAACACGAAGAACTTCCCGGTGTTGCAAAGTCATTGCTGACTCGGCGCGCGCTCTCAGAGCCCGTGGCAAGCAATTGAGTTACTTAATTCGTCAGTTTTTGGCATTCTGTAATTCCTGGCGTACTTCACCGAAAGGTATCAAATTTCGTAGGAGGGTTCCACGTGTCCGACCCCGTCTTTGGTTGGAAAATCAAGTCCGTAGCTGCAATGGAACGGCTAAATAATGCTTTTGGAAATGTGGGGAATCTGGCAACGGCATCAGATTTAAATGCTCTTTTAACTTTTTACTTTCACAGTTAGGGAGCAGTAAATGGCAACAATAGATTTGACAGTGATTCTCGTTTCCCATAGGAATAAGACGGTAAATATTTTGGGTTCTAACAAGCCCCCCCTTTTGGACTTTCAAGTTGAAATTTGGCACTGTAATCCGGACAACAACCGGAAATAGTCTCTGGAAAGTTGGAGTGTGTACGTTGATTTCCCGATGTGTTATGGCTTCCACAGACAGACGCACACACAGACAGACAGACAGACAGACATACACCTTCTTTTATTATATAAATATCGATTTATTTTTTTAATTTTTTAAAATTAATTAAAACGTAGCAAATAAAAAAATTAATTTGCTAGAGTATCGCTAGAATTTATAAAATATATTAAATACATATGTAAAACAACATCAAATATTTTTAAAAGCAGAATTTTTTTTCTAAGATAGATAAAACCAATTTCGAATGCATTCAGCAAAAACATTAAACAGACCAAACTTTCGTGAAAAGAAGAAAAGATGTTTCACAGATTACCAAACACAAACCTAACTTTTATGTTGCTTCTATAAACTCGAAGAGTATCTCTTGTGTGTGCGCATATAGACACCCTTTTTACAGACACAAAACGAACTCCTACAAAGGGACTCTCCACCACATCTGTTGGAAGAAGGGAACAGAAAAAAATTCCTATTAACATTAAAGTAGCTTCACCCTCAGCGACGGCCTCTGACATCCGCTAGCATAATGAGTCGATGACATCTTAGCTGATGTAAAACTTTCGCTGACAACACTCTCTTACTCAGCACGTGCCTCCTGAGGTGGTCTGCGTCTATCGTTTCTTCGGAGCTGCGAACGTTTCGTTTCTGTCGCCTGCCATTGTCTCTTGGCACAGTTTACCCTGCATTCTGTGTAAACACAGCATCTATCATAGAAGACGTATCAGTTGCTAGGCCTAATGTGATTTTAGAGAGGAGGCAGGCGAAGTGCAGCAGCGGTGAAGGATGATGCCGATGACAAACGACGGAGGAGCCGAGCGGCGATGGCCGATCTCGCACCTCGTCCTCGTGCTGATGCAATTACCGATTGTGTTGCTGCACGAGATCCATCTCACTTTGTTACGCAAAGCGTTCCGCTGAAACAGCACCGGCGCGGATGCAGATGGAGCAAAGAAGATGAGGGGGAGCAGATCGCGGATGCTGCATGCGCATTTGCAAGCAAGCAGTCGGGAAGTGACACAGGCGGGGAAATGTCGCACGAGTATCCACGATAGAGGATTCTGTCTTCATAGGCGAAGAGAGGAAGATGTGCAAATTGGAAGTGTCAACAAAAGGTCGGCAATTTCTAATCTCGGAACACCTGTTCAGAGAGGGATGCAAATGGAATTGAAAGTTCTCCTTGTTTGTCGTTTTTTATGAGATTAGTTTGCGAATGCAATTCAAGTACAGAGTTGTGTTGTTTCTTTATCGCAGGCGTTGCTCGTAAATCTGATGAGCACTGCGCTAAGATTATACCAAGTTTTGAAAGAAGTCGAAAAGAAGACAGAAGAATTCAATTCACTCACACAGAGCCTCAATAAATAAACCTCTGCAACACTTGCTCTCATAATGGAGAAATAATTTCCTTATCAAAGCGTAATATTGTTTCTCCTTAGTCATTTTTTGTTGAGATTTATTTTAAATTGTATAACATATACAAGTTCTAAAGCGCAAAAATAGGTAGCCTAAAAGCCAAAAAGGTTTGTCTGGACCAGAGACGGAACTAGGGATGGCAGAAGACGCCACGGTCTTTATTTTGAGAATGCTAGTAACGGCAGACGGAACGGAGCCGCAAAATATTAAATATATGATCACTTCACGTCAAAGGTTAAGCATGGATCAATAAAATGCGCACATTTTGAAATATATTTGGAAAAACTGAATCTAATTTGACGTCATCATCATCGAACAGCTATGGCCTACGGTGGTCCAACTAGATTGTGCAATTCAGTTCTCCAAACAAGATGTCCTGAGCTGCATGTGCTGCATCTGGCCACTGTAGACCAATTCTAACAAGGTCCTGTTTGACATTGTCTGCCCACCCGCATACTAGATCTCCCCCTCTTTCTGAAGCCTTTAGGAACACTATTCATAACTGTCGTGGGCAGTGGAAAGGGAACGACGGAGATTTTTATTTCGTCACGTGTAATTAGATATCCTGCTTGAACTGCGTCAAATGTGGTGGACATCGATGGCAAACGATTAACCACTCTATAGTAGAGGACGATCAATTAGTCCCTTGATTACCTTCACCATTGCTTCGCGGTTGTTACACCCGTTCCGTAGTTCCCAGGTTCGCGGCTTCGCGGGTGTTACACCCGTAATTCGCGGCTGTAGAATCCCAGGTTCGCGGTTGTTACACCCGTGCTCAGATTTGCTGCGCCAAGTGATGTATAGAAATATGTCCAACAATTCACGCACGTGAGTTGTATAGGAACGACACAGTTTATTCACATTTATATACAATCACGTGCTGGAGATGCTCTCGACTCAGTATCCCTTCGCTGCTTTGCTGCTGCAAACAATTACGTAATGAGGTGGAGAACCGCACTTTGCAAGATTCTCGCTTTACCGACCTCAAAGTCGACGAAAGGATAACCAGCCTTTGCATATAATGTGATTCACACAGCACTCATTAAGTTCCATAAAACTGTACTTGGTTCACTAAGAGCCGTATATTGGTTCTCACTTAGAACCGAACCCTCTCGTTAAGGGTTTTGCTTGAGTAAGAGCGGCGTCCCTTGACGCATGTTCAAACGTCCTTCCTGTTTGACAGCGACTCTCAAGACTTGTTTACTCTCGCTGCCCTCGTCTCCAACGCCCGCACTCGAATCCGAGGCTAGTTGTAAATAGTAGTAAAAAGGGCTTTTGGACTCGTCAGCCCGTTCAGGCAGACCGCTCATACCCGAAAACAACATTTATGAGTCACATCCCAACAATAGCACTTCCAAAAACACACTTAATACATAAAATATTTACAACAACAAAAATGCAATAAAAATGCAGCAATAAATAAAATTAAATAAATTAGAGGGACATGACAATAACCCTATTCGTTAATCTATAGTTATGCATACGGGCAACAAGGCCAAACCAAAGGAGTCTCTCTCTGCACAATATGCTGCTCAAAGGATGTTGCCGACTCTTCTGCCTAACTTCATCGTTACTTACAAAGTTGAACCACCTAATGCCCAAGATACTGCGTCAGTTGTGATAGCTATGAATTTGTGCCAAAATGTTTTATTTTTCCGTGACCAGGCGGTTAGGCGTGCTTGGCTACTGATCAAAGGAACCTTGACTCAAGCCCCGGAAAAGACATGGCTGTTTGTGTTGTTTTTCTGCTGAGGTCTCGTCTTCCTCACAGATCATCTCTATGGCATATTATACTGACAGGTTACTATCTGACATCTGTGGCAGGCAGCTGCTTGAGGACGAAAACCCTAAAAACACGAATAATAGAAAGGATTTTAAGGAATGAAAACTTTACATCAGAATTCTGGTTCGTTTCGACTCCATCTAGTGACTTTCTCCGCACACCCTTTATTATTAGCCCCCTCAAAAAAAAAATGTTCCATTGTCATAACTTTATTTTCCCTTTTCTGATTCCCCAATGCCAAATTGAGATTTTCTCCACTAGTCTTCACTTGAAAACAAAATAACAATAAAAGGAAAACCCCATCAGAAAAATAAAAACTTCTGTACCTCATCTGGAATTCGTACTCTGGGTTCTTCTGATGTCGTTTCATTCCCTTTCGTGTTTGCATTCAAGAACTTTATCCACTGGACTCTTTGAAGTGCCGATGCCCTTTGCATGGGAAGGTTAAAGCGTAATTCTCTTTCGAGAAGAACCATATCGTATCTAAAAAGCCCACACTAGCATTGTCACAGTTGTTAGCAACAATTCTTCATTTGGATATCCTTTTCTGTCATGGGGATAGGATGGCTGCTCATAATCTGCAGTTCTCAAGTTCTGCATTGAGAATTTTTTCCGCTAGCCTCGTTCTTCCCATAGTATAAAGCAGAGACTATTAGATTTGGGAGAGCTGCCGTCCGTCGGATGGGACGTTAAGCCATAGCCTCGTGTGTAGGACAGTCATACTCATTGCACGCAAAGACGTTAAAGCATGACTTTGAAGGAGACTTCCATCTGTCTCCTGTTCACTAGATCCTCTTTGTAATTCGTTGGGGTCCTTGTGACTTGGCCATTTAGACTATTGTGTGTCGCTCAGAGGTTAAAACAAACCAACCCAATAATTTTCTCTCTTGAGGTTTTATAACTTATCCATTGTTCAACACAAAGATATTAAATAATAATAAATAATTTTTATTCAGCTTCTGACAATATATATTATTTGTCATATCCACATGAATTTCCGAACTCGCGTATGTATCATTTTACAGGTACGGATTAGTTTAAATTTTTAATTTCCACTCAATTTGTGCACACAATGATTGAATATAACATTTATAAAGGTAATGGATACAACCTTTGTTATTATTCATACGGTGAGGCAGAAAAAGTCCATAATACAGTTTCACAAACCGCTCTTTGTTTTAAGTTCCCAGTTAGCACAGAGAAGCATCTCTTAGCTTTTGTGAGCTTTCTCACAGAAGGACATTCCTACTAAGCCTCAAGTTAGATTTAACTCACCACTGTCCTCAGTTGGATGCTAACATAACACGTAAAGTTAGCCTAGTGTAAATTTACGTGTTATCTACACGTAAAGTTAGCCTTAGTCACTAGTGTTAGGGTTCGACCAAGCTAGGGAAATGGGGGGGGGGGGGGGTGGAAGTCATGAGAGCTATTGAGGGAGACATCTTGTCTATCAAGAGTATAGGAACCAGTTCCGTTGGGGGCATCGGCTGAGAAATGTGCCTAAGGACTGCTGCATTCGGTAAGTTTCGGCAGCGCGGAGAAAATGTGGACATATCCCATTGGCCAAAGGATCCTTGCATATCTGATGAATACATCATGTGACAGCTCTTGTAGGAAGTTTGGACCCTTGTTTTCAACGGAGGAAGAGTTCGGAAGGAAAGAGTTGTGGTAGATCTCTGTGGCGTTCGTCTGGTTTGCCGTTCGTCTGGTTTCCTAGAAGTTCTTTCTCTGTGAACCTAAATTCAGCAGTCAGAAACTCTGCGGTTTTGATAACTGGCACTGCGTCAGTAACTGTTCTTGTATTTAGTAGTCTTTCATGTAGTTAGAGAATAAAGTTGTATATGTAGTTGAGAGAGTTATTGACCATCTGAATAGATCCTCACGTATGTACTGTATTTGAAATCAGGTATCGTAACGAACGCTGACACACATGGAAACGAAGCAAAGGACACATGTGTTACATCTAGCTCCTTAACTACCTGACAGTTGAGACCATTTATTTCGAAAACTTTTAAAAGTTTACATTTTTACTTACTCATTTAAACCTAATTAAACTGTTTGCATAGTAAAGTGCGTCCTTTCGGTTCCAAGGGCCTCTATTATTTTCGTGTCCCAAAGGAACTACCTCTTAAACTAAAACAAAAAAATATAGTTCATTGATTGTTTTTGTTGTCCGTGATTGTTGTGCATCTTATATAGGTTTTTTTAAATCTTTTTCAAGATCCGCACCTCTTGCAGCGAAGAAGCTTCGCACTCGCCATCAATTATCTTTGCCCTTTTTAAAGGTCTCCTAGTTTTCTTGTTTTTTTTTTTCAGAATAAATAAAGCGAAAAAACCTAATTTCCAACTGTTCCTCTCACATCATCTGGACCCTGGCTTATATCCTTTTAGATTTCTGTATTGGCTTTACGATGAAAAAGTTTCCGAAGAAGACATAGATCTTCCTCGGGAATGTGGACTCAATGTATTTGTTGGGACACTATCTTCCACGCCATTTTGTTGTTTTCGTCATTCTAAGCCCTGACTATGCCTTATTCTCTAGTCTTTTGCACCCCAGTGCTCATGCCCATGAAGACGAAGCCCCAGGACTCGAAATTCTGAAAGTCGGTGCAAGATACCGATTCTGACTGGCAGAGGAAAGAAGAAAAACAAGTGATTCATCCTGGCCTGATGGTCAATGGATGGGTTCCACGCAATACACAGATGGTCCGACCCTCGCCCCTGCAACCGGGGAAGCTGTTCGAAAAAGGACTGCCGATTATCGTGTGCGGTGGATATAAGAAAAATCGTCTCCGTTGATCGGGCGAGACCCCAAAACTAACTCTGCAGACCAGCCGGGACCGATAAACCACCGCCGATGCTGCGCACGCCTTAATGTAAGATACACTGATGTGAATCACTGAGGAGGAGAAAAGACGATGTGCAGAACTGATCGATTAGGCCTGTGGACGAGCGGAGCGAAAACGGCACGAGACGAACCGGGACTTGACGCCACTCTTGTGCCGAGGAAAGAGGTACTGACATTTTTCCTGCTCTTGACCCCTTTATCCCGTAGTAGCTGGAAAGTTATCGCCAAATTTGAACTAAGCCACACTTGTCGTAGACTTCTTGTGCTGTTTGATCAATGAGGTCCCTGCACCTGTTGCTCTTTCAGAGTTAAAAAAGAAAGAAATGAATTAATAAATGCATTTAACTGAGAAACCTAGTCCCCTGATGTTTTCTGTACTTGACCTCTTCCTTTAGCCCTCAGGAACAGTGGGCGAAAGAGCCCGGATCTTGATTTTTCGGGCTTACTACGAAAATAAAGTTATTGTAGCCGCAGGTCCATTTCGGTGGAAGGGTGAACCTGGAGGTTAGCACAACGCCATTTTTCCCTGTCCTCTTTTTTATTATT
The DNA here is from genome assembly GCA_038380435.1 of Ryuthela nishihirai. Classification (NCBI taxonomy): domain Eukaryota; kingdom Metazoa; phylum Arthropoda; class Arachnida; order Araneae; family Heptathelidae; genus Ryuthela; species Ryuthela nishihirai. The sequence continues at coordinate 92,815,614 of JAWZYU010000005.1, read as the reverse complement.
TGTCCCTGCCGTCCTCCCTTTCTAATATACTCGGATTTGGGTAAGACTCTATCGTCACGCTTAATCTGCAATATCCAATAGCCTTTGAAAACCCTACTCTTGTACTTGCCCTCTTGCTTTAGCTCTCAGGAACAGTGGGCGAAAGAGCCCGGATCTTGAAGTTTTGGGCTAACTACAAAAATAAAGTTATTGCGGCTGCGGGCCCACTTTCGGAGGAAGGATGTCTGGAGGTTAGCACAATGCCATTTTTCCCTGTCCTCTTTTTATTATTTGCTCCTGACGCCCTCCCTCTCTAATAAATTCGGAGTTGGGTGAGACATTATCGTCACGCTTAATCTGCAATATCCAATAGCCTTTGAAAACCCTCCTCTTCCGCTTTCAAAATCCTAATCTTGCGCCTCTCATTTTAATTATCTAAGTAACACAACAATCCAACAGAACAGCAAAAATATTAAATCAAAATCTTTAAAATCGCCTTTAAAAAAACTATTTTTATTGATGATGGAAATTCGATCGTTTTTATCCGAAAAGAAAGGGGAAAATAGAGAGAAAATGCCAAAGCATTAATAAAAACTAAAAAACAGTCATCTATTATCATTGAGACATCTTTTTTTGTGGAGAGACAACTAGACCGCAGAGTAAAACGAAAGTTCCAAAATTTGACGCCGCTTCTTCATAAACCATAATAAAGCGAGCCTTCGACGAAATATTTGGGATTTTTGTTAATTAACAACAAGCGCCATCCCATTACTGAAGTGCATTCTTCATCCCCTATGACACCCATCCCTCCTTCCCTCCCTCCACAGAAAAGTAGAGCGTGCATGTGACGTCCCCACAAACAATCTTCGTAAAAGACTGAGACCCCCTTTGGCATTCTTTGCTCTTTTTTTCCTTCCGTTTCGTGTCTTTCTTTCCAAGAGTGACTGACACAACACGAGACGACGAGAGAATGCAGCCGCTCCTGACACCTCAGAAAATAATAAGTTGTTTTTTTTTTCCTTTCCTACAAAAAGTTCTCTAATCTTATATATCATCCCTTCTTGAAAAACTCTTTTCACTAATTTTCTTAGCTTGGGTAATTATTTTTTGTACTTTTCTTCTGTAGCATAAACCTTCTTCTCTTGAGTTTATAAGAAGGTTTAGTTTCATAAAGAAAATTTTGTTAAAAAAAATACTTTATGTTAGAGTTGTTCTTCTAACAGAACTTTTTTTTCCTTATTACATTAATTTTTTTCACTAGTTTTCTCTTTTTTTAATGCAAAATTAGGGTTTAACGATCAATGTTTTTATTATCGTTCGTTTTTTGCGATGCAAATGCACTTCATAACGTTTCATAAAAGATCAAGTTAAAGCCCAAGTGAATAAAAGTAAAATTCTAGAAAGAGCACCTTCATAGGATGAATCAGGGAACCCTCTCAAAAACCAGTTTAATGTATTCATATTTTTTTTATCGCCTTATTCTTCGACTTAAGTAGATTAATTGTGAAAGTGATTTTGCAATTGACAAGTTTGCACATACACATCAACAGAGGATTTCTGCGGTGTTCATTATCTATAATTAAAACTAATAATCAAAATATAAGCATATTGTGTTACTAACTTATTCCTTCTATACGTTTACAGTTACTAAAGAAGCAATTGTAGTTATAGATAACCTTGAGGAACACTTATAAATAATAAAAATAAATACCCCCTCAAGCAGCTGCTTGCCACAGAGGTCTGACAGGAGCCTGTCAGTTTATATGTCATAGTAGAAGATCTGAGAGGATGGCAGGACCTCAGCAGAAAAACAACACATACATCCATGCCTTACCCGGGGTTCGAATCCAGGTCCCGTAGATCAGTAGTCAAGCGTGCTAACCACTCGGCCACTGGACGGACCGGAACACTTACGGGTAACAAAAGACAAATTTCAGATTCAGGTTAGCACGCTTGACTACTGATCTAAGGGACCTGGTTTCGAGCCCCGGGTAAGGCATGGATGTATGTGTTGTTTTTCTGCTGAGGTCCTGCCATCCTCTCAGTTCTCCTGCTATGGCATATAAACTGACAGGCTCCTGTCAGACCTCTGTGTCAAGCAGCTGCTTGAGGGGGTATTTATTTATTTATTTATATTAAAATTTGCACATACAAGAGTGATGAGTTAAAAATCAAGGGGATATCTCAAGAATGCGCAATGTTATGGGAATAAAGAAACCGATGAGGAGAGAGAAATAGCAGCGCCCCTAGTGTCTGGTAGGATTGCAACACCTCAGACAGTGCACCTAAATAATGTCGTACTAACTTCAAAACTACAACAGACATAAAAAAGTTAGAACGTTGTAGAGAGTGTATATCTAACCCACTACTCAGCACTTTTATATTTTGCGACCCGCGACCATGTACTTAGTCGTAAGAGTGGGTCTGGGTTGGCTCAGTCGGTAGCGTCAGGCTCGCAATCTGCAGTTCCTATGTTCGAATCCCACCTGTGCCCAGGTTGAGATTTATCTCCGCTAACCCCCCCCCCCCCCAATCACTCGTTCAGATAGTTCACATAGTTCAGCACAGAAATTATAAACATTTCACTGGGTAATCAGATACAATGCATATCGACTATGACTTCGATTCTCCAGTTTGTGCTGTGGTCAGCCCACACCTTGCCAGCAGTTCGCGGTTTTTACCTCTTCAGACCACTTTTTGAAGGTACTAACCACGGCTGATAGTGAGCACTCCATAAACCTTGCCCTCTCGGAAATGCTCTGACCAAGTCACCTGGCCATTACAATTTGGCCTTTGTCAAACTCACTTAGGTCTGCAGCCTTTCCCATCTCAAGAACAAGAATAACACAGATTAACAGAGCTCAGTATCAGGTATTATTTATACCGTTTCATGACCTTCACACGCGCCGTCGTTTACCTGCAGTTACTTCGATTTGCATAAAGACGCGCTGGTCATAATGTTTTGGCTCTTCGGTGTATTTATAGGATATTAATGTCACACACATTTCTCTAAAATAATGCCATTTGTTTGCAAAAGTATATTATTCAAATATTGGATACTGAAATAATGCACTGACTCATGAGAAATATCGAGGGGAAAAGAATTTAAAGAACATTAGAATTACTACCGAAACCTATTCGAGTAATTTAGCCTAGTATTAAAGTGACTGATTTTGAAAACTACAGATCAAGACAAATTTCAAACTGTTTATCCATTCATTTAATGAGTTCTAGAATCAGAGTAAATAAGATAAACCACAGAACCAAGAATAAAATAAATAAATATAAATACCCCCTCAAGCAGCTGCTTGCCACAGAGGTCTGACAGGAGCCTGCCAGTTTATATGCCACAGTAGGAGATCTGAGAGGTGGCAGGACCTCAGCAGAAAAACGACACACACATCCATGCCTAAATCCGGGGCTCGAGCCCAGGTCCCTTAGATCAGTAGCCAAGCGTGCTAACCACTCGGCCACGGGATGGTACGAAACAAGAATATCGTAAAGAAATTAGAATTATTTTATCTTTGTGCAATTGAGAGGAAGGATTTTTCCTTTGTTTTCAAACTCTATTTTTCCTGTTTTAGATCTAGTGAATTTTCTTTCTTAACAAGTCTTTAAGATTGATCTATAAGACTGGGACTGAATTTTTTGTTATCTGTTAGAGTAGGGGTTCTCAACGTGGGGTACGCGGTAAAATATTTTGGGGTAAGCCGTGAGAGCCGTCCCGTGGCCGAGTGGTTAGCAAGCTTGGCTACTGATCTACAGGACCTGGGTTCGAGCCCCGGGTAAGGCATGGATGTATGTGTCGTTTTTCTGCTGAGGTCCTGCCATCCTCTCAGACCTTCTACTTTGGCTTATAAACTGACAGGCTCCTGTCAGACCTCTGTGGCAAGCAGCTGCTTGAGGGGGTATTTATTTATATTTTATTTTTATAAGCCGTGAGAGCTCCAAAGTTGCTAGATCTGATTACTCAGTGAAATGTTTATTATTTTATAAGATTTGTTAAATTGTTTGTATCATTTTTGTGCTTATCGATATGTGTAATTTATAAATACAAAATTTAATGTGTATATATATATATATTATTTTATTTCCATTGTTTTAATATAACTATAGTTTTATCTATCTATACAAGTGGTACGCCAGTTGTATAGATAGATAAAACTATAGTTATATTAAAATACACATACACATTTCCAGGGGGTACGTGAAGCATAAAAGTTTGAGAACCATTGTGTTAGAGTTTTAAATTTAGGGCTAACAATTTTCAGAGAATCCGCATATATTCTTTTCGTGCTTCCAGTGTATATCCATCGATATTGTTTCTGCAGAATTATGCGTCTGAGAAATGCTCACTTGGTTTACGGATTCTACTTGCAACCTTGTTATATACTACATGTAGAATAATGTGTCAAATGAAAAAAATGATAATAATGCATAAAAATATACTCTTTCATGATTCAAAATAACAGTGAAATCCCGATTTAAGGTTCCCATATTTAGTGAAATCCGGTGTTTAACGTTTTTTCTAGTCCCGTTAGAACCCAATATAAGCAAATAATTATTTTCGCGTATTTAATGAATCACAGCTTAGTAAATATCACTCATTTAATGCAAGACATTTTCGGCTTTTGTAAGAACAATCGATAGTCACCTTTCTCTAAGCCGGAAATCGTTACAGCACAACCAAAATCTTACTTAGTGACCTCATGCGTTAGCGAACATCAAAGCCACTCCGCTTGTGGCATCATAAGTCGCTTTGATTTTCGACTGAAGTGGTTGTGCTTTGTGCCTGACAGTAAATTACATCACTAATGCTTCTTTTAAAAATTTAATCCTTGTCTATTACATCAGCGAAATGGAAGAAATTGATGACTGACGCATATGTTCGAGAAAGAAAATGACATACACAGAGCGTTCATTTCGTATGCCACTAGTTATTTTAGAAATTAAGTTCATATTATTCGATGTCATTGTACTTGTGTAGAATCACTTCTTTTACTTATGCTGAAACAATATCATAAATATTATATACACTTAACTTTCTAAGAAGATGAACAGTTTCTTGACGTAATTTTGCATAAGTCCCATTTACTGAGATTTTCCATTTAATATAAGAAAAGCCATTCGTCTAGAGTTTTTCTATTCCCAAGAATAAATAAAATGGGTACGAAGGCCCCCAAAATTAATATTAGTTAAGAAAATGGTCTTTAGTCAGAGGTTTGAATTTTAAAGAAAGTATATCAAAGCAATTCTCAAATTGTACATTTCTACTTTAAGCATTTTAGGAGTTTCCTTAGGTGGCCAGAAACACAAATTCTGTTCTGACGTACGTATTACGGTTAATATGATAATTGTCAGTCTTTTTCAAACTGGAGAATCAAAGACATACACTGAAAATATTTCCTCATTGAGTGGTTTGATTCAATAATATCCCTTGGGTCCCGCTGCCGAGTGGTTAATGTGCTGCTTGGCTACTGATTAAAGGGACATGGGTGAAGCATGGATGTCATGTTGTTTTTTTGCTGAGGTCCCTCTATCTTCAAAGATCCTCTATTTCGGCGAATAAAATGACAAGCTACTGTCAGGCCTCTGTGGCTAGCAGCTACTTGAAGTTTTTATTTTTATTTTTTACCTCCAAGTCAGTTTACCACGCCATCCCGTGGCCAAGCGGTTAGCATGCTTGGCTATGATCTAAGGGACCTGAGTTCGAGCCCCGGGTAAGGCATGGATTTGTGTGTGTCGTTTTTCTGCTGAGGTCCTGCCACCCTCTCAGACCTTCTACTTTGGCATATAAACTGACAGGCTCCTGTCAGACCTCTGTGGCAAGCAGCTGCTTGAGGGGGTATTTACATTTTTATTATTTTTTTACAGTTTACCACAAAGAATTTTGATGTTGCATTGTTTGATATTTACTCCATGGTTCCTAACAAATCTAACCAATGGGTTTATGGGAAGGGAAGAAAGAATACAACGATACCTCTTTGAGAAAGTTTAATAACTGGAAGGGAATATATTAAAAACATTACATATATTTTGAAAGAATTTTTAAGATCCCTAAAATGGTGCTAAATTATACGCCATAATGACGTTCCGGTCATAATTTATTCTGCCCCCCCACCCCCATCATAATTTATTTTTCTATATCCGGTATCTAAATCCACAGTATTCCAAATGGAAACAATAGAGCATAACATCTGTGAGTAGCAGTGACTGCAACACTGTAAATGCAGTGAATATCAAACGATCACTATCCGGATTCTGCGTTCTGTTGTTAGCTTCACTGCGAAGCTCTGCTGCTCCAGTCTCAACTTATCATTTCATTGGTCACTCAACATACGAAATGATATATAGAGTAATAATAAGTTTGGAATTTGAGCTTTGGTTAGAGGGATGCATTTATGCTAATTAAGTGAACGGCTAAAGCCCACAGTAACACGAAACACATTAGACTTTGGCTAGGTAGCGTAGCCAATTTACGTAGCAATCAGTCATTGTGCGACATGACCAGATTTCGTGCATTCAGGATTAACATGGGTATATGCTCAAACATATTTACTCTATTAAAGATTTTCTGCCTGTCTGTCTCGTAGTTACGAAATCTGACTTGCCATATATTCCTGCATTTTAATAACTCAAAATATTTATTAGAGTGAACAATTATGACTTAACATTTCAGAAAAAAGTTTTACTTTACATTATTATACATCACACGTATATGATTAATACATATCACGCTGTTGTAAATTCCCAACCGTCACCTGGTTAATAAGCATCTTGACAGTAGTTTTAAAACACACGTGTCTGACTTGTGCTTTTCAGGATAAAAAAAAATGTTTCTTTTTTACGAAAAAAATGTTTCTTTTTTAGTTTGCTACTCCCTAGATATGCTCTGATTCTAACAGCTGAATAACAAAATGCATGAGGCGCATTGTTAGAATTTACTAGAATCTGAATGATATTGTGTCGAGAGATCGTTTCCAAGACAACCATGATACATTGGACTTGTTGCCATATCGCTTACTTTGACAATCTCTATAGAACTAAATTAGACTCAGATGCCGAAATAAAATAGAACAGCACAAAATAAAATTAAATCAAAGAAAGAAAATTTCGATATGAAAATATTTGCGACAGATCATGACAATTTCGTTCTGTAAAATCAATTTATCTCTGCCATTGTATTTTAACGGACAAAAAATATTAAATGACAATAATATAAATGTTGTCTACTTAGAGAGAAAACAATTTCTTTCCCCTCCCCCCCACATATGCCCAGTCACTTTTGATATCACCTAGTGCACGAAATCTATTCAGCAATCGTCCTTCAGCGCTGTTTAATGTTGCTAAGCGACCTGACTCTCGGCTGCTCAGCCTCTCCCATCCTTCTCTTCTGACTAAAGAATCATCTTTATCTTCTGACAGCCACGCGCTATGACAAGTTGCAGCAGCCTCTCTTCTCGCGCTCTGTTTGCCGGCGCCTTTGATTTCCTCATGTTCAATGCTCGATTCGCGATGACGAGGCCTGCTCCTCTTCGTGTCATTTTTTTCGCTTCTTCTTCTTCTTCTTCGTCTTTTGGAGCCATCAACGAACTTTATCGCTGGCCAGAATCGACGTCTGAAGATTAATCTCCGTAATTTTAAAATTTCCTTTCTTTGTCCTCTCGTTGCAGACTTTTTGGATCTATTTGAATCTGTCAAAGAAAGTGAAGAAGGAAGATAACAGAATTCTGACACATGAAGACATCTTCTTTGCCTCTTTCTTCCTTCTTTGCCTCTTTCTTTCTTCTTTGCCTCTTTCTTTCTTCTTTGCCTCTTTCTTCCTCCTTTGCCTCTTTCTTTTCCTGATTGCTTTCTGTTTATAACTCTCCCAGTCTAAACCTCTTTTCTCCGTCTTTATTTTCTAGAATTCATATGATTTATTTCGAAATGATTCTTTTAATTTTTAGTTTTTATCTTGTTCAGGCTGCTGGATTACTTTTACACTGATACATTTCACTTTTCACACAGTGATGTTGTCATGGCAGCTCATACTATAAGCAGAAGGAGGGAGAAAGGAGGAGGGACGGTGGACAGTTATCTCTTCAGGTGCGTATACCCCCTTCTATGATAAGGTTGAATAGTTTTCCCTCTGAGCGCTGCTTTTTTGCACATAACGGGCTAAATGGTCAGGTCACAAAGACTTCGAAAGCTTAGAGAGTGTGTGAAAGGTGATCCACTGGGTAGCTGTCAAGAGACTGACGGAAACCTCCATCAAGACCATCCAGAGTGTTCTTTAACGTGCACACGGCTTTCAGTCCCATGCGATACAGACGGTGGGTTTTCCAAGCCTTTTGGCGTCTCCTATGTGATCGTGGGCAGGGAGAGGATCTCAGGAAGATAAGCCTCAACGATGTCCCAGGTGGGACTCGGACATTGGAACTGCAGTTACGAGCCTGATGCTACCGACTGAGTCAACCCCCTTTCCGCAGCTCACAGTATAAGCAGAATGAGTGCGGGATGGGTGGAGGGAATACCGGTTCTTTCTTCAAGTGCCGATGTCCCCTTTCCCTGGAAGAGTTGAATTCAGTGTTTTACCTATGAGCAGCTCTTTTTTTGCACCCAGTGGGACAAATGGCCCGTACATAAGGACCCCAAGAGCTAAGAAAAGGTTAAGGGAACGAAATCCAGCAGAAAACTGCTAGGAGACGGATGGTAGACTCCTCTGAAGGCCATCCAGCGGGTGTTTAACGTACAAGGTATGACTTTCTCATGCACACTGGACCACAGCTTGACATCCCATATAACGGACGGCTGCTGATTTAAAGCGCTTAATAACCTTATGAAATTACGCCATTTAATCTAGGTGAGAATCTTAATTGGGAATCTTATGTTGAAGGTTTATTGTATAACGCTGTATCCTTACCACGTTTAATGTTTCGTAACGTATTGAAACGTTTCGTAACGTATTGGAGATATTTGCATGTACAGTTAACCCTCGTATAACGCGGTCTACAAATTTCTACGAATCTCTACGAATTTATATTAGGAGAAATACCTTTTAGCCCATATTATAGAAAGAAAATGATATACACACAGCGTTCATTAAGAAATGAAGAACACATGATATTACATACAGCGTTCATTAAGAAATGAAGAACACATGATATATGTGTGGATATACACACAGCATTCATTAAGAAATGAACGCTATGTGTATATCCACACATGTATTTGGTTGGATATGTCATTGCTGTTTATATAATTTATAAAAAAAACGATTTCGGAACCTAACCCTACTACATACATACATAGATATTTTTTTTGCGTAGCGTCAATTTTCTACTGTACAAAGTGTTTATTGTTGAAAATTGTCTTCGTTTAAACTGGTACAATTAATAGATGACGTTGAACCAAATACAAATGACGGGAAAAATTCTGCCGCAGATTCTGATTGTGATGAGTCCGTTAAAGAATTCAGTTTAAAAAAAATAACAGAAGGATTGGATTTGGCAAGAAGGATAGGAAATTGTTTTACGGATAATGATCCCTCAATGGAGCGCTCTGGAAAATTCACGAGACAATTGGATATTTGTTTAGCTCCAGCACGCTTGGCTACTGATCTAAGGGACCTGGGTTCGAGCCCCGGATTAGGCATGGATGTGTGTGTCGTTTTTCTGCTGAGGTCTTGCCATCCTCTCAGATCTCCTACTGTGGCATATAAACTGACAGGCTCCTGTCCAGACCTCTGTGGCAAGCAGCTGCTTGAGGGGGTATTTATTTATTTATTTATATTATGAACTTAATAAAAAAATTCAGCATAGTGGTAAGCAAAGTCTTATTACTGACTCCTTGATAACTAAACCAGCCGAAGTATGATGATATGAGAATGATATGATATGAGAATCATACAAATGATGTCCAAGAGATTTCAAGTGATGACGACATCCGACCACTCATAAATAAAGAATGTCTACGAAATGTGCAATGAAGTTTACGTACAATTTGTAATTTTTATAATTTTATGCTATGTATTTGTTTCATGGTTTATATGTTTTCTTAACTTACATGAATTACCTGAATTAAATAAAAATATATTTTAGTTGGATATGTCATTGTTGTTTATATAATTTATAAAAAAAAAACGATTTCGGAACCTAACCCTACTTTTTCTATGTGATCTGAGTCCCGTATAACGCGGCATTTCTATGGGCTCTAACATCCGCGTTACACGAGGGCTAACTATATATGTACATATAGGCCCACAGAGTATTTATTGTTTTCAAGAATGAAGTTAACGTAAGCGTTCCTTTTGAATTTTAAGTAGCTCTTAACGTAAAAAAAATACTCGACGTTTTCCAGAAGAATGTTTCTTGCACTATGTTTTTTTACTACTGCTAAAGAGAAACACCTGTGTAAAGTTTCACTGCTATACATCTAATAAGTTGGACTGAAGATGTTAACTAGCGTACACTCCTCGCCAAAGAAATTTCTTCACTTGGAAGGAGGTTACAATCAAGTACGTTTCAATCACACTTGGAACGAAAGTAGTGGTAACACGAAGAATAAAAGATAACACTTATAGATCGTCAAATATGACATTAATTGCGGAAAATGTGTCAATATTAACGTTGGATAAGATCCACTTAGAAAAACGGATACAGATTGTTTCATGGTGCGTATCGAGTCAGTCAGGAATTGAATGTATAAGGGGTAGGAGACAATGCAGCTTTCAATGGTTTATAAGTTGTTCGATTACAATCAGGGATGGATGACGTATGGTTATGATCGACCGCTATGTCATTAGTCCATGACATATTTAATACATATCGTTAGTCCATGACATATTTAATACATATCGTTAGTCCATGACGTATTCAATGGACTAGGAATAAGTCAACCATGATGCCCAGGGCAGAATTTCCACTGCTAGAAGAACCTACCAATTGATGGCAACCTGTGTGGGGATGAACATTTTAATGCTGGAACATGACTTCTGATGTTCATTGGAGGTATGTGATTAAGAGTTGCTGGATGATGCTATCCATATACCAGTTGGCAGTCATGGTGTAATCATGGACAGAATGTCCACTGCTCGTAGGGCCTGTTGGATGGGGCTAGCTTTGTCGAGATGCACGTTCTCATAGAGCATCATTGGTAACTGGAGTGCCATAGAAGAATACCAGAGATGTCTGATTCGGATAGCTAATGGCACTCCATATAAGCACGTTTCCCTAACAAATAGAGGATAGACGAACTCTTTTACCAGTTGAATATATAACTGTTCATCACCCAAAGAGACATGCAATTGCCCATCATTGACACCCAAAGAGACATGCAATTGTTCATCATTGACACAGGAATATAAACATGATTCATTTCAAAACGTCACATGATGCCACTCATCACAGATGTGCACTCTCTCTTGGGATCACAGTAGATGATGACCATGTTAGATAGTTATGAGTGGCACATATCGCATAGACACTGCTCACATATTGCACTTTGGCGCAATTGTAAGTTGATGCAAAATTGTAGGTGGCCATTATAATACCCCCTCAAGCAGCTGCTTGCCACAGAGGTCTGACAGGAGCCTGTCAGTTTATATGCCACAGTAGGAGATCTGAGAGAATGGCAGGACCTCAGCAGAAAAACGACACACACATCCATGCCTACTATTTTTTATTCATTTTCATTTATTTATTTATTTTTGTATTGATTTGTCGTGTAAGGGGTACGAGATCATGAAAATCGTAAGTGGTCTTTAAGTTGTTCAACGACAATCACGGCTGTGATCGACTGTTCCATCAAGTCCCAAACATGTTCAATGGATGAGAGGTCTGGCAACGTAGGCGGCAGCATAGAATGTCCACTGCTATAAGAAGTTGCCAATTGTCGGCAGCTGTGTGGGGATGAGCATTTTCATTCTGGAACATAGTCTCCGACATCCGACATTGGACGAAGGCATGGAATCAATGCTTGCTATGAATTACGCATGAAGTCATTGGCCAATCAATCCCTTGCAACCAGTTACCAGAAGCTTTGATCAATCCGTGCTGATATTCATCAGGTGTCAGATAGTCATGAAGTTCTAATACGAACGTTGTCAACATCTATCGATGTTGCAGCACAATAAAAATACACCAAATAGGTTCTGATAATTCCTGTCTGTCAGCAGAGATGTTATTGGGATAGTGCTCATTTGCTTATAGACATGTGCAATGCCTACGTTACAAGTTTCCGTGACTCCATTTATTTCTTTTGGGTTGGGCAATTTCAATGTCGACGACTGAATAGTTTCCGAGCAGACATCAACTCAAAGGTGAATTGTCTTACGTCACCACCATTATCGTTCTCCCCGAGAAACACCTTGCAGAAGTTAAAATTTATAAAAAATATAGATACTATTTCCTTTTCGCCTAAGCAACAGCTTTTTTGTTTGTTTGGTTTCATTTTTCAACTTAGTTCTGTGTTATGGCGTTTTTGAAATGTGCTTATTTAATCCAATGTAGAGAAAAAATTACCCTATCTAAAGTCTAAAGGCCTACGTTTATAAGTGCTTCCACATTCTAATCCTTCTGTTTTGATATATGCTCTATAAACTTCTAAAATGAAACTGAAATAAGGAAAAAAATTGGAGGGAAAGAGTAATTTGTCAAAGCTATTTTTGTTTCGTGTCATGAGGTTTCGCATCAGGCATCATTCTTATTTCGTGTCGTGAGCATATAGCACCATAAAAACAGTTCTTGTTTATCAGCAAGTCAGAATTTTTTTCTCATTTTGTATTACAACTAACTAACAAAAATTTGTATTAGCAGTTCACATTATTCAATCAACAGCGATTAAATTTTTTCTTTCAAATCCCAGATAGAAATAAACGTCGAATACAGTTCGACATAGGAAAGGAAATATCCTTAATTCATTTAATAGCAGCTAACATTGATGGAGTGTCAGGTAAAAATGAGGCAAAAGAACTGAAAGATCGAATGAAGGATAATAATGATCAAGTGAAGACTAACGACAATTGAGAAGAGAAACAAATGATCAAGTAAAGAATAGCAGTTGAGAAGAGAAACAAATGATCACGTGAAGAATAACAATTGAGAAGAGAAGCAAATGATGAAGTAAAGAGTAACAATTGAGAAGAGAAACAAATGATCAAGTGAAGAGTAACGACAATTGAGAAGAGAAACAAATGATCAAGTAAAGAATAGCAGTTGAGAAGAGAAACAAATGATTAAGTGAAGAGTAACAATTGAGGAGAGAAACATATGATCAAGTAAAGAATAACAATTCGGAAGAGAAGCAAACGATCAAGTAAAGAATAACAATTGAGAAGAGAAGCAAATGATAAAGTAAAGACTAACAATTGAGAAGAGAAACAAATGATCAAGTGAAGAGTAACGATAATTGAGAGGAGAAACAAATGATCAAGTGAAGAGTAACGATAATTGAGAAGAGAAACAAATGATCAAGTAACGATAACAATGAGCCAGAAAGGAAACTATTATTGAGGAAGGAGCAAAAATGAAGAAAGAAAACAAGGATCTGGTGAAAAGTAACAAATAAAATGAAAGGATTAAAGGAATTGAGTAAAAGGCAAGAGTAAACGAGTAAATGGTAAGAACAATTATAAAAAAACTCTGTAGTGTGATAGATATTGGAGATAAGTAGGTGCTTGTCGCTCAATATCTATCTGAATTAAGCACAGAAGAATTGCCTTGATCCGAGTTTCCTCTGCAGAATTTTTTTCTGCCCAGTGGTCACCTTTTTCAAGTCATCGTTGCCCATTGTAACTGGAACTTTATTTCGTTATGCATAACAAAAATAATTCTCTCAAGTGATGAACCAACACTTAAAATACGTTGTACTATGAAGACAGAATGCTGGTGTGTGGTTCTATCGGGAATGTATATTCTCTCCTACATGGGGGTCGTAATTTCTTCGGTACTTTAATCCATAGAATAAAACACGTTAGACGAATAAATGCCACTAGCACTTCACCTCCAAAGGTTCCGATTTTCCTTAGGATAACTAGCATTAGGCTATCATTTGTTCTGCTAGTTCCAAAGTAAGAGCTTCGTGCCCATGCGCCGTAGCTTCTGGAAGTCGATAAGAGAAATCTTTATCGCCGAGACTGCAGCAGACATCTGTGTGCTCAGCGAAGTTTGTTGATGCTTCGTTACGGCCTCCTTAACTAAATTCCTGGCGGATAAAGCGACGTAATGAGGAAAGATCCTGCAGTCTCCTCTTCGAGTGATTTAGTTTTCAAGAAAAAGGAAGAAGTAAGAAAACACCGCCGACAACTCTGGGGTTGCCTTTAAGCTCGTGTAATCCGTTGCATTTCCGGAAGAAGAAGACGGAAGGGAAGAGCAGAACCTAATCTAGCTCTGGTCAACTTCGTTGTCTGACCATCTGCACCCCCTGCCACCCATCCCTGACTTGTTTACTCTCCTCCCCTCCCTACCTTTGGCACCACCACGTTTTCGCCTCGGAGTAATGGAAAGGAACATGCCCGCAATAGCGGTGGTAGCGGTAATAAGATGGAAGTCTTAACTTTGTTATTAGCACGTGTGTCTCGCCAGCGAGAGCAGCAAGAGACTGACGCGCTTGTCGACGTGACGTGCCTCGTTATTGCATCGTTCGCAGGTTGCTCCGCTGCAGCCTCATCTCCTGTCGCCTCACGAGGAGACTCAACCACCATCCTATTTGCTAGATGAGGAAATGCAATTGACACACTTTCCAGCGTCATTCTCCTTTAGGGTGAGAACAGGACACGCTAAGTGAGGGTGGAAAAGGATAATATTTTAAATTGTATTCAGTTATTGTCATTCCCGAATTCTCGTTCTTTCGGACTACATTTTTAAGCGATCTATATTGTAATTATTTTTCTGTGAAAAGAACATATCCATCGTGAAGGGCAAGGAATTCTTGCCTTCCACCTGGGTGGAATCTATATAATAATAGTAATGAAAACCCTAAAATGAACTCATTAACATAGATTTAAACTCATTAACATGGAACCTGATAGGAATGCTACGGTAAACCCTCTCTATTCGTGTAAGTTACGTTCTTGTCAAACACTGCGAATACTGAAATTAAGACCCAATGGCGGAGGGGGGGGGAGGAAATTAAAAAAAAATCGCCAAAGGAAATTTAAGGAGAAGGTTTAATGCTCATAAGAACAAACATATTATGAAAAGAACAATATGCGCATCTGTTACAAAATTAGCCCTTTACAAATGCATGAAACATGTAAGCCAGTAAAATTCTTTCCAAGAACTTATCTTTAATGATGATAGGTATGGAAACTCAAACTTCTAGCTTAGATTGATAAAAACATAAAATTACCTAGTTATGCCACTGCTATCCAACTCTAATATATATTGCAATGTACACTAAATACATAGTGTGAATGGTAAGCGGAGAGATTACGGGACTGCGCAGTCGATGCTTCGGCCGCTCTCACTGTTCATAAGCTGACAGAAAAGTACTTGATAAGTCATTGACCTTGAAAAGATTTTATTAAGCCTCCCGGTATTTACTATTTCTACTTAGGAAGAGGGTTGCCTTTAAGCTCGCTTTTTGTGCTCTCCAGCACAAAAATATAACGCTCCTAAGTAGGATAAAAAAAGCGCCCCTAAGTAGACGCCTAAAAGACTAAGTAACGTCCTAAGTTAACGCCCTTAAGTACGGATAAAAAAATAAACCTTTGTAGCGCTTTACAACCAACACATGGATTTAAGAGCATCGTTGATTTCGTGTGGTTTAAGTTAGGCTTATGATGAATCTGAGAATCGGCAGTCTGCATAACAGACTTACGGAAAATAATGTTTTGAGAATCATTCCGAAATGCAAATGACATTCAACTACGACGCAGATGTGTAAATAAAACAAAGGCACTCAAAGTGCTTTGATAAATTTTGCAGTTAATATTAAGCTCAGGGTAACATGCAATCCTAGCAGCGAAGGCTGGAATAGCGAGAGCCTACTGTGCATTTATTGACATTCCAATGATGAATCAGCGGATATATTACGACTGAATCTCACAAAATTTAGGAGCAGTGAAGTTATCGATTTTCGCTTCTCTTAATAAATACCAGTAGGATATTATGGGAGACTGTTTGACTGTGCACTTAAAACTTTCACGATTCTCATAGTTCCAGAAAAGTTGGGTTGGGTTGTTTTACCTCTGAGCGCCACTTTTTTGCACACCATGGGCTAAATGGCCAGGTCACATGGACCCCGAAGGCTCAGAGAAGGTTGGGTGAGGGGACCCACTGGAACAGCTGTTGGGAGACAGATGGTAGCCTTCCGTCAAGGCCATCCAGCGTGTTCTTTAACGTGCACAGGGTATGGCTCTCTTCCGCACACGGAGCCACGGCTTAACGTACCATCCGACGGACGGCGGCCTTTCCAAGTCCATCGGTGTCCCCTACTGACCGTGGGCATGGCGGGGAATTTTGCGGAGATAAATCTCAACGTTGACCCAGCTGGGACTCGAACCTGGGAACTACAGATTACGAGCCTGGCGCGCTACCGACTGAGCCACCCCTTCCAGGAAAGAAGGTAGGAAAAAAGATTAAGGTAAAGTGGCGTAAGTGACTGGAACTATCCGTAAGGGACGTTAAGCTTGGAAAGGCCGCCGATGGCCTTTCCAAGCTTAACGTCCCTTACGGATAGGACACCGATGGGCTTGGAAAGGCCGCCGTCCGTCGGATGGGACGTTAAGCCGTGGCCCCGGAAATTGCCAAAATAAATATTTTTATTTTTTGCATACTCGTCTAGCCCTTCCGGTGGTCGAGTGATCATCGCGCTTGGCTACTAATCAAAGGGATCTGGGTTTGAGGCTCAGGTAAGGCATGGATGTTTGTGTTGTCTTTCTGCTGAGGTCTCGCCTTCTGTGATGACGTATTAAACTGACAGGCTCTTGTCAGACCTCTGTGGCAAGCAGTTGCTTTAGGGTTAATTTATTTATACTCGCCTGTTGCAAAATATTGAAGTTATTTTTTTCCGATTATTAAAATTCTTTAAACGGGCCATGTAGCCTTGATACGTCTCTTAATCCGCCCTGCATAGATCACAGGTCAATGACTTATCAAGTACTTTTCAGTCAGCTTATGAATTGTGAGAGCGGCCGAAGCATCGACTGCGCAGTCCCGTAATCTCTCCGCTTACCATTCACGCTATGTATTTGGTGTACAGTGCGATATATATGTTAGCGTTGGATAGCAGTGGCCTAACGAGGTAATTTTATTGGGTTGGGTTGTTTCACCTCTGAGCGGCACTTTTTTGCACACCATGGATGGACCTTACCCCAAAGAGGTAATTTTATGTCCGGGGGGAATGACTATTACAGTGTTCTGCAGTGCATCAATTTTGACCCCCCTCTGAACTGAGTGAGGGCAGCAAACGGGGGAAATCGACAAAAGGGGCAAAATGAAAAAGAAATCGAAAAAATCGACAAAAGGAGCAAAATGAAAAAAAATATGGAATTTTATTTCTTAAAGGCTACCTAGTTATTTCACCACCCTCTGAAATGTGGTGTCGGGGCCGTCCGTCCCACCTTACGCCGCTGATGGATAGGTCTTTTCATCAATGGTTAAGGATTAATTCCGTAGCGTTCGAATGAAGCGGAATACAGACAACACAAATGGTGTACCCAAGGGAGAGTTTTACGATCACAACCATGACTATCCAGGACTTAAATATCCCATATTTTCTAAAACAGTTCCTGAATATCCTAGATTTAGGAATTCCAGTCTTCCCCATTAGACTCAGACATCTCCCCCTCCCAGATGATAACCGATCCTTAAAAACTCCCTCTCTACTCATCTGCACCGAACCAAAAATAAGAACATTTTTTTTAATTCGAAATTAAATTTCCTGACATGTTATTTTGATCTCTTCTGAAACTTGCAAAACTGAAAACGATATTACATTGTCTGGACTGCTTCTTCCTTGATGCCCCAAGGACTTTCAAAAAATATTAATGTGGGAAAAGCGGAACTGAGCAGAAAAACCTGACTTGCCAAGCTCCTTGGCATAGCAACCAACTTTCCACAACTCTTTGTTGCATGTGTAATGCCCTAATCTGTGTGTCGAAACGCGCTTTGCAAAGTTATTTATTGATTTTGCTACTTAATATACAGAATGGGATATTTCTTTTAGATTTGGGTTGGGTTGTTTTACCTCTGAGCGGTCACATGGACCCCGAAGGTTCAGAGAAGGTTGGGGGAGGGGACCCACTGGAACAGCTGTTGGGAGACAGATGGTAGCCTCCCGTCAAGGCCATCCAGCGTGTTCTTTAACGTGCACAGGGTATGGCTCTCCCGTACACGGCGCCACGGCTTAACGTCGCATCCGACGGACGGCGGCCTTTCCAATCCCATCGGTGTCCCCTACTGACCGTGGGCAGGGCGGGGAATTTTTGCGGAGATAAATCTCAACGCTGACCCAGCTGGGACACGAACCTGGGAACTAGAGATTACGAGCCTGGCACGCTACCGACTGAGCCACCCCGCCCCCATTTCTTTTAGAATTACTTGAAAGCTCATTCTCGTGCTTTTAACTAGAGTAAGACTGTTTCCATTCATTCCCACATAAATTAAGCGTGCTCCTACAAAAAAAATAATACAGAGAATTTCCATGTTATGTGAATGGGAATCTAAATTCGAGGCTCTGCAACGTCTAAAAGATGCCTTTAATGGAAAAAATGTGACTGAAGATAAATTAAAGATTAAAATCAAATCTGTTCAAATCTCAGTTTTCAAAAATATTTTTTCAGTATTTAGAGTTATGGAAGCTGGAACATTTCACAATAGGAATGATTCATGACTTTACTTCAGAAATTAGTTAAAACTTAAATAATAAGTATTGTTTCAAACAATTTAAAAATATATATATTTTAGAAGTTTGCTTAATGATTATTTCTATATCACACAATTATGAATTAAATTTTTTTATAATACAAGAGAGTTCATTTGTTAAACATTCCAGATTCCATAACTCTTTAAATATAGACCGAACATTGTTGAAAATCGAGATTTATTTAGATATGATCAGGGCCGGATCTAGGGAAGAGGGGGATGGCAAGGGGGCCATGCCCTCCCCCCCCCCTTGACAATGCTGGTGAGGGCAATAGAGGCCAAAAATTATTAAACTTAGGAAATTTTCATGCATTTTTTCGAGAAACTTTTTTATAGATCCCTGAAGAAATGGGTGGAAATGGAAATACTATAATGGAAATCAAGTCCCTTTAATTTTTTGTATCGATTAAATTTCTTGCTCCCCTCACTTTTCCTCCCTCTTATTTTTTTTTAGAACCGGCCCGGATATGATTATGATCTTTAATTTTTCTTCAGGCACATTTTTCCATTAAATGCATATTTTAGAAGTAACAGAGCTTCGTAGTTAGATTTCCATTTATATAACATGGGGATTCTACATTAGTTTGGGGCCGGGATGGGGGCTCAATTGGCAGTGCGCCAGACTCGTAATCTGCATTTTTCAGATTCGAGTCCCGTCTGGGCCAGCATTATTTGATTATCCGCAAAACTTTCCCCCGTCCTCAGTCAGTATGGGACATCGATGGGTTTCGAAAGCCGCCGTCCGTCGGATTAAACGTTAAACCGTGGCCCCCACATGCAGAAGAACCATACTCTATCATGTTAAATAATACGCTGGATGACCTTGACGGAAAGCTACCATCTGTCTTCTAACATCTGTTCTGTGGGTCCCCTCTCCCAAACCTTCTCCGAGCCCTCGGGGTCCTTGTGCCTGGCCCTTTAGCCCATTGTGTGCAGAAAAAGTGCCGCTCACAAGTAAAACAACCTAACTGTAAGAGTTTGTAGGACAGTGTATAATTCCTTGATGGCTATTCCAGGAACCGCCAATGCATTCAATTTATTGCAAAGAGACTATGACACAGAGTGATTTTGCCCATCACCAATACAGAAAAGGTTTTCCATTGAAAATCCGCCCCAAACTACTAAAGAATCTCCATGTATAATTGTCTGATATTTCACAACTATTCGTACGGAAAATCTTTCGGCAGTAAATCCGATTAACCTCAAGAGCTTTTGCAATCCATTTTCCGAAGTTGAAATACGAATTTTCTTCTAACAACTTACGCTTTTGTTATCGAAATTCGAATCTAAAAATCCAGTGATGTCATGAAAAGAATCTATTCTTCCGTTCAGACTTCATGCTGTGCAGGCAACAGCTGATCGACTATCGAATGAAATCTTACGTCACCTCCTCGCATAGCCACCAGCGCTGACGCAATTTCGCAGCTCGGAGCGCTGGGAAATCCCTTATCAAAAGACATTGATTTCTCTGTCGGCAGGTCCCCGCTGCTTCGGCTTCAACGGAAGCTTTAAGGATATAAAAAATGGCGTCTGCGGGAACTCAACGGCAACTGGCTTCCGTATCTGAGATCACAATCCGGGCATTAATAATTTAGTCTAGTCGCCGTGAGTTTTATCTGCAAATGACAGGACGGTTCTCGTGTCAGCATTCGCAATTCTAGAATTAGCGTTACGGTTCGATCCGAAGATTTTCTTTAAAAAAATGTTCTCATAGTCAATAGAAATGCTGCATTTCTAGAAAATTTATTAACTCGTCAAGCGTGTGCCTTTAATATTGGCATTTAAGCATAATATTTTTCTTTTCTTGAAAAGCAATTTTAAAAAGATAGCTGGGTTGAGTTGTTTTACCTCTGAGCGGCACTTTTTTGCACACCATGGGCTAAATGATCAGGTCACATAAACCCCGAAGGCTCAGAGAAGGTTGGGGGAGGGGACCCACTGGAACAGTTGTTGGGAGACAGATGGTAGCCGCCCGTCAAGGCCATCCAGCGTGTTCTTTAACGTGCACAGGGTATGGCTCTCCCGCACACGGGGCCACGGCTTAACGTCCCATCCGACGGACGGCGGCCTTTCCAAGCCCATCGATGTCCCCTACTAACCGTGGGCAGGGCGGGGAATTTTGCGGAGATAAATCTCAACGCTGACCCAGCTGGGACTCGAACCTGGGAACTACATACAGATTACGAGCCTGGCGCGCTACCGACTGAGCCACCCCCGCCCCAAAAGATAGCTGGAAATTAGAAATATTAATATGTTTTTATTGTTGAAAGAAGTCTTATTTATGGTAAAGGCACTTTCTACCTTTCTCAATTTGTTTGGTAGGTTATAATCTCCCCACGACAAGATCTTTTGTATGTAACTCTCTTACATCAACCTCCCAAATGAAGAGGTATGGTGCAATAACTATTGCAACTAAGCTATTGTATTCAGAGTTCCAGAGATTTCCTCTTCAGTCAAACTATCATTTTGCATAATTGATTTGGTATAATAGACATGGAATAATGATAAAAAAAAAAAAAATTATGTGTGATCCTAAAGAGTCACCGTTTATAAAATAAATAAATAAATACCCCCTCAAGCAGTTGCTTGCCACAGAGGTCTGACAGGAGCCTGTCAGTTTATATGCCATAGTAGAAGGTCTGAGAGGATGGCAGGACCTCAGCAGAAAAACGACACAAACAGCCTTACCCGGGGCTCGAACCCAGGTCCCTTAGATCAGTAGCCAAGCGTGCTAACCACTCGGCCACGGGACGGCCGTTTATAGGAAAAGAAAAACATAATAATAATAATATTTTGTTTTCTATCATATACGTTTTCATAGCGCAATAAATATCAGCCAAATGCGAAATTTGTTCTTCATTTCTTTATCGATTTTTTTGAAATTGCCAAAATAGACGTTGTACCTTATTTCCCCACCTTGGAAGCTAATTCAAAAAATTAAGTTATATATTAAAGATTTTGTCATGGGGAGTAATATATACTATTTAACGAAGTGGCTCAGTTCCCTTTTCACTTCCAAAGACAGAAAGTGAAAGCTTATAAACGATTATCCCATAGCTTTTCTGTCTTCTGAACGTACAGAAATTGACATCCACGAAAAAGAGGAAGAATCACAGACTCAAGAAACATCTCTGAGGAAAAAGTGCGAGTAATATGCAGCATATTGAATTGAATACGTTCATTTCACCCAAATATGCATATATTGGTACATAAAACATAGACAAGTTCACAGGTCTATGTTTCATGCATCAGGATACGTATTCAATTCAATATGCTGTATATTACACGCGCACAGGGTTGGTCTAGGCGGGGGGTGCAAAGGAACCATGGTCCCCCTTTCAGAATGCTAAAAATGGTAACAGAGGCAAAATATTATGAACCTTATTTATATTTCAAGCATTTTTCATGATTTTTTTTAAAGACCTGTAAAACCGAGAGGGAAGTGTTTTACTGCACTGGAAATCCAGTCTCTTGCCCGAAGCACTTCGTTTTTTTTTTTAGATCCGGGCCTGCGCACGCACAATATACAGCATATCGAAATTTAGTCTTTAAATACATAACGTGTACGCCCTGCATGCATTAATATAAGATTTGGGGTGTTTTTTTTTACCTCTGAACAGCGCATTTTTTAGACACAATGGCCTAAATGGCCGGTTCATATGGACTCCAAGAGCTCAGAGAAGGTTGGGGAGGGGACTCACTGGACAGTTGTCAGGAGACCGATGGTAGCCTCCCGTCAAAGCCAACCAGTATATTCTTTAACGTGAACAGGGTATGACACTCCGGCCCATGGGAGCCATGGTTTGCGTTCCATCTGGCAAACGGTGATCTTCCCAAGCCCATAGGTGACCCCTACTAACCGAGGGCAGGGTGGGGGAATTTGTGGAGATAAATCTGAACCCTGGCCAGGTGGGAATCGAAGCTCGGAACTGATTAGGAGCCTGGAGTGCTACCGAATGGGCCACCCCCGCTCCCAATGATACAAAAATCTCCGCAATTGTGACAGCAAAGCAAAAATTGATTGACTACATTACGAGCTGATTACGAAGGTAAACATTTTAATTCTAGTTAAACACCGCCAAAAGTTTGGTGCGAAACATCAGCCCTTATTAACTTTTGCCATCGATAACCTACTACTCCATTCATACATCTCGATCGACAACGTACTATTCCATTCACAACTCCCAATAGATAACATACTACTTCATGAATAAGGTAGGCGACGACAGCGCCCCCAGAAATTTCGAACACTTGCAGAGGGATTAGTGGCGACCGACGGCAGTTAGGAACCTGATCCCTTAACTCAACACAGCTAGACCCAAGTGCGACTACCACATCAAAGCTGGGGCACATCGGTCAAATACCCACGGAACCACAGGGTACTGAATAATTCCGCCGCCAATGACATCACACCATGGACCTACAGTAAATGCTATCAGCTCGTTCATTCGTTCGCCCACCCTTCGGGTTGGGTTGTTTTACCTCTGAGCGGCACTTTTTTGCACACCATGGGCTAAATGGCCAGGTCACATGGACCCAGAAGGCTCAGAGAAGGTTGGGGGAGGGGACCCACTGGAACAGCTGTTGGGAGACAGATGGTAGTCTCCCGTCAAGGCCATCCAGCGTGTTCTTTAAGTGCACAGGGTATGGCTCTGCCGCACACGGGACCACGGCTTAACGTCCCATCCGACGGACGGCGGCCTTTCCAAGCCCATCGGTGTCCCCTACTGACCGTGGGCAGGACGGGGAATTTTGCGGAGATAAATCAACTCAACGCTGACCCAGCTGGGACTCGAACCTGGGAACTACAGATTATAAGCCTGACGCGCTACAGACTGAGCCCCCCCCGCCCCCCCCCCCCATTCTTCGGAATTCTCCTATTATATAAAATAAGATTATTGATACTTTCCTTGTAGTTCTGAGTAGTTTGAAATGTGTTCAGAAGTATTTTACTGTAAAACGTTGTTTTAGTGTCAAATGGATGCAAAGGGCAAAGAAATAAAGTTTACTTTTAGAGAGATTTTGCAAAAGTAATATTCTTTTTTTAACTGTAGGACATTAACATCTGAAACTGAAATGTCTTTGAAATATAAATAAGTGATTCAATCATAAATATTTTTGTTTATTTTTTAGAGCACATATAACAAGTAATTTCTAAAAATGAAATAACTTCTCATTTTAGCTCGTTTCCAAACAAAAAAAAGAGCTATTTTTACAATTTGTCGTCTGTCAGTCCATCTGTGAACATTAAACAATTTTGTTTTCATAGATATTTTAAAATTCTTTCTGGTTTTGACAGCTGTTGATGAAATATTACAATTCATATTTTCCGAATTTTCCAATAGCTTCAATAGCGTCCTCTAACGGTGGAAAATGTTAGAAAATGCTCAAACCTAAAACGGGAAAAATTATTTTTCTCTTATATAGGTACTAAAAAAAATTTACTATCTGCATTTCTCAATCATTTCTTAGGTCAAGTTTCCACTGTCAGAAGGTGCTAAATGATGAAAATTAGAAAAAACTTCAATCACTTTGAAAAGAGTACCCATATTTGCCAGATGCGATATGTTTATTCATCTAGTAGTTATTCATCTTCCTTTGCTCCTATATCAGGATTTGTCACATTCCAATAAATTCCTCTGAGAATACCCAATAAATTCCTATGAGAAAGGTATTTCTAATAGCTATTTCTCTTATTGTACTTTTTTTTTATCACTAGCCCTCATATTTACTAGAATTGTTGCCTCAAACCTAGTCTTCTTTCACATACAATTAAAGAAAGAAAAAGGAATAAATCCCCCAATGAATTTATGCAATGAAAATCCGCTGGTTCCATTGCTGTCCTGAGATCTAAATAGGAAAGCAACAGCCATTCATCCTTCACACAGGATTCGTCCTCAGGACTCTTTCCTGCTGAAGCTGAATACCTTAATTTCTCGCCACCTTATAAATGGCAATTTCTTTTCTCAAATATCGGCTAATTACAATAAAAAAAATTCATCCACTGAATTTACATACAGCTTTACTTGTAGAATCATTTACCTTTGTTTCTTTACTTGCGAGGCGGGGTGACTCAGTCGGTAGCGCGCCAGGCTCGTAATCTGTAGTTCCCAGGTTCGAGTCCCAGCTGGGTCAGCGTTGAGATTTATCTCCGCAAAATTCCCCGCCCTGCCCACGGTCAGTAGGGGACACCGATGGGCTTGGAAAGGCCGCCGTCCGTCGGATGGGACGTTAAGCAGTGGCTTGTTGTTTGGTTGGGTTGTTTTACCTCTAAGCGGCACTTTTTTGCACACCAAGGGCTAAATGGCCAGGTCACATGGACCCCGAAGGCTCAGAGAAGGTTGGGGGAGGGGACCCACTGGAACAGCTGTTGGGAGACAGATGGTAGCCTCCCGTCAAGGCCATCCAGCGTGTTCTTTAACGTGCACAGGGTATGGCTCTCCCGCACACGGGGCCACGGCTTAACGTCCCATCCGACGGACGGCGGCCTTTCCAAGCCCATCGGTGTCCCCTACTGACCGTGGGCAGGGCGGGGAATTTTGCGGAAATAAATCTCAACGCTGACCCAGCTGGGACTCGAACCTGGGAACTACAGATTACGAGCCTGGCGCGCTACCGACTGAGCCACCCCCGCCCCGTTAAGCAGTGGCCCCGTGTGCGGGAGAGACATACCCTGTGCACGTTAAAGAACACGCTGGATGGCCTTGACGGGACGCTACCATCTGTCTCCCAACAGCTGTTCCAGTGGGTCCCCTCCCCCAACCTTCTCTGAGCCTTCGGGGTCCATGTGACCTGGCCATTTAGCCCATTGTGTGCAAAAAAGTGCCGCTCAGAGGTAAAACAACCCAACTTCTTTACTTGCACCGCTACATATCACCACCTGAAACCGAAATCTCAGCATTCTGCTCCGATGTTCTCTCCTTTCGTGCTCTGAAATTCCACACCAGCTCGCTTTTCTCCAAAGTTTCCTCACCAGCGAAATCCTTCTCTTTAACCCTACCTTTCCTTGAATGATACAGATTCTCATCCCAAACATCTGAGCATCATCTTTGTGATGAAAAGCCTTCTTCCCTCCTCATCTCCGAACTCATTACACATTTACAGCCAACGTCGGCAGGATACAAGCAGCGCAATGCATCTCAATTGCTGGCTTCCCAGAGCTATTTCTCCTTCTCTTCCTCCCATGCTTAATATGATTATTAATTGAGGATTTTCTCTCACAGCGGGGGAATTGGATACGCAGAGTCGAGCTTTGTGTAGAGCGACACCACATCGAGTTTCATCTCTTGAATTCCTTCCTAAGCGTCTCAGCTCGGTCTGTTTGCCCTCTCCCCCGGCTTTTCCCACCCACCGTTATTTAATCCTTACTGTCCTTCAATTCAATTACGTCGCGAAATAACAACGACCGTTGACAGGAACGGTCTTAAATTTTAGCTAAATTGTTTTACGTTCCGCCTACGAGAACGTTAATCAAGGTCATATTTTATCACATCATTACCATTAACAAAGAGCAGAATCCCCTAAAAGCTATAAAATGAGCGTCGTTGTACTACGCCCAATTCTAATTTATGTCTATCCTCTCCCCCTCCCCCCCCCCCCCCCCCCTTCGTCCGTTTCCCTTCATATGGCGCAGGATTGTCGTTTCGTACTGACATCATCTCTCGAGGAATGGACAATAGCAATGCCTTTGACACTGTGGACATCAAAAGTGTCCGTCACAATAGAGAATCTTCAGGGAAACGAGTTGGAAAGCCTTCAAACAAACATCACTGTTGAAAGATACGAGGGGAAATGCTGATTCTGTTGGAATGATGGTGGGAAGATGGAGAGTTAGGAAGCGTGGAAGATGGAGAGTTAGGAAGCGTGGAAGATGGAGAGTTAGGAAGCGTGGAAGATGCCTTGCTTCATCCGAGTTTTATCTATATCAGCACGAAACGTTTTGGAAACTTTGTGTTTAGGATTGTTAACGTAAGTACTATATTATTGAAACTTATTGTAGCCTTATTTGTTATCGCAACATTATTGTCCCTTATTTATCATTGGAGTATTATTATAACCCAATTTGATCCTTTATTGAGTTGCTATAACATATGTTGTCAAAGTGGTTATTACTTTCCTCTTTAAAGTTATATGATTTTTTTTTCTCTCGATCTCAAATTTAGAGATAGTTCGTATGAGTATTTCTTCTCTTCTCCACTCTTAACCACATTGTAAACATTTCATTGTTCCTTTTCAAATCCTCACATCTGTTTACCATTTAGCAATGTACTGTACATTTATGCACGTGTGGCAAATTGTATCTCATGATTTGGTATGTTTTGAGTAGTGTTAGTGTATAAATTTGTACAGTCGCTCAAAAAAAGTATCCGAACACTGTGGTTGATTACAGAATTCAGAAAAAATATCTGGCAACGATTTTTTTAGGAATTAGTGATCTGGCAATCTTCGTGTCACGTGACACGAAGGTTGCCAAATCACTAATTCCTAAAAAAATCGTTGCCAGATATTTTTTCTGAATTCTGTAATCAACCACAGTGTTCGGATACTTTTTTGAGCGACTGTACCTTCCTTTCAATAGAATAAACAAATAATTATTAATATAGCCTTATAGACTGATCATTTGTTATTATAACATTATTTTGGCCTATTTATTAATATGTGGGGCTCAAAAATGACTGGACCCAGGTATTTTTTTTTTTTTTTTTTGAATTGCAACATTTAGGACGAAGAAGGGTTCTAGAAACTGCTCGTAGTGTGCACAGGCCTTCTCATACAAGGAGATGACCTACTAAAACCGAAGTCAGTGCTGACCATTGCTTTGGTTAGGGCTAATATCAGAGAAAAAAACAACCATGTCATTCCGGTACTCGAACCCAGACTCCGGTAGTTACATTGTCACTGCGAACCAATGCGACACCACAGCACTATCCTTTACACAGAAAGGTACTTTGGGTAAAAACTTTCTATCTGGACAGATCGAGAGAAAACAGCGATCTATCTGTTGCGTATGATCTGCTGCTTCCACGCGCTCACCGATAAACGGACAATCCGATCGATATGCGATCTGATTGCTCGCTTTCGTGAGATCAAGAATGACCTAGAACAGGCGGCCTTCAGTCAACACAGATAATGAATTAATTTAGCCGAATTCAGTAAAAAAATGCAACAAATGAAGAGTTGAAAAAGTATTGGTTGCCCTGACTGGGATTTGAACCCAGGTCTTACCAGAAACATGCCAGGCGTCTTAACTGCTAGACCGCAGAGGAACTGACCATTTCTTCAACCAAGTGACGTATAAGCATTTCTGTAGATTCACCAGTGGCGCCATCTATTAGAGGAGTTGGGCAGCCAAGCCGACACATTTTGATAGTAGTAATATTTGTCCCTCACGCTTATATGTCATATGTTGGAGAAATGGTCCGTTCCTCGGTGGTCTAGCAGTTAAGAGCAGCTTCCGGGAGACCTGGATTCGAACCCCATTCAGGACAACCGTTTTTTTTTTCAACTCATTATTTCGGTGTTTCTTGTCTACAGGACGCTTTATCAATAAATTAATAATTTTTTACTAAACTAAAGAGAACTGTTGATTATTTTATTGGAAGTACAGGTAATTCTAAATATCATAGAATTTGACAGATTGATTAAACTTTAAGAGCTGATTAAAAATGGCTTCCACAGGTATCGATTTTTATTCCCTGTCTTCCTATTGCTTTTGGCTTTGACATTTTTTGGTTTGTCGGTTTGTGGATTTGACAAAACGTTGTGCCACCATATCTTTCGAGCGCGATAGACAGACTTAATGATTTATGTGTCAAATGAAAGCTTGTGACGCGGGGAGTGCCATAGGCTATAAAAAAATTGAGACCCCATACCTTCTTTCTTCCTAAAAAGAGAAAATGTAAAACTCTATCTTCAGAACTCAAAAGTAACAAGCGATAATTCGAATGAAATCTAACTAAACGAGAGCTGCAGTTGACTGACTCAACGTCGTCTATTCCTGACATTCGAGATATGGCTCTTAACGCCATATAAAACGTGTCACCTGAGCGCAGGGAATGCCGTACGCTACGAAAAATTGACCCTCCCTTGCTTTCTTTTTTTCCTAAAAATGGAGGGAATATGAAAATGATTGTTCCCCTATATCTCCTGGATGCAAATGTCGAAAGTAACGAGCTATGTGAGCGGGAGTGGCTCAGTCGGTAGCGCGCCAGGCTCGTAATCTGCAGTTCCCAGGTTCGAGTCCCAGCTGGGTCAGCGTTGAGATTTATCTCCGCAAAATTCCGCGCCCTGCCCACGGTCAGTAGGGGACACCGAAGGACTTAGAAAAGCCGCCGTCCATCGAATGGGACGTTTAGCCATGGCCCCGTGTGCGGGAGAGCCATACCCTGTGCACGTTAAAGAACACACTTTGACGGGGAGGCTACCATCTCTCTCCCAACAGTGTTCCAGTGAGTTCCCTCCCCCAACTTTCTCTGAGCCTTCGGGGTCCATGTGACCTGGCCATTTAGCCCATGGTGTGCAAAAAAGTGCCGCTCAGAGGTAAAACAACCCAACCCAACGAGCTATGTGTCTAATGAAGCTTGTGGCTCGACGAGTGCCATAGGCTATAAAATATTGGCCTCCCCGTGCTTTCTTACCCCCTAAAAGACGGGATATATGAAATCGTTCTACTATATCTTCCAAACTCGAGGGCTTACAGTTACGAGTTAGGTGTAAAATGAAAGCTCGTATAATAATGGTCATAAACTATTTCGAATTTTGTCTCACTATTCCTCCCTGACAAAATGGGGGGTCGGAATTTCGCGGGGTTCGACTTTAACGAGTCGTATCTCAAATTAAGGCTTATGACGTCTTCAATGTTGGGGGCTAGATTCAAACATGACTCCAAAAGGGGGATAAATGTGCTCGATGTCATGAGTCATAATATATCAAATGAAAGTTTTTGAAGGTAGGTGTTTTCAGTGACAAAAAACAAATAAATTAAAAAAAGAATACCCATCTTCCTATAGGGCTCTAAATAGTAGAGTTGTTGGGTTGTTTTACCTCTGAGCGGCACTTTTTTACACACCATGGACTAAATGGCCAGGTCACATGGACCCCGAAGGCTCAGAGAAGGTTGGGGGAGGGGACCCACTGGAACAGCTGTTGGGAGACAGATGGTAGCCTCCCGTTAAGGCCATCCAGTGTGTTCTTCAACGTGAACAGGGTATGGCTCTCCCGCACACGGCGCAACGGCTTAACGTCCCATCCGACGGACGGCGGCCTTTCCAAGCCCATCGGTGTCCCCTACTGACAGTGGGCAAGGCGGGGAATTTTGCGGAGATAAATCTCAACGCTGACCCAGCTGGGATTCGAACCTGGGAACTCACAGATTGCGAGCCTGGCGCGCTACCGACTGAGCCACCCCCTAAATAGTAGAAACTAAACCTAAAGCATATCGATGGTGCAATAAGTCGCTGAGTCAATGAAAAGGAAGTAGGGCGCTGATTTACCTACTCAACAAGTTTGTCGGCGTTCTATCTTCCTTGGAACTGAATACGAACTCAGTGACTGATTGCACCATCGACATATTTTAAGTTTATTTTCTACTTTTTAGGGCCCTGTAGAAAGATAGGTAGTATTAAATTCATTTATATATAGTTTTAATCTTATATTGTTAACATCGCTTTGAATTCTTCCGCGTTTTTCTTTTCAACAGCGCTTTTTTTTTGCTTCAGAATATTGTTTCCATTCCAAACATCGGTTATAAGAGGAGAGATTACGCATCAAAATAGATTTGCTTAATAGCTAAAATTACTTAATAGCTCGCAAAACGGAAGCGATTAATCTTGCTTGTGGCTGAGTGATTAGCGTTCTTGGCGATAAGAGGGGCCTAGGTTCGATCCCCAGATACGGCATGGATGTCTGTGTTGTTTTTCTGTTGAGGTCTCGCCTCCTCACAGATCTTTTACTATGACGTATAATATGGCGTATAATATAATATATGGCGTATTGTCAGACCACTGTGACAAGAGGCTGCTTGAGCGGATATTTATGTATCTACGGAATGTATAATAAAATAAATAAATACCCCCTCAAGCAGCTGCTTGCTACAGAGGGCTGACAGGAGCCTGTCAGTTTATATGCCAGAGTAGAAGGTCTGTGAGGATGACAGGACCTCAGCAGAAAAACAACACACACACACACACACACATCCATGCCTTAACCCGGGGTTCGAACCCAGGTCCCTTAGATCAGTAGCCAAGCGCGCTAACCACTCGACCATGGGACGGCTTATCTATGGATGCGATAAATAAATACAGGTTGTCTATGAGAACTTTCTTCAAGTTTTAGGTGGGGGCTGTGTTACTGAAAAGACCGAGAAACGCTTCTTTCGACCAGATTTGGTTTGTTTTTATCGTAATTGGTGTCAGTTCTGTGCTTGAACTGACACAAAAGTTCGAACTCTAACGAACAAGTTAAATGAATCGAGTAGGAACCTGAGATCAATGAGTTCGTGTAGGATCTCCATGATTTGCAAAAAGAATAATCTCTCAAATTGTTGGCGGATATCGTTGACTAATTGCTTGTTCCTCTGGTCAGAAATCTAAAAATTGAGTTTAGTAGTTTACAACGAAAACCGCCGGATGTTTTTGATTGGCTCATTCATCTTTGTTACATGAAAAATTATTGCGCCAACACACGTGAGTTGCCATTAAACCATGTGACAAATAGAGAACAAGTAAGTAAAAAAAAGGAGAAGCGAAATAGAAACCACTGGGTTTCCCTTCATTTAATTACATTTTTAGTATGCGAGGAAGTTATGACAAATTAGTCTGCCAGATTGGCCCTGAATAATTAACAGCCCACTTTTCACTAACGACACACATATTAAAGTGCTTATTAATTCTATCAGCAGACCTCTTCAACTCGCGACCCCCTCCCACGTATTTTCACCTCTGATTGCTGCCACCGCCTATTTCTGATGTTGCAACAACCGATGCTGACGTAGCCCACGTGGCATTCAATGACTCACAATCAGAGTCACGGAGCGGAAGGCGATTTGTATCCCGTGACTTTTCTCCCTCCCCCTGTTTCTTCCTTGGATCCTCTCCCCCCGCCTACCACCCTCAAATGGCTTTCAAGCACGTAATGCCCCTCGCAGCGGCTTTTACCGCTGGGGGCAGAAATCAATAGCAGTCCACTTTCCACCTTATGAGCTTCGTGCAAGTGGGGTGATCTCTGGCTGACACTGTAGGCGTGTCTTTGCTGCTGAATCAGATTCAGGGGACGTGAGCTATATTGGATGTTGTGTGATTCACAGTATCAAGTGACACCTGAGCGTTTTATGGTCCAGATCTCGAATGCCAGAAACTCTCCCAGGGGTAGAGGACGGTGAGTCAGTCAACTGCAGCTCTCGTTAGTTACAGGTTTTGAAAGAGGGCAATCTCTTTGAAAGAAAGCAAATCATTAGAAATGTTTCATAGCGTGGATCATCCACACTATGAAATTTACTAAAATTCATAGAAAAGTTAGACAAGATTTACGTTTTTATGTGGGGTCTAAGCTTCTTTCACCAATTAAAAATTTAACATATATCCTCAAGATACTACTAATGGCAGCTGAGGTTTAAACACATCCTACATTTCGTTTCCACAGGACAAGATCCAAAGCCTTTTTTTAAGGCCAATTTTTCTAAAAGCCCTTTTGGATTTGATTTCTTACGTCCAGGGGCGGCGTTACCGCACGTGCGACCGGCTTGAAGAGGGTTGGGTTGTTTTACCTCTGAGCGGCACTTTTTTGCACACCATGGGTTAAATGGCCAGGTTACATGGACCCCGAAGACTCAGAGAAGGTTGGGGGAGGGGACCCACTGGAACAGCGATTGGGAGACAGATGGTAGCCTCCCGTCAAGGCCATCCAGTGTGTCCTTTAACGTGCACAGGGTATGGCTCTCCCGCACACGGAGCCACGGCTTAACGTCCCATCCGATGGGCAGCGGCCTTTCCAAGCCCATCGGTGTCCCCTACTGACCGTGGGCAGGGTGGGGAATTTTGCGGAGATAAATCTCAACGCTGACCCAGCTGGGACTCGAACCTGGGAACTGCAGATTATGAGCCTGGCGAAAACTGTTATCTAATGGACGTTAAAACATAGCATCAGCTTCAGGATTGCCCTACCCTGTTCCCGTTAAAGAACACACTGGATGGCCTTGGGGCGAGGCTACCATCTGTCGTGTGAAAGATGTGCAGTAGGTTCACTTCCCCGAACTTCTCTGAGCCTTTGGGATCCTTTTGACATGGCCATTTAATCCATTATGTGCAACAAAGACTAAGAGATAAAACGATATATCCAATCCAACCCTAAAAATTTGGGAATTTTTTAAACTTTTTTACACTATATTTCACAGAAAAGTTCCAGAATATGGGGAAAAGGCACGCGATGCTTCGAGATTTATATTAAATTATCCAAATCCTTGCACTTTATCTGGGTTATTTGCCTTGTCATTATGCAGTGTTGATGGTCTCTTTTCGAAACGCACACAAAGTATTCATATTTAAGGTTGCAATTTTAATGTTCCACGATAGATTCCATTTCGTTTCAGTTTTAGCGAGGGGCGGAGGAAAGAAGATATTTTTATGACACGTGACTCTCTTCACTTCGTAAGATTTTATTTGATGTACAAATCGTTGCGCTTCGTCCTCGGTGAGAACAGGGAAAACCAAGTAGGCTTGGAAAGCTCCATTGCATGGAATATTAACTGTGTGCAGGTTGGGTTGGGTGAGTGGCACTTTTTACACACAATGGGCTAAATGACCAGGTCACAAGGACCTCTAGGGATCAGAGAAAGTTGGGGTAACCCACTTGACAGCTGCTAGGAGACAGATGGTAGGCTCCAGTGAAGGCAATTCACTATGTTCTTTAATATGCACAGGGTATGGCTCTTCCACACACGGCGCCTCGGCTTAACGTTCCATCCGACAGATGGCTGCCTTTCCAAGCCCATTGGTGTTTATTTCAGACTGAGAGCAGGGCGGGAGTCTTTCGGAGATAAATCTCAAAGCTGGCCCAGTTGGGATTCGAACCTGGGAACTGTAGATTACGAGACCGGCGTGCTACAGACTGAGTTTTGGGACAGTATTTATAAACAAAACGATAGCTAAAACAGCTACTTAGTGAAGTCATTTTGAGGTTCAAAATGCAAAATGATTAATAATTCCCACACAAAGGAAAAAAAAGTTTTAATGACAATTGTTGCTGCTATAGAACCAAAAGTAAAGTAAATGAATTCAAAACGAAAAATTAATTCCTGAGCTTCTTTAATTCAAAAATGAAATTGGGAAATGTTAAATTACTTATTTAATTCATATTAATTTCAAAGGAAAATGGACGCCTAAAACAGTTATATTTTCCCACTGAAAAAAGGAAAAAAAATGTTGGCGGTAGATATTTCTTTGGATTTAATACAAAGTGAGTAAGCCACTCCATATTACTTTTAACATTTCACTCTTTTAGATAAGGAGAAAGGTTAATATTTTTTCAGCGTATTTAATTTTTAATATCTTTGCTCGGCTACGTTGTAGCAGATAATTTGTAGTGATGATGAAATTAAAGAGATTAAAGAGATCTTAAAAGATTATTGTTTAAATACTTGCGAAAACGCTTAAAATGAATCAAGTTATAATCCTACCTTGTAGCTGACGAAAATTATATCACATAAAAAAAAATAGCCGTCCCATGGCCGAGTGGTTAGCGCGCTTGGCTAGAGATCTAGGGACCTGGGTTCGAGCCCCGGGTAAGGCATGTCTGTGTGTGTTGTTTTTCTGCTGGGGTCCTGCCATCCTCACAGATCTTCTACTATGGCATATAAACTGACAGGCTCCTGTCAGACCTCTGTGGCAAGCAGCTGCTTGAGGGGGAATTTATTTTTTTTTTATAAAAAAGTATATGGAATATATTTTGAATTCCCACCAAAAGTCTTTTGAACATCGTCCCAGTGTAAGTATTTAGTCAGAGTCGCTGGTGTTAGCAGCGATGCAAATCGTCCGGTTCGAATCCTAGATAATATTTCCGTTGTCTTTCAGCTCATGTCTCGCTTTTTCCATGTCATTCACCTTGTGGTGGATTATAACGAAAGTATACTGACAGACAAGGCTTTCGTTAGACTGACTGAAACGAAATTTCTTTATATTAAAGAATGGTAGAATTTTTTTTGTGTTAACATTTGTTCAAGATGTCAAGCGATAAAATCCCCCCCAAGAAACTAAATAAACACCTCCTTCGATGGTCGGAGGAAGGCAAAAGAACAAAAATTGAAACAAGATCAACACTACACGAGATTCTGAAAGAAGACGAAAATATAAAAATATATTATTTTTCAAAAAAAAAAATAACCAAAGACTCCTCGGAGCATAATATGGGGAAAAGCGAGACTAGGCCAATATAAATAAAGCGCTGTTGACATTCGTAAAGAAATCAATATTTGCAAAAGAAACGCAACGCGATCTGTTGCATTTGCTAAAAATGCTTTTATATAAAGGAACAGAAAATGTTTAGCATTGGGAAATAAATCTCCATATCGTTTCAAGAACATTCGAAAAAAATGTTGAAGTACAACAGATGCAGGAAATAAGACTGAAAGCCAAATCTCTAGACATGTTAGAAAGCTAGAACGATTGGATCACTTTCTTAATTGCCACCATTATAAGACTTTAAAAACAAGGTTCTATTCTCAATCTCTATGCCAGTTTTCACTCTATTGGAAACGCATTTTATTTCATTTAATCAAAGAATTATCTGGGTTGTGGAGTTTCACAGTCCAGAATAACTCTTTCATTAAAACGTGTAATAATAATAATAATAATAATTATGAATAATTAAATTATAAATAATATATATAATAATAATAATAATAATTAATAAATTTTGCATAATTTATTAAAAATAATTATTTAAATTCAAACAAATGTGTAATAATAATAAATTGCACAACTTGCACACAGGGGTACACAGGTTGTGTTTGCGTTACCTCTGAGTGGCACTTTTTTGCATACATTGGGCTAAATGACCAGGTCACAAGGACCCCAAGAGCCCAGAGAAGGTTGGGGGAACAATTGATAGGAGACAGATGAAGCCTTTCGTAAAGGCCATCTTTTTTAAAGAGCACAGAGTATGACTCTCCTACATACAAGGACATGTCTTTACGTCCCATCCGAAAGACGGCGGCCTTTCCAAGCCCATCGGTGTCCCTTACTAACGATGACAGGATAGGGGTTTAGCGGAGACAAATTTAAACACTTTCCCTGGTAGGACTCGAACCTAGGAACTACAGATTACGAGCCGTTCGAGCTACCGATTGATCACCCCCCCCCCCCCCCCGTTGCACACGAACCACGTCAATATCTTGTCCGACAGACGGCAGCTTTTCAGTTGTTTTCGATGTCTTTTTTCACTTCAAGGATAGAATGCAAAAGAGCTAAAAGCTGTCAAACGCAGTGTTCTCGAAGAACTTCATATAATTGAAAGATGCGATTCCTTGATGACTTGTTTCGTTTCGTGGTTTACTCAAGGCTTTCTTTTTTTCACGGTGTCATGACCCTGAGAGAAAAGATTCTGTCAGACTATGTCAGATGTGATGACCCAGTCCGAACAGGAGAGAGAGGAGATATTGCTACTTAGTTCACTTCAGTGAAAATCAGATTCGCGGGTTTTTAAGCCCGTGCCACTATATGCCTCAACCTTACTGTGTTGAATGAAGAATAGCAACTCTCCATCAATTAACTGCACGAGAGTAGATAGGGACGACACACTTTATTTATAATATGTACAGCTACGTGCTGGGAATGAGCTCCACTCCGTGGGCCTTTGCAGCTTCACTGCTGCAAACAATAATGCTGAGGTGGAGAATCGCACACTCTGCGAATTCTCACTTTACAGACCTCAAAAACTCGGCGAAAGGATTTTCCTTTGCCTACACTGTGGTTCCTCTGAATCCACAAAAATAAAAATAAATTATTATCAGATTCTCCAAGAATCTCGATTCCCTCTTGGAATCACACCCTGACTTCAAGGGTTATTTTTTGAGAAAGACGGCGTCCTTTTGACGCGTGTCGCAACGACCTTCTTCGTTCGACAGCTAACACACAGACTAAAGCTTTCAAATCTCCCGCCTAGCCTTCTCGCTGCGCTAGCGCCCTAGGCGGTCATTAACGTCCATCGACAACTGCTGGTATTCGTCACCATTGCACGGAGCAGCTTCAGACCCGAAAACAACAACAGTGAGTCATCCCAGCACAAACATTTCAAAGAACACATAAAAATATGTACAAAGACTCCGTTGGTTTGGCCATGTTGCCCGTATGAATAATTACAGATTAGCGAATAGGGTTATGAACAGTGTGCCTAAAGGCCTCAGAAAGGAGGGGAGACCTAGGATGCGGTGGGCAGACAATGTCAAACAGGACCTTGTTAGAATTGGTGTGCAGTGGGCAGATGCAGTAGATGTAGCTCAGGATAGACTTGCTTGGAGAATTAAATTGCACGGTCTGGTTGGAACTCCGTAGCCCATGGCTGCTTGAGGATGAGGATGGGGATGGATGTATGGACAACAATGTAATACAACAAAAATATACAATAAATAAATAAAAATAAAATTCGAGGGACATGACACACGGTTACGGTTAACATCCCTTTTATTTGGATTGTCCCGCTGTCGCTTTTCTCCATTTTATCCTCTAAGAACTCTTTGTTATTCTTTGTAAAATAATGCATTTTAAAAGAAAGTCTTTTTTCATTCTCTTGTACCCTCGACCAGGGACTTTGTTCCTTTTTTTTGCCTTATTCCAAACGATGAAAAATTTGTTTAACTTTTTTTGAAAGCTTTTTGTGTTTGATATCTTAAGAGTTAATATTTGTGTTTGATATCTTAAGAGTTAATATTTGTGTTTGATATCTTAAGAGTTAATATTTGTGTTTGATATCTTAAGAGTTAATATTTGTGTTTTAATATTTCTTAATCATTTAAAGACTCAAAAATTTCTCCTCGAACTCCGTGGTTACATTAATTACACTGTTCTAGAAGGGAAAATTTTCTTTGGTTAACTGGTGTTCCTAAAGTATTTTGGTGTGGGAAATTGAAATCTGAGATCAGAATTGGCCTATTAGGGCTATTTTTAGAGTTATGGACATATAACAGATCAATTTCATACATATTATTGGGGAATGAAAAATCAAAAAATGTTACGTCAAAAAAGTTGGCAACAATAACTTGTTTGCAATAGTTTATACTCACATGTTGGCAACAATGTTATTTTATTTATAGTTTAGATAACTACTAGTCTGCCTCTGTAAAGTTTATTTTAAAAACATATAAGTGACAAGATATTGTGGAGTTAACATCAGTTTTTTCAAACTGTATTCTAGGGTATGTAAAGACATTTTATGACAATATTTGTATAGTTAACATGACAGGTTTGTGAATACTTCTATTCTGTTATTTTTGTTTGTGTTCTAGAAAATGCCCTGACGAAAATGTCAAAATAAGGCAGACAACTTCTGTTATATTTGCGGAGAGTTCACCTTTGCTGACACCAGAAAACAATGTCACCTATAATAAAGAGGGCATACAAACATTACTTTGGATGTAAAATAGGAGATCTGGATAAGCAGCGGGCCCCTCATATATGTTGTGCAACTTGCTATGTGAAATTAATAAACTGGTGGAAGGGTAAAGGTAGCGCTATGTTACGTTGCTGTACCAAATGATATGGAGGGAACCAAAAGAACATTCCACAGATTGCTACTTCTGTATGACTAGTATCTAGGGCCAGCAGAAAATCGAAGAGACATATCGATTATCCCAACTTATCTTCTGCAATACGACCAGTACCACATTCCAAAACTTTGCCAGTTCCACTAACTCCAAGTCAGGAAACAGAAGATGAAGAAAGTACTGGTAAAGAAATTGAGGCACGTGAATCACCTCCAGAAAGAAGTGATCCTTCCTATGAGGCTGCCATGGATTTAACTCCACATTCTCTAACGCAGGCAGATCTGAACGCTTTGGCTCGTGATCTAGGTCTAAGTAAACAAAATGCTGAACAGCTGGGCTCTAGGTTGCAAGAATGGAATCTTCTCCAACCTAGTACAAGTATAACTTTATATAGAAATAGAGAACGGAATTTTGTTGCATTCTTCTCACATGATGGCCGATTAACTTTTTGTAATGATATTGCCGGTTTGATGATAGCTTTAGGATTTATTCATGACCCACGAAATTGGAGGCTCTTCATAGATGCATCAAAAACTAGCTTAAAGGCAGCTTTACTAAGTAATGGTAATTTAATGCCTTCTATTCCAGTTGCCTATGCTAGTATGGAAAAAAAAATCTGATGAGATTCTAGATACAATGCTCAAATCCATAAATATACGGATTTCAATTGGAAAATATGTGGGGATTTAAAAATCATTGCCATGATATTGGGAATACAACAAGAGAACACAAAATTTCCTTGTTTCCTTTGTTAATGGAATAGTCGTGACAGAGCATCCCATTGCTTGAAGAAAACTTTGCCAATACGCAATTGGAAAGTGGGAGCAAAACATTTTCAGAAGCAGAGACTTATAGCTTATGAAGACGTGATCCTTCCTCCCCCTTCATATAAAACTGGGAGTTATGAAGCAATTTGTCAAGGCAGTGGATAAATATGGTAGAAGATTTGCCTACCTAACGACAAAATTCCTCCGTCTTTCAGAAGCAAAGATAAAAGAGGGCGTGTTTGTTGGCCCTCAAATAAGTTGAAGAAAGATGTGAAATTTGACGAATCTCTAACAGAGAAAGAGAAACTTGCTTGGACATGTTTAAAGAAAGTTACAGACAATTTACTTGGGGAAAAAGAGGTCTAAAGAATATAAAGAAATAGTAAACCAGATGCTACATGCATATCGCGATTTAGGATGTAACATGTCTTTGAAAGTGCACTTCCTGCATTCACATCTGGACTAATTTCCGGAAAGCTGCAGTGACGTCTCCGATGAACACGGTGAGAGGTTTCACAAAGATGTTTCGACAATTGAAAAGCGATATGAAGGGAAGTGGATGACGATATTGTTAGCTGTTTTTTGTTGGAATCTCAAAAGAGACAGCACAGATAAACGTAAAAGAAAAAAATGATATACATTTGGTATTTTTGTTATTTAATTATTCTGTATTCAATTTATATCTGTATAATATTCTGTAAAATTTTCTGTATGAATTTATAATCATTTCAATGCTAAGGAAGCTAAGAATAATCTCTTTTTTTCCCTATTGTTATTCATTGTAAATCTAGGAATAAAATTAAAAATTGTCTAACTCGAAAACTATCCCTGATAGAAAACATCTAAGCACAGATCTGAAGTCTGCACTAAAAAACCATTTAAAACCTAAGAAAACCCTTTTTGTAGAACAGTGTTATCAATAGAAAGACCTAAAGAACTAAATTGTTATTCTTTATTGCTTTTTAACCATATAATATTCACAGTAACTTACAATATGATAACATACCAGTCAAGTTTCATTGTTTTTCTATGATCTTACACTGTTTTTCTTTTAATTCTATTAATCATATATTAGTATTTGTTATTAATAATTCACTAATTTGCTAATACAATTAGACTAGTCAGGTATTACCATTCAGTTAAGAACAGTTCCAGTAAATATAACTTTTCATAAAAAATAAATGAACACTGTTTTTTATTTTTTTGAAAGGTTGAGGATCTATCCCAGAGGAGTCCAACTATTTTCACTGAGGAGCCATTTTTCAAAAGTGAAAGCAACAGACGGGCCACTTTTCAACAATGAAGTCAACTCGCATCCCACAATATTGATGCGTTATATTTATAGAATTAAATAAAAAAATCTGAATTAACAGTGCAGCTTACTTTTTCTACAACGTATTGATTACATTGAAAAGCTTTTTGACAATTACCCTTTAAGCATAAATTGTTTTAAGTTAAAAGTCAAGTCTCCATCACTCAAAAATATTAATTTAGCTTCCCTTTCAGTATAGGGGGGGGGGGGGGGGATTGGCCCAGTGTCATAATCTGAAATTATCGAGATCGAGTCCCAACTATGCTACCTTTGAGATTTATTTCCGCTAACCCCCATCCTGCCTTCTGTCCAAAGAGAGCACCGATGGGCTTGAAAAGGACGGCGTTTGTCGGATGGGATAATAGAGCCGTGTGGTACTGTGTGTAAGAGAGCCGTATCCTTTTCATGCTAAAGAACACGCTGGATGGCTTTGACGGGAGGTTTCTTTATGTATCCTAACAGCTGTTCAGTGGGTTTCCTCCTCCACTTATGTAAGCTCTTGGGGTCTTTGAGACCTGTTCAATTTTGTTCATTGTGTACAAAATGTGCTGTCCAGAAATCAGTAATAAGTACTTTGGGGACCTCAGGTTTTCCCGTCGCCTTTAATCTGCTTCATTCAAATGATTTATTACGGCAGGTGTTCCTTTAAAACGAGAGACATGTAGAGTAGCGGTTTGGATCAAAATTTGTTAAGCACGGTAAAAAAAATTTTCCATAAATGAAATCCTAATGCAGACTGTAGAAAAATCTGTCTTCTGCTAGCCATGTAACCATCACATTTTGAGTCATGATAACCTAAGTTTTTCCATTTTACCCTTTTGGAGCCAGTTGAGGATTCATAACACTGATAGATAGCAAAGTCTGCAATTCAATGGGAAGAATTTCTTGTTGAATAGAGGGTGACTCAGATATTACCTTTTCTCCAGTCGGAAATTCAAAATTTTGCCATGATGTGAGAGAATATTTGAGCAAACGG
Source organism: Ryuthela nishihirai (assembly GCA_038380435.1). NCBI lineage: Eukaryota > Metazoa > Arthropoda > Arachnida > Araneae > Heptathelidae > Ryuthela > Ryuthela nishihirai. The sequence goes on along the minus strand of JAWZYU010000005.1, from coordinate 92,773,982 downwards.
TCTCTTAATTCTGAAAGAGAAAGCAAAATGCAACAATATTTTCTTCGAAACGAGCATACTAACCATAAAATCTAACTGGGGGGGGGGGGGGGGGTTAACTGCAAACCTCATAGCCTAAAAGGGCATTTAAATTTAAGCCTAATAAAAAAATGATTTTTAAAACCATTTGAATTGCCAACACTTCGTTTACTGACGAAACGTAAAGAAGAAACCAAGACCTAGTCGCATCCAACCTCTGACGATCATCGTGTGACGTAATGGGAGCATAATGTGGTTGCCATGGGAAAGCTATTTAAATTAACGATTGGCGGCAGAGATGCTCGGAAAAGGAATGGGGAAAGAAAATCAAAGGGTACTCTTTTCTGCATTGCTACAACAGAAAGTACTGGCGCAGTAGTTAAATGCACAATGGCAGCAAGATAACCGACGAAATCTTATTACGACTGAAATGTATTTCTGTGGTAACTGCAATGTCTGTCAACACAGTGGTGGATATAAGACTGGTGCTTGAATCTGCTGAATCCCTGGTGGAGGTTAAAATAATAGAGACAAAATGGTTTCTCTTTCCTGTAAAGGATCTGAATCCTTGCGTCGTTTTGCTATCAGCGAAGTTTGCTTAAAATTAGTGGATTCCTTTATTAGCTAACTTTGAGAATTCGGGCAATTTCCTGTCTGCAAACGCCACTAGATGTGTTTCTCTACGAGTGTACATGTGGGAGAGAATGCGATGGAGATTGGGTATTTCAATACATGAAATAAATATTCAGTGGGTGCTTTGGGAATTAAATGGGGCTAACGCCAATAGAGGAAGACAGAGAGAGTAGAGGACGAAGGTGAAGATTAAGCGGCAGTGTTTATTTATGTTCACGTGGTTATCAAAATAATTTTGTTTCCTTTGGTCCTTCAGAAGGGTTAGTTGAGAAAGGAATGGTTCAGAAGGGTCAGTTGGGAAAGGAATGGTTCAGAAGGGCTAGTTGGGAAAGGAATGGTTCAGAAGCGCCAGTTGAGAAAGGAATGGTTCAGAAGGGTCAGTTGAGAAAGGAATGGTTCAAAAGGGCCAGTTGAGAAATGAATGGTTCTGAAGGGTCAGTTGGGAAATGAATGGTTCTGAAGGGTCAGTTGAGAAAGGGATGGTTCAGAAGGGTCAGTTGAGAAAGGAATGGTTCAGAATGGTCAGTTCGGAAAGGAATGGTTCAGAAGGGTCAGTTGAGAAAGGAATGGTTCAGAAGGGTCAAATGAGAAATGAATGGTTCAAAAGGGTCAGTTGAGAACGGCATGGCTCAGAAGGGTCAGTTGGGAAATGAATGGTTCTGAAGGGTCAGTTGAGAAAGGGATGGTTCAGAAGGGTCAGTTGAGAAAGGAATGGTTCAGAAGGGTCAGTTGAGAAATGAATGGTTCAAAAGGGTCAAATGAGAAATGAATGGTTCAAAAGGGTCAATTGAGAAAGGCATGGCTCAGAAGGGTCATTTGGGAAAAGAATGGTTCAGAAGGGTCAGTTGATAAAGGAATGGTTCAGAAGGGTCAGTTGATAAAGGAATGGTTCAGAAGGGTCAGTTAAGAAAGGAATGGTTCAGAAGGGTTAGTTGAGAAAGGAATGGTTCAGAAGGATCAGTTGAGAAAGGAATGGTTCAGAAGGGTCAGTTGGGAAAAGAATCGTTTTGTAACTGGAATCATCGAATTATGGGTGATAAACGAATTTGAATAAGAATTAAACAATGGCTTATCCTGCAGAACGAAGAAAGGCATGAAATGAAGAAATATTTTGAATTCATTTCCAAAACGGACCATTTGCAAATGAGCTCGACTCGTAGAGACTTTTCAGAACTCTTCACATTTCACTCAAGAGATAGTCGAAGAATTTTAATTTTTAAACTTAATTTTTTAGCAATCTTTTACATTTTTATTAATTTGTGACAGATTGTGTGGATGAACTTTAATTGATCGTCGAAATATCAACTGTTATATTTTTGACGGATTTATGAAAACGAAGTTCGCGCGCACACACAAATAACTATACTAAGCAACTCGAATCCTAAAGTTTCACTGTAAGTTATTGCATTGTACGTTCAGATTATACTCTTCTGATTTCATATTCCTACGTTAGCAATAAATCAAGGAATTCTTATATTTATAAAAATTATATATTATTTTACTGGGTGGTTACACGCATCTCACGGAACAACATTATATTATTAGAAACAAATCATCAGTAAGCGACCGTGATCCATGGGGGTTCAGCCAAACTCTGCGGTGTAATTCAATGGATTCATCTGTGCTATTAAAATTAGCAGTTGCACGTCTCTTCTTGTAAAGACCCGATGCCCATCCATCTCATTGTAGGCCTTTTTCCCCCTTAAACCCTTAACCCTTAAAATGTGAGATTTCTCACCTTGCATGCAATTGTAACTGAGGTAAAGTTTAACTTTTTCTGGCAGAGAAGCAACAGAACTTTAGAATTTTATCCTGCATTGACTAACAAATATATGTAGGTCATGTTACATACCTAATGTAAGAGCATTTCATTCTAAATAAAAACAAAAAAAAAAATCAGATTAAAATTAAAGGCTATGTAAGCCTAATTTGAAAATAAGAATAGCTGAACTGCCTCTGGATACTTTAAGGATTAATAAAAAATAAATATCCCCTCAAGCAGCTGCTTGCCACAGAGGTCTTACAGGAGCCTGTCAGTTTATATGCCATAGTAGAAGGTCTGTGAGGATGGCAGGACCTCAGCAGAAAAATGACATAAACAGCCATGCCTTACCCGGGGCTCAAACCCAGGTCCCTTAGATCAGTAGCCAAGCGTGCTAACCACTCGGCCAAAAGCATATCTAGTTTTATAATAACTTTTTTAATATGTCGTTATCTACGCGGCGAACACAACAAACCAATACAAATTCTCTCTATATGAGATGTTATCTGGCAACCTTCGTGTCACGTGACACGAAGGTTGCCAGATCACTAATTTCTAAAAAAATCGTTGCCAGATATTTTTTCTCAATTCTGTAATCAACCATAGTGTTCGGATACTTTTTTGAGCGACTGTACAGTGGTGGTGGTTGTGGGGGAAGTTCACTTTAACTTGCTGAGGGATGGTCCAGAGCCATGAGCAGTGGAGCCAAGTCAAGAGCTCTACGTAATAGTGATGGGGATGAAGAGAGGAAGAGCCGAGAAAAGGAGGAAGGATCGATAGCGATGACGCATGCAACTCACGAAACAACATGATGCGGCGCCGCTGTCTCCTGACCTCTGCCACGCACATACGCACGCACAGACATGGGATGTGTTCTGAAGAAAGCAGACAATGAAGACATCTGTATTAGAGACTATGTCTTGGGCAAAACAAAATCGAGAAGAATTTTATGTTTCTCCGTGATAATTTTTTTTAGCTGCTTCTATTTTGAGCGATTCTTGCCTCTTGCTTGCGAGTGTGTTCCATCTAACTTGTTGTGAATTGTCTGTGAAAGGATCAAATGGAGGAGGATCTTTTTGAGAGAAATATCATCCGTTGGAAATACGTGACGGTTGATGAAATGTTCTCTTGAGAGTGGTCTGGTAATCAGGAGCGAGTGTAAAAGATAAGAATCGGATGAGTCTCACCTACACAGATGTTTCCAATTCAGGAGCAATCACACACTTTTATATGTAAAGTTTTTGTTTTATAAAAATAGGGTACTATCCATACATTTAGAAAAAAAAGGAAAGTTTGATTCGCTTCTTCAAGCATTCGAGAGTGAAATACAATTTTCAACAAAGTCTAATGTAACGAAGCAGAATTCAATTAGTTTTCAAATTACTTGCAGACAATCAGTTTCTTTTATAATATATATATGAATTTAATAAAGCTCTATAAAATCGAATTGTTGAACAAATATTTGTTTGTTTTTCATTCTAATAAATATCAGATCATAATGCTAGTATAGCTCAGCAAGGAAGAATCAAGGGATCCACTAGACAGTTATTAACTGATTTTTTTTTGTCAAAGTCACGTAGCATAATTTTAATTAACGTATGCCTATTTAAGCGGGGGGGGGGGGCTCAATCGGTAGCGCGCCAGGCTCGTGATCTACAGGTCCCAGGTTCGAGTACGAGCTGGGTCAGCGTTGAGATTTATCTCCGCAAAATACCCCGCCCTGCCCACGGTCAGTAGGGGACACCGATGGGCTTGGAGAAACTGCCGTTCGTCGGATGGCAGTCTTTTCAAGATCTCCAAATGGAATTCCTCATTATCTCCAAATGATGACTTTGTTGATAGGATCTTTTCATAACTTTTGTTACTTGAGATTCCCGCACAATCTGCCTTCTAGCAAGGTGTTGTACATTTCGTTAAGAGTAAGTAATATAAATATTTAATTCCAGATATTGTAGTTTGTAACTTCCGCGCTAGTGGTTAGAAACAAATTCGATACTGGGATCGATCAAGACGATAAACGGGAAACAGACGTGGCCCTTAAATGAGCCCCTGCCTGGGACTGAGTGCGCTTGCACCCTCTACACTGTTACAGTTATACCACTGTTCCACAGCTTCACATGCTTTGCACTAAGTGTTTCTTCAAATTTAATATTAGCCTTAACTGGCATAGTGGTTAGGCAGCTAGCGACTGTTCCAGCAAGGCAAACTTTGTGTGTTGTGTTAGCTCTAACTAAGGCAGTGATTTCGGTCTTAGTAGGGCATGTCCTTGTATGAGAAGGCCTGTATTAAGCTAGGAGTAGCTTCCAGGATTCTTCTCTGTCCTATATGTCGCAATTCAAAATCAATCAAATATCTTTTTTATCCGAGCATCATTATTAAATCAGAATCACTGTAATAAAATTTACTCCTTCCCTGATTATTCATCCACATGTAATCACCAGACTTCTAACCAATTTATAACTAGAATTCTGTAATTTCAAGATTTAAATTGCAACCGACCACCTACCTATCTTTGACCAGCTTCTTTCCATGTTGATTATATGACCCAAAAATCTGATTGAATCGGTGATTTTCTCAGGAGCTTCTCTCGCTGCATTTAGCCTTAACTCGAGAACCTTTCACTTCGAATATTATATCGGTTCTGCCCTCTACTAGTCAGAATTAACTCTTTCACAGTAGAAGATGTAAATCCCTTGGCCTAAAACGTTATTACTCTACTGACATCAACAACGTTTCTCTCTTGACACATTCGAGTCTGCTTTCCCTACCATCCGACTCATATCTATCAGGATTCACCGCCACTATTAAGGCGGGAATTGCTCAGCCAAGATCATAATCTGTAATTCGTATGTCTGTCACTGCTGAAATTTATCTCCGCTAACTCCTACTCTGCCCTTGCTGATAAAGGGGTCACCGATGAGCTTGGAAAGACCGCAGTCTATCTGATGGGACATTAAGCTGGTCTACTCTATGTTAATTGTGTAAATGGTCTTATAGTTAAATGATCTAAATTGTCTTAATAGTTAAATGATCTAAATGGTCTAAATGGTCTTAATAGTTAAATGATCTAAATGGTCTAAATGGCCTGGTTCTTCTGATCTGGCAGTTCATTAGCCCATTGAGTGCAAACAAATTGCTACTAAAAAGCTAAAACAACTCGAGAAGAAATGAAGGCCACTGCCGCCATTTCTTCTATCTAACCAAATATACCTATTTTTTCTTTGGAAGGAATATTACAACACAGTGGATAAAACTAATATTTGGAACATAGAAGAAAACGACAAAGAAGACTGATATAATTATAGATTAAAAGAAAAACAATGTAAGAGACCAGGGATACGACAACATCTTGATAGGCGACCAGTAGAGTATCTCAGTGGTCAGAATTCTTGACGTCTTAGCAGAAAGGATGTGGGATCATAACCCACGAAAGTTTTCCCGCTAAATTAAAAGTAGTTGATCCAATCAGCCATCTATCGAGAACTGTGCGAAGCCTTAACAAGTATGTCACCAAACATTTCATTTGATTTTCAAAAACAAACTGTATGATCAGGTGCGATCGTATAGACTGGGTGGCCTTAGGCAAAACTGGTTTTGGCTACCCTTCAATTTTAATAAAATTTCCCACTTTATACAGCCATCGAACGAATATTATGATTTGCATGCACTTTAAAAAAATATATATATATATACATACATATTTAATTATTATTATATCATTTAAATAATTATTAATTCAATAACATTTAATACGAATATTATTTTTAAACCTTTTCATATACAGACAAAATAGTAATGTGCATCATTTAAGTAGCAAGGTTTTTGTTAAATATTTAAAATTTTTCCCCTGACAAAATTCGATATTGAATGAGATTTATTGATGCTCTTTTGAGTTTAGTGACCCTAGACAGGTTCGCAGTTAGCTTACCCTTACCCTTGTGTGTCCTTCACACATTTGCACTCAATGATGAAAATAATTTTGTCAGTTCTGCTACAGAATTTTCTGATGAAATTTGAAAACTGAGGAAGAGAGAAAAGAGGGGCGGGGACGGCTCAGTCGGTAGCGCGCCAGGCTCGTAATCTGTAGTTCCCAGGTTCGAGTCCCAGCTGGGTCAGCGTTGAGATTTATCTCCGCAAAATTCCCCGCCCTGCCCACGGTCAGTAGGGGACACCGATGGGCTTGGAAAGGCCGCCGTCCGTCGGATGGGACGTTAAGCCGTGGCGCCGTGTGTGGGAGAGCCATACCCTGTGCACGTTAAAGAACACGCTGGATGGCCTTGACGGGAGGCTTCCGTCAAGGCCATCCAGCGTGATCTGTCTCCCAACAGCTGTTCCAGTGGGTCCCCTCCCCCAACCTTCTCTGAGCCTTCGGGGTCCATGTGACCTGGCCATTTAGCCCATGGTGTGCAAAAAAGTGCCGCTCAGAGGTAAACAACAACACAACAACACATTTGCAGACGTAGTTACAATTAACAGGCTGCAGTAAAAAGTGAAGATTGAAGCATTAAGATTTTTTAGATGGTTTGGGTTGTTTTACCTCTGAGCGGCACTTTTTTGCACACCATGGGCTAAATGGCCAGGTCACAAGAACCCCGAAGACTCAAAGAAGGTTGGGGGAGGGGACCCACTGTAACAGCTGTTGGGAGACAGATGTTAGCCTCCCGTCAAGGCCATCCAGCGTGTTCTTTATCGTGCACAGGGTATGGCTCTCCAGCACACGGGGCAATCCGACGGACGGCGGCCTTTCCAAGCCCATCGGTGTCCCCCTACTGACCGTGGGCAGGGCGTGGAATTTTGTGGAGATAAATCTCAACGCTGACCCAGCTGGGACTCGAATCTGGGAACTACAGATTACGAGCCTGGCGCGCTACCGACTTAGCCACCGCTACCCTCGCTCCTTGAGATGAGGCATCACTTGTGAAAGCAATCCATTCAAAGCGAGAGAAGAAAAACCAGCTGAACGTGGTTAGGAATGGTGGGGGATAGAAGAGGAGAGTGTGACTAATGGTCTGAAAGAGACAGAGTGAAGGAAAGACAGACTAAACCGTAGATGGCAGGTGACACCAGAGGGACTGATGACAGCTAGGTTGATGGAAGAGGTTTGAGCAGGATACTTCGACGGAACAAAATCAGGGGAGGAAAGAAGTAGAATCAGAGATACATTAACAAAGAGACAATAGATTCACAGACATGCAGATAAGAGAATGGATGATGCGAATCTTCCTACGAAGTCGTAGTAGTTTCTACCTCTTTTGATAAGGGGAGGAGAAACGATCGTGATTGAAGCTGAATGGGAAATAACATTGGGAGCGAACACGACTGAAAGCCGATTTCGATATCAACTTAGTCATTAGACAGACGGTTCATCTCATTGCTGTTATTTATTTGTCATCAATATATTGTTAGAGGAAAAGCCCTAACGGAGTTTAAAGCTTCGAAATTGAAGGATTCGTTTTGGCTTTTAATAAGTTCGAGTGTACTTTAGGGAAAGCTGATTGCTATAAAAATATAGCTGTCATCCCTTCCCCTATTCTTCTCCACTTTTACAGAATTTCGTTAAGAACAAAGAAGCAAAACAACTTCGTTTAACTGAATTAATTAGTTCGGAAATCTACTTTTTGAGCTGAAATTTCTAATCAGTGAATTTTCCTTTAATACGAATTTTACTTTTTTTTCTGCACAATAGAGAGAATGAATTAACATCGAAAGCAATCAATCGTTAATGAACGATGACTGGTGATCCGTGTTTTGTATTTCTTTGTTCCATGCTACATTACAATGAAAAAAAGATCGCTGCAAGATATCTGCTTAAAATGGAATTCGAAACTAGGAATTATTTTGATTACCGAGCTCAGATGTGAAGTGGGTAAACTATTTTTTTTTTACAAAAGTGGAAACATGAAAGTCTTTAGAATAGTAGAAACTCATTGAAAAGGCAATTAATGTTCAAATTAAAAATGCCTGAATTAAGTATCATCTGCGTTACACGTTACGGTGCTTTCTTACAGTTAAAAAGATAAGACAGCGTTTAGTCGTATGTCCTAAAATATGGCTTTGGGTTGGGTTGTTTTACCTCTGAGCGGCACTTTTTTGCACACCATGGGCTAAATGGCCAGGTCACATGGACCCCGAAGGCTCAGAGAAGGTTGGGGGAGGGGACCCACAGGAACAGCTGTTGGGAGACAGATGGTAGCCTCCCGTCAAGGCCATTCAGCGTGTTCTTTAACGTGCACAGGGTATGGCTCTCCCGCACACGGGGCCACGGCTTAACGTCCCATCAAACGGACGGTGGTCTTTCCAAGCCCATCGGTGTCCCCTACTGACCGTGGGCAGGGAATTTTGCGGAGATAAATCTCAACGCTGACCCAGCTGGGACTAGAACCTGGGAACTACAGATTACGAGCCTGGCGCGCTACCGACTGAGCCACCCCTAAAAATATGGCTATAAACTGTAGGTTCTATGTAGGGGCAATCGCTCCCCACCCCGGAACCGTCCCTGGTTTATGCTGAGGTGCTTTCTTCTGCAAATTGGAGAGATTTTCCATTATTCATCATTCGCTTTTTTTTAAAACCGTTATGATGTAATGCAGACTTAATGTAACAGCCAAGCCAGAAAAATCTTTCACTTCTTTTCTGCTACTAAATATGAAAAGTTGAATTATTAACATAAAAACATTCAAAAGCATTAGTAGCTAATCCAGTGAGTAATACTGTGGGATCTCCTAATGTCAATATTAACGTACTTGTTTGCTACTAAAGCTGGCAATTCAGTCAACGTATCTGAAGGTTCAAGTTGCTGTTTATAACATCAGGTTGCGAATCGTAAAGAAAGCAGCTGGTCTGCAGCAGCGAGACAGAGTGAACGATGGCATGAGACGATCAAAGATCAAAGTGGTAATGACTCTAGGAGGCAGAGGAGTGAATTGAACAGTCGCATTTCCATTGCAAAGATATTGCATTCAGAATCAGCGCTCTGTAACTTCTTTTTATGGAAAATCGGACTGCAAGAAAATTAAAGATCGTAAATCTATTTAAATTTAGTTTAGAAATCAATATTCTGGAAAGTTGAAATATTTGGCAACGTTTTCAGCTCATTGTGACGAAAAAGAAAATCGAAATTGGCGGAAATTGAAAAAAATCGTTTCCAATGTGGCTAAAAATATTAGACATTTAATACAATATTACAATACATATTTTCATTATAAATTCTTTTAGTTAACTTTTCACATAAATTAATTTAAGTAGATTTCTGCTGTAAAATATCCCCGCTTCCATAACTCTTTAGAAAAAACTAATATTGCTTAAAGTTTAGATATAGATAAACCGTGATAGACGCTGTAAGTCCATATTGGTCTAGTGGCTAGAATATTTAACTATTAAGCTGGGTTGTTTTACCTCTGAGCGGCACTTTTTTGCACACCATGGGCTAAATGGCCAGGTCACAAGGACCCCGAAGGCTCAGAGAAGGTTTGGGGAGGGGATCCACTGGAACAGCTGTTGGGAGACAGATGGTAGCCTCCCGTCAAGGCCATCCAGCGTGTTCTTTAACGTGCACAGGGTATGGCTCTCCCGCACACGGGGCCACGGCTTAACGTCCCATCCGACGGACGGCGGCCTTTCCAAGCCCATCGGTGTCCCCTACTGACCGTGGGCAGGGCGGGGAATTTTGCGGAGATAAATCTCAACGCTGACCCAGCTGGGACTAACTATTAAGAGTGCGCATGTGCTTGCACGTTCAGTGAGAAACCAAAATAAGTCCAATAAAGCTTCTGGGTTCATTGGACTTGTCTTTTGTGTAAAAAAAAAATCTTTATCACCAGTCATATTTTTCCATAAACCAAACAAGATATTTAAATTTCAGTAAAGGCACTACGATTTCTTTCCCCTTTTCCCACCTCATAGTTCACTATATCCAATAAATTTAAACTTCCTTCGTCCAGTGCAAACGAACTTCGTCCAACAGCAATTTAGAGACGGTGGATGCACTTATTTTAGAGAATTGTCTGATCGCACGAATTAGCATAGTGATAGGAAGTGGCGGGATACGACTGAAGCGCTTTAGGGTACAAGCTAAAACATGTCATTCGCGGGTACAAAACAGTGGACAGTAGGGGAGCCCTATATGATATCTTTGCGAAAAGTGTATGGGATATAAGTTACGGGTATGACACGGTAAGCTGTGAAGGCTTACCGTGTCATACCTGTAACTTACCGTAATGTAAGCTGTGAAGCTTACATTACGGTAAGCTTAGTAAAAAATATAAGATAGGAATAATCTTATATTTTTTGCTAAGTATTTTTCTAATGTCTGTTAAGTGTAGGAAAACTAAAAATGAGAACAATTTAATTAACATGTTGGGAGAATATGCAATGAAAACAGATTTTGAGTATTTGATGAAGGAGAGGAGGTGGGGGGGGGGGGGCATATGCATGCACCCATACCAAGTCTCCTGGATATGATACTGTTTTTGTGAAAGACGCAATTCTTTGATTTTGTGATTTATTGAAGCATTCTTTTGTTGCTTGTAGCATTTCATTTGCATTATAAAATGAAGTTCCGATGGACGTGGTTAGACGCAGGGCCAGATTAGGCGGGGGATGGCGGACAAGGAGTTCATGGCCTTGCTCCTTCCATAATGCTAGTAAGGGTTAAATAAAGGCAAAAACGCATTTGACTTATTTATATTTCATGCATTTTTCAAGAAACTTTCTAGAGACGTGTGAAACGATGGGGTGGGGTGGGGGAATATTATTCATCTCGGCCCTTTTACATTTTTCCGACGCGATTGTGTTTTTTGCCTGCCTCTCCCCCTGGAATTATTTTCTGGTACGGGCCTGGTTAGGCGTGACGAAATTCTCTAATATTATTTATTATGAATGTGAAACTGTTTCCAGTTACTATTTGAAATGAAAAGTAATGCAAGTTTTACTCAGACTCCAAGTCTTGATCATGAAAGTGAAAGTCGTAAAGACGACCCTAGTAGTTTTTATCAGTCGTTGAAAAGTATAGTAATCAAGAAACAAAATCTGGATCGAATATAATTAGTGACGAACGGTTGTATTTTAGGCAACCGTAATTATTCCTGATAATAATAAACCGAGCTAAACCTCTCTAGATAATGCCTACTGACAGTCATTTGATTCATTTGTTGACTGAACCTTTTAGAGCTGTGCTTTCCAACTTCTTTAAGACCGCGAGTCATTTTTTCTTTCGCCAATATTTCGCGGGCCAAACAAAAGAATAGGACAGGACAGGTAATTGAAAAGTCAGTTCATGTCACCTCAAAAAGTTATTTTATTTATACGAAAAATAATAAGTAATGATAAACCAATATAAATTTTCTAAACCTTATCAAATATTTAATAAATTTAATGAGAGCATTGTAGCCGTAGTTGTTGGGCAATAACGGATAGAATGAGTAAGTTGAAATAATGCAATAATAATTGCAAATAGAATGAGTAAGTTGAAGATTGCATATCAAGTTGGGTTGGGTTGTTTTACCTCTGAGCGGCACTTTTTTGCACACCATGGGCTAAATGGCCAAGCCACATGGACCCCGAAGGCTCAGAGAAGGTTGGAGGAGGGGACCCACTGGAATAGCTGTTGGGAGACAGATGGTAGCCTCCCGTCAAGGCCATCCAGCGTGTTCTTTAACGTGCACTGGGTATGGCTCTCCCGCACACGGAGCCACGGCTTAACGTCCCATCCGATGGACGGCGGCCTTTTCAAGCCCATCGGTGTCCCCTACTGACCGTGGGCAGGGCGGGGAATTTTGCGGAGATAAATCTCAACGCTGACCCAGCTGGGACTCGAACCTGGGAACTACAGATTACGAGTCTGGCGCGCTACCGACTGAGCCACCCCCGCCCCTTGCATATCAAGTAAAGTAATATAAGTTGACAAAAAATTATACGGTGGATTACAGATATTTATTTGAAATTTCAAGTAAAAACTTGATTTTGTTCGCGGGCCACAAAAATCCTTGTGTGGGCCGTATGCGGCCCGCGAGCCCCTAGTTGGACAGCGCTGTTTTAGAGCATTTTTAATAGGAAGAAAAGAAAGCGCGAAATATTTTAAAGATATCGATATATTTCAAACCATGTTTTACGTTAAAATGGTGAATAAACTGAACCCTATGCCTGACCGTTCCGTCACTGAACAATCCTTTATAGCATTCCTTGCTCCGTAATCCAGAATAAGTCGCACGAAAATAGAAAAAACTATTGTTTTCACCCTCAGCAAAAACAATCCCATAATAAAATGTGATGCTAAATGTCATCGATGCATCATAATACCGTGAAGTTCAGGTCCTACAAAGCTTACTCATGTAAATTCGTTTCTGCCTCTAATAACTTCGCAATTTGCAATTGCTGCATCAGACCTTCAGAACCTATAATATGGACGTCCTCAAACACAATTCTTCTCCCCCACCCCCACCTACCGCCAGATGGGTTTGCTCAGTCGATAGCGTGTCAAGCTCGTAATCTGCATTTCCCAGGTTCGAGTCCCAACTACGTCAGCGTTGAGATTTTTTCCCGCAAAACCTACACCCAGTCGTCGATCGAAAGGGGACATTGATAGTCTAGGAAAGGCCACTGTCCATCGAATCGAACTTAAAGACGTGGACCCGTATGCAGGAGAGCCATACCTTGTGCACGTTAAAGAACTCACTGGATGGTTTTGACGACGGCCCCCATCTGTCTCCTATCAGCTACTTAGTGGGTTCCTTTCTCCTAACCAACTCTGAGCTATGACACCTTGCTATGATGACCTGGTCATTTTTAGCCCATTGTGTGCAGAAAAGTGTCGCTCAGAGGTAAAACAGTCAACCCACCTCACCTTTCATCTTGATCAAATCCCTACAATCTCGCTTGGTCTCTAAACGTGGCATTTAAAGTTAGTAGCCGTCCCGTGGCCGAGTGGTTAGCGCGCTTGGCTACTGATCTACGGGACCTGGGTTCCGATCCCCGGGTGATGGAGCACGAACATGGATGTTCGTGTTGTTTTTCTGCTGAGGTCCTGCCATCCTCTCAGACCTTTTACTCTGGCATATAAACTGACAGGCTCCTGTCAGACCTCTGTGGCAAGCAGCTGCTTGAGGGGGTATTTAATATTTTTTATTTATAGCAAACAAAAAAAAACTCCATCCAGGAAAACAACAACCAACCTAATCTTATTCTACCGTTTAAGACTAATTCTCTAACGGTTAGGCCATGCCCGGTCTGCTCTGAATCGCCGCCCCGATTTCCACGCAGAAGATCTTCCGTCAAAGGAATGCATCGAGGAGAGTGATGAATGTGTCTCGTTTGTTTCTTGAACGTTAACGGCGTTTCCTCTCCTCTGGAAGAATTGCCAGCGGTGCTCGATGGCGGCGCTTTTTAATAACCTTGTATGAGGAGAAACAAAATTATCTCGGCACGTGGCCGCATGAGCCTGTATCCAACCACCGTGCATGCAGCAAAGAATGCATGTAGTGGCAACTCGGCAGAGCGCGAGACACAAACACCCGGATTGACCTCTGCGCTGGCAATGGGCCAGGGTTTCATTATCTGTTGCCAGATGCGAAGCGGTTTCTATTTCGTAAATAAGTTAATATGGATTTAATTAGTGAAGTTTGCATGGTCAGACGAGTTGATGATGGGAAACTGAAAGTCTTTTTTAAATTTTCTGCTATAGTCGTAAATAAAACGCACAAGTACAAGGGATGTCGGGCATTGTTTTTTATTTGTCAGGTTTTTGAGGAAAAATAGTCGTTAAATTCAGACTTCGATATCGAATTTAGGGAAAAGAGATATCTCTAAGAGTTTCTTTTTTTTGCTTTCAGGACAATTTTTAAAAATAAGAACTTAAAAATAAGAAAATATATCGAAAAGAAAACTACCTTTCTGTTTTTAAGATTTTTTTTTCAATTGCAACGTTTTATAATTTTATTTATGGTAGATGGTAATTATTGTATAAGCTACTTTTAATCTTGTATGAAACTGAATATATTTTTTATGGGTTATTATCGTTTATTTTTTAATTGGCTTCTTTAGGTAGTTTATTTTGTAACTTTTTGAACTTCTACAAAGCGAAAGAGCTAGAGAATAATACCATCCATTACCCACTCAGTGGATGAGTGGTTAGGTTGTTGGATTGCACTGCAAACAGTCTTTGACGTGATCCCATGTCACGGATGCCTTTGTTGTATTTCTCATATTTATTTCCATCCTTACAGGTCTCTGTAGCAATTTAAAAAGACAGATCCTTGCCAGATTTTGTTCGTGTGAAATCGCTAACTGAAAACAAATTTTGCTTCTATTTCTTCTTTGTCTACAGAGCAAGATATATATATCGTAGAGCCAAAACATTATGACCACTTCCCTAATATGATGTTGGTCCTCCACGTGCCGCCAAAACAGCTCTTACCCGGCCAGGTATGGACGCTACAAGATTTCTAAAGGTGTCTTGTGGTATCTGGTACAGTCGCTCAAAAAAGTATCCGAACACTATGGTTGAATACAGAATTCAGAAAAAAATATCTGGCAACGATTTTTTTAGAAATTAGTGATATGGCAACCTTCGTGTCACGTGACACGAAGGTTGCCATATGACTAATTTCTAAAAAAATCGTTGCCAGATATTTTTTCTGAATTCTGTATTCAACCATAGTGTTCGGATACTTTTTTGAGCGACTGTACCAACACGTTACCAGCAGAGCCTTTAACTCTTATAAGTTACGTGGTTGAACCGCCGCAGATCGGACATGCTGTTCCAACACAAACCACAGATGCTCGATTGGATTGATGTCTGGGGAATTTGGGGGCCAGGGCAATCCCTGGAAGTCTTCCTCATGTTCCGCGAAACATTCTTGAACTATCCGGGAAGCATGGCATATTATCTTGCTGAGAGAAGGCACTGCTAGAGGGATATAGTGTTGCCATGAAAAGATGTACCTAGTCTGAATGATGTTCAGGTAGGTGGTAGACGTCATAGTTTCCTGCACATAAATGACTGAACCCAGGGTTTCCCAGAAAAACATTGCCCAAAGTATTACACTTCCTCCACCAGCTTGTTTTCTCCCACGGTGCATCCTGGTGTCAACACTTCGCCAGGTGAAGACGTACATGTACCTTATATACGCACACGTAAATGACGCACATGTTCCACATACAATGCAACAAGAAACGAGATTCATCGGACCAGACGACTTTCTTCCAATCATTCAAGGTCCAGTTTTGATTCTTGCGTGCTAATTGTAGCTGCTTTTGACGGTGAACCGAGATTAGCATGGGCACTCGGAGTGGCCTGCAGCTCGCAGCCCCATTTTCAGCAGTGTTCAATGTACTGTGTGTTGTGGCACATTATTACCGTCACCAGCATTTAAATTACGGGCGAGATGCGCCACAATATCTCTTCTGTTGGCTCGTACCATACGGGATAGCCTTCGCTCACCTCTAGCATAAATGAATCATGGTCGGTCCACATCTTGCCAGCGGTTTGTGGTTTTTTTTTTATCCTCGGACCACTTTTTGAAGGTACTAACCACGGTTGACCGTGAGTACCCCACATACCTTGCCATCTGGGAAATGATCTGACCCAGTCATCTGGTCATTGCAATTTGACCATTGTCAAACTCACTTAAATCCGCTGCCTTTCCCATCTGAAGAATAAGAATAACACTGATTAACAGTGCTCAGTATTAGGTGTTATTTATTTCGTTTCAAGACTTTCACACGTGCTGTCGTTTTCCTGCAGTTGCTTCGATTTGCATAAAGACGCGCTGGTTGTAATGTTTTGGCTCCTCGTTGTATACGAAGCTACTCTCTCTTCAGTTGCCTTCAGTTGCCATTGAGGATATATAGGAGGCTT
The DNA here is from genome assembly GCA_038380435.1 of Ryuthela nishihirai. Classification (NCBI taxonomy): domain Eukaryota; kingdom Metazoa; phylum Arthropoda; class Arachnida; order Araneae; family Heptathelidae; genus Ryuthela; species Ryuthela nishihirai. Next base: position 92,757,717 of record JAWZYU010000005.1, on the reverse strand, counting down.
CCCCATTTAGCTGGCTGTATAGAAGGCTACCCTTTTGCCATCGATGCCAAATTATATACGTATATTATATATACAGTTAGCTGTATACATAGAAGACTACTCTTTTACCATCGATGCCAAATTATCTATATTATATACATACAGTCAACTCTCGATTAACTGGGGTAATGGGAGGAAGGAGGTCGTCGATAACCCAAAATCACGTTAAAACAAAACTATTGAAAACATTGTGCAAAATATGCAATTTTCACATATATCTTTTTCCATATATAATTTTCCATTCCACAGACTTCATCCAAAAGTACACTGACGGAAATTGAAAAAAGAATACCAGGAAGGAATTCCTTTAGGAACGTCATATTATAATATGTTAATAGTTAAGGGTAGCAGAAACCGTGATCCAAGATTGAAAGCCATTGCACGAAACAATGATGTCACTGAGGACGACAGCAGGCAAATGTATGCAGTGCGAATTTAAGGACTAGGGCGTGAAGGAAAAAGTTATTCATCTTGTGTCGTGTTATTCAGTGATCTTTGAAGAAGCTACAAAGCCTGGATGACGCAGGCGCACAACATTTGTTCAATTAGCGGAGTTTGAACGAGGTCATATAGGATATCTTCAGTTAGCAGGTTCGTCTTTTCATCAAACTACACACTGTGTTGGACAAGAGGTATCGGCAGTGGTACGATGGTGTCGTCAGTGGTCAGAAAAGCATTCGCACACTCATAGACATGGTTCTGGCCAACAAAGAGTTATGGATGCACGAGAGGAGTAGCGCATCAGCAGAGCGGTGGTGGCAGAGTGGACGGTTACAGCATCACAAATGAGATCCTCTTTTGTACCAAGGGTGTCTACAAGAACGATACGCGTTGCCTTTTGGAAGCAGGACTACGGGTACGCCTGCTGCTGGCACAGTTACCACTGTCACCTCGTCACTGTCGAGCACGTTTGCAGTGGTGTCAAGGACGAGTTCATTGGAGGGAAGAATGGCAGTCTGTGGTCTTCAGTGATGAAAGCCGATTCTGCTTAGGAGCGTCTGATGGTCGTTTACGCATCCGAAGGCGACAAGGTGAGTGGCTTCTTCCATCGTGCATCCGCCAGCGACACACAGGACCCACACCGGACAACATGGTGTGGGGAGCGATTAGTACGCATCTGGTATTCGTATGCATCTGGTGTTTGTATAGGGTACACTGAATAGCAATACATACGTCAGCGACATCTTACAGCCGGTCGTCCTGCGATATTTGAGTGTAATCCCAAATGCGATATTTCAGCAGGATAAGTCCTGCCCACACTCCACCTGGGCAACTCAACATGCTCTTCAGGCAGCGCACCAACTCCCTTGGCCAGCACGCTCTCCGGACTTGTCTCCAATCGAGCATGTATGGGACTGGATCGGACAAAGCCTTTCGCCCACCACAGTAGGCAACAACCATCACTGAATTACGCGTCCAATTTGAAAGCACATGGAATGGTATCCCCCAGCGTGATATCCAGCATTTGTACGACCGATTTCATGCTAGATTGGAAGTTTGTATTGCTGCTTGAGGAGGTTCAACACCTTATTAAAATGTGCCTTCTGTAAAATGTAATACTTATTAAAAGGTAAAGTAAACATTGAACCACTTCACACGACGTGTGATCATTGTCCTTTCTCAACAAGTTGTTTCTACTAAATAAATCTCATAGATCACGCTTCAATTGTTAATGGTGTTCTTTTTTCAATTTCTGCCAGTGTATAAAAATAATACAATAGTTTAATAACACAAAACACAGCATAAATTGCAGGAAAATTATTACGTTTTATTACGGTTAAATAATTTTATTACGTTTTAATGCACAAACAAGTTGATCTGTCCTCGGATAATCTAGCGTTGACTGTACACGAACCTAATCTCCATTTACTGGTTACAGAAATATACAGGCGTCAACTCTCCCGTTAATGACTAACAGGATATGTATAATATCAGTCTTTTTGTCACCATTGCAGATTACATACACATATATACTCACGTATTTAGATAATGACACGTTCAGTTTGGAAAAAAAATCAATGTTTAAATCCGGTAGAATGTCACGGAATATGTAAATCAAATACCCTATATACTTTCGTAGACTGTCAATGATTTCGAATTGGAGTGCTACACTATCGGTCTGAAATAGTTCAATTGCTGCATGAGGACTCAAAGAAAGCTTTTAGATGATTTAAACAATGGAGAGCTGTTGGAAAGTTGTAGGCTGGTAAAACAACCATGATTGCGTTCATATTCTTTGGCGTCCGCCATCCTATTAACTCAAGGCTATGGTAGCAATTTCAAAAAGCCTAAACAGTTATCAGAAAGTCCTAGGGGATGTCCAAGGGTGTCTTCAGCTTTACAACTCATGAAGATGATCGCTAAATTCAAGTGCTGTCTCGACGAAAAGGAGAGCAACAGCCCTCATCTCTGCATTCACCTCTCATTGCAGTCAAAGGAGAGCAGGTTTGTGTTTCAAATATTACCACAGGTCGGACTTTATGCCCATTGATCTATTATATGAGTGTTTTTTTAACTTTCAGATGGAGGCAGGCTCGCTTGAAAATGGTGTGTCATCATCAGGTAGACTGAACCCATAAAGAAGGGTGTCAAATCCAGTTCATGGAAGGTCGAGATATTATCTATAAACGGAGAGCAGACGTGTCTGCAATCCGTGTCTGCAATCCGTTAGACAGTACGGAGAGAAATTGGAACCAACAAACAGCCCTATAACATCGTTGAGGGAAGTGCATTTGTTGTTGAAAGTCTGACTATATAACAGGATTTTCATTGGGTGGTGCACCAATTTAATGGAGGTTCTGTGAATGCTCTGATAACCCCCTCTTCAAACCCTCCAGAACCCCAAGAGTATTATTTTATTGCTAAGTGGCCTTTATTGCCGTCAAATTATCTGTATTATCCTATTGAGGGCATGAATTGACATTGTCAGACCTGTATTAGTGCTACAAGGGGCCACACTGACTGCACATTCTGTATTCAACCCCCCCCCCGGGTATATTTGCTCTTAGAGTATATATAAATAATTTTGGAACAAAGTTTCGTTACTTATCATAATATTATCTTTGTATATTTCTGTCAGGTAATCAGAAAGTGAAGTTCCTTATCTAATTTTGTGGAGAACAGGTAATGAAGACAATATACTGAAAATTGCACTGAAGACAATATACTGAAAATTGCACTGAAGACAATATACTGAAAATTGCACTGAAGACAATATACTGAAAATTGCACTGAAGACAATATACTGAAAATTGCACTGAAGACAATATACTGAAAATTGCACTGAAGACAATAAATTGGAAATTGCACTGAAGACAATAAATTGGAAATTGCACTGAAGACAATATATTGGAAATGTCCTCAGAAAAGTGTTTTATTTTTCCACTTATACCAGACATGTTGAGACGCTTGTCATAATGGTCGATCAGGTTAAAGAAGCTTTGCAATAGTTGGACCACTACCTGCTCCTGAAGCCCGTTTGTGACGCCTTCTTGACGGCGTCATCCAACGGGAAAGCGTCATTCTCGGAGATGCTTCTTTATTGCTCAAATAAACGAAAATCCGACCGCGCCAGGTGTCGACCATATGATGCGTGGTGAATTGCTGCCCATTGCCAGGTGCAGAGATTCTGGTACACTACAGTCACATGACATTTCGAAATCACAGAACCATTTCCTCACATGTTGCATTGACAGAACATCTTAGACCAGGCATGGCCAACTGTTTTTGCCCGCGGGCCGGATTGGAAAAAAAAATATTTTCACGGGCCGGACGAAATATTAAAATTGAAAAATGTTAAACAAAACACTTATTTCTTTAAGTAAACAAAATTTTATTATGAAATTTGTTTATGAATAATTTTAAGTAAATCAATACAACAAATTAACATAATAACTAATGCGACGTGTGAGGCGGTTTGCATCGCTTATTATTTTTTTAATATCTGGTTCTATACTTGTAGTAGCTATTCTTAACACAGCCTCCAAATGTAAATCATTCAATCTTGATAATAATTTTTGATAATAATAAAATTTTCTTTTTAACGGAATGTTTTTTAAACAATATAGAAGTATCGAGAATTCATTCGATTAATTACTAGAAGCTAAATGCTAATATTGAAAAATTGTTCGCGGGCCACATAAATTCATTACGCGGGCCGTATGTTGGCCATGCCTGTCTTAGATATACACAGCTGTTGATGATTTTTCTACCATATGTTGGTGCAAATATACCCATGGAAACCATATTATTGTTTAGATCTCCAGCTTCGTACACATCTGCACTACTTTCGCCATCCTTTCTCTGACTCTGCGCCTCACACCAACAGTGTATAGCAGTACCGTTAACAGGCGACTTTAAGTTTTATAATGCCTTATTCTTCGAACGAGAGGTCGACCGCTTCACCGTAATCCGGATTTAACCTCTCTCCTACTGCAAGTTTGGCCAGTGGCAGAGGTCATCCCCGACACACGCCACAATCGCTTTCAACATCGGTGTTAGGTTGGGTATTCTTGATTTACAATGTGCAAAATGGCCTGGTCGAAAGGATATCAAGACACAGGATAAGACACGGGAATGCAATTCACTCAACAGGTGTTAAGAATGATGGACACTTACCATCAAGACTTCAAATTAGTCGGAAAAAAAACGAAGTTCGTAGTAAATGTAATCATAACCCATCAGTTCTAGTTATCGAATGAATGCCTTCGCAGCAAACAGGTCGAAGAGAGGAAGCTCATTTGAAAAGAAATAAAAATTGGAGATTATTTTTAGGTTTGCTAGCTGCTTCCAATAACTACCTTCAGTTGGCGATAGAAAATGAACAAGTTTCTGTCTGTAGCTGATGCTACACGTAGAGTTGAGAGCATCAATACCTTCTTACTCTTCTCACCATCTCGTTTTCTTGTTTTCCAGTTCGCTTTCCTTTCCCATCACCCTGGCAGTCAATTTCTCTCCCAGGGACCGAGGGTAGCCGTTGATTAACGACCACTCGCTCCCCGATGTCCCGATTACTGATGAGTAGAGACTGAATGATTGCAGCCAGCAAGAGAAGAAACTCTGCTTCAAGAGCCACTTTTAACTCCCCAAATCCCGAAGAACGAGAACGGGTGGGGGCAGGGAAGGAGAAGGGGAAGAGAGAAGAAGAGAAAAAAAATATGGGGGAGGGATGTAGAAGAGGATGAAGGAGGGGAAGTACGAGAGAATGAATGAGAAAAATAAATCCGCCAAGATGGAAATATAGAATTAAAGAAACGCCCACTCTACGAGCTCACATGGGGACCTGTCGAAGTGCAAATCTGATTGTCTTTAAAAGATGTGTTAATGAAAGTGGTTGTTTTCATAGTAAAGCAGAAACATGCAGGTAGTTATTATTTCACTATAACGTATCCTATTGATATTTTTTAAAATATTCTCTAATGGGTTATAACGCACACACTTGACATTAAATTTCACCATATTTTTTCTTTAATTTGTTACACTTCGTTTAACCCAGGAGTAGAGACAAAAAATTTCCTACCCCTTGTGGTGGGAGAGCTATATTAGAATTTATGACATTTTCAAATCAGGTCAATAACTAGAAAGCGATAAAAAAAAAAAAACTGTATTCGACTTCCCCTGGATAAATGTTAACGAGTTCTCCAGTCAAAGACATGCCAAGAGAAGGAATTTTCTCTTCCTCACTTCCCTCTCGCATACAATTATATGTACAGTGGCTCAAAAAAGTATCCGAACACTATGGCTGATTACAGAATTCAGAAAAAACGTCTGACAACGATTTTTTTTTAGAAATTAGTGATCTGGCAACCTTCGTGTCACGTGATTACAGAATTCAGGAAAAATATCTGGAGCATGTACAGCAACTGTACACGCTCCAGTTACCGTTCACAGCAAACTGGAGCGTGTGCAGTTACTGCTCACGCTCCAGTTTGCTGTGAACGGTAACTGCACACGCTCCAGTTTGCTGTGAACGGTAACTGCACACGCTCCAGTTTGCTGTGAACGGTAACTGCACACGTTGAATATTTCCGTGAGTGAGCCCACATGATCTAGTATCAAAATAATATGACCACCTACAGTCGCTCAAAAAAGTATCCGAACACTGTGGTTGATTACAGAATTCAGAAAAAATATCTGGCAACGAATCTTTTTAGAAATTAGTGATCTGGCAACCTTCGTGTCACGTGACGTAAAATATAATACCAATGGATTAATTGCCTTGATTTCCATCATCAAAACTCTGAGCATAAAGACACTCTGTAGTTTAATGCAAGCATGCGGAGGAAAAGAATAAAGAAAATTACAGAGTGACCATGAAGAAATGTACAATAATCAGTTTACAGAAATCACTGCAGTCTCCCTAGAAGTATGCTTTCAAAGCATACTTTGTTTATTTCCTAAATCTCATCTATTTCCCTTTAGATGTAGACTATGACTGAAGTTCTTCTCATAGTTGTTGAGATTCTGATCCAGTGAGAATTCAGTTTCTGTCCCTTTGCATCGGTATTCACCTGAAGACTGCACTTTGTATCCTTAAAGAAACCCCGCAAAATTCCCCGTCCTGGCCACGGTCAGTAGGGGACACCGATGGGCTTGGAAAGGCCGCCGTCCTTCGGATTGGACGTTAAGCCGTGGGCCTGTGTGTGGGAGAGCCATACCCTGTGCACGTTAAAGAATACGCTGGATGGCCTTGACGGGAGGCTACCATCTGTCTCCCAACAGCTGTTCCAGTGGGTCCCCTCCCCCAACCTTCTCTGAGCCTTCGGGGTCCATGTGACCTGGCCATTTAGCCCATGGTGTGCAAAAAAGTGCCGCTCAGAGGTAAAACAACCCAACCCAACCCTTAAAGAAACCCATACCCATGAAGTGTGAGAATTTTCTATGCCAACTCCTGTTTCGCTTTCGATTATTTATAACGCTTTGTTAAAACACTAGACTAGGGGTTCTCAACGTGGGGTACGCGGTAAAATATTTTGGGGTACGCCGTGAGAGCTCAAAAGTTGCTAGATCGGGTAACAAAGTAAAAATAGACATTGTTATAATATAACTATAGTTTTATTTGTCTATACAAGGGGTACGCCAGTTACATATACATTTCCAGGGAGTACGTGAAGCATAAAAGGTTGAGAACCACTGCTCTAGACACTTACAACGAGATACATACGCTCCTGGAATTCCGCGTTAAATGAAATTCGCGTTTGCCGGGGGTATTATAGCGGATTTCAATAAAATAGGATACGATCCCCAGTTGGGTTGTTTTACCTCTGAGTGGCACTTTTTTGCACACCATGGGCTAAATGGCCAGGTCACAAGAACCCCGAAGGCTTACAGAAGGTTCCAGGAGGGGACCCACTGAAACAGCTGTTAGGAGACAGATGAAAGTGTCCCGTGAAGGTCATCCAGCGTGTTCTTTAACGTGCACAGGGTATGGCTTTTCCTCACTCAAGGCCACGGCTTAACGTCCCATCCGACGGACGGCTACAATTTCCAGTCCGAATGAATCCAAGTAAATAATTTTAATTCATAAAATATAAGCAGAGACAGATACTGTAAAACAAAACTGTTAACATTACGATTAGAAAAGTTTTTATTTTTTTCTTCTTTTAAATTCATTCGCATCGTTAGAAACTTAAATTAATAACATCATCGTAACTCGCTGCTTAACTAAATAAACGTCCTAGTAATGTCTCTCGCTTGAAAAAGGGTTGGATTGTTTCACCTCTGAGCGGCACTTTTTTTGCACACAATTGGCTAAATGGCCAGGTCACAAGGACCCCGAAGGCTCAGAGAAGGGGCCCATTGGACAGCTGTTAAGCGACAGATAGTAATCTCCCGTTAAGGCCATCCAGCATGTTCTTTAACGAGCACAGGATATGACTCTCCCGCATAAGATTCGGGCTTAATGTCCCATCCGACGGACGGCGGCCTTTTCAAGCGCTTCGGTGGGGGTGTTTTGCGGAGATAAATCTCAACGCTGGTCCAGGAGGAATTCGTACCTAGAAACTGTAGATTACGAGCCTGGCGCGCTACCGAATGAACCATCTAAAACCACTGAAAATGGAGTTCAGGACCGACTGCTTGGCTTTTTCTCTCTCTTGGTATGTAATATTTGTTCATAGCACTCATACAGCACATTAATTCTGCATTTCTCAGCACTTCGTCTTGTGAAGTCATAGTTGTGCTTCAAAGACAAAGCTATGCACTGACTGGTGACTCTGACTTACCATATGACAGAGAGGAAAAGAAAGCGTTGTCTGCATAGCAGAGTAGGCCTCGAGCCCACGCCGTGTCAACAAAGGCATTAGCAATAGCGTCAATGTTCAATGAGCGTCCTGCATCACTCAAATAAGTGTTCAAAGTTCTTTATCCTCGGGCTCTATAATCCTAGAACCGGGTAACAAGGATTGAATTAGTTCGTTCATCATAATGTCCGTCAATAACTGCATCAAATATCCTTTCCCCTCCTCTGGGGGAGTCAGAAGAAACGCTAGTAGGTCTCTTTGCTCGGCGATGGCGTGACGTAGGTGAAAATTAACATCTGACCTGCGGTGGTGATCCAGACTGTTCTTCACGCGTTCGCATTTCATCCCACTTGGCCAAGGAAAGGTTCACACCGCAAGATGTCGAACCAGGTTGTGATATGACGATGTCGAGTCGCCGGCTACCACCACTATTACAGTATCCGCACAATTATAGGTTGTTCGTCACGAACCAAGTCTCTCTTTCGGTGGAATTAGCGATATCGATTCTGTCCGACACCGCTAATAATTCCTGCCACTCCGGGAGGGTTAGAGTGATTCCTTCCTTCGTCGGGTAAAGTAAGCCTCCTTCACAGTAGCGACAGTAACGACGCACGTGGACCAGGAGCCGCTCACGGTACAGTCTAGGCACGACGAAAATCTCATCTCCGAGAGGGTAGGAGTGTGCACTTGCAAGCTGCATGGCGAAAACTGACCTACAGAGTTTTCAGACGTTTAAGTGTCTGTTGTGCAGGGGAGTCACGTGACGGATACACTTCCAGTCCTTCTGAGGAATGTACGTCACGAAGGAAAGGTCGAATCTGTAGACACGTCAGACTCCTGCAGTTCGAATAACCAAGTTCACTGGTCAGGAATTCGCCTTTCACGGTGAAGCAGTCTAAATCAAGCACATAACAGACGTGACGTATTTCACACTGATCTGTAGAACAGCTAATTTCTAGCATACCTGGGTTCACTCTGATGAGAGGTCGCGGGCCGCCTTCATTGTTTCTACCAGGTCTTCAAAGTCGACACTCTCGAGCCCATCGAGCACAGGATACCCGTATTTATGGGCTTTCAGCGTGAACACAAGCGCTACTTTCTCTACAGCAGGATCAGGAAGTTGATGATGCTGTCGCACACTAACTGCTACAGGAGACCAGGAAACACAGGCACTAATTTATCGCTAGGCTGACCACACCAATACTCCTGCACAGATTCCAAAACAATGTCTGCGAAAGCCATGACTATGGCTCCCGAACCCCTGCAGCACCTTTTCATTCGAAACCTCTACCAATGAGCAACGCGTCCAACCACAATACAGAAAAATGAGGTCAACCACTTAAAAATTGAGGGGCGAAGGGGTTAATGACCAATCAACCCGAGAGACTAAAGGGTTAACAACCAATCAGAAGGGTTACAAGAAAGAGAATCAGAAGGGTTACAAGAAAAAATCAGAAGCACCCGTGTGGGGGTCATCAAAGCAGTCCCACAACCTACTGAGGTCAATGACTGGAGAAAAATCTCAACCCGGACCAAGCACACGTGTGGGGGTAAGAAATGGGGGTGAAAAACCGGTCAAAATATAAGCCCTCCCTATCACGGACCTAGGAGGTCAATGACCCTCTAGCACCAGGAAAAGCATACGGGTGGGGGAAAGAAATGAGGGGCGATACACTATGCTTAGAATGACTGGAGAAAAATCACTGAACCCAGCACACGCGTGGGGTAAGAAATGGGGGTGAAAAACCGGTCGAAATATAAGCCCACCCTATCAAAGCTTAGGGACCTTTTTGGGGAATTCAAAAAATAAGCCGTCCCCATGAAAGTACACAAGAAAGCCCATCACGCCAGTGCGGGGCCGATGACCTCTAATCTAACGTACTTCTAATCCGTACTTCCAGTCTATAACGTCACTTCCGTCCCCAGACCTTCGACGACACTACTGACGTATTCTTAGCAGAAGTTGCTGCTGCATTTAATCGCCGAGTACAGCTCTTATAAAGTCATATTTTTGATATTTTGTCCTGAGCTTATAGCGACAAATATGGAATCAAATGAAATCTAGTATGTTCTTCTCTATACTAGTATGACTTTTTCAGCTGTGGTTATTTCACACGATATTTCTGATTCCAGTTGCAGCCTGATTTATCCAGGAATATTCCTTTCAATCCCGCTAAGGATAGATTTCAGTTATCATTTTACGCTTTTATTTCTTCAAATCTTGGTAGCAATCAAGAGTTTCTATAGTGTATCTGGAAAGGTTAGGCAATAGAATGAATGGTTTCTGACTTGAAACCAATACAAAAGTAAGATAGCTTAGGCAACTGATTTGCCTATCACTGCGCCATTGTCGATATTTTGCTGCATTTATTTATCCGCCTCATCAAACAGTGGAATTTGTGAGCCCTCATTAGACTACACCAATCTCCGAAGAGAGTGGGGGTCATATACGAAACCTCGAATAGAACCTTATCGTTCGCCTGAAAGCCCACTCTTCCACTAACCTTCCCCCTCCCCCTCATTTGATTGTTAATGTCTGACTACAGATGGTAGAGAAAGAGAGAGAGAGAGTCAAGGGGCAATGACCGCCATCTCCCACCCCACCTCTTTCGAGGGCTCTACAGCATCCTTGTTTTCTCTCCCCACTACTCAAAGTAAACCACCCCTGTTTGCATTCGCCTACCCTAATGCAATTGGCCCTTACGGCGAAAGCCCGTGGAGGGATGAAGTGTGCGAGCGGGAATGGAACTGTGGCTGGAACCACATGCATCCAGAGGAAATGATGCGATGCAGTGAAGCAAGAACACAAGGGGGAGAGCTCGGGTGCCCTAATGGAGCGAAAATTGCTAGAGCACCCCCTCCTTCTCCTCCCAGATGTTCCGCATCATTTATGTCTGTGATGGTTTCCAGGTGTGTTGAGATGCACAAGGAGGAGGGAGAAGGGAGATGACCGGGAATTGGGGGCAGGAGAAGTGGCCCAAGAGGGAGAGAGAAAAGGTTCGATGGTTGATGCAATTATTATAAGTGCAGTAGTATGTCGATGAAACTTTAGGACGGGAAAGAGATTCAATAGAGAGCCGCTGTCTCTACTGCTTAATGCAGACAAATACACGGCGACACATCCCTCTGAATATGGTTTAGTTTCTTCCGCAAGTTACCTCGAATTAGCTTTGTTTCCATCCACATCGTAATTATAGAGTGGGTGGCCAGGGGAGGAGTCGCAGTTCACGTATTCCAGTCACGTGATGCATGTGCTATGATCCCTGCTTTTATCTCATCAATCATCATGACTCGCTGCAATGTTGTTGAGTTTGCTAATCACTGCAACTGAAGGAGCGATGGATGACGATAAAGAGAGAAAGAACTAATGACAGTATTTAGCAGGATTTTTTTTAATGAAAAAGAAGTGTGATGCATTACAGAGTGTTGCATATGGACAATACGGCTCTCTTTCTTCTGCGTAAATAAATAAGGGCGTTAAATATGTGCTTAAAAAGAAGCAGTTGAGGACAGGAAAATATCTTCTTTATCTGGTGTTACATTTAGACTTCGGTATACGATGTTTGAATCTATATATTTGCATCACGACGGATAGACATAATTACAGCTGGAAATAAATAAAATAAATACCCCCCTCAAGCAGCTGCTTGCCATAGAGGTCTGACGGAATTTTGGGTTGGGATGTTTTACCTCTGAGCGGTATTTTTTGCACACCATGAGCTAAATGGCCAGACCATAATGACCCCGGAGACTCAGAGAAGGTTGGGGGAAGGTATCCACTGGAACAGCTGTTGGGAGAGAGATGGTAGCCTCCCGTCAAGGCCATCCAGTGTGTTCTTCAACGTGCACAGGCTATGGCTCTCCCGCACACGGGGCCACGGGATCTGACAGGAGCCTCAGTTTAATACGCCATAGTAGAAGGGCTGTGAGGATGGCGGACTTCAGCAGATAAACAACACAAACAACCATGCCTTACCCAGGGCTCGAACCCAAGTCCCTCTGATCAGTAGCAAGTCCCTCTGACCTGGGCAAATTACGGCTCGCCACTTCTTTTTGTGCTGCCCGTGAGCTACTAATAACAAATGAATTAAATATGTAAAAGTGAACAAGAGCGTATAGAGGACGATGTCCAACATCGGCGAAAGCGAATTCTCATTAAGATAATTAGTTATAATAAAAGGATATTGTTTATATTTCACTTTAGATTTCTTTTGAATTGGTTATAAATACGTTATTTAGTATACATTTTGCTTGGCGGTCTGCATTTCCACTTCATTTTTTATGCGGCCCTTTAGCTAAAAGGTTTGCTCATGCCTGGCCTAGACTACAAAATTAAAAAAGAGGTTAAAAATCGATGAATCTGAAAAATATTTTAGAATATTTTAACGCAAATTCACATGAATATGTTATAGGATGTTATCGATAGACACATACAATGACTGGATAAATCACTATGATGCATCGATCGCAAATTACCATGAAAGATGCTAATGTATGCAAAATGTCTTAGTACCGTTAGTATTCTACATCACTAAGAGTTGTTGTGTTGTTGTGTTGTTTTACCTCTGAGCGGCACTTTTTTGCACACCATGGGCTAAATGGCCAGGTCGCATGGACCCCGAAAGCTCAGAGAAGGTTGGGGGAGGGGACTCACTTGAATAGCTGTTGGGAGACAGATGGTAGCCTCCCGTCAAGGCCGTCCAGTGTGTTCTTTAACGTGCACAGGGTATGGCTCTCCCGCACACGGGGCCACGGCTTAACGTCCCATCCGACGGACGGCGGCCTTTCCAAGCCCATCGATGTCCCCTACTGACCGTGGGCAGGGCGGGGAATTTTTGCGGAGATAAATCGCAACGCTGACCCAGCTGGGACTCGAACCTGGGAACTACAGATTACGAGCCTGGCGCGCTACCGACTGAGCCACCCCGCCCCACATCACTAAGAAGTCCTATAAAAGCCGTAAAGGCATGATGAAAAGCAAAGTGCGATATGGATAAAAAGGCTGGACTGATTTCGAAAGAGGAATTATTTTTGGAAAGCGATGGACAAGAGGATTCGTAACGGAGATGATGGAACTCAGGGGAAAATCACGAGTTACAATATTCCAAGTGTATGAAGAACGGCAAATGTCTTTAAAAAAGTCCGACAATCGTGGCAAATGCGGGAAGAAAAAGGCTCAGAAAGACAGGAACAGGAGTTTGTTGGCAAGAATTGTACGACAAAACAGAGCTGCTACAGTTCATCAGCTGAGAGAGATAACTGCTAACGGGACTTTCCAACCCATTTCAATGAAAACTATGAGCAGAAAATCGAAAACTTTCAAATTTGGGGACTGTTACCATGATATACCCGATGAAGTGTTAGGTAAGTACTTCCAATAATTTGGCCAGGCAGTGTAGACGGCCAGTGAAATCGATCTTTAGTACTTTAGACTCAGCTGATGAAAGAAAAGGTCCTGATGGGATGACTCAAATGATGACTAATCCGGTTTTTGGTCACCTTGGACTGCAATATAAGCCTTATACCGACACAGCGCCTGTTTATTTGATAGCCAATGACAACACTTCCAAGACCTCTCTTCCCGTGGTCAGTTTGAGGATAAATATGTGCAAATAATCATTAGTTGTCTGGATTCCCGTGTCAAAAGGTTTTATTCCCTAACATATCCCAGGAGATATTGCTTGTAGCTCTGTCATTTTGACAATTCTGAAGTAACGAATGTCTCTGCGAGGTAAAGTAATCCAACAACCTCCGTAAACAACAGTACTTTACTTCGAATTATGATGAAAGAAGAGGTTTCTGATTTCACTTGGGATTTCAGCGTTTTATAGTTCGCTTTTTTTCCTGATTAAGTGAGTTGCGCAGTTGGGTTGGGTTGCTTTACCTCTAAGCGGCACTTTTTTGCACACCATGGGCTAAATGGCCAGGTCACATGGACCTCGAAGGCTCAGAGAAGGTTGGGGGAGGGGACCCACTGGAACAGCTGTTGAGAGACAGATGGTAGCCTCCCGTCAAGGCCATCCAGCGTGTTCTTTAACGTGCACAGGGTATGTCTCTCCCGCACACGGGGCCACGGCTTAACGTCCCATCCGACGGACGCCAGCCTTTCCAAGCCCATCGGTGTCCCCTACTGACCGTGGGCACGGCGGGGAGAGTTGCGCAGTAATTCACAAACTGTTGTATGACTCCGTTTCTTTTTGATGAAAAGACTCATTGCATAAGAGTAAGTCCTAAAGTCTGTAAGGGGGAAGGGGTGTTAGTTCAGTTAGTAATTCACCAAGTTTTTAATCTGCAGTTCCCAGGGTTGAGTCCCAAAGCAATTGCGTTCAGCGTTTTCTCTGCTGATCCCTATTCTCTTCTGGGTGAGAAAGAGGACACCGATAGACTTTGAAGAGTTGGGGTGTTTTACCTCTGAGAGTCACTTTTTTTTCACACAACGGACTAAATAACCAGGTCACAAGGATCCCGAGGGTTCAGAGAAGGTTGGGGCATGGGACCTACTGGACGACCGTTAAAAGATAGGTGTAAGCCTCCCATCAAGGATATCCAGCGTGTTTTTCAACGTGCACAGGATATGGCTCTCCTGAAGTCCCATTCGACCGACGGCGACCATTCCAAGCCCATCGGTGTCCCCTACTGACCAATATCAGGGCGAGGAGTTTGTGGAAATAAATCTCCACAAACTCGCCAAGTTATAATCGAACTTGGGAACTGCAGATTACAAACCTGACACGATATGGACCGAGCCATTCCCCGCCTCATAGAATTTTTGCTTTTGGAAGGACCACTATATGTCGAATGGGATGTTAAGCAATGGCACCGTGTACTGGACAGCCATACAAGGTGCACGATAAAGAACATGCTGGATGATCCTGATGATGTAGACTTCCATCTGTCTTCTAATAGCTACATAGCGGATTCTCTTCCCTAACCTTCTCTAAGCCTTTGTTGTCCTTTATGACCTGTTGCAGTGTGGAAAAATAAAGGTTTTGTTTGATGGTAAATCAACACAATTCAGGTTTAAGAATGAACTTGATCCGCCTTCAAGACAATAATAAATAAATTAATTAATAAATAAATTGTAGCGGCAAGGTCGTTTTACAGCCAAACTGAAGCTGACCATTTTAATATTCTGAGGCTTCCTGAAAGTGATGATGATATTGACTAAAATTGACTGAAATACGTAATTAATTTATGTAAATATATGCAAATAAAAACAATAATAAAAAACAGATATAAAAAAAATTTGCTTCATTTTAATTTTTGAAAGCTTTTAAAAATTTATTATTAATTTCGTGGCTCCTTGCTTGGAGAACTAAATTGCACTGTCTGGTTGGATCTCCGTAGCCCATGGCTGCTTGAGGATGATGATGATGATGATGATGATGATAGATCTCAAAATCCTTGTCAAATGCTGTAGCTAGTCTACTGCTATGGTAAAGAAAATAGTTCAAGCCAAATAAAAGAAACAATTAATAATCAGCATATTAAATATCTTAATATATTTATTAAGAGTATTCTTCTGTTTTGCACACAATCATGTACTTTTCGCGCGCATATAATGTTTAATATTCAATCTTTCTGACTAGTTGACTAGTAGTAGACTAGTGTGTTGTCCACTTCAAGAACCTCGAAATTATACTGACGATTTAAATAAAGAAATCATTCTGAGCGGAGTATTTGAAATCTAGACAATATGAGATGCAACTATAATAAGTCGTCGCTGGAAATTCCAATTGATTGAGCAACCAATCCAGTACTTATTTTTTTGCTGTTAAAAATTTCCGCACGTTTTTAATTGTGTGCTAAAATCAGATTTCGCTAATTGTATGGATGTGGGAATTGATCATTCGGTGGTCTTCCAGATTCTTCGCAGATTTGAGTTTTCCACTGCCCCTAAATTAATGTTTTATCTGATAACCCTAACTCTGTCGTCTCTGAGAAAGTGATCATCGATGAGGTCGTAAAGATGTTGTCCATCGGATGGGACTTTCAAGACGTTCCAACGGGTGTTTTAGGAGAGGTAAAGAACACAGTGGCCTTAATAGGAGGTTTTCTTCCGTTACTAAAATCCGTCTATTTAGAGCCTCCGAGTCAGCCCTGAGTCCTCGGGGTCCTTGTGACCTAACCATTTAGCCCATCGTGCACAAAAAGAGCCGCATAAGAGACAAAATAAGCCAGAAACAACTTAGTTGTAGAGTTGTAAATTGAGAGAATTTGAATTTAAACTGGCCAGGTAAGAGAATAACTTCATCTTGAGAATATGATATTTTTACTGCTTTTATGTTTTTTGCGTTTCGTTTATAATATAAAAGTCATAATTACTTAATTTCTAGCAGCGAAATTTTCCCAGGCGTAAACGAATATTAAAAGGAACAGAAAACCTTTTTTTGTTATTTGAATCTTAGTAAACGATTTTTTCATCATGTTTTCTCTAACTGAGAAGGAATTTTTTTAAACCAAATTCTACCTACCCGAGAACTCAACGTGGCTCCTTAGCAATTTTACATGTGTCCACTGTTTTTCTTTCTTCAGAGATATTGGACAAACAAAGGCAGAAACAAAGAGAGACCGCGAAGCAGAACTAAGGAGAGAGAGAGAGTGAAGAAGAGAGGGATCGACGGAGGGAAAACAAACCCAGGCAGCAGCATTAAAGTTCAGCTGCTGCAAGCTCAGCTCTCTACAGACAAATCACCAGACCAGGTTTCACACGCCAGAGCTCCCCACGTGCAGTGTACAGTTTCAGCGGAAGGCTGCAGCGATGGCCCGAGATTTATCTCGTCGTTGCTGCTGAAGGGGGGAAGTTTCCAGCAAACGCATGAGGTGAGAGCTTCACCTCCTGGCATCACAGGGATGGGTGAAGAGGAGGAGGAAGAAGAAGAGGAGGGCGGTTGAAGAAGAAAACGGTAGATGGAACCACAACTGCAGAATTCTTTTTTTTCTCTTTCTCTCCTCTCTTCTCAATTGATTCGCTGCTCCCTGCAGCATCCCTGACTCATCCCCACATCCTCTTAACACGCTATCTATTCGCCTTTGCCCGGGGTGAATGTTCCTGCAGGGGGGTGTATGAGCTGAGATTCAACGTGTTTTTGATCTTTTTCTATTGGTTTTCCTTTTTTTTCTTGCTCATCTCTTTTTTCATCCCTCTTTCAACATCCTCCTCCCCTCAGTGTTGTCGACATTCTGTCCCGCCGTGAATCGTTAGAAATTCGAGTTTTTTGGGCACAAAAGCGGCCGTGATTGACAAGACCGTCGAGTTGTCGTCCTATCACGTGACAAGGTTGGATGATGATTGAAACGCCCGCGGTGGAGTTTTGGGGGAGGGGTGATGGTCCGGGAGGAGAGAGAAAATGTCGAGAGGAGAGTTCGGACTGTTTGCCAATGTGTATTGAGGGGTATTCTGTTCTGCTATTAATGTAAACAAAATATGTCTCCGAATATTTCTCTCGATGAATAGAATTTTTCAGTTTTTTTTTCCTTTTGTTATTTGTATAGACATGGATGTCATCTAATTCATGAGTGGTAAACATTTTTTTTTTCATTGATAGTTTTCTGTTTAGTTGAATTTTTATGCAAATAATTGTATAGACCAGGCCGTTGAACCCGCGGTTCATTATGAGAGAACTTGCGGCTCATAACACAAATAATCAATAAAGTGAATCTTTCTCATTTCTTTCAATTTTCTGACTAAATATTTTTAGATGCATAATTAAAGGATTTTGTCTATTCATAGTAATCCTTAAAAATGCATATTTTTGTTTTTTAATCAAGATATTTTTTTGATTCCTTAAAAATATTTTTTTTAAAATTCATTACTCATTAGAAATGTATGTGTTTTATAATTTAAATAGAGAATGTTTTCCTTCGGCTCTTGAAAAATATGATTTTGTTCGTAGTGGCTCTCCTCTAAGTTTGTGTTCAGCGGTCCTGGTATAGATGACGTTTTGAGATAAACCTGAATTTATTTGAAATGCAACACACCTGTTAGGTTATTTCATTCAACAACCTGGAGTAGTTAGCCTTCTATTGCCTGAATCGTTAAAATGAAATGTCAGCTCTAAGAGTAGTCAATTGATTAACAATTTTTATTCAACATGCAAACAAACATCTTGTTAGCCTTGTCTCTAGTAAGATATCAAACGCAGGAATATTCTACCAACGCAGCTGAATATTAAAATTATTATGGAACATAATTTAAGAATGCAAATGAAATTGGGATGGGTTGTTTTACCTCTGAGCGACACTTTTTTGCACACCATGGGCTAAATGGCCAGGTCATAAGGACCCCGAAGGCCCAGAGATGGTTGGGGGAGGGGATCCACTATAACAGCTGTTGGGAGACAGATGGTAGCCTCCCGTCAAGGCCATCCAGCGTGTTCTTTAACGTGCACAGGTTATGGCTTTCCCGCACACGGGGCCACGGCTTAACGTCCCATCCGACGGACGGCGGCCTTTCCAAGCCCATCGGTGTCCCCTACTGACCGTGGGCATGGCGGGGAATTTTGCGGAGATAAATCTCAACGCTGACCCAGCTGGGACTCGAACCTGGGAACTACAGATTACGAGCCTGGCGCGCGTCAGTCTACTGAGCCACCCCCGCCCCATGAAATTGGGATCATCTACACCAATAGTTTGGTAGTTTAAGGAATGGGTGGTATCACTCATGGGTGATTGTTTTATGAAAAGGGGAGATGGTATTTTGGTGTTAGTCATCCAATTTCGGGAAGGAGAGGGGGGGGGGAGAGGGAGCTCAGTAGGTAGCGTGCCTGGCTCGCAATCTGCAGTTCCCAGATTCGAGTCCCACCTGGTCAAGCGTTGAGATTTATCTCCGCAAAAATCCTCGTCCTGCCCACGGTCAGTAAGGGACACCGATGGGCTTGGGAAAGCCTCCATCCGTTGCGTGCGATATAGTCGTGGTCCCATGTGCAGGAGAGCCATACCTTTTGCAAATAACACGCTGGATAGCCTTAACGGGAGTCTACCATCTGTCTCCCAACAGCTGTCCAGTGGATTCCCTCCGCTCTAACCTTCTCTGAGCCCTCGGGATCCTTGTGACCTGGCCATTTAGCTCATAGTGTGCAAAAGAGTGTCGCTCAGAGGTAAAACAATCCAATCTTTCCATTTACGGAAGGAATAAAATGAGAAAAGTATCAGTGCTAAATACACAGCTTTCTTAGGTGTGCATATGCAGTTCACTTCAGAGTAGCTTTGCAACTTCAAACAACTTAGTACAACCTTGTATATATTTTTAACACGTAAGGAACAAATGGAAATGCAGAGAAACACATCAAGATTACAGATGCTCAGATGAGAACCAGAGATGATGTGGCAGACATTCCAACGGATTTCATTTCACTCGGACATTCTGTGAATCAGAAGCGTATCCAAGGGGGAGGGAGCTATAACCACACTTGAGAGCTTGGATGACTTATAATTAACTTAAATAAGTTCACGAAAATCGGACACTCAAGACTTCAAAATCCCCAATTACACTCAAACATGTCAACCACCCCCATTACAAATTTCTTGGTACCCTACTGCCCTGAATCATATCAGCAGTTACTCAGAGGATAATGATAGTAATCCTCTCCTTTAAGTTCATTGATGGCTTCTTTTAATAGTGAGTAATATACTGCATTTTTGATTAAACTTCACAGAAAGAAATAGAGTGGAGTTAGATCTGGTGAAAAAAGAAGCCACTAAAGAGGACTACCATTAAATAAACTGGGGTGAAACCGCTCCTATTTAGATACTAGATAATTATTATAAATTTGTAAAACCGATTTAGTTTGAATATTTTTTAATAAGAGTGCAGTGAAAAGAGTTGATAGAGACGGAGTATATTCGTAATTTTTAAATTAAGTACAAAATTGGAATTTTGACAGATTTCAACTAAGTCTATATTTTATAATTATACCTGGTCTAGTGGTCAGCGTGCCTGACTACTAAGACCAGCAGGGCATGTCCTTGTGTAAGTGTTTGTATGCTGTATGCGAAACCAGGACAAGCCTAACATAGGTTATCTCCGTCCTTTGTATAGGGAAGTACTTTCTTACTTTTAAAAAAATGTTTCTCCTAATTTATCATTCACGTGTTCTAGTTTTAGATGCTACCTTAGGTGAAGAGAAGAAATATCTCAAAACCTATGACTGTAATGATGATGGCGAATATGATAGATGTATTTGATGCATCACATAATAACTACTGAAATATTAATTTGGCCCAGATTCATTTCTAAACTGCCTTTTGTATGTTGCATAAGCACTGCTATATTTTGCCACATAAATTCCTTAAAAAAAATAAATAAATAAATAAATACGCCCTCAAGCAGCTGCTTGCCACAGAGGTCTGACAGGAGCCTGTCAGTTTATATGCCATCGTAGAAGGTCTGAGAGGATGGCAGGTCCTCAGCAGAAAAACGACACAAACAGCCATGCCTTACCCGGGGCTCGAACCCAGGTCCCTTAGATCAGTAGCCAAGCGCGCTAACCACTGGGCCTTAAAAATTAAAAATTGAAGTAGATTAAATATTAAATTAAACATTAAAGCATCTTAAACATAAATAGATATTTCAGCTTCATTGCTTTCCTTTTTTAAATCAGTTTTCTCCTTCGGTAAAGTACATTTCGTATACTGCAAAAAATAAATCCAGAACAACTGAACAGACAGATAAACATGTTGTTAGGATAAACAATGTATCTGAATTTGATACATGCATGTTTTTTTCCCACTGTGGGTTGGGTTGTTTTACCTCTGAGCGGCACTTTTTTGCACACCATGGGCTAAATGGCCAGGTCACAAGGACCCCGAAGGCTCAGAGAAGGTTGGTGGAGGGGACCCACTGGAACAGCTGTTGGGAGACAGATGGTAGCCTACCGTCAAGGCCATCCAGTGTGTTCTTTAACGTGCACAGGGTATGGCTCTCCCGCACACGGAGCCACGGCTTAACGTCCCATCCGACGGACGGCGGCCTTTCCAAGCCCATCGGTGTCCCCTACTGACCGTGGGCAGGGCGGGGAATTTTGCGGAGATAAATCTCAACACTGACCCAGCTGGGACTCGAACCTGGGAACTACAGATTACGAGCCTGGCGCGCTACCGACTGAGCCACCCCCGCCCCATTCCCACTGTGGCATTTAACAATTTCTTAAAATTATAACACAGGAGGTTTCAGTTACCCGTGGTTAATTGGGATCGGAGAAACGCCACTTAAAGCGAATCCCTTTTAAGCGGGGAATTTTCGCCCAGAAAAATAATACAAATAAGGATTAATAAAGACTAGATCATCTGATTAAACATTTGATTTATAAGTTATTGCTCTGTTTATCCTTAAAATTAGAGACCAATTTTCAGTTCTGTTGGTGTTTGTATGCTCATGAATTTGTGTATGTGGGTGTGTACAGTATTTTTTTACAAAGGAACATTAATTAGATTTGGACAATTTCATTTAATAAATTGGTTTAAGCTATCAGTGATATTCATTTTCTTCCAAAAATAGAGGTATAGGACTTGATTGGACGGATGGAGATTGATGATGGGAGAGAATTAGGCGGTGGCTGGAGATGCAGAACTATTAAAGGGGAGGGGGTCATCTAATGCCATATCCTGATCCCTCCCTCCGGATGTCGGGTGAAAACTGGAAGGATGTTGAAATAAAAACTATATCTACCTTCCTGAGGTTCAGTTTCCTTCAGGATAGGTTTGTGTTTTGCAAAGAACGAGTCTAAAGTTATTTAGGTTCCAGTTTGCATTTTTACTTATAGAATTGCTTTTTAGCATGACAGACCAACTCGCAGCTCACGTTCAACTTTGACAGAACGAAGGATCATGGTCCCTAAAATATTCGACAGCTTCATCAATTTTTCTGAAGTATTCTCTTATACTTTAATTGCTAAACCCTTTTCTTCTGAAATGACGTTGTTGTTGTCATCATTTGTGGCCCACGGATGTGATCTACGGAAGTGCAGGGAATTTTTACTTTATTCCTCAATAATTTGTCTCCATGTATATGCGGGGAGACGGATAACGGGGCCTCCTATGTTATATTGCTTACCATTAAGTGTAATGTGACGATTTAACCAGTAAGGATTGATCAGATATTAATTCATGTTCCGTTTAGTAATTCAATTCTCGTTTCTCATCTTTAAGGGCATTTTGTCCTTTTTTCCTTTCTATACGAGTTACTTCGAAGAAAAGAATGCCAATTACTGGAGAATATTCGAAAATCTTTTAAAACCACTGAATGTTGCAATGATAGTAAAATTATCCCAAAACATTCTCTTCCGCTGAAAGAAGATTTCAGTCTTTTATATTATAGTAGGCCTCATTTATTTCACATTAGTTGCTTTTTTTTTTCACTTTGGTTTAATTGACAAACTTTTCAAGATTAGTATTTTTGAAACCTTTTAGCTGTCATTGTTGAAATCTACATTCATACTAGTTAATATAGAAGTGCAATTTATACGGAATAGAGAAATATAACTTAATTACGGCACTATGGAGGTTTGTTATATCGTTGTTTTGGGAACAATTTATTAACTACACTGAAGTGCCATTGATTTAGGGATAGCAACCTAGTAAAGTGTTGGACCCCTCTGGCCCTGATAACGACCGCCACATGACGAAGCAAGGACTCCACAAGCTTGCGTAAATGATCCACAGGTATGGCGACCCATACATCCTCCAGAGCTGTCCACAATTCTCTCAAGGTCGTCGCTGATGGGATACGGACCCGAACACTCTGCTCGACGGTATCCCAAATATTTTCGATGGAATTTAAATCTGGGCTTCTAGGTGGCCAATTCATTATTTAAAAGTCGGCAAGAATGTTCCTGCAACCATGTAGTAGCCAACCTGGACCTGTGAGATGAGCAGTTGTCTTGCTGGTAGACGCTATCTCCATTGGGATGCATTATGTCCATAAATGGGTGTAAATGGCCAGCCATGAGTTCTACGAACTGAGAGCATTGAGAGTCGAGTGTACACGTACCAAAGGTCCCAAAGAGGTCCAACTGAAGACACCCCAGACCATCACTGAGCCACCACCAGGTTGTATTGTTCCAACCTGACATGCAGGATCCATGGCTTCATGGGGTTGGCACCATACCATCAATCTCCCATCGGCGTGATGAAGTTTAAATCGGGATTCATCACTCCCGGCTATCCGTTGCCAATTTTCGATGGTTCAGTTTCGATGTTCTTTAGCCCAGGCAAGGCGCTGAACCCGGTGTCATGCCGTTAGAAGTGGACTTTCGTAGGTCGGTGGCTCCAGAAACCGAGACGATGAAGTGAGCGTTGCACGGTCCATGCACTGACTTCACGGCTGGAACCCACGTTCAGATGGGAGGTGATTTCAGATAATGTCTGGCCCCTATCGGTCCGTACGATGCGGGTCAGACGGCGAAGCCCACGATCATTGAAGGCTAGTTGTCCTTTGCAGTTTGTCCGGGTGCTTGTTTTTTTGCCGGAATTTTCATATTCCCGAAACACTCTTGAAACTGTCGTACGATTGATAAACAGCTCAGATTGATAAACGCTCACTTCAACGTACGACAGTTTCGAGAGTGTTCCGGGAATATGAAAATTCGTAATTTAAACTGTCGTACGATTGAAAATCCAAGTTCGTTGACAATTTCGGAGATCGAGTGTCCCATCCGCAGGGCACTTACGATCTGCCCTCTGTCAAATGCATCTAAATCCCTCGCCTTTCCCATTACGCTTCTCACGACGAATACTTGGGGAAGTCAAAGCTGACAGCTATATATGACCAGAGTTTCAGCCACGCATGCTCGTAAATGCGGGACTTGCGGTACTGAATTTGGATAACGTTTCCTATCCCTAATTCAATGGCACTTTAGTGTATATATATATATAACTTTATGCATTTTATTTCTTACAATCAAAGTTATTTGGTATTGTGCTTTTTTTCTCCTGCATTTTTGTCATTACCGTACCATTACCATACACCTTATATAATAGGATCATCCCACACGAATAAAACTAGTGTGGAATGTGGAAAATAGGGTTGAACGCATTAGCTGGTAGCCTTGACAGGAAACTAGTGTTATAATTTGATTTATTTTTTTACTATTACTGCAAATTAGTGTTCAAGAATTTCCGTGACCAATTTTAGTAGTCAGGGCTATAAAATTGTTAAAATTTATTTTCATCATGACTAACATGTAGATCTAAATGGCGATTTATATTTCGAAAGAAAAAAGTGGTGTATTAGGCTATCATTCATTTTCCTTCCAAATAGATGTTTCATTTATCCGACTCCCAACCAGTTTCTAAAACACGAAATAGCTGAAGGTCTGCTGAAATGGAAAGAAACTAAGAATGACAAATCGCCTCTGGCGAATGTAGAAAGTCGCGTTTCCAAAGAGGATGAAATTCGTTTTCCGCCTTTAGAACAATCTAATAGTGGAAATTCGAACTGGTGGATGATTGGGAAAAAGCAAATAGTAATATTTTGTTAGTATTTATAAAACACAAAAGAATTTCTCATTTATTTTTAAAACAAAAACAAGCATAAAATATTGTTTTTCCTCCCCCACCATTTAAGTGTAAAGGGGGGGGGGGAGGTAAATCATTTCCGTCAATGTAACGCTCTTGACCGTCACAATCTACACCAAAATATAAAATTTCTATCATAAATGGATCATTTGCAATATTTGTTAAATATTTTGTCATTTTATACCATTAGAGAGCGCTGTTGTAGCTATTGGAAGATAATGCGAAACCTAACCATTTCATCGTACCTACTTAACTTAAAAAAAAATTTTAAAATTCTCTTTAAAAACAAAAAAACTTGAATGTCCACAGATGTACAAAAGGACATACTGACCGACATACGACAATATGGAAATATTAGTTCGCTTTAAAAAAAAAAGACTTTAAAACAGTGATTACAAATTTTATAATTTTACATGTTTTACTTCCTCCGGAAAATTAACACTTTCAAAGCTATTGTAAAGGCTTTAAAATTATTATTATCACGAATATTGCTGGAGATGCTGCTAAGGATAAAAGAGGATGCTGCTAAGGATAAATGTTATTAAACTTATGAATCTTTCATGCATTTTTTAAAGAATTTTTAAATGGTCACTAAACCGGAGGGAGAAATGTTACACTGTAATAGAAATCCAGTGTTTTGCCCCCCTCTTTTTTTACAAATTTCCCAGCTCAATTGAATTTCTCGCCCTCCCCCCTCCATTATTTTTTTCTAGATACAAGCCTGATCACAAATAATGAGTAATTCTGTGTTGAATGGCAGTTATAAAAAGTTGGTGGTACTTTAATTTCATTTCCATAGCACAGCAGTGGTTCCCAATATATTTTCCTGCTTGCATACTTTGGATCCTTCACTTATGTTTTTAAGAGATTACCCAAAGACACGAGATAACCTCTTGTAAAGAGAAGATGTAACCTCCTGTCTCACAATACAATGATGCTTCAGTTATATATTTGCTTTTTTTCATTGAAACAGTTTATCTTTAGTTATCTTGGTTACTTTTTTAGAGTTCCAATTAAAATAAATTCTGATGGCATTGAAAATTGCACGAAAGGATGCACACGAAGTTAAAAAAAAGGAGAGAAAATTAAAATTATTTTTAAAAGAGTAGTTAGCAATTGGATTGAAAATTTACAATTTTTCCCATTCCTAAACTTGCAATATGGATTGATCAAAACGCAGATCCAAACAAAGTAGCTATTACAAAAAACCATCTGCATCCTACTCAGGGGCGTAGCCATGGGGGGATGGGGGGAGGCTCCCCCCAAAGTAACTCGGAGTTGGCAAAATTCGAAGCGGCTTCGTAAAATCTAGGTGAGTTGTGAAAATTTGTAATCTTTTTCTTTGTAAAATTAAGGGAAGTTTTCAAAATTGAGGCAACTTGGCAAATCTAAGGCAGTTTGGAAAATGGAGAGACGGCAAAATTTAGAGCAGTTTGCGAAATTCGAATGACACTTAGTAAAATACAGGTGAGTTGGCAAAATCGGGACAACTTGGCAAAATCTTAGGGAGTTGGCAAAATTCGGAGTGACTTGGTAAAATCTTGGGGAGTTGGCAAAAATTAAGGTGAGGTGTAAAGAATAGGATTTTTTTCTGTAAAATTATGGCGAGTTAGTAAAATCTAGGAGAGTTGGCAAAACTTAGGTGCAGTTGGCAAAAACTAGGAGCAGTTGGCAAAATCTAGGGGTAGTTGGAAAAACTAGGGGCTGTTGGCAAAATTCGGAGTGACTTGGCAAAATCGTGGAGAGTTAACAAAATTCAGTTGAGATGTAAAAATTGCAATCTTTTTTCTGTAAAATTATGGCGTGTTGGCAAAATCGAGGCAACTTCGCAATATCTAGGAGAGTTGGGAAATCTTGGGGGAGTTGGCAAAAATTCAGAGTGACTTTGCAAAAATCAGGTGTGATGTAAAATTGTGGCGAGGTGACAAAATCGAGGAAACTTGACAAAATCTAGGGCAGTTGGCAAAATTCGAATCCACTTGGTAAAATATGGGCGATTTTGTGAAAATTGGGATTGTTTTTGTGAAATTAAGGAGAGTTGACAAAATCGAGAAAACTTGGCAAAATCTAGGGAAGTTGGCAAAACTGAAAATCACTTGGCAAAGTACAGGTGAGTTGTAAAAACTGGGATTGGTTTTGTGAAATTAAGGAGAGTTGGAAAAACCAAGAACTCTTGGAAAACTTCGAAGCCATTGGTAAAATACAGAGGAGTTGTGAAAATTGTGCCTTTCTTGTGCAATTAAGGAGAGTTGATAAAATTCGAAGTGAAGGATTTGGAGGATTGACACCAAATCTTCTCTGAATTGACTTGGCCAATTCAGAGATGATGTAAAAATTGCAATTTTTTCTGTAAAATTATGGCGAGTTGGCAAAATTCGAATCCATTTGGTAAAATATAGGCGATTTTTGAAAATTGGGATTTGTTTTGTAAAATTAAGGAGTGTTGGATAAATTGAGGAAACTTAACAGAATGTAGGGCAGTTGGCAAAATTCGAATCCACTTGGAAAATACGGTCTAGTTGTGATAATTGGAATTGGATTTGTAAAATTCAGAATAATTGACTGAAATTTGAGAAAACTTGGCAAAATCTTTGGGACTTTGAAAAGTTTGAAGTGATTTGGCAAATTTAGAAGAGGTGTAAGGATTGGGATTAGTTTCGTGAAATTAAGGAGAGTTGATCAAATGAAGGGAAAATTCAAACTGACTTGCTAAAAATTCAGATGAGATATAAATATTGGAATTATGTTTGTGAAATAAAAATGTAATAATGGACGGCTAGTTGGCAAAATTGGAAGCCAAATCACAAACCACAAAATAGAGAAACCCCCCCACGGAGCGAAAAAATTCTGGTAAGTCTGCCCTGAAAAAATTCTGGTAAGTTGCTCAGTTGGCAATTTGAATTTCGAGTTGGAAAATGTTTTGAAATCTCCCCCCCCCCCAACCATAGTCCTTCGCTACGCCCCTGATCAAGATTGCAATGAAAAAAAAAGAAACACAATCATCAGTAATCAGTAGAAGATGCAACTGCAATCATTTGTACTTTGAACTTCTATAATAACCCTCGTCCCATTAAGTGAATCATCTCTGCAGATCATTTATTTGCAATTAGATTAATTTTTCCTAATAATTCCTATCCTTTACTTTTAGCTTTCACGGTCCAGCAACGTTAAAAGAAACTGCACTTCATTAAAGAACTTTATCCACCAGTTCCTGCAATGCGTCATAAACTGATGATATCCTAATTATCAGCATTACAACTAAAGCTACGTTTCATCCATCCTGGAGTGTTTATTGACCGTAACCGCCGCTGAATAATCAGAAAACCATTAAGGTTGACTCCCACACGTCCGAGCGGTTTACAGAAACTTTACAAATCATCATTTGTTAAACTTGCCACTTCTAGGGCTCATTTATTCTTCGTAACAAGTTGCTGTTACACAATGGCGGTCCTCCAAGATTCTTTCTTGCCGTGTCTTCTCCACCTCCTTGCAACACACAAAGCTAGAGGACAGAAACCCAGGGTTGAATAAATAATATTTTAAAAGCAACCTCGTGAATAATTTATGACCGCCATGTCGACACCCTGGGAGAAAGCCGAAAATTACCGCCATAATTTGCCAACGGCTCAAGGAAAGCATTCTAGGTTGACGCATATGTGCACAAAAGTTTCGGCGAGGTAAATTTGTTTAGAGCAACGCAAAGGGAACGAATATAAGGGCAAGGCGTTGAGAACCTCACACCCAAATCCTTCACAATCCTCAGGTAACATCTAGCAGATAGTATAATGCACAATTTCGTATGCATTAAAGGCAAACAAAGTACATGACGAATATTATACATACACCTATCTGTTTTTATGTCTTTCTAACTAAGGGTGCTTTCATGAATAAGACTTTTACACTGTTAAGGATATTTCCTGTTGAATATATTTGAATCTGCGTTTGCTGTTTCATAACGCAACATTTGAAAGCTTCCCAGTTTCCAAGCTTTCTATGTAAATGTCAATATGTAGAATAAAACTAATAAAAAAAACTTCATAATACCTTACAGCACTCCAAGCGATTTTTTATTAACATATATATCTATGGAATTCAGGTCGTTATATAAGATATTTTGCAAAGTGTATTTGATTTAATTTATCTCCGTGATGGCAATAAAGTGTCTAGAAGGAAAAAATTTTAATAGCTTTCTGACATCTGTTCTAAATGAAGAGCGTAAGAAAGATCTGTTTCCTCAGTCATTCGAATGAAGGTTACTCATCTTACGAATCAGATGAAACACATCTTACTAAAGTTTCTTTCCCTTTCAGCTCTCACAAAAAATGAAACACAATCATCATCAAATCTCAAAAAAAAAAAATAAAATAAAATAAAAGAAAGAAACACAATTAACATTATTTTTAAAAGAGTAGTTATTAATTGGATTGAAAATTTACAATTTTTCCCATTCCTAAACTTGCAATATGGATTGATCAAAACGCAGATCCAAACAAAGTTGCAAAAAACCATCAGCATCCTACTCAGGGGCGTAGTCATGGGGGGGGGGGGATACCTCGGAGTTGGCAAAATTCGTAGCAACTTCGTAAAATTAGGTGAGTTATGAATAACCGGAATGTTTATCACCGGAATTTTAATTTCATGCTTTACTTGGAGATGGTTTTATTCACAGCACGGTTTTTTATAAACTCAACCACGGAAGCTAGGTTGGGTTGTTTTACCTCTGAGTGGCACTTGTTTTTGCACACAACGGGCAAGTCACAAGGACCCCGAGGCTTCACAGAATGTTGGGGAAGGAAACCCATTGGACAGCTGTTAAGAGCTGGATGGTAGCCTCCCGTTAAGGCCATCCACAGCGTTCTTTAACTTGGACAGGGTGTGGCTCTATCCCACACCCGGGCAACGGCTTTACGTCTCATCGGTGGAGGCGGCCTTTCCGAAACCATCGTTTCCCCCCTACTGACTGAGGGCAAGAGATAAATTTTAACTCTGGCACAGGGGGAACTCGAACTTGGGAACTGTAAAAAACGAGTTTTGCACGCTACCAATTAAGCCACGCCTCCTCACGCCCCACGGAAGCCAGGAAAGCAAACACGAAAAAATCACTAAATAATGGTTATCTTATTTCAGATGCAAATAAAACAATTTTGCATTTATTATTAAACATGCTAATTCATTCAGTCGCCAATCTTTTATTTATTTTTGTTAATAATAATAACTTTATTAAGCTTTAGTATGGTTATATACGTAGATTACCTCGCTAAGCCTTATGGCTTGTCAGCAGGATTTCTTTCAATCACACGACAGGTTTATTAGAGAATAAGACATGCATAATGGAAAATAAAAGCATAATTAAAACATAAACTAAAACAATAACAACAAAAAAATCACGTATTAAAACACAAACATGAAAAACTAAACACATTTATAAAATAAACCTATAAAATTACGGATTACAGCGCATATTGCACAAAACTATCACCTATTGTACAAGTCATCATTTCACATTAAAATTGCACTTGCTTAAAACGATACCAGATACAGGATATGAATTTTTAGACATTACTTTTAAATTATTTACATCTAATAACCATTTCGAAACTTTAGTTTTAATTTCTGAATAAGTGCTCAGGCGAAACAGGGTCTCTCGGTAAAGAATTAAAAATTTTGTGTATTTGATAAGATATCCGCGCTTTACCATAATTATTGTGAAAAACTGGTTCAACAAAATAATTTTCACACTTTCGTCTTGTATTGATCATATGCAAAATTTTCTACTTGTGTTCTGGAAAATGGCCTATAAATGGCCTGTAATGGCCTAAATGGTAGCTAGGTAGTCACTGGAAGGAGAGCTATGCACCAATCCCCTGTGATGATGCATAGAACCGGCCAGGCCTAGCACCTAATGTCCGACCCCGCCTTCTCGTGGTGCAGACCGTTAGTACCTTTCGAAAGAGATACTCTCTCGTGGAAGTGAACGGAAGCAGAGGGCTGCCAGATTAGTGTGGCCTACTGATCTGGACAACTATGGCTACTTTTCTTTTTTTTTTCTACCCTGCTGAGGAGTGGTCAACCACACAGGGTCCTGGTGCTGACCATATAAACCCACTGGACTGGACAGATATATGGCTCTGAGCTTGATTATGGATCCTGATTTTGCTGCACTGGTGGGCTTCTGTGGAGGGAAAATCTTCCGCTGTGTTTTCTGTTTGTTTGTGAGTTGACAGCCCCAAGTGAATAGATTCACAGGATATGTTTATCAGCTGGTGGATAATCCTGAGCAGAGGTCATCGCAGGCACCTGAACTCTTTGCTTCTATTGGCATCGTCAAATTCAACATTGGAGGAAGTCTTCCAGTGTAGATGGCTTCAGCCTTTAGTGGTGGGGGAACGGATCTTTGCCACATGTCTACGAATAGGGGGCTGTTTGATATTGTCGGCATTCCCTCTCTCAATAAACATAGTTTCTTTAAACATCCCACTAACCATTTTCTCTCCATAGGTAGTTGGAATGTGAGGACTCTGCACAGAGCTTTTTCTCTTGATGTCCTCACACAAGAATTCCACCATTATTATTTAGATATTGTCGACTTGCAAGAGACCAGATGGACAGATAAAGGTCAGATTCTTAAAAATAATCTTAAATTTCTCTTTTCAGGGAGGGACGACAATAAGCATCACCAAGGCGTGGGTCTGCTTCTCAGCAGACACGCTAGTGATGATCTTCTAGAATATGAGTGCATTAATGAAAGGTTTCTTACAGCAAAATTTCAGACAAGCGTTAAAGACTTGAATGTTATCTGCTGTTATGCCCCCACTGAGGATGCCGATGAGGATGAGAAGGATAGGTTTTATGAACAACTTCAGGATATTTTGAATTCTGTCAAGAAAGGAGATATTACCCTTGTTCTTGGTGACTTCAATGCCAAAGTTGGTACTGACTCTGACCTTTGGGGAGGAGTAATAGGCCCTTTTGGTATTGGTAGCTGCAGTGCAATGGGCAGCGTCTCCTGCAGGTAAGTAAACTCAATGGATTCAGAATAACTAACACTTATTACAAACACCGCGACATACATAAGTACACATGGGTTTCACCTGATGGGCTGCATAAGAATATGATTGATTATATATTAATTAACAGCAAATGGGCTAGTTCTGTTAGGAATACCAGGGCATATAGGGGAGCTGAAATTGGATCTGACCATTATCTTGTTAAAACTGTCTTGCAACTTAAACTTAAAAAGTGTTGGCTAGGGTTTAAAAAATTGCTTTTAATACTGAAGCTCTGAAAGACCCAGTTATAGCCAAAGCTTTCCATGATAGGTTACTTAGTCATTATGACAGTCATGGTATGCTTACTACTGAAGTTGAGGAAGAATGGGATCATTTTAAACAGGCTTTTTTGGACACTAACAGTACTCTTTTAGGAAAAAAGGAGCAGAAGAAACAGAATTATCTGAGTGATAAGGCACTTGATCTTATTTCGGAAAGAAAGAACTGCAGGAATGTCCTTAATCAATACCCTACTAGTCCTAATAGAAAGCATTACAGAGAGCTTAATAAACATGTAAAGGATCAGTTAGCTGCTGATAAGAATCTTTGGCTTGATGGTTTGGCTGACAAAGCCGAGGAAGCAGTTAGACAGCACAACAGCAGAGAGCTGTACCAGATAGTTAATGTTTTGTGTGGTAGAAAACGGACAGGTATAAAAGGATTGAAGGATAAACAAGGTAACGTTATACAAGGGGAGGATTCTGTAATGGCTAGGTGGGCTGAGCATTTCAGTGATATTCTACACAATGCGGTTAGTTCTATTCCCATTGTTTGCAATGACGATAGATGCATTGGTGGCTTTAATGTTGGCCCTATAACACAATATGAAGTTACTTTGGGTGTTTCTAAACGTAAACTTCATAAATCCCCAGGGGTAGATGAAATTACTACAGAAATGCTTAGAGCTGGGAATGTTTCGGTTACCACTTGGATGACTGAAATTCTGAATATGTTTTATGATAAAGGCATGGTTCCTAAGGATTTTACCAGAGCTATTGTTATCGATATTTTCAAAAAAGGTGATTGCAGTTCTTGCGATAACTATATCAGCCTACTCTCTGTTCCAGGAAAGTTCTTTCCATGATTGTGCTTAATAGAATTAAGAATCTGGTGGGCAGTCATTTGCGTGATGAGCAATGTGGATTCAGAAGTGGTAGGTGATGTGTGGATCAGATATTTTCACTTAGGCAGATTGTTGAGAAATGTTTACAGTTTCAGAAACCTTTGGTTGCTAGCTGTGTTGATTTCAAAAAAGCATTCGACTCTGTTGATCGAAATAATTTGTGGTTGATTGTGAGATCATATGGTATACCAGACAAGTTAGTTAACATTATGAAAGCTCTCTATAATAACACTGAGTCGTGTGTGAGAGTTGTTAAGGCTTATAGCAATTGGTTTAGCATTACTTCTGGTGTTCGACAAGGGTGCACTTTGTCTCCTTTTCTCTTTAATTTGGTTATTGATTATGTTATGCGAAATTCACTTCAAGGGAAAGATTTTGGCCTTAAATGGGCTGGAGATACGAAAATTTCTGATTTAGATTATGCTGATGATTTAGCTCTTTTGGCAAATGATATTGATGAGATGAACTCTTTCATTCGAGCTGTTGATGAAATTGGTAGTAGAGTAGGTTTGGTTATAAACAGAGAGAAAACTAAAGTGATGAAAATTGGTCAGGCAGGCTGTGATTCAGTTAATCTGAATGGTTGCAGTCTTGAGCAGGTGTCACAGTTTAATTACCTTGGAAGCTATGTAACAGATACTGGTGATGTGCGGCATGAGATTAACAGACGAATAGGGATTGCTGCCGGGACTTTTAAGAATCTATGGAGAGTGTGGAGAAATAGGCGTATACACCTAAAGACTAAAATTAGACTGTATAATAGTTTGGTTCTTTCTAGGGTTAGTTATGGTAGTGAAACCTGGACACTTTGTAAACAAGATAACAGGAAACTAGATGCTTTTGATTCCAGATGCTTACGCAGTATCTTGGGCATTAGTTGGTTCAACTTTGTAACTAATGATGAGGTTAGGCAAAGGAGTTGGCAACCTCCTTTAAGCAGCATATTGTACAGAGAGAGACTCCGTTAGTTTGGCCATGTTGCCCATATGAATAATTCTAGATTGGCGAATAGGGTTATGAACAGTGTGCCTAAAGGCCTCAGAAAGAGGGGGAGACATAGGATGCGGTGGGCAGACAATGTCAAACAAGACCTTGTTGGAATTGGTGTGCAGTGGTCAGATGCAGTAGATGTAGCTCAGGACAGATTTGCTTGGAGAACTAAATTGCACGGTCTGGTTGGACCTCCGTAGCCCATGGCTGCTTGAGGATCACGATGATGATATCGTTCATTTTTAAAGTAATTCCTAATGATAGTTACACACATATATATAACAAGTCAACTGGTAAAATGTTCAGGTAATGAAAACTATTGCCCAGGTGATCTTCATTAATTACATGTTTATTGAATTTAACAATATTATTTAGAATACTTTTTTGTATTCGTTTAATTTTATTTAAAACTGATTTATATTGCATCCATATATACTGATAAAATACCTAATGATTGATTTACAGAGAGCTTTATATATCATTGTTATGACATCCAATGGAATAAGGTATTCAACTTCAACACTTTGTAAGATGCATACCTTAGTTTAAACACAAGTATATTTTATGTACGATTTCCATTTAAAATCTTGGTCAATATAAATCCCCAAATATTGAGTTATATTAACCTCTTCCACAATTGAGCAGGAACATGCATTTTGGTTAATTTTTAATTTATATTGATAGTCATAATTATGTGTTTTAATGCATAAGTTATTTAACTTGTGCCTACTCTGAATAATCATATATTTGGTTTTTTCTTCATTTAAGGAGAGTTTGTTTTTCTGAAACCAAGAATTTGCTACATTATAGTCGTTTTGTGCACATATAACTACTTCTTCTACCTGCATACCTGCGTTCAGCAGAACAGTATCGTCAGCAAACATAAACAAATTTCCCTCAAACTTTATTTCTGCTAAATCATTTATATAAAGTGCAAATAAAAGTGGCCCCAAAACTGAGCCCTGTGGTACACCTGATTTTAAAATTTGATCTCTACTCTCACAATTTTCAGTCCTAGCGATGATAGTCCTACTAGACAAGTAATGTTTGAACCTTTTATTCAGTGAACCTCGAATTCCCACCAATGATAACTTTTTTAATATGTCATGGTTAACCGTGTCAAATGCTGTATTCAAATCCATAAATATAGCACAAAACTTTTTTTCCAGATTTGAGTGCTGTATTAATGTATTGTGAGAAATGTTCTAATAAATCAATAGTTCCTCTGTTCTTCCTAAACCCATACTGCCTATTTGTAATTATTTTACATTTTTCTAAAAAATTATTAACGTATTTGTATACATCTTTTTCTAAAACTTTTTCAATGACTGATAAGATCATGATCGGTCTATAATTACTATATATATTTCTTGATCCCTTTTTAAATATAGGACGCACAATTGCAGTTTTGAGGGTGTTAGGAACAATGCCAGTGTTCAAACTGAAATTAATCAAGCGTTGCAGGATCTCAGAAAAAACATCTGCATTGCTTTTTATATATGAAGTTTTTACCATTTCATAGCCCACTACATTACTAGTTTTTAAATTGCTAATGATATGTACTACCTCATCTCTATTTGCTTCAGGTATGAAAATAGAATGTGAATTATAAGGTGTAATAATCTCGTTGACAGCTATATTTATATTTTTTGAATATTTCAGGATTAAATTTTCTGTAGCCAATTAGAGTAATCCTAACGTTGTGAGAAGGTGAATGGCATTCTTTTGAGACATCTATTTGGTCTTTTTTTACTGTAGAAGACGCATCAATACTGAATGAACCATCTTCGCGTAAAACAGTCTCGCCATGATGCTTCTCACTAATTTGGTGGATGTAGATGGCAAGAAATGGGAAGAACGGACTTTGAGTTCTCTCTGACTATATTCTTACATCTTTCCAGTATTACGTGAATATTCTTTTGTTCGGAAAATATTGTCACACAGACTCAGTCAGATGTTGAACTCGTTTTCCTATCATTAGCTGAAACCTATACAGGATGTTTCAAAATTAAAAATGAATTAAATAAGTCAATATATCAAATGACTTGCAATTAAAGGAATACAAAGGAATACTTTGAATCATATTTCTGTTAAGAGTTCTAATTTTAACTGACATAGGTAAATTAATTTCCCGAGAAAGTTTTTATTCTGTCATCGTAATTGAGAAGCTTTGACGGAATAAAACGATAACCATTCAGAAAAATATGTTCGGTGGCATGAAGATATTTTAACTAGTCTAAGTGTATATTTGGCAATTTGCAGTAAGGATACTCCTATACGAGAATATCACAGGAAATAGAATTAGAATTAGACGAATTAGACGAATTAGAATATCACAGGAAATATCCTGTGAACATGCTTGGGTTCGATCGAAACATATTTTTTCGGATGCATCAATCAATTAGGTCACCATAAATTCGATGGTTCAAAGTAAATTGTACTCCAAATTTCATCTCACTTCTACAATCTGTTCAAAGCATTTTAACTAACCAAATGATATTCATGATTTCGGAACAACCTGCATATTTTAAAAGTGAATAAGGTGCATTATTTTTAATTCAGGGGAGGAAGGAGAAGGTGAACATGCCCGATAAAAATTGAGTGCAAAACTGTGTCAAATATATTCAACAGAAAATATTCTTAACAGTGTAAAAGTCATATTTATGAAAGCACCCTTAGTTAGAAAGACATAAAAACAGATAGGTGTATGTATAATATTCGTCATGTACTTTGTTGGTCTTTAATGCATACGAAATTGCGCGTTATGCTATCAGTTGGATGTTACCTGAGGATTGTGGAGGATTTGGGTGTGAAGTTATCAACGTCTTGCCCTTATATTCGTTCCCTTTGCGTTGCTCTAAAGAAATCTACCTCGCCGGAACTGAGATATGAGATATCGCAACCGCCCTATATAGGATAGGATGAGTGCTGTTTGAAGAGCAATTTTTTTCAATTATAATTCTAATGAAAGCTGATGCTAAACAGCAGAACGCATCTTTGACATTGTCGCGTGGGACACAATGTCGTACGAAAATTGCGCTAACACTGCACTTTCGTGGAGAGTGACGGATATAAGAAAGCTTGGCACGAGGAACACAATAAATATATTGCAGTCATACTAAGCGTTATACATGGGAAAGGATATAATGAATACTGAGAAGATATTTAATAAATTTTTACAGGGTGTACACGTTCACATTCCGCTACTTCCCAATGGTCATAGCTGAGAAACAATATGGTTTACGCACTATGGTTATTAGAAATTTTAGTTTCAGTTTTGACCCACGGAATCACCCTCCTTATTAAAATAGTTAATAAGAACTCACCCTGTTTAGAGATAAAAGTTGAAAGTAGTTCTGTTATTTTTTTAATTTTTTTTCGTTTTGAGTTAAATGCTCCAACAGTGCTGCTAATGCAAATGCCACATTTCTATTGTGCTTGGTAAGAAGGAAAAAGACAAAAGTTCTAAAACTAAGCGCGTAAATGACCTAAGACCATTATATCATGATTTCCTTATTTTCGACTTAATCTCTAAGCCTCAATACTTGCCTATTCTGTGTACAGTCGCTCAAGAAAATATCCGAACACTATTATTATGGTTGATTACAGAATTCAGAAAAAATTCGTTGCCAGATATTTTTTCTGAATTCTGTAATCAACCATAGTGTTCGGATATTTTTTTGAGCGACTGTACACTGTTTAGACAAGTCAAAAGTAGCAAAATCTGATTTCAGCCTTTCTTACAGAGAGTTTCAAAACTTTTTTTATCATACCCATATACTGTATATACACAATTGTATAAAAATTAATATATACTAACACAAGTATCCCAAAATGCTAATAATTTCTGCAACATTCCAAAACTTGTGTCCGGGAATAAACTAGCAGCAGAGTGTCGCCATGTTTTTCACAGATGCCTTTCTTTTTGCAAGCTTCTGCGCAGAACCCATTGACGCAGGGCATCGAATCGACACTGTTCGGATACAACTCTTCGACGATATCACAACCAGAAAATAATAAGCAAAAGAAAAAAAAAGGAATGGCGTGAACTCCTGCTACAAAGAGAAGAGAAATAAAAATACAGCAAACAAAACTAATATAAGATATAAACGCGTCAACACCGCCGCCTCCCATATTTCCGAAAGTATGGAATCTGAAATCATTTCTCACGTTTACGCAACGGGAAACACGTCAGCTCCAACATCAACCACACGTCATCCACAGCAAAGGAACACCGGGCTCTTTCTATTTCGCTGTAATGTTAACTTTGCAACCAAAAAAAATGATAAATAAAATTTTCTCCCCTCCCAGCACCCCTTTCTTTCTTTCTATTTCTGCCTTTATTCAACCATGCCCACTGTGGGAAACGCCGGCGACGAAATGCATTCGACTCGCACCACAACCAAGTCGATTGCTCTCCTCTTCTCTCTTCCGAATAGAAAGAGAAAGATTTTATTTGATTCCCCTCCATAGTATTGTGCACGGGCAACGACGCGGTAAGAAATGGATACGCCATTATGGAAAGCGGAGAGGGTAGATGAAGCATGTCGGACAGAACGGTTACTCGTCTGATGGGCATCCCACCTTCCTCTTGCTACTACCCCCCACCTTTCCTATCACCCTTTCCCTTTACACCCCCACTAGGACCGCACAATAGCGATTGCATTGTCTGAGATAACATCACATCGTTTCACTTCTAAACGCCGCGGAAGCCATGTCAGGTTCCCGCGGGATGCAGATTTGCACACGTGCTGTTTATTATTTGAAGTGAAGTGTGCAGATGTTTCTGTTTACTCTCTCTCTCGATATGCATACACCTGAAAGACGGCAAATCGAAACGAGAAACTTATTCGATACGTTCTGGTGGGAAGGTAAATGGATGGTGACCATTGTGACGTGTTATTATTCTGAAAGCTTTTGCTCCTCCGCTTCTGTTGGTAGTTTTGAATTCAGGATCTTTGTTCAGATCGGTATTGTCGTTGACTGGCTTTATTTCTTGAAACAAAACATATAGGATTAAATAAATCATCAACAAATATTAATTTAAAGCAAAGACACTTGATGTCTTATTTTTACAGTTTTGCAATAGAGTAAAATCTATAAATCGAGATAACCGGTATATTTCAGAATTTAATAAAGGCACACGGAATAACAAATATTGTTAAGAGTGCAAACCACTTTTATATAAAAAATTGCTTATACAGTTTTAGAAACAGTTTATGTTCAACATTTTATTCCTTCTCAAAGAAGTTAAATATATTTTTGGTCCTTAACTGGCACAGTGTTTAGAGAATTAGCGACTGTTCCAGCAAGGCAAACTTTGTGTGCTCTGTTAACTCTGACTGAGGCAGTGATTAGAAGTGACTTCGGTCTTAGTAGGAATAGCTTCAAGGATTCTTCTCTGTCCTATATGTTACAAATCAAAAAAAAATGTACAGTTATTCATTATTCTAGTTTCGATGATTAAACAGTTCTAAATCAGAAATTAATTGAAAGAAATGCTTCGCTGTTTTACTGATCCTCAATTACCTGATCTACCACGTCAGGAAGCTCAATCTTTTTCATTTTCAGGCTACTTTGTAATAGTAGAAGCAGCAGGTGGCCCAAGTTTTTAAGGTAGCAGACAATTCGCGGGTAGCAATGTCGTCGTAAACACTTTTGTGTACAGGTACAGTGTGTTGGGGCATTTTTTGGTTCGTCAAAACAGTGAGTCAAGTCCTAAGGGTTCAAATAGAGGATGGAAGAACTGGTGATTGGGTTATGCGTTTTGTATGTAAAAAACCTGTGCAACTTACAAAGAGCTTTAGTTTTGTCGTTTTTTAATGTAAAGAGAAATTATTACAATGACAAAGATGTTGGTAACTTCTCTATTACACCAATGAAGGTGATTCACCTATGTTTAAACATAAATATAAGGATGGAGTAAGGAGAATAAATTATTTTTCAAAATACAAAGAAATTCCACCTTATTTCCACATTTTATATGAAGGAAAAATCAGAGTTAAGATATAAAAATTTTATCATTTTTATTACTTATTACTGCTGTATATATTTATACCTCTTTCGTATTTGAGTATCATTATATATCCCAGTATGACCTGGTAGCCTATCGAAACCGCATAACTATAAATCCATAACTCTATCAATTAATTGACCCTGAGTTGCTGGAAATATTGGGACACTAACCAGCTGGCAAGTGATTGGAATAGAAGTAAATGTAAAAGCTTTAAATATAGTATTCAAGTTTTCTCTATGAATATATGAAAGCATTTGCCACTACAGATAACGTGCGAAGATGGAGGAACTTCGAATAATTCACGACACTCTTTAAATAATATATTCCGACTCAAAAGCCTTATCAATGTTCAACTAA
Organism: Ryuthela nishihirai; assembly: GCA_038380435.1. Lineage (NCBI taxonomy): Eukaryota > Metazoa > Arthropoda > Arachnida > Araneae > Heptathelidae > Ryuthela > Ryuthela nishihirai. Next base: position 92,717,388 of record JAWZYU010000005.1, on the reverse strand, counting down.
AACAGAAAAACAAATTAAATGTAGAGAACAGTTTTCAGTGTTGCCACATGGTGCAAAAATAGAGCACAAAACGAAACTTACTTAAAAACAATTCCAGTCTCTTTCTTTTCTCCATTCCTCGTCACTGAACGTTTCCTCTAATCCCTTCTGGGTAAGGATATGGAAAAGGCAAAAACGACCGGGACTCCATCTCTGTGTTATGCGATAGCATCCCAGAGAGGATTAAAGCCGTGGAGACATTGAGATGGTAGGAGATTGGGAGGTAGAGAGAAAGAGAAGCAAAATACTCCTCCATCCCTCCAAAACGATGCATATGTTAAATATACAGCACTATGGGGGTGAGAGTAGAGCGAGATGGGGAATGGGGGTGGGGAGCGCCATTAGACTGATGAAGCTCATTTGAATCGGCGTCTAATCAATAAAGTTTGAATTTTTTTCTCTCTCTTTTATTCCTTCCGGCTATTTCTCTTTGTTCTTTTTCTGTCCGTTTTTGTGCTTTAGCTGATCGATGCACAAAAGAACGAAAATAGAAGAAGGGCCAGGTATTGACCCAGTCTCGTGCTACTGCTTCCGGAAGGAAGTGACGGCCTAGTCTAGCGCATTCTGTTTGCTTTTGGCATCGTCGGGGACAGAGAGGATTGGCACACGAACACACAGACGGCGCACACAGATTCCTCCCATTCTCCCTGATAACGTGGATGTATCCTTGCTATCCCCACTCCGTCGTGGACACTTCTCTGTTGTCTGCAGCAATACCTTGAGCCTCCGTTCGTTGAAGCCCGAAAATATCGATCTGAAGTTTTCCTTGTAACTCTGTATTAATTTAACATTCTAGCGAATTGATGTAGACCGTGCTGCTGACTCACAGAGGAAACTTAAAGTGTTCACTGCGGTTGGAAGATACTTGACGTGTTACGTGGAAAATGCCAATTCTCGATTGTGCTCCTGTTGGTCTTCTAGAGGGGGGGAACATACCGTTAAGCGCACTCAAGCAGCAGTCTTGAATAAATTTGCTGTTGAACAATTCCAGCTTTTATGTTACATCTTCAAATCATTATATTTTTTTATCCCTTTTCGGTTTTAATGCATTCGTTTGCTGTTAATTTTTGCAGCAGCGTTTTCACCTCCTCTATGGTGCAGTGGCATCGCATTCATTCGCAGTGATACTGAAACTACAGAAATCCGATTGGACTCACGGGATGGATTGTTTGTAAGATGTTAGCTCTAATGAGGCAGTGGTGAGCAGTGACTTCCGTCTTAGAAAGGTATGTTCCTTTATGAGAAGACTGTACAAAATAGAAGTAGTATCTAGGACCCTTCTCCGTCGTATATGTTGCAAATAGAGTAAAAAAATAGACGTTTCTCTCTACTTGTTGACTTGAGAAAAATTGAAACTGAATTCCCCAAAAATTGCAGAATATTTTTCTTAACGATATCAAACAAAATTTTGATACTTGAAAGATCCCATGCTCAAATTATTGCTCTTGAAATTAGCTTGTTGATTTCATAATTTGACTTATGGGATGACATGGGACGAGTTCCAATTCTGCCAGAGTTAAGATTTATCTCCATTAACCACCATCATGCTCTCTGTGAGGAAAGGGATATTGATACCGTCGAAAGGCCCCGTCCGTCGCGTCCAATGAGACCTTAAGTCATGTCACAGTGTTTAGGAGAATCATACTGAACAAGTTAAAGAACTCGGTGGCTCGTCTTCACTGTAGGCTTCCATCTGTATTCTAACAGTCATCCAGTCCTTCCTCTATCAAACCTGAGCCCCGGGGCCCTTGTAACCTTGCCATTTATCCCATTGTGCTAAAAAAAAGTGCAGCTCAGACGTAAATCAAATGAACATTAAAGATATGTGTATAATATTTTAGGCTGTGGTATTCTGCAAATATTTTTTTACTTCGATTTTAAATATATACCTACCGTAACAAAAATAAATCAAATCGGTACAGTCGCTCAAAAAGTATCCGAACACTATGGTTGATTTCAGAATTCAGAAAAAATATCTGGCAACGATTTTTTTAGAAATTAGTGATCTGGCAACTTTCGTGTCACGTGACACGACGTTGTCAGATCAACCTTCGTGTCTCGTGACACGAAGGTTGCCAGATCACTAATTTCTAAAAAAATCGTTGCCAGATATTTTTTCTGAATTCTGAAATCAGCCATAGTGTTCGGATACTTTTTTGAGCGACTGTACATCTGCCAAGCGCAATAATTGTCAACAGATAGACAATATTTTTCTCACGCAGACTTCACGTTGTGATGTTGATCATTTCTGCTTTCACTCGCTGAGTTTAACTAAAGCTGTAATTGAGAATACAATTCTATTTTATGACTCCAACTTTACGTATCTATAAACAAAAACGCTTCTGAACGACACACAGCTATCAGGTGCCATTCAATTCTATTGTTAGAATACGGCAGTTTATCATTTCGTCTTTACTCTTTGAGGTTGGTATTTTTTCTTACAGACGCAATACATGGCTTATAATGAAGATCTCTGACTATTACAATGCGTGCTTTTTTTCCCGATTTTCATCTTAAACAGCTAAACGTTGTTCACAGTATTATATCGTTGACTTAAGATGTATAGATCAAGCTCGCTGCTCCCATTCTGGCAGTTTTTATTTTTCCTTGTTATTTTATTTTAGAGAGGACTCGTTATAGTGACAGTTGGCCTGTTGCCAATTACTGGCAGGCGTTGTGCTCCAGTAACTTTTAAAACTATCTGTTAGCCAGTCACTCAGCATCAGAACGATTCGGCATTTGGAGTTGACATTTGGAACAGAGAACGTTGATTCTGGGTTGAAGGAAAAACTAACCCTTTTACTTTTTCCTTAATAGAAAGAGAAGCTGAAAAGATGGATCTCGCCGCTGATGCAGCCTGAAAATATACATCTGCATAAGTTGATTAAAATCAAAAGTTTCGGGTCTACAAGAGTGGGATTTGGCTCAGTCAGTAGCGCGACAGGCTCCTAATTTGCACTTCCCAGATTCGAGTCCCACCTGTGTCAGTGTTGAGATTTGCTTCCGCTGAACCACGCGTTGTGCCTTCGGTCAGAAAAGGGATGCAGTTGGGCTGGAAAAGGAAGCCGTCCGTTGGATGTGACTTAAAGACGTGGCGCCAAACTACAAGAGAGCCATACCCGGTGCACGTTAAACAACAAGCTGTGTGGTCTTGATAGGAGGTTACCTTATGTTTCCTAACAGTAATCATTTCACCCAACCTTCTTGGATTCCTTGTGACCTGAATATCAGAACCGCTCAGATATAAATCTGTCTATTTTTTTAATGCCATCTCTACGAGATCGGATTAAGAGAGGGGTCAAGGCATCCCTTTTGCCACTGTCGTGTGCTGTGCCAATTATGATGGACTGCGCCAATTGTGATGGGCAATCGTAAGCGGACGATGAAATACTCCCTTGATTGTCTTCACCCTTATCTCGGGGGGGGGGGGGGATAACAGGCTCGCGGTTGTTACACCCGTACCGACGTATGCCTCAGACTTACTGCGCCAAATGATGTACAGAAATATGTCCAACAATTCACGCACAAGAGTTGTATAGGGACGACACAGTTTGTTGGCACTTATATACAATCACGTGCTGGGGATACTCTCGACTCCGTAGGTCTTTGCTGCTTTGATGCTGCAAACAATTATGTAATGAGGTGGAGAACCGCACTATGCAGATTCTCACTCTACCGACCTCAAACACGGCGAAAGGATATTTAACCGTTGCCTACACTGTGGTTCACACAGAACCCACTTCAATTTCACAGAACTGTGTTTGTTCCACCAAGAATCTTGATTCTCACGTAGAATCGAACCCTCCTTACGGGTTTTTCTTTGAGTAAGGGCGGCGTCCCTTGACACATGTTCAAATGTCCTTCCTGTTGGACAGCGACGCTCAAGACCTTTGTTTCCTTCCTGCCCGGCTCCTCTCCCGCGCTCACACTTGCGCCCCAGGCTAGTTGTAAAAGGCCATAAAAGGACTTTTCGGACTTGGCAAGCGCACGCAGCCAGCTCAGACCCGAAAACATCATTTATGAGTCACATCCCCAAAATAGCACTTCCAAGAACACACTTAATACATAACAATATTTATGACAACAAAAATACAATAAAATGCAACAATAAATAAAAATAAATAAATTAGAGGGATATGGCAGCCTCCAATACCTATCATTATTTTAAATAAAATTAATATATTTTTGAATTTGTGCAAAATTTTTTAATTTTAAACAACGCTATTACACTCAGAGGCAAGTGGCATAAGAAATGTATTTTTATTTATTTGCCCATTATATTCATGCTTTATTTCTGAAAACATGAGAGGGGGGGGGAAATCTTGAAGGTCTCGGGGGGCCCAGAATTGTTTAATCCAGCCTGTATCTATTTCAAAATGTAAAATAAAAAAAAATAAATACCCCCTCAAGCAGCTGCTTGCCACAGAGGTCTGACAGGAGCCTGTCAGTTTATATGTCATAGTAGAAGGTCTGTGAGGATGGCAGGATCACAGCAGAAAAACAACACATACATCCATGCCTTACCCAGGGCTCCAACCCAGGTCCCTTAGAGCCGTAGCCAAGCTCGCTATAGGTGGAGAATAATGATTTCTTTACTACTTAAAACTTAAACTTAAAAAAAAACTTTTATTCTTTATAACTTAAAGTGTCTCACATCCTGGTCGTATTTTATTACTATGTCGGGTATTAATGAAAACATTTCAGAATTTGCGGTTAATATTTTTTTCAGCTGATTACAATGGTTGAATCGGAATCTTAAAATCTCATAGATGGTCGAAAAAGGAAATTCTTTTCCTTTTGCTTACACCAGGCTTTGCCAAACTACTGACCGCCATCTCTTTTTGTGCGGCCCGCGACCTACTGATGACAAATAAATTTGTAAAAAAAATATATTTATAAGAAGTTCAACTTTAGCGAAGAGATTTCTCATTAATATTAATAATATAATTTTAATAAAATTATACTGTTTATGTTTCATTTTAGATTATTTTGCGTTGGTTATATATACGTTATTGTTTATATATTTCTTTGGCGTCCAGCCCCTTCTATTTCTTATTTTCTTTAGCGGCCCACCCTTCCATTTCAGTTTTTTATTTGCCCCTTCAGGTAAAAGGTTTGCCCAGGCCTGGTTTAAATAGGGCCTGCCTTTAATAACAAGGCCTGGTTTAAATAGGGCCTGCCTTTAATAACAAGGCCTGGTAAGAATATTAGTCAAAAGTAATAGATGTTTCTTTCTAATTTTTGATTTCTTACATTTCATGAGATCTCAGTACTTCGTCCAACTAATAATCCAGACTTCGCGGATTGTAACCCGACTGTGCGGATGTTGAAATTTGAAGTCTTCTCTGCTTCTCCGCTCTTTTCCCGAGGTGATAAAAAATATTTCAATGATTTTGAAAAGCCTTTCCTTATGTCCGAATTCTGAAATTTTTTTATTTGACTAATAAGTTGGAGGAGCTTAAAAAAGTCTTCTATTGAATCCAAAAACAGATCTCCAATGGGTTCTTTTTCGGAACTGCTCTGAGCCTTAAATTCTTTATAATATAATATAAGTTTATTGCTCAACTAAAAAATAAAGACGATTGGCGAGACTCAGGCTGGTATCCAACTACTAAAAATTAAATTAAAACGCGAAATGCAGGAAAGTTAAATATCTCAAATATTTCTGTATTCCTTCGCATTCGCGTATCTTTAATATCCTCTTTTAAAACGACAATTTCATATAATCGCTACGTCAACCCCCAAAGTTCAAGCTAAGTATATAGCAAAATATTAAGTTTTCACGAAATCAGAGATCCTTTTCTCCCCCCCCCCCACCCTACCGCCATCATCATACTCATTTACGTGATCAACTAGTTACCATGCAGTAATGTCATAGAAATTTTCATTCCCCATTTTACCTGCTTAAAAATGTAATTCACACTCTTAAAGTGTGTTACACTGTTCACCCATGCTTGAATTAAAAAAAGTGAAAATTTTCGACTTAATCAGGCAAGTGTGATGCTAAACAAGCTTTGTTAACGTGTAAATATTCTGTTTCTTCTTTTCGAATTCATAACTCGATGTTACTGGTTCTAAAAGAGAAATTGATTTATGTACGAAACGAATCATTGAGCTTCAAAGACTTATCACGTCAAGAAACTGCTTGCTACAGAGGTCTGACAGGACCTTGAGTTTAATACCCCATAGCGAAGGTCTGTGAGGAAGGCGAAACCTCAGCAGAGCGACAACACAGCCATCCATGTCTTACCTATGCTCGAGCCTAAGTCCTTTGACCAGTAACCAAGCTCGCTAACCACTTGGCCAGGGGACGTCTACAAAGACTTATGTATTCCAAATATATAAGTGAAAAATCACTTTTTTATCACTAATCAATAGTTTTTTACATTAACTCGTTTGATTTATGAAATAGTTTTCATTTCAAATCACCAAAAAACGTTTAAAAGTTTCATTTCTTTTAAAAAAGTTATGAAAAAGCCGCAAGCGTGACATTTTGTAGTGAGAGACATTCCAAAAATACACTGAGCTACCAGTTTATTAGGTACATCACACCTTGACACATAAATGGTTCATTGTAATACGTAATATATCACGTGACCGCGATGTGCGATATAAATGAGGCATACCAGTATTTTGAACAACAGTTAGAGTTGGATTGAGCGTAAGAATGGGCAAAACGAGCGACTTGAGTGACTTTGAACGTGGCATGATAGTTGGTGCAAGGGATGCCTGTTCTAGCGTCTCCCAAACGGCCGTCCTCCTCGGCTTTTCACGCACAATCGTTTCAAGGTTTACCGAGAATGGTGAGAAAAGCAAAAAAAATACCAGTGATCGGTAATCTTATCGACAAAAACAGTTTGTGGATCAGATGGGTCAAAAGATATTGGCGAGAGGTGTGTAAGCGAACAGAGGGGCCACAACCTGGAAAATCACAGTAGAATTAAACAGTGGTGTGCAGACGGTCGTCTCTGAACAAATGGGCAACAACAGTCACCAACCATATCAAGTGCCGATGTTGACAGCGAAGAACATGATTGCGCGCCTCCAGCGAGCGCAGGAGCATCGACACTGGATCGTTTAGGACAGGAAAAAGGTAGTTTGGTCGGATGAATCAAGATTCCTTTTACATCATACTGATGGAAGGATCAGAATTTGGAGCAAGCAACATGAGGCCATGAGCCATCTTGTCTGGTGTCATCAGTACAGGCCAGTAGTGGTGGTGTGATGGTGTACGGAATATTTTCCTGGCACACATTAGGTCTCGATACCTATCGAAGGACATCTGAACGCCAGATGCATTTGAACGTTGTTGCTGACCATCACTTCGTGGCTACAATTTATCCTCAGTCGGATGGACACGTTCAGCATGATAATGCGCCTGCTCAGAAGGCATGTATCGTAACCGGAAGACTCCAGAAACATGCCGATGAGTCTTCCTTGCTTCATTACCTACCGAGAATCTTTGGGATGAGATGGCAAGGGCTGTTCATAGCGAGGCTGTGCCGCTGTCCAGTTTCCAGCAACTGCACGACACAGTCATTTCCTCATGGTACAAGATTCCTGCACAACGCATCTATCATCTCGTAAGTTCCATGCCACGACGAATTCGGGATGTTCTGAATGCCAAAGGAGGCGCAACTCCCTGCTAGGAAGGTGTGCCTAATAAACTGGCATCTCAGTGTATTTCCATTCATATAAAGAGATGAACGATTTTGCAGTGTTGGCATTGTCTTGATGGAAATTGAGAAGAGATATCGAGGAAATACGTAAAAAAAGGGAGGTAAAAAAATTTGGAAAAGATTCTAAAGCTATATTCAGAAGTCGCAAAAGTTGTTGTTTTGAAGAGTCAGAATTCAAGTGAAAGATTTGAAAATGATACTTTCAACATGAAAGGCTGATGCAACGTTTTGCCAAATATTATAAAAATGTAAACTTCTATTTATATCAGATCAGAATTGGGTAAGTAATGTCAAAGTCAACCACTAACACAACTGGAAACTGATTTGTAAAATACTTAATTAATATAGACGGACTGTCATATTGTGAAGAAATTCTGATTATTTTTCGAAATACATAAGGGAAACTATTATCAAAAATTAGGAGAGCGTGGTAAATATGGGAATGTCGCTTTAAAAGATAATTAGTTTTTCGTTTGCCTACTTTTTCACTCCTTAAAAGTGTTAATTCGAGCTAATGGATGATGGAGGGAAAATTCAAATGGTAGTAATTATATTAGTAATTATACAACAATAGAAGAATTGGTTTTTCTCCTTAAATTTAAAAAGCTGCTTTTCTCAAACTCTTCTTAGAAAAGCGGATTGATGGTGTCAGTGATCTCTTGGTCTGCTGCTCTGTCACCGAAATTTCAGATTTCTTCCATAAACAGATCATTTGCAATATTCGTTATACACCGTTTCAATATTTCGTGATCTTCAGTTATATAAATTAAAACTAACCAAGGATTTGAAAAATGCGAATTATAATGTTTCATATTATCAATCCAACGAAAAAAGAGTTTTCCAATTATCTCTTGAAACAAAACAGTTGCGTTTCCCACCCACCCACGGCTTAAGGGGTCGACTCATTTCTGCCAATGGAAACTCCAAGACCTTCACAATTGCATCACCAAAATTTAAAATTATTAGCCTAAATACATCAGTTAAAATAATCAATATAATTATTAGCCTAATATACAGTTTCAACAATCGTTAAAAAGTTTTGAATTTTCAATTGTTTTCAATGTTAGGGGCAATATTGAAGCTTTTGGGAGTTTAGGGTTGTTGGGTTGGGTTGTTTTACCTCTGAGCGGCACTTTTTTGCACACAATGGGCTAAATGGCCAGGTCATATGGACCCCGAAGGCTCAGAGAAGGTTGGGGGAAGGGGACCCACTAGAATAGCTGTTGGGAGACAGATGGTAGCCTCCCGTCAAGCCATCCAGCGTGTTCTTTAACGTGCACAGGGTATGACTCTCCCGCACACGGGAGTTTAGGAAAGTGTGAATCGTGATGTTTCATCAATACGTAGCCAACCCAAAATGAGTTTTTAATTTATCCCTATAAACAAAATTAGTTCGATGTCTACAGACGACTAAAGTGAAATATTTACTCTTTAAAAAAAAAACGAAATAACTAGATGAAATAAATTTCTCCTTAGGCCAGATGTAAGTAAACTAGAGCCCGTTTGCCGAATGCGTCCCAGAGCCTCTTTTGTGGGTCCCATGGCCGAGTGGTTAGTGCGCTTGGCTACTGATCTAAGGGACCTGGGTTCGAGCCCCGGGTAAGGCATGGATGTATGTGTCGTTTATCTGCTGAGGTCCTGCCATCCTCTCAGACCGTCTACTATGGCATATAAACTGACAGGCTCCTGTCAGACCTCTGTGGCAAGCAACTGCTTGAGGGGGTATTTATTTATTTTTATTATAAGTTAGATTTCTAAAAGAGAAAGAGAAATTATAGAAGACAGGTAGTCCAACTTCGTCATAGCGAATTCTCATTACAATTATTAACTTTAATAAAAATATATTGTTTATATTCCATTTTAGGTTTTTTTTCGTTCGTTATACCTAAGTTATTGATTATATATTTCTTCGGTGGCCGCCCTTCCATATTAGTTTCTATTCAGCCCTTCAGCTAAAGTGTTTGCCCAGGCCTGCCTTAGATAAACATAGACTGAACGTTTCCAAAGAAAATGAAGTTTTTAATTTTTCGTCTCTAACACCCTCTAACGGTGGAAATTGGAACTATTGAATGATTGGGAAAATGCATAATGATATTTAATTTGTAACTATGTAACACAAAAATATTTTTCAATTTATCTCTTAAAACAAAAAGCTGCATTTCTCCATCCTTTGAGGATAAGGGGCAAAACAATCGTTACCAATGTAAAACTCTTGACACTTTCGTACCCATATTTTAAAATTTATAACATAATAGATGATTTACAATATTAGTTTAAACCTTTTGCATTCGCTTATTTTTTCCATCATTAGATGTCGCTATTGAAGATTTTTATTTCTCGCTATAATACCCTCTTACAGTGGAAATCTTAATTAATGGATGATTATGAAAAAAAAATGCAAATAGTGATATTTTATTAATACTATCAAGAAGTTAATTATTAGTATCAAGTTCATTAGACAACTTGAAGAACTGCTCCACAAAAATTAATCCCAAGAAATAATAAGCAAATCTGAAATTTAGAATTCATTATTTGTCTTATTTTACAAAAAATTAAAAAAAAAATTAAATTCGTTACTTTCCATATTACGTAGACAAGACATCATTCGCATCGTAAACCAGTGTTACATTTCTTTAAGTTATACAATGCGAATTTATCCGTTACGACCGCCGCCTGGAATTTCAACATTATCGTATTATGATGATTGTTCATATGTGCTGAAATATTTAAAATCTATGTTACAATAGCAATGAACTGCAAGAGGAAGGCCACTAATTCAGAGTGGATTGCTTGAATTGGTTGGCTGATTCTACCAATAGTCGAAGATGTTACTTATGAAAGTATTCATTTGACTCTTTGAGGCTAACCAGGCCTAAGCTTTCCTGGTAGGTTTGAATTGCGTTGCTAGCTTTTGTTTTTTTTTGTCAAGTAAGGACATTTCGATATGCAGAGTTTAGGGAGGACATTTAGACATGAAGCTATAACAATGTATTGAACATTTTATGCCAGGCTCGTAATCTGTAGTTCCTGGGTTCGAGTCCCAGCTGGGTCAGCGTTGAGATTTATCTCCGCAAAATTCCCCGCCCTGCCCACGGTCAGTAGGGGACACCGATGGACTTGGAAAGGCCGCCGTCCGTCGGATGGGATGTTAAGCCGTGGCCCCGTGTGCGGGAGAGCCATACTCTGTGCACGTTAAAGAACACGCTGGATGGCCTTGACGGGAGGCTATCATCTGTCTCCCAACAGCTGTTCCAGTGGGTCCCCTCCCCCAACCTTCTCTGAGCCTTCGGGGTCCATGTGACCTGGCCATTTAGCCCATGGTGTGCAAAAAAGTGCCGCTCAGAGGTAAAACAACCCAATCCAAAATTGAACATTTTACAATAGAATTTTAATACTACATTTTAAAATGATGCTTCCTCAGCAGTGCTTAGTGCAGTATAATGTCTTTTGAATTTGCAATAGACGGATCTCAGGTTCCTTACCAACTGCTCTCGTCATATTTTTTCCCAGTGTTTTTATTTTTCATAATATATTATCATATCACTTTTTTTCAACTCATTGTATAACAAATTAATATATGTAATAAAGTATATAAGAATATTAAATGTAACGAAATAAGACAACTGTTTAAGTGATAGTTTACGAATGGTAATTCAGTTTAAATTAATATGTATAAGTTTATAATCGGAACGGAGTAAAAAATAAATAAATAAATAAATAGTATACCTATATAATAGATATAAATTTCACAAATATGTTTTTAAAGTACCACTAGAACCGAAAGGTTAATGCATTTATATATATAGGTAATTGTTACAAAGAAAGGGCAAAAACCTTCCCAAGTTTTTTTTTCACGAAATATTTTGTTAAATAATTTTTTTAGGAGAGCTGACAAATATATATACATGCATTATGGAAGGTCTTTTCAGTTCAATTCAATATCAGGCGTCTTCCGGAAAATACGTCTTACATTTGAATCTTGCCTCCGCTAGTGAAAGTGCCCCACCAAAACGTTTTGTTACGAGCCGCCACCGACTCTACTGCACGAAAAAGAATATATCATTCAACTATTAAAACAAAAAAGTTGCGTTACCCTCTGGATTAAGGAGGCAATTCATTGCTGCTAAAGTGATTTGATTGATCGTGGTACTTCACCATTTAGGGCAGGGGTGGCTCGGCCGGTAGCGCACCAGACTAATGATTTGTAGTTTCCAGGTTCGAGTCCCAGCTGCGCCAGCGTTGAAATTTATCGCCGAAAAACCCTCGGTCATTAGAGAACAGCGATGGACTTGGAAAGGTCGGTCGAATAAGCCGTGTGCGGGAGAGTCAGATACATGTGCACGTTAAAGAACATGCTTGATGGTTTTGACAGGAGCCTAACATCTGTCTCCCAACAGTGGGTCCCTTCCCTCAGCCTTGTCGAGGTCCTTGTGACCTGGCCATTTAATCCATTGTGGGTAAAAAAGAGCCGCTCAAAGCCAAAACAACACTTCAAAACCAAAATTTCTGCCATAAGCAGATAGTTTAAAGTTTTGTCAAATCCCATCTTTTTCCATCGCTAGATGGCGCTATTAAAGCTCTTAGGCGATTACAAAAAGCGAATCGTAGCATTTCATCAATTCCTGTCCAATTCAAAATAAATTTAATTTTCTCCTGAAACAATCAAGTTGAATTTCTACAGATAGACACATACACGGCAGTGCAAATATTAGCTCAATTTCTCTAAAAATTCATTATTAATGGAAGAATTCCGCTAGTTTCCAAAGAGAATAAAGCTCGTCATTTTACGAATTCAACAATCTCTAACAATGAAATTTTCAATTAATGGGTGAATCATAAATTGTGAACTTATCCAATCTAAAAAGAATTTTTACTTATGTCTGAAAAAAAAATATGTTGCGACCCTCACAGTAACTCTCTGAACTAAAAGGTTTGGAATCTGAAGGGCTGCTCTCAGTGTAAACCACCACACTCAGCCACCCACAAATTTCCAGCATGGATCGATCGCTTACAATCTTCATTTGAAATTTGGTTTCTATTCAAAATTAAAGCCAACGGAAGATTCAGAAAATGCGAATCTTAATATTTCATTAGTACTTGTACAATCCAAAAATAATTTCTCGTTTATCTGTAAAAACGAAAAGTTTAAAACGTTCACAGACGGACAAAAGATAAAGTGAAAACAACAGCTCGATTTTTTTTTTCTTTTGAAAACGAGTTGTTAATTTTTTTTTTAATCTACGTCTGGGAAAATTTTGAATTGAAAGAAATTTCAAATAGAACTCGAAAGAAATATTAGTTTCCGAACTGTGGTGTCTTACCACTGTGATTTTCAGGGTTTAGTTTTAAGTACCGCCTTTCTTCGAAGCTGATACTCTGTACAGTCGCTCAAAAAAGTATCCGAACACTATGGCTGATTACAGAATTCAGAAAAAATATCTGGCAACGATTTTTTTAGAAATTAGTGATCTGGCAACTTTCGTGTCACGTGATTACAGAATTCAGGAAAAATATCTGGAGCGTGTACAGCAACTGTACTGCAAACTGGAGCGTGTGCAGTAACTGCACACGCTCCAGTTTGCTGTGAACCGTAACTGCACACGCTCAGTATTTTTGTACAGCAACTGTACACGCTCCAGTTTGCTGTGAACGGTAACTGCACACGCTCAATATTTCCGTGAGTGAGCCCACACGATCCAGGTTTTGTGAGCTCACACGATCCAATATTCTGTGAACATTAACCGCAACCGCTACAGTTTGCTGTGAACGGTAACTGCACACGCTCCATATTCATTGCATTATATATTCATACGCATTATATATATTAAAAAAGTATTCGAACACTATGGTTGATTACAGAATTCAGAAAAAATATCTGGCAACGATTTTTTTAGAAATTAGTGATCTGGCAACCTTTGTGTCACGTGACACGAAGGTTGCCAGATCACTAATTTCTAAAAACATCGTTGCCAGTAATTTTTTCTACAGATTTTTCATTCACTACAGATATTTCACTACAGATTTTTCACTACAGATGACCACTACTTTCCTTACAACCAGAGCCACCAACAGAGCTGTTTTAATGAAATTCATTTATATTAAAAAAAAGCTTCTTTTGGTTCACTAACATGGGGTCGTTTGAAAAATTATTAAAAATGAATTATTTAGAAATCAAAATCTAGCCATTTTTTAAATGTTTGTTACGATAAACAAGCTATTACAAGATTTCATATTTTTGTAGAAAATAACGTGTTACGGGATATTTGAATAACAACCTTGTCCTGACTAATTTCTACAAAGAGTCCGAGAAAGTTGACTCATTCTACAAAGAGGTCGAGAATATTTTCTCAGTAAACTATTAAAAAAGAAAATGGGATATAAAACGGGCTAGATAATAATTAAGATTTGTTATAGCGATGGTGGTCAGAGAGAACCTATGGCAATTTACAAGAATGTACGCAATGTTGTGTTGGGATGTTTTATATATTAGCGGCATTTTTTGCACACATTGGACTAAAAGACCAAGTCCCATGTACTCCAAGGACTCAGAACTGGGATAGATAGAATCATTTCTTTAAGGCCATTCAGTGTATTTCACAATGTGTACAAAATATGATTCTCCTGAAAAGTGAGCCAGAGCTCAACTTCTTAACTAATGGGTGGCGGGTTTTCGAAGCTTATTAATTTGGAGAGTGTGTTCACGTCATAATGTAATATTAATAATAGGAAAAATAAAGCAATATATGCTCACTTTGATTGAATTTTTTAAACAACACTTATATATAATTAGGAGCATTTATCTAATATTCAGAAAAATCCAGGGATATCGGTAGTAACGATAATAATAAACATAACGCCATATGAAGCATTACTTAGATCGACTCACGAATTACCCAATCTTGACTCGTGCGGTGATGGATGCCTGGAAGTATTTTTCCCCGATACGTGAACATCGAGCAGCTCCTTCCGAATCAGAAAAGGTTCAAAGTTAAAAAATGTTGCATTTTATTGTTTTATACCTATTTGTCGACATTTTGAATATCGAGAGCAAAACATTCATTTTACTAAAAAGATACAAATGCAAAACAGCGTGGAATACGCTTTCAGTAAGGCTTTCATTAATCCTATGATTATTAACATGGAGTCTTCACAATGCTATCATTTCTTTCTCATCTACAATGTAATTCGTTTACTCAGCGACTATAATCTTTCTGTTAATCCATTAAATCTAGGGTCTGTTGCTAGTGAAGATAAATAATGTCAAGGTTACATTAAAAAAAGGTATCGAATTACTGGTATTTGCAAACATCCAACCTTTTCATCGCTCCGGCTGTCTACGTTAGGTTAAAACAATTTTTACCCTAATCTTTCTATAGCTTAGTTTTCGAAATAAGACGCTGACAGTTAATAAAGTGACGAAAACGCATTTTTATTAATATTCCATCTTTCATTTCTTATTCTATTTTGCATACGTTAGCATCTAAATTGCAAATGAAGCTTATATCCAACACTGAATAGAATATTTCTATGCTAAACGAGACTGATTTAATATTAGTTATTAGCTACTTGATAAGGAGTTTGTTAAAACAGAATCACTTACTGGGAAGGTTATTTAATAGAAAAATACATAAAGGCCCAATTTGTCAATATCTCTATTCCATTTTGCACTGCGTTGATGTTGC
Organism: Ryuthela nishihirai; assembly: GCA_038380435.1. Lineage (NCBI taxonomy): Eukaryota > Metazoa > Arthropoda > Arachnida > Araneae > Heptathelidae > Ryuthela > Ryuthela nishihirai. The sequence continues at coordinate 92,701,988 of JAWZYU010000005.1, read as the reverse complement.
ACACAGTATCCATTTAAATAACACAAAAAATAAAGTATTTCACGTCGTTGACATAATTCAGAAGACGTTTCCAGGTTATTAAACATTGCACCAAAGTCTTTATCACGCAAAAATTATCAGTTAATAAAAGTCTTTTAAACGATCATGTTACTCGTATTATTATTCAGCTATTTTTGGGTATATTAAGGGTCACAAATGCAAACTGATTCGATTTTTCCAATGATATCACCAAAAAATATCTATCAAGATAACCGTACAGTGTAGCTAGTCAGGTGGTGGATAAAAGTGAAAATTGTTAGTGAAAACGTATCCAAGTGATGCTGTAATAAAACATTTGCGATTTCTTTTGCAACTTAAAATATTTAGCTTAGTAAACTTACGATTAAAGGTAAGTACCTAAATTAATCCCGACTGTTAAGCGTGAAGACAATATATACTCAAACTCTATTTTTCTTTATAGGTTACTGGCTCTGACTCCAAAGATATTATATTTGAATTTCACAAAGTGTTTAAACAAGCATTAAAAATAAAACACTGAAAATAAAAGTACTTACTTTCAGCAGAAATGTCATTTGATGATAATAGTTCGTTGTAGGGATCCAGCTGTAGATGACACTCACAGATTGACCCTTAATTCCGAACAATGTAAGTCACTTTCAGTGGTATCTGTGAAGGTCGGGGGTTGAAAAGTCCTGGACCTTAACAGCAGCCTGAGGTGGCAGAACGAGTCACTTCACATCGACACACACTCACAAGAACACATTTTCGAACATTCCATAGTCATCCAGTCATAATTCTGTCCTCCATACAGACATTTGGTTTGGTGTATGCAAAACAAACGGAATCAAAGAGAGAGTAAAAACATCACGAACGTATTATTCTCTTTTTTATGTATGGATATTTATACTCAGGAACGTGAGGTAGAGATATACACGTGTCCACCCCAAAAGATCCCGAGAGTCAGCCCAGCAGCGGCTGAGCGTGAGAGGCTGATGAAAGCCGCCGTCAGTAGCAGCACCGCGCGGCACTTGCAAGTGCTTCTCCCACCACCGTGGAAGCTGGAGCACTGGTGCAGGCAGAGTGAGGTATGGACTATGGAGCAGGAGGAGGCAGCGGTGGTTAGCGGGAACGGGTCTGCCTCACTCGCGCGAGATGCTGGGGAGAGGAGGAGGAAGAGCAAGAGAAGCGGAGAGAGGAAAGGAGAACAACTGATGCTTGTTACGGCGCATGCGTTGAGTAACCCACCCGCTGCTTGTCTTCTGATCTTATTGCTCGGAAATATTTTTTGTTTGTTTTGAAAAGCCGCTTTCATCAGCAATTTGTCATGGCGAGGTTGGTTGGGATGTTCCTCAGAGAGTGTGCAGAGTTACGATGGTCATTCTTCATCAGAGAGGATGAACAACGGGAGGGGCAAGAACACCGTTTTCTGGACGGTGTTGCGCTTGTTTTGGTCATCCGTTGTGGCCTTCGTTGACGTAAGGAATTGGCGGAAACATCCCGCTGAGTAACCAGTTCATTCGCATGTTCACTAATAATTTTGTTGCGGATTTTTTGCAACTTTTTTCTCATGTTATTGGAAAGTGACATTGCTGGTAGTTAATTAAGTTTTACGTTTAGGATTTGATGAAGTGCAATCTGTAATCTCCGAATGGTCTCTGAAAAAGAGTCACGTCACCATAAAGGCCCAAACATCACTTCGGGGAAAGTTTGATGCATGAATTTTTTTGCATCTTTTTTCTCGTGTTATTGAAAAGTGACATTGCTGGTAGTTAATTAAGTTTGCGTTTATGATTTGATGAAGTGTAATCTGTAATCTCTGAAATGGTTTCTGAAGAAGTATCGCATCAGCATAAAGGGGCAAACATCTCCACTTCGATGAAAGTTTGAAGAGTTCGAATTATTTCACACAATTTCTAAAGTTTTGTTGAATTTGTTTTTACAATTCACCTCTGACAAAAAGAAAGAGATTTGTTTCCTACTCTAAAAACAAAGATCAGAATACCAATGCATAGTTTTGTGTTTCATTCGGTTTGTAGAAAAACAGGCTAAACGATAGAAATAATTTTTATTGTTTCTAATTCACAGGGAAAACAATAAACGGTAACGCAAGACACAATATAAACAATAGTTATTAAAAACTTAACTAATTATACATAATCATTTCAATTTGCATTTGGAATACTGCAGCACGATATGGAACTAAGGTGCCACTAGCACCTCAGAATCTCTCGTTTTACCTCAGAATGTGAAAGATGTCAGAATGTCAGAGAAACGCTCGTTTTACCTCAGAATGTAAAACGAGCTTTCTGAGGATTTCAGTCTACTAGTCGATTTTCACGTGTATGAACGTTGCGTGAAACTAACAAGATAAAATCTTTTTGCAAGCAGTATAAACTTTACAAAGCTGTAGTAAATTGATTTGGTTAAGTGTATGCAATAAGTAGCTTCATAGTGATAATGAAGATATTGTAATAGAAACAATTAGGGTCACGTAATAAGAAAATAAATGCGGGCTTTCTAAGTAAGATACTGCCAGATTTTCAGGAATTGTTATTGTAATGCTACTTACTATATGTGTAAAAAAAGGACATCTAATACATTGTTTTTTTGGATAAAATTGAAAATTTTTATTTATTAACATTGGACATTTATTAATTGGATTATTTTTGTTCTACATAGCCCGAAATCGGGAAAGGATTTTGAGACGCCAAGCATGGATCGAAACATAAATGCAAAGAGATTTGCAGCTAATAAACATTCATAATAGGAAACGGATGCTGTCTGTTTACAAAACTTCAATTAATAGACAAAATTAATGGCACTTGAAACAGTTGTAGTATTTCTGGGTTGTAGTGGCCGAGTGGTTAGCGCGCTTGGCTACTGATCTAAGGGACCTGGGTTCGAACCCCGGATAAGGCATGGATGTTCGTGTTGTTTTTCTGCTGAAGTCCTGCCAACCTCTCAGATCTTCTACACTGGCATATAAACTGACAGGCTCCTGTCAGACCTCTGTGGCAAGTAGCTGGTTGAGGGAGTATCTATTTTATTTATTATTTATAAATACACTTATAATGGCAACTGGAATGTGAGGTTTAAATCCAAAAACATTCCCAGAATATGCATTCAGGACTGTAGAGGCATTAGGGCGGTCTAAACAGGGGCTACACGTGCTACACGTGCGACTGCAACTAATGGCATTCTTTTAGGGCGGCAATTTTGCAAACAAATTAACAACCATAGCTATAGTGTGATTGGAATATGTACGGCCTGTTTTTCAACAGATTATTTTCATCACTTTCAAAAATTACATTAAATGTAGATAAATTGATCATTACTTTCTAAGATCAAGACTGGAGAAAGGGACATCAGAGTTCAAGTTCCCTCCGGGCAACAAAATAGCTATTGCCGGATCTGAGACAAACAATTCTGCTTTACAGATAAATAAAGCTTTACTTTGGATAAATCATCGACTTTTAGAATAGATTTGCGTGTGTTCTGCAGAGATACTCCCTTTACACGTTCAAGTAAGCCAGTCAGCAAAACAAAATATTGCATTCATTCTCAGCTATTCGAAATCTGTAGAGATCTATCAGTAACCGTTGACTTAAGAGAGCCACTACTAAAAATCTTAACTAATTTTGAATGCATTTGCTTCATTTGAACAAATGAAAAAGAGGAGATAAAAAAAAAGCTTAGTGTTCCTTTGAAAAGGCTGCTTTCAAATAAAGATGCACGACAAACCTCAGATTTCGAAGATACCTGTTATTCAATATGCATCCGGTTGCCTAGCAACGGCTCAGGAGAACAATGGAATCAATGGGAAGAGTGTTACAGTTAGTATCTATGAACTGAATTTCGCGTGCAAAGCTTGTGCGTTGATATTGACCGTGATGCGCGGGTGTAAAATGTTAAAATTACACGTGAATAGCCTAAAAAGATATTTACCGATTTAATTCCTAAAGTGGGGGTTATGGGGCACGTGTTACTATTATAAAATTCATTAAGAGGTCTCTTGCTCCCTTAGTTGTACTAGCCAAAGTCTGTTAGGAATTCAGTTAGTGGGTTGTGTTGGGTTGTTTTACCTCTGAGCGGCACTTTTTTTGCACACCATGGGCTAAATGGCCAGGTCACATGGACGCCGAAGGCTCAGAGAAGGTTGGGGGAGGGGACCCACTGGAACAGCTGTTGGGAGACAGATGGTAGTCTCCCGTCAAGGCCATCCAGCGTGTTCTTTAACGTGCACAGGGTATGGCTCTCCCGCACACGGGGCCACGGCTTAACGTCCCATCCGACCGACGGCGGCCTTTCCAAGCCCAGCGGTGTCCCCTACTGACCGTGGACAGGGCGGGGAATTTTGCGGAGATAAATCTCAACGCTAACCCAGCTGAGACTCGAACCTGGGAACTACAGATTACGAGCCTGGCGCGCTACCGACTGAGCCACCCCCGCCTCGTAATTCAGGAATCTCCACCAGTTGACAGTATCTAATATATATATAAACGATTGTGAGTGATTGACTACTGAGTGTGTGATGACTGACAGAGTGATGACTGGCAGAGGATCACGCTAATTTTAATTATGATGCAGAAATTATAGATCTCTAAAAAATTGAACTTACGAGTAATCCGGAACGTGGATCTTGAAAATATTCCGAAATTTGATCTCCGACGTGTCCTTCGAGCTCAAATAGAGGTCGTGTATAGGTCATATATAGGTCAAAACGTCACCTACGAGAGTTAGAAATTTTGAGAACTGCGGTCGATGGCTCCTGGTTTGTCACTAACAGACAACTTCATAAAGACCTGGGCATCGACCATATATATATACACATATAAAACGCACCTCAAAAAGTTTTTTTGAGGCTGTAAGCAATAATCCGAATGAGATTATTTCTTCTCTGATTCTTTACGATCATACTGTTTTGAACAAGTACAAGAGGCCTAAAACGGTAGCGTTCTCTGAGGAGACCTACCCGTTTTAGGTTTCTTATACACTGCTATTTTTAGCTTTTCTTATGTTTGCTCTTAGGAGCCCATTTAAGGGTGGTTTACTTATATATTTTGTTCTTACTCATGCCAAATTGTTTTTGATTTTTTTTTGATTTGCGACTTAAAGAACAGAGAAGAATCCTAGAAGCTACTCCTAGCTTAATACAGGCCTTCTCATACAAGGACATGCCCTACTACGACCGAAGTCACTGCTGACCACTGCTTTAGTTAGAGCTAACACAACACACAAAGTTTGCCTTGCTGGAACAGTCGCTAGCTGCCTAACCACTATGCCAGTTAAGGCATCACTTTCTGATGGAGATGGTTAGCGGTAAAATTATTACCCGGTACATCGAATATGATTGTACGATCTACGAGAGTTAGAAACGTGAAAAATGGTGTATGGGTTTGATTTTGTTTTAGGATTAAAGAGAGGCTGTAGATCTCGGAATCGTTACCAAATTTTTGATCCGAAAGATCCTTTATAGACAAAAGGCAAATTCAGGATCTGCCAGTGCTACGGAGCTAAAAATTGGTTCTTCAGTAGGTATTCAGTAGGTAAAATTGGTTCTTCAGGGTAGTTTGGGTCGTACATCTCAGAAATGTCAAATTTTTGGATGCGATGGGTCTTTCAAGGCCAAAGGTCAAATGTAGATGTACCTGTGCTAAACAGCCAAAAATGGCGCCTGTGTGGTATTTTGAGCAGTAGATTTAAGAAATCTTGTCAAATATTAGATTCGATGGATCTTTTGCGGTCCGAAGTCAAATTTCGATATACCGGTGGTGGAGAGATAAAAATAGGTGCTATTTTAGGGTTATTTTAGGGTTATTTTAGGCAGTAGAACTTAGCAATAAGAGGAATTTTCAGATCCGGAGTCTACTTTCAAGGTCATATAGAGGTTGGAGAGACAGTCTAGAAAACAAGAAGTACTCTAAGGTAACAATTTATTTCCAGTTTTAAATATGGAAACAGCCATATTAAAATGCAGTGGAATTTTGAGGTTGCAATCCTAATAATGGCCTGCATTCTGGAACTGTAATACTAATAATAAAACCAAACTTTTGATGATCGACTGCTCATTAAGATCTTATTCATCGTAATTTTTATTTCAATGCTGATAAAACATTCTTGCACAGAACGAGATTTCTTCTTTGTGATTTGGATAAAATACGAAAAAACAAACAAGCAAAAGAATCATTTGTTTTGTTTGTCTTCACCGACAATTTCAGATGCTGTCGTGGGCCGATGGGAGGGCGAACGACGCAAGTTTTGATTCCGTCGCGTGATAATAGATTTTCTTTGAACTGCGTCGAATGTGGTGTTGGGCCAGACGACAAACGATTTACCCACTCTGTAGCAGAGGATGATCAATTAGTCCCTTGATTACATTCACCATTGCTTCGATGAAATAACAGGTTCGCGGGTATTACACCCGTACCGACGTATGCCTCAGACTTGCTGCGCCAAGTGATGTACAAAAATATGTCCAACAATTCACGTACGAGAGTTGTATAAGGACGACACAGTTTATTCACATTTATATACAATCACGTGATGGGGATGAGCTCGACTCTGTAGGTCTTTGCTACTTTGCTGCTGCAAACAATTATGCAAAGAGGTTGAGAACCGCGCTTTGTAGATTTTTGCTTTACCCCTCAAACTCGGCGAAAGGATATCCAACCCTTACCTACAATGTGGTTCACTAATAACTCACTTCAGTTCCACAGAATTGTATTTGAATCACCAAGAATCTTAATTCTCACATAGAATCGAACCATCTCCTTAAGGGTTTCATTTGAGTAAGAGCAGCATCCCTTGATGAGTGTTCAAACGTCCTTCCCGTTTGACAGCGACGCTCGATAACATTCTTCCTTATTGCCCAGCTCGTCTCCAGTGCTCCCACCCGCGACCCAGACTACTTGTAAAAGGCCATAAAAGGACTTTTTGGATTCGTCATCCCGTGCAGGCAGCCAGCTCAGACCCGAAAACAACATCATGAGTCACATCCCCACAATAGCACTTCCAAAAACACACTTAACGCATAAAATATTTACAACAACAAAATACAATAAAAATGCAACAATAAATAAAAATAAATAAATTCGAAGGACATGACAGATGTCATCCATTAAAATCAGTCTTTTTTCCGTGCTTCGTAAAATGCAATATTTCGTATATTGTTACTCTCGAACTCAAAATTGAGTCACGGAAGCCCATTACATAGTTTGCGTCCCCTTAAAATGAGCATCTGAAGTTTGACTTCGCCAATGATTCGATTTTTTTTTCGCTTCATTTCAGTAAGCTGTGTAAAAAACCTGGGCATAACTATCTGGTAAGTGGTGGGTGTAGCGATGAAAATTAACTTTATATTTTCATATTATGGTTGCTGCATATATATATATACACACACACACGGAAAGCACAATTTATTATACATACCAACACCCTATCTATAAATCTGCCCTACTCCGCCCAATAACGTGGCCAGCTGAAATCCCTTATGGGCTATGAATAGGCCAAATGCCCACCTGCTGTATAGCATACCTGCGACGGTTACGATGGGTAAACTAGGCGACCTGAGCGAGTTCGATCGTGGGCAGATAGTTCGTGTGAGGAAGATGGGGTAATTTATATCCACAACTGCAGAATATCTGGGATTTCCGTGTTCAACATGCGACTATTGCATGCAGAAATTACTACCAGGACTACATAAAAACCGGCAAAACCTGCAAGTTCTGGGTAAAATGTGATCATAACCGGGATAATAATATTTGAGGTGAACGTTACCTCTCTCATATTGCAACGTCGGAATGGAGGGCTACAATCATATGTTTACATCAGCATTCTACGACGGGACAGCAACGAAGATTTGCGCAAGGAACATTCAACTTATGATAGGGCTGTGATATGATTGGGCTGTGGAAGCCAACGCTCACTCGAGTACCCTTGTAAACAACATATCATTGAGTTATGAGTTTTCAGTGGGTGAAGGAACATCGGCAGTGGGCCGTGGAAAACTGGAAATGGGTAGCTTGTCCTATGAATCGAAGTTCCACGAATCTTAGCTTGTCCTATGAATTGAAGTTCCATCGACGTGTTTACAACACGTCGATTGACAGATATTGGCAACACAAGGCCACAGACCCCAAATCTCAAGACTGGTGTTACAGGCTAGTGAAGGTGGTGTAATGTTCTGAGGCATGTTTATGTGGGCCAACTTAGGGCCCTTTGTACCTATTGAGACCATCATCACTGCACAAAGAAATGTTGACGTACTCGCCGACCACCTACACCAGTTCACGGCTATCCATTTTCCACATCAGGAAATCTTCTTTCAATAAGGTGACACTGCATCTAATCGCCTCCGTTTGGCGAAGGATTGGTTGGAAGAGCATTCCATTCACAACCCTTGAATAGCCCTCTCACTCTCCGGATTTGAATCCTATTGAGCATCTGTGGAGCGATGCATTCAAGCCTCAAACTCACCATCTTCAACTCTCGGTGCTTTAGGGATGGCTGTCCTGGAATCATGTGCCGCAATACCACCTGAAAGTTTCCATGACCCGGTAGAGTCCATGCCACAACGTGTTGCTACTGTTGTGATGGCGAAAGGTGGACCCACACATTATTAGGTGGGTGTGTATTATAAATTATCTTTAAGTGCATTGTATACTGGTGCTCAAATTTAAAGAAAAATGTTGTATCTCAAAACTATATAATAGATTTAGGAAATTATATATATAATATGGTATTCTTACCAATTTCATTACAGAAGAAGAAAATGTGTGCACATTTAACCACGTGACCATGAGCACGCAAATTTGGATTGCTATAAAAGAGTGAATGGCTGCTGAGGAAGGTTGCTTTTAACAACAAGATTGTATGTAAAATGGTAGATAGTTAACTGCTTCGTGAGCTATTAGCCTCCACATGGACAAATCCAAGACATACATAAAAAACTATATAAAGGTCATGAATGACATGTGCCAACAAGACCACAATATCCAGAAAATACTCAAAATAATCTTGGATGTCAAATGGATATCCATTTGACATCTAAGATATCCTGTGTATATTTTCTGGATATTCAGATAATTTTAAGTAATGCACTCACACAACCACCAAAAATTTCCTCTAGTCGTCTTTAAAATAAGAGCTCATTAAAAGTGATGAAAACGACATTACCTTTGGAGTCCAATCAGTGAGTGGGCAAATGTGCTCTTCACAGCTGAGTCCAGATTCCGTTTGAAAGGGGCGGGTGTGGCTCAGTCGGTAGCACGCCAGACTCGTAATCTGTAGTTCCCAGGTTCGAGTCCTAGCTGGATCAGCGTTGAGATTTATCTCCGCAAAATTTCCCGCCCCGCCCGTGGTTCATAGGGGACACCGATGGGCTTGGAATAGGCCACGGTCCGTCAGATGTGAAGTTAAGCCGTGGCCATGTGCGGGAAAGCTATGCCCTGTGCACGTTAAAGAATATGCTTGATGGCCTTGACGGGAGGCTACCATCTGTCTCCCAAGAACTGTTCCAGTGGGTCCCTTCCCCCAACATTCTCTGAGCCTTCGGGGTCCATGTGACCTGACCATTTAGGCCATGGTGTGCAAAAAAGTGCCGCTCAGAGGTAAAACTAACCCAACTCAAAAATTCAGTTTGAACATCACTTCTTCAAAGTGCTCATCTGAAGAGAACAAGGAACAGGCAACAAAAACGGTAACATCATAGAAAGAAATCATTTTTGGTGGCGTTTTTTTGTGTGTAGGATCAGTGTAGTGGTCTCATTGTGATGACTGACTATACAGAGCTGCACCTCTTTTAAAGAGCCACCCTGACCTCTGATTAGCGGTACAGATATGTGGTTCTGGCATCCCAAATGAGACTTTTGATGGCACTTCTCTTTTGGAATTTCATTTTCATGGGCAATAATATTCTGTGATTGATGATTTTCCTGAAAGTGAAGATATTCGTAAAAATAGAGCGGCCAGACAGATATCCACGTAGGAAAAGATATTTGTCCAATATCTTTTAATTTGGAGCACGAGTGCCTCTAATATACTGTTATATTGATCCAACAGTTATATTTGTTGAGAATAAACTATTCTATTCCTTAGTAGAGTAGCATAGGAAATATCCTGTAAACATTGGGCTCACGAATAGTAAGCTGAAAAAGAAAATGAGTTTCGTCCTGAGTAGAAACTCAGCAGTATTCCTTGTCTACACTTCAATTTAGCTAAAATATGACTATACCACTTTCGCGAATTGCCTATGCTACTACTGCGCTAGCGATGTTTTAGCAGGCAGGAATGCTTTCTACTTATGAAAGAGGAACAGTCCCAGAGTAAAGTGATTGGTGTGGAAGAGTAGCTTACCTCCTGTGCGACTTAAAAATGCAAAAAGAAAACTTGGAATCAAGCTACAAACGCATCTTCTTTTGTGGTACTGATTCAGCCTGGTTCGGAATAAATACTGTTTACTAAAGGGGAAGATGCACTTAAAGTCAGGATGGTTTTATTCTGGTAGACAAAACTCATTCATATAAAAATTATATATTTAAACTACATTCATTCATTCACAGATGGAAATTCAGTGTGCAATTACTATATACAGAACGCAGCGAATATTTACCTTCAGTCCATACTAGTGTCCATTCACTCCACGACGCGGGCTCCCTGCACCTTCCAACAATATTCTGCCATTACACTCGGCCTTACAAAACAAAATGGCTAATCAAAAGCCTGGATAATCTACCATATCTCTGGAAGGTTTCGAAGATGAGTCTCATCTGTCTTTTTTTTTTTTCTAAAAGTTTCTGCTGAAAACTTTCTTCTCTATTCTAAAGAGCTTTTGCATTATCGCGTGATGGTGTTTCAACGTAGGGCTCTCTCCGTCAATCAGGTTCACCAGTGGTTTCATCTGCTTATCGAGCTATCTAGAAGATAGTTTCTGAGGTGCGAGACTTTCATGAAATGTCCATGCTTCTGCTTCACTCACCCTCTAATATCATGGATTCTTCGGTTGTTGATTTTCGGGAGGAAGATGACCTTGACAGAATATGGCGATTGGGCTGCTCCTCTGTCGCAGCCCGGTTGAGTCCTTAGAGAAACCGCTCTCATTTCTGCATTGATTTTTAAACAATAACTTTCAATCGTCGTTGTCCCGTAGCCGAGTGTTTAGCGCGCTTCGTTGCTGATCAAAGGGACTTGGGTTCAACCCCTGGGTAAGGCATGGATGTTATCATTGTCTTCCTTCTGAGGTCCCGCCAACCTCACAGGCCTTCTACTATGGTGTATAAACTGACAGGCTCCTGTCAGACATCTGCGGCAAGCAGCTGCTTAAGGGAATATTTGTTTGTCATTCAAATCCCTTTAACAGTTACTAACCAGTTCGAACATGATATTTTTTAGGGTTCGGTTTAGATTCTTGGTTCAGAGAGTTTTTAAACCGTTCAGTATGCAATTATTTTATGATTTATTTCGGTTTTCAGTTAACGTTACACTTTAGCTGAAGTCACTGCTTTTTAGTTTTTACGAGTGAACCATTGCAAATTATTCTCCAGTCCAATATTCCACCTGATGAGCTGAAGACGTTTTTCATGCAGTCCTCTCTGTATATGAACCTTGAATTATATAATGCTTATGCATCTAGATTCTCCAGTGGAAATTTGGCTGTGTGTAGGATGATTAAAAAGAAATACAAAAGGGTGATTTTTTGTTGCACGTGAAGGAGAATATTACATCCTTTGTGTATCCCTTAGTATTCGCTGTAGTGAAGATTTTATCGCAAAGCTGAAAAACAATAATAATATAAAGAAATAAAAAACAACAAGCAAGTTTCCAGTTTGATTTCGTCGCGAAATATGTTTGTTAGCTTCAAAAGGAATAGCATTAAAAAAAGACACTTTTTTTTATTTTCCCATATGAAATGTGGTGCAAGTTTGTGTTCGTTATAAAAAACAATCACGAGATTTCCTAATATTGGGTTTCGGATGTCTACGAACTAGAACATGTGTTTGATCTTGAAATGCCATCTACTCTGTAAGTCCTGAACAATCTATATTTGAGTTCAACTTGTTCATCTGATCTGGAAAAGTTAGGTTAAAATTTACGTTAGGTGAATGTCAAACCTAAATTCGAAACTTCCAAAATAACCACATTACGAAAAAATAGTTTATGAAAGTCTGCAATTGCAAATGCTGTTTTTAATTTCGGAATATTGTGAAGTAAATTGAAGCATACCCTTTTTTTTAAACATCGAGATTTAAAACACTTGCTCTAGAAGCTCCCAAACGAGTAAGGATTGCATCTTTGACATCTTTTCATCGACTTTCGTGTAGCGATGATTGGCCAAAAAACGTTTTGAGGGGAAATTGTTGCTCCATTCCTTACGTGAAACGGAGTAAAGTAATATTAATTTAAAGTCGGTTTTCTTAAATATTTTATCATTTTTATTACAATTCAGAGTAAGATGTATGATCGTAGATCCTGAATTTGAAATAAATGAAGAAATCTATGAAACAAAAAATATAATTGAGGTAATATAGTATCAGTATAAAATTATTTCTTGTGATAATTACAGCTCTTAGTCATTAAAAAATACAAAAATATAAACAGGATAAATTTTTTAAAAAAAAGTACATGTCTCTCTATATACGCCCTGAAAAGTAAAATATATCGATGGTGCAATCAGTCATTGAGTTCGTATTCACTTCAAAGGAAGATGGGGCGTCGATTTACCTACTCAACAAGATTGCCGGCGTCTTATCATGCCCTGCCCACGGTCAGTAGGGGATACCGATGGGCTTGGAAAGGTCGCCGTCCGTCGGATGGGACGTTAAGCCGTGGCTCCGTGTGCGGGAAACCATACCCTGTGCACGTTAAAGAACATGCTAGATGGCCTTGACGGGAGGCTACCATCTGTCTCCCAGCAGCTGTTCCAGTGGGTCCCCTCCCCCAACCTTCTCTGAGCCTACGGGGTCCATGTGACCTGGCCATTTAGCCCATGGTGTGCAAAAAAGTCCGCTCAGAGGTAAAACAACCCAACCCGTCTTATCATGCTGTGAAGTGAATACGAATTCAGTGATTGATTGCACCACCATCGATATGCTTTTTTTATAATAATAACAATCTTCATTCGCATTCATGTTAGTTATTCAAGAGTTCAAACAAATGACCAGCAAAGCATCTGCTTATCTGCAGGAAAGAAGAAGAATAACATTACATGAAAATACATAAGATATAGTTAAATGTCATCGAATTATGTGAATTTCAGTGGAAGCTCTATTGTGGTGGCTGAAATTTTTATATTGAATGTGCCGAGAAGAAATTTTTTAGTCTTATTTTTGATTTCTTTAAATTTGTTTAATAAAATAATCTCCCTTTGTAATTGATTGCATACGTAAGGTACTGTATATGCCCTTGTGCATTTTTAGTAATTGTTTAACATTTTTGGAAGTTGGAAATAATTTTTGGATTGAACCCTTGTGTTTTTCCCATGAGCGATTTTAGATTTAAATTGATTGTCAAAAAATATTTTAAAATGATGCTGTATTTGTAAAGGTTGTGAAAAGAAAGTATGCCTAGATAATTTAGTCTTTCTTCGCTATGATAAAATAAATTTCTAAAGTTGTAGGTGATTATATGTTTAGCAATGGATGATTGAATAGTTTTAGATTTAGGGCGCATGCACAAACGTAGGTAATTAAATTTTTTTTTCAATTTATTAATAATTTTTTCTTTATCAATAAAAACACCTACCTACAGAAACTGTCATTTGATATATGACTCATAAGCATCGATAACATTTTTCCTGCTCTTTCCCATTTGTGTCGTGTTTTAGGTAGCCCATGACATTGGAGAAGTCACAAGCTACAATTTGAGATATACTCCTTAAGGTCAACCCCCACTAAATATCTGTCCTTTTTCATTTGTGTGTGTGTGTGTGTGTGGAGGGGGGGGGGCGGTACGATTCGAAGTAGTTTACGACGGTCCTCATTTGAGCTTTCATTTGACACCTTACTCGTAGTGTAGGCCCTAGCATTTGGAAGATATAATAGAAGAATGACTTTGATATTTTTGCGTTTTTAATGAGGTAGGAATAAGAAATCATCCAGGGGTGGTATAGTTTTATTGTTTACAATATTCTACACGTCACAAGCTTTCATTTACGTTCAGCCCTCGCTTTCCAAAGATATAGCAGTACAATCGTTATCATTTTCCCCTTTTTAGGGGTATATTAATATAAAGAATATCGATGGAGCAATCACTCACTGAATTCGTCTTCACTTCAATGGAAAATCTTCAATGGAAAATCTTTGAATTTCCAGAAATTCAAATGGAAATTCTGGAAATTCTGGCGCCGGCAATTTTGTATCCTTTGTCTTCCTTGAAGCGAACATCAATTCGGTGACTAATTCCACCATTGATATGCTTTATGTTTATTTTCTGTATCTATTCTATAAATCTAGAGTACAATACACAGATACACAGAATATCACAGAATACACAGAAGATCCAAAACATTATGGTCATCGCGTCTTAGTGAAGGTAAAAGACGTCGCGTGTGAAGGTCATGAAACGATATAAATAACACCTGATACTGAGCTCTGTTAATCAGTGTTATTCTCGTTCTTCAGATGGGAAAAGTAGCAGACCAAAGTGATTTGATAAAGGCAAATTGTAATGGCTAGACGACTAGAGCATTTCCGAAACGGCAAGGCTTGTGGAATTCTCATGGTCAGCTGTGGTTAGTACCTTCAAAAAGTGGTCCGAGGAGGGAAAAACCACGGACCGCCAACAAGGTGTAGGCCGTGCTCATCGATGCTAAAGGTGAGCGAAAGCTATCCTCTATGTTATGAGCTAACAGAAGGGATACTATGGCGCAACTCGCCCGTAATTTGAATGCTGGTGACGGGAGTTATGTGTCACAACACACAGTACATCGAACCCTGCTGAAAATGGGGCTGCGTAGCCGCAGGCTGCTCCGAGTGCCCATGCTAATGGGGTGGGGGTGGCTCAGTCGGTAGCGCGCCAGGCTCGTAATCTGCAGTTCCCAGGTTCGAGTCCCAGCTGGGTCAGCATTGAGATTTATCTCCGCAAAACTCCCCGCCCTGCCCATGGTCAGTAGGGGACACCGTTGGGCTTGGAAAGGCCTCTCTCCTTCGGATGGGACGTTAAGCCGTGGCTCTGTGTGCAAGAAAGCCATACCCTGTGCACGTTAAAGAACACGCTGAAGGGCCTTGACGGGAGGCTGCCATCTGTCTCCCAACAGCTATTCCAGTGGGTTCCCTCCCCCAACCTGCTCTGAGCCTTCGGGGTCCTTGTGATTTGGCCATTTAGCCTATTGTGTGCAAAAGAATGCCGTTCAGATGTAAAACAACCAACCAACCAACCAACCAACCCATGTTAACCTCGGTTCACTGTCGAAAGCGCCTACAATGGGCACGCAAGCATTAAAACTGGACCTTGAATGATTGGAAGAAGGTCTTCTGTTCTGATGAATCTCCTTTCCTGTTGAACCATGTGGACGGCCGGGTACGTGTGCGTCGTTTATCTGGGAAGTGTGGGCAACTGGATGCATTCTGGGACAAAAACAAGTCGGTGGAGAAAGTGTAATATTTTGATCAATGTTCTGCTGGGAAACCCTAGATCCAGTCATTCATGTAGGAAACTATTATGTCTACCATCTACCTAAACATCGTTGCATATCAGGTACAACTTTTCATGGCAACGGTATTTCTCACTAGTAGTACCTTTTTTCAGCAGGATAATGCGCCATGCCACACTGCCCGGATTGTTCGAGAATGGTTCGCGGAACATGAGGAAGACTTTCAGGTATTTCCCTGGTCTCCAAATTTCCCAGACATCAATTCAATTCGAACATCTGTGGTTTGTATTGGAACAGCATATCCGATCTGCGGTGTCTCAATCACGTAACTTACGAGAGTTAAATGATCTTCTGGTAACGTGTTGGTACCAGATACCACCAAACACCTTTAGAAATCTTGTAGTTCCCATGCATCGCCGGGTCAGAGCAGTTTTGGCGGCACTTGGAGGACCAACATCATGTTAGGTAAGTGGTCATAATGTTTTGGCTCTTCGGTGTATAAGAAAATAAATATTTCTCAATTTTTTTTTATTTAGTTATTTTTTTCCTTTGTCACTAAAAACGACTACCTTCAGAAACTTTTATTTTGTATATGGCTTATAAACATCGACCATATATTATTTCCTGCCCCTTTTTTGAGTCGTGTTTGAGTCGTGTTTGATGACATTGGAGATGTCACCAGCTTTAAATTGAGATATAACTCGTTGTGGTTACCCTCACGAAAATCTATCTGTCGTGGCGGGAACGAGTGGTGGTCGACTCTCGAAATTTCTTTTAATTTCCCTGTTAATTAATTAGTCAATTAATTAATCCTCACCCGTTATTCTGGGTGAAATCACAGATTCGCGGTTTTTAACCCGTGCTTAGGTGTGCGCCAGATGTGCTCTGGTTTCGGTGAAAGAAATAAATGTCCAATGCACTAACTAGAGGACGACACACTGCTCATTTACATTCGCACACATACAGTTTATACATATGTGAATGTGCTCAACACTTCGTTGGATGAAATGTCTTTATTGATATTCCTTGGAGACTTTATCCAATCACCTTAATATAGTATAAATGCTGCTTTACTTTTGCAGCGCCGTCCCATGGCCGAGTGGTTAACGCGCTTGGCTACTGATCTAAGGGACCTGGGTTCGAGCCCCGGATAAGGCATGGTTGTATGTGTTGTTTTTCTGCTGAGGTCCTGCCATCCTCTCAGATCTCCTACTGTGGCATATAAACTGACAGGCTCCTGTCAGACCTCTGTGGCAAGCAGCTGCTTGAGGGGGGTATTTATTATATATTTATATTTATTTACTTTTGCAGGCGTCCACTTAATAAAATGAAAATCTGTACTTTCCCTTACAGTAATCGTTTACAAACCTCAAAACTCGGCGAGAGGATATCCTAATACCTTCCTACATAACTTGGTTCACATATAACCGAAAGCCTGCTCTCTGGGGCGTAGCTATGGGGAGGATGGGGGGAGCCTCCCCCCAAAGTAACTCTGAGTTGGCAAAATTCGAAGCGACTTACTAAAATCTACGTGAGTTAAAAAAATTTGTAATTTTTTTTGTAAAATTAAGGGGAGTTAGCAAAATCTAAACAACTTGGCAAAATCTACGGTAGTTGTCAAAATCGAGGCAACTTGACAAATCTAGGGAAGTTGAGAAAATCGAGACGGCAAAATCTAGAGCAGTAGGCAAAATTCGAAGCCACTTAGTAAAATACAGGTGAGTTGGCAAAATCGGGACAACTTGGCAAAATTCGGAATGACTTGGCAAAGTCTTGGGATTTGCCAGTCATTCCGAATGTTGGCAAATTTGGGTTGTTTTACCTCTGAGCGGGACTTTTTTGCACACCATGGGCTAAAAGGCCAGGTCACATGGACCCCGAAGGCTCAGAGAAGGTTGGGGGAGGGGACCCACTGGAACAGCTGTTGGGAGACAGATGGTAGCCTCCCGTCAAGGCCATCCAGCGTGTTCTTTAACGTGCACAGGGTATGGCTCTCCCGTACACGGGGCCACGGCTTAACGTCCCATCCGACGGACGGAGGCCTTTCCAAGCCCATCGGTGTCCCCTACTGACCGTGGGCAGGGCGGGGAATGAATGTTGGCAAAACATAGAGAGTTAGCAAAATTCAGGGTAAATGTAAAAATTGGGTTTCTTTTCCCTGTAAAATTATAACGAATTGGCAAATTCTAGGAGAGTTGGCAAATCTTGGGGAGTTGGCAAAATTCTGAGTGACTTTGCAAAAATCGGGTAAGTTGTAAAAATTGTTTTTTTCCCCTTTAAAATTATGGTGAGTTGATAAAATTGAGGAAACTTGGCAAAATCTAGGGGCAGTTGGCAAAATTCGGAGTGACTTGGCAAAATCGTGGAGAGTTGGCAAAATTCGGAGTGACTTGGCAAAATCGTGGAGAGTTGGCAAAATTCAGGTGAGATGTAAAAATTGTAATCCTTTTTCTGTAATATTATGGCGTTTTGGCAAAATCGAGGCAACTTCGCAATATCTAGGAGAGTTGGCAAATCTTGGGGAGTTGGCAAAATTCAGAGTGACTTTGCAAAAATCAGGTGAGATCTGAAAATTGGGATTTTTTTCTGTAAAATTGTGGCGAGTTGGCAAAATCGAGGAAACTTGGCAAAATCGAGGAAACTTGGCAAAATCTAGGGCAGTTGGCAAAATTCGAATCCCTGGTAAAATACGGGTGAGTTGTGAAAATTGGGATTGTTTTTGTGAAATTAGGAAAAGTTGACGAAATTGAGAAACCTTGGCAAAGTTTTGGAGAGTTTGAAAAATTTGCAGTGACTCCTGAAAATTCAGGAGAGATGTAAAAGTTGGGACTGTTTTTGTCAAATTAATGAGAGGTGGCAAAATCGAGGGGAGTTGAGAAAATTCGCACTGACTTGTTACAATTCAGGCGAAATATAAATTTTGAGATTATTTCTGCGAAATTATACCCAGTTGGCAAAAATCGGAAGTTACATGTCAAAATGCCCCCCCCCCCCCTCCCAAGAGCGATAATCTAGGTACGAACTTGACAGAAACATTATTTTCTCAGATGGCAAAATTTGATTTTCGAATTCGAAAATTTTCGATATCTCCCACCCACCCCCTCAAACCTAGTCCTTCGCTACGCCCTGCCTGCTCCTTTAGTGTTTTCGAGAAAGAACTACGTCACACTGATGCTCTAAGCAAACGTGAATTCTCGGTGCTAGTTCACCGAAGTCCCAGATGAGTGTTAAGTAATAAATAAAAAAAAATAATAATAAAATTCTCCGTTCATAAGTAGCACCCATTCTATCTGGTTCATTTCGCATCTCCCCGTCACGTCCCCCTCTTGGTGACTTACATCCCATTCCCTCTGGCTACAAGTGATGCGGAGTGACGTATATACCATAAAGCCATTTAGTGCACTAGCCTCCGTGAGCTTATGGAGAATAGCCCACCTGGACCCCGAATGACTCTGAGCAACATTCCCATCTAAGACACTTCTGAAAATATGCTTATTACATAGACATATATAAAAACAATAATCAATATATATATATAATAAAAGATATTTGTGTGTGTGTGTGTGTGCCTGTCTCTCTGTCTGTCTGTGCAGCCATAACTCATCAGCAAATCAACGTTGACACTTCAAATTTTCCGAGAATGATTGTGGTCTGGGTTGCAGTGTCAAATTTCACGTCGAAAGTCCAAAAGGGGGGCTTGATAGAAGCCAAACTATTTACCATGCTATATACGCCCTAAAAAGTATAAAATAAAAATATCGTTGATGAAAACAGTCACTGGATTCGTATTCTTTTCAAAGGAAGACAATACGCCTGCAATCTTGCTGAGTTGGTAAATCGGCGCCATGTCTTCCTTTGAATTGAATACGAATTCAGTGAATGATTGCACCATCGACATGTTTTAGGTTTATTTTCTGCTCTTTAGGGCACACATAGGAAGATAGGCATTTCTAATTTATTTATATTTTTTGCACTAAATACCTTCAGAAATATTCATTTCATATATGTCTTATAAACATTGATCATAATACCCCCCCCCCCCTCCGCTCTTTTTGGAGTCGTTTTTAAGGTAGCCCATGACATTGGAGACGCCACATGCTTTTATTTGAGATATACCTCGTTAAGCTCCACCTCCGCGAAAATCTTCCCCCTTTTTTTAGGAGAGGAGATAGTAGGGGGACAAAATTCGAAAAATCTACGATGGCCCACATATGAGCTTTCATTTTATTTTGTATCTAACTCGTAATTGCTTTCGGAAGATATAGCGGTAGAATCGTTTCCATATTTGTCGTTTTCTACAGGGGTGGTGGAAGTAACAGGGGGTAGAATTTTTTACCTTGTAGTTTTCTCCATGTCAGAAGCTTTCATTTGACGAATAGGTTGTTACTTTTGGCCCTCGCCTTCCGTCCCCTTTCCGCCGTCCGTCGGATGGGACGTTAAGCCGTGGTCCCGTGTGCGGGAGAGCCATACCCTGTGCACGTTAAAGAACACGCTGGATGGCCTTGACGGGAGGCTACCATCTGTCTCCCAACAGCTGTTCCAGTGGGTCCCCTCCCCCAACCTTCTCTGAGCCTTCGGGGTCCATGTGACCTGGACATTTAGCCAATGGTGTGCAAAAAAGTGCCGCTCAGAGCTAAAACAATCCAACCTATCCGTCCCCTTTTGTGGGGATGGGCAAAGATGGGGAGGATAATTCGAAGTAATCTATGATATGAATTTTCACTTGACACCTAACTCGTAACTGTAGGCTCTGGTGTCTGGAAGATATAATGGATAAACGACATTAAATTTTTCGCTTTTCAGTGGGAAAAAATCAAGGGGTAGTATTTTTTTATTGCCCACAACATTCCCCAAGCCACAAGTTTTCATTTGATATGCAAATTATGTTCGGGTCTCGCGTTCCGAAGAATAGCGGAACAATTGTTCTCATATTCCCCTTTTTAGAGGGAAGAGAGCATTGGGGTTCAACCTTTATATTTTATGACATTGCCCGCATCACAAGTTTTCATTTGACGCATAGCTTGTTACTTTTGGCACTCGTATTCTGGAGATGTAGCGAAAAAATAGTTTTAATATTTTCCCTTTTTTAGGGGAAAAGGAAGAATGGGGGCTTTTTTTTTTAGCCTGTGACACTCCCTGCGTCACAAGATTTCATTTGACACATAAATCATTAAATTTCTCCATCGCGTTCGAAAGATATGATGGGAAAACTGTTTTGACAAATCCACAAACAGACAAACCGACAAATGTAAAGCGAAAGCAATCGGTAAACTCTATGCACACTGTATTCACTTCGCCCAATGGATAAAAGGTAACCCACAGAGAAAAAGGGAAATATGTGCTGATATTTTATGAATGGAAATCGTTTACAATCTTGCAGAGAAATTTCTTCACAGCTTTCGGCAATTCATCAATCCGTCAAACCGTCAACCCATCAGTCTATTTAGTACTGGTATAAATAATTCTCGAAGAGTAAGCTATCTTTTCTGCGTAAAGTAGAGCTCAGATGTCGTATAAAGTGAAAAAGATATTTATTTTGCGAGAAAAGTATTCCTGCCTAGTTCTATAAAATATTTTACATGTGCCAATGAAGAGTAGCAGATGCCGCAAAGTTCGTTGCGTCGAAAACTTAGTAATCTTACAGGATTAAGCAATAACCGTTCATATGACTGTAAATCAAAGGGAACTGAGTTCGACCCCATGGTAACAAATGGGTGTTTATTTGTGTTGTCTTTCTGATGAGGTCTCGTCTACTTTACGTACCTGGTCTATGGCGTGTTACACTGATAGGTTATTGTCAGTCCTATATGGTAAGTAGCTGCATGAGGGTAATTTATTTTTAATATATATTTATTTAAAATTATAGGGATAAACACTACAGGTTATAACTACTGTGAGAAATCACATAAGGGTGTAATTTTTCACTTTTTTTCTCCAAACATGGAAATGATGGAAGTGGACGAAATATAATATGGTTGTGTGGTTTTTAATAATGAATCGATTTTGAATGCGGGACTGTTCTGAACACTGGTGTGATCCAGTCCTTCAGATCCTGACATAAAGCAGGCGACGAGAGCACTTATACGATACCTTTAATGGTATACGGGAGCACTTATACGATACCTTTAATGGCATACGGGAGCACTTATACAATACCTTTACTGGTATATGGGAGAACTTATACTCTGTCTTTAATGGTACCCGAGAGCACTTATACGATACCTTTAATAGTACATGGGAGCACTTACACTATACCTTTAATGGCACACGGGAGCACTTATACGATACCTTTAATGGCACACGGGAGCACTTATACGATACCTTCAATGGTATACGGCAGCACTTATACGATACCTTTAATGGCATACCAGAGCATTTAAACAATACCTTTAATGGTATACGGGAGCACTTATACTATACCTTTAATGGTACACGAGGGAACTTATACGATACCTTTAATGATACACGGGATCACTTATACAATACATTTAATGGTATAAGGGAGCACTTTTACGATACATTTAATGGTATACGGGAGCACTTATACGATACCTTTAATGGTACATGGGAGCATTACACGATACCTTTAATGGCACACGGGAGCACTTATACGATACCTTCAATGGTATACGGGATCACTTATACGATACCTTCAATGGTGTACGGAAGCACTTATACGATACCTTTAATGGTATATGGGAGCACTTATACAATACCTTTAATGGTATATGGGAGCACTTATACAATACCTTTAATGGTATATGGGAGCACTTATACAATACCTTCAATGGTATATGGGAACACTTATACTATACATTTAATGGTACATGGGAGCACTTATACGATACCTTCAATGTATACGGGGTCACTTATACGATACCTTTAATGGTATATGGGAGCACTTATACAATACCTTCAATGGTATACGGGAGCACTTATACGATACCTTTAATGGTACATGGGAGCACTTATACGATACCTTCAATGGTATACGGGAGCACTTATATGATACCTTTAATGGTATACGGGAGCACTTATACGATACCTTTAATGGCATACGGGATCACTTATACGATATCTTTAATGGTATATGGGAGCACTTATACAATACCTTTAATGGCATATGGGAGCACTTATACAATACTTTCAATGGTATACGGGAGTACTTATACAATACCTTTAATGGCATACGGGAGCATTTGTACAATACCTTTAATGGTATACGGGAGCACTTATACTATACCTTTAATGGTACACAAGGGAACTTATATGATACCTTTAATGGTACACGGAGCACTTATACGATACCTTTAATGATACACGGGATCACTTACACAATACCTTTAATGGTATAAGGGAGCACTCTTACGATACCTTTAATGGTATACGGGAGCACTTATACAATACTTTTAATGGTATACGGGAGCACTTATACAATACTTTTAATGGTATACGGGAGAACTTATACTCTATCTTTAATGGTACACGAGAGCACTTATACGATACCTTTAATGGTACATGGGAGCACTTACATGATACCTTTAATGGCACATGGGAGCACTTATACGATACCTTCAATGGTATACGGGAGCACTTATACGATACATTTAATGGCATACCGGAGCATTTATACAATACCTTTAATGGTATACGGGAGCACTTATACTATACCTTTAATGGTACACGAGGGAACTTATACGATACCTTTAATGATACACGGGATCACTTATACAATATCTTTAATGGTATAAGGGAGCACTTTTACGATACCTTTAATGGTATACGGGAGCACTTATACGATACTTTTAATGGTATACGGGAGAACTTATACTCTGTCTTTAATGGTACACGAGAGCACTTATACGATACCTTTAATGGTACATGGGAGCACTTACACGATACCTTTAATGGCACACAGGAGCACTTAAACGATACCTTTAATGGCATACCGAATCACTTAAACGATACCTTTAATGGTATATGGGAGCACTTATACTATACATTTAATGGTACACGAGGGCGCTTATAAGATACATTTAATGGTACACGGGAGCACTTATACGATACCTTTAATGGTACACGGGAGCACTTATACGATACCTTTAATGGTATATGGGAGCACTTACACGATACCTTTAATGGTATACAGGAGAACTTATACTCTGTCTTTAATGGTACACGAGAGCACTTATACGATACCTTTAATGGTACAGTCGCTCAAAAAAGTATCCGAACACTGTGGTTGATTACAGAATTCAGAAAAAATATCTGGCAACGATTTTTCTAGAAATTAGTGATCTGGCAACCTTCGTGTCACGACACGAAGGTTGCCTTTTTTAAGGGCCTGTATATGGGAGCACTTACACAATACCTTTAATGGCACACAGGAGCACTTATACTATACATTTAATGGTACACGAGGGCGCTTATACGATACCTTAAATGGTACACGGGAGCACTTATACGATACCTTTAATGGTACACGGGAGCACTTATACGATACATTTAATGGTATATGGGAGCACTTACACGATACCTTTAATGGTATACGGGTGCACTTATACGGTCCTTTAATGGTATCGTCATCATCATCATCATCATCCTCAAGCAGCCATGGGCTACGGAGGTCCAACCAGACCGTGCAATTTAGTTCTCCAAGCAAGTCTATCCTGAGCTACATCTACTGCATCTGGCCACTGCACACCAATTCTAACAAGGTCCTGTTTGACATTGTCTGCCCACCGCATCCTAGGTCTCCCCTTCTTTCTGAGGCCTTTAGGCACACTGTTCATAACCCTATTCGCCAATCTATAATTATTCATACGGGCAACATGGCCAAACCAACGGAGTCTCTCTCTGCACAATATGCTGCTTAAAGGAGGTTGCAAACTCCTTTGCCTAATCTCATCATTAGTTACAAAGTTGAACCACCTAATGCCCAAGATACTGCGTAAGCATCTGGAATCAAAAGCATCTAGTTTCCTGTTATCTTGTTTACAAAGTGTCCAAGTTTCACTACCATAACTAACCCTAGAAAGAACCAAACTATTATACAGTCTAATTTTAGTCTTTAGGTGTATACGCCTATTTCTCCACACTCTCCATAGGTTCTTAAAAGTCCCGGCAGCAATCCCTATTCGTCTGTTAATCTCATGGCGCACATCACCATTATCTGTTACATTGCTCCCAAGATAACTAAACTGTGACACCTGCTCAAGACTGCAACCATTCAGATTAACTGAATCACAGCCTGCCTGACCAATTTTCATCACTTTAGTTTTCTCTCTGTTTATAACCAAACCTACTCTACTACCAGTCTCATCAACAGCTCGAATGAAAGAGTTCATCTCATCAACATCATTTGCCAAAAGGGCTAAATCATCAGCATAATCTAAATCAGAAATTTTCGTTATGTCCAGTCCATTTAAGGCCAAAATCTTTCCCTTGAAGTGAATTTCGCATAACATAATCAATAACCAAACTAAAGAGAAAAGGAGACAAAATGCACCCTTGTCGAACACCAGAAGTAATGCTAAACCAATTGCTACAAGCCTTACCAACTCTCACACACGACTCATGTAATTATAGAGAGCTTTCATTATGTTAACTAACTTGTCTGGTATACCATATGATTTCACAATCAACCACAAATTATGACGATCAACAGAGTCGAAAGCCTTTTTGAAATCAACAAAGCTAGCAACCAAAGGTTTCTGAAACTCTAAACATTTCTCAAGAATCTGCCTAAGTGAAAATATCTGATCCACACATCACCTACCACTTCTGAATCCAAATTGCTCAGAACGCAATTGACTCTCAACCAGATTCTTAATTCTATTAAGCACAATCAATGAAAAACTTTACCTGGAACAGAGAGTAGGCTGATACCCCTATAGTTATCACAAGTACTGCGATCACCTTTTTTGAAAATAGGGATAACAATAGCTCTGGTAAAATCCTTAGGAACCATACCTTTATCATAAAAGATATTCAGAATTTCAGTCATCCAAATGGTAACCGAAACATTCCCAGCTCTAAGCATATCCGTAATAATTTCATCTACCCCTGGGGATTTATGAAGTTTAAGTTTAGAAACAGCCAAAATAACTTCAGATTGTGTTATAGGGCCAACATTAAAGCCACCAATGCATCTATCGTCATTGCAAACAATGGGAATAGAACTAACTACATTGTTTAGAACATCACTGAAATGCTCAGCCCACCTAGCCATGACAGAATTCTCCCCTTCTATAACCTTACCTTGTTTATCCTTCAATCCTTGTATGCCTGTCCGTTTTCTACCACACAAAACATTAATTATCTGGTACAGCTCTCTGCTGTTGTGCTGTCTAACTGCTTCCTTGGCTTTGTCAGCCAAACCATGAAGCCAAAGATTCTTATCAGCAGCTAACTGATCCTTTACAAGTTAATTAAGGTCTCTGTAATGCTTTCTATTAGGACTAGTAGGGTATTGATTAAGGGCATTCCTGCAGTTCTTTCTTTCCGAAATAAGCTCAAGTGCCTTATCACTCAGATAATTTTGCCTCTTCTGCTCCTTTTTTCCTAAAAGAGCACTGTTAGTGTCCAAAAAAGCCTGTTTAAAATGATCCCATTCTTCCTCAACTTCAGTAGTAAGCAAACCATGACTGTCATAATGACTAAGTAACCTATCATGGTAAGCTTTGGCTATAACTGGGTTTTTCAGAGCTTCAGTATTAAAAGTAAATTTTTTAACCCTAGCACAACACTTTTTAAGTTTAAGTTGCAACACACTTTTAACAATTTAATGGTCAGATCCAATTTAAGCTACCCTATATGCCCTGGTATTCCTAACAGAACTAGCCCATTTGCTGTTAAATAATATGTAATCAATCATATTCTTATGCAGCCCATCAGGTGAAACCCATGTGTACTTATGTATGTCGCGGTGTTTGTAATAAGTGTTAGTTATTCTGAATCCATTGAGTTTACTTACCTGTAGGAGACGTTGCCCATTGCCATTGCAGCTACCAATACCCAAAGGGCCTATTACTCCTCCCCAAAGGTCAGAGTCAGTACCAACTTTGGCATTGAAGTCACCAAGAACAAGGGTAATATCTCCTTTCTTGACAGAATTCAAAATATCCTGAAGTTGTTCATAAAACCTATCCTTCTCATCCTCATCGTCATCCTCAGTGGGGGCATAACAGCAGATAACATTCAAGTCTTTAACGCTTGTCTGAAATTTTGCTGTAAGAAACCTTTCATTAATGCACTCATATCCTAGAAGAGCATCGCTAGCGTGTCTGCTGAGAAGCAGACCCACGCCTTGGTGATGCTTATTGTCGTCCCTCCCTGAAAAGAGAAATTTAAGATTATTTTTAAGAATCTGACCTTTATCTGTCCATCTGGTCTCTTGCAAGCCGAGAATATCTAAATTATAACGGTGGAATTCTTGTGTGAGGACATCAAGAGAAAAAGCTCTGTGCAGAGTTCTCTCACATTCAAACTGCCTATGGAGAGAAAATGGTTAGTGGGATGTTTAAAGAAACTATGTTTATTGAGAGAGGGAATGCCGACAATATCAAACAGCCCCCTAATCGCAGACATGGGGCAAAGACCCGTTCCCCCACTACTAAAGGCTGAAGCCATCTACACTGGTAGACTTCCTCCAATGTAGAATTTGACGATGCCAATAGAAGCAAAGAGTTCAGGTGTCTGCGATGACTTCTGCTCAGGATTATCCACCAGCTGATAAACGTATCCTGTGAATCTATTCACTTGGGGCTGTCAACCCACAAACAAACAGAAAACACAGCGGAAGATTTTCCCTCTACAGAAGCCCACCAGTGCAGCAAAATCAGGATCCATAATCAAGCTCAAGCTCCAGTTCAGTAGGTTTATATGGTCAGCACCAGGACCCTGTGTGGTTGACCACTCCTCAGCAGGGTAGAAAAAAAAGAAAAGTAGCTATAGTTGTCCAGATCAGTAGGCCACACTAATCTGGCAGCCCTCCCCTTCCGTTCACTTCCACAAGAGAGTATCTCTTTTGAAAGTTACTAACGGTCCGCAGCACGAGAAGGCGGGGTCGGACATTAGGTGCTAGGCCTGGCCGTCTGGTATCGTATAAGTGCATAATTGCATATCTGCCATAGGGAGAGGTCAAGTAGGGTTAAAACTGGTGATGTTGAAAGCTAAGAGATTGAACCACTACTTCCAATGCAATTGCCAGCTGGTGCGATTATATGATTAAAAATATCGCATAAATGCTCCTTTTGCCGGTGTTATTGCAGGATCTGAAGGATTGGATCACACCAGCTGGGCAACTTGTAGAACGTAACCAACTTTATAATATATTGGGTGAACTTCAGTGTCGACTGGACGTGTATCGAATCACACAAGGAGTCTGCATAGTACCTTTGTAGATTGTGGGAAATAAAATGTTGTTATTGTTTTCACACTGTTCTTTTTGAATTAAAGGCATGGTTTTAGTACCGGTTTTTAAAAAGTTCTGTCCTTTGCATATTTTTGTAATCTATTTATTTTTTGAAAACTATCTATTTTTTTAGTACTTTTTAAAGTGTTGTTGTTTGCATACTGTTCTTTTTCAATTACAGGTATGGTTTTAGCGCTTTTTAAAGTTGTTTAAATATTATGTAACGCTCTGTTTTATACATATGCTTATTATTTTCGTCTCCATTCAGTTATTCAAATTCCCAAGATGGAGTGATCCTGACTCTCCCATAAACCCAACCCTTAATCTGTCATACAGTATTATGAATACAAACAGCAGAAATCCCTACAAAAAATAACGAAGGGAAATCATGCATAATTAATTACCATTAATTACGGTTTTATACCTTCAGCACATTTTAGTTACAAAGTTTGGTACACGATTTTGCTGTAAGCTGACAGCGGTATAGAAGAAAAATTGACTTAAGCTGGGTGGAATCCGAACCCACGACCTCCTGATGAGTGTCAGGTATTCATGTCAGTGTGGCTGGTCATAGCCCTAGAAAGAGCTGTAATAAAATATCCTTCACTTGCAGTTACAAGACAGATATTAGAGGCTGCTGTAGGATGAAGGGAATTGACGTCAACAATATAGTGTTACGATAGATGAACGAGCAACAGTGACTTCATGACATAACGTGACTTGAACGCTCGTGTATGCTTCTGCGTGAGATTCATTTTAGCCAACGAATTAGAACTTAGTACGATTCGGAAGAATGAAAAAAATAGAAGTGCAGTGTGTTAAAGTTGTGAGATCTGAAAGGACATTCAGATGGTCTGAATCAGTGCGCGATAAGTGAAAATAAGAAGTAAATTTATTAGTGTGTGCGCGGGTGTTTGTTTTCTGTTGTTAGTAACAAAAGTTTAGTGAACTAGCACAGGACGAGAGTTTGTTTACGTCTGAAGGTATTCAAGTGACATGGCAAACAAAGTGAAGAGGTAGTATTTTAGTACAACAGACAGAGCTGATATTGTATACTCTGTAAAAAAAAAGTTTATGACTTATGTATGATAGTAGTTAATTTGTTTATAAGATACTTCATCCATGTTTTTGTAACAATTTGCATTGTATTGTAATTGGTTAGAAAATATAATTATTAATACTCACGCTCAGTGCCTATCCATTTTAAAAATTCACAACAATAGGATAACTGATCAGCGGCCAGAGCACCTGACACGACATCAGGAGATCGTGGGTTCGGTCGTGGACGAATTCAGCAATCATGTATGCATCATACCCTAATACGAGTACAAATAATGATGCGGAAAAACAAAACGTAAAAAAAATGGTTTTATCTACATCTTATAAAAGCGCGATGCAGACTCCTTGTTTGAATCGATACTGTGCAGACGACATTAAAGTTCACTCCCAATACATTCCCCAAGTTTCATACTTGGTCCGATCCAGTTCTTAAGATACTATAATATAACTAGCAACAGGAGCACTTATATGATCTTTAATGACATCCCATAGGGAGAAGTCAAGTAAAATTAAATCTGGAGATTTCGGTTGTTAAGCAATTGAAGCTGCATTTCCAATCTAAATGCTGCACGTTTTAAGCCAATGCTGCAGAACCCCATCTTATTGGAAAAAATAGACTTTCGGGGAAAACTCATCCTGCTCATTCAGAAATAGTCATGTCTGGAGAAGCCGAAGTAGAATATTCCTGCCACAGATTCTACCATATTAAAAAGTGGATCATAGCGTTTTCCCCGTGATATAGAACAAATATGGGAGGTGGTTTCGAGGTGGGAGGTCAAAGATTGCTTCAGATAGGAGCAAAATGTTTTCATGGAACCCCTCCCTTCCGAAATGCAAAAAACAAATAAATATATTAAGATCTCACGAAGCTCAATACAATTCCTCTATTCTCAGGTCGACTTAAACAAAATAGTGCACCAAATTTTGTAATGTTTAGCAATTTAGTAGTAACAGCAAGAACTGTGATTAGCTACACACACTTTATCCAGTAGTTCACAGGATGCGTCAGTTGACCAGCGCTTTGTCATCTAAAACACTTTCACTCCGTTTGTTCTCATTAACAAACTTCTCGCGCTTTCCTTTTGTCATACGCTTCATGTGCAATTTGGTGATGTAAAACCACCGTTACTGTTGCTATGAAAGGTGAATAAAAAATCAATTCACTGGCCTTTACAACAGTATTTAAAAACTAACCATTTGCTAACAAAAGCACTTTAAAGATTTTTAGGAAGGCATAAAAATCGATTTCGACTTCGAAGTCAATAGATATGAGCTTGAATGCCTCTTCTTCATAAAGACGCATTCTTTGGTCTCACTCCCCCCCCCCCCCAATCTCCGACATGGATCGATGTAATTAGAATGTAACAGAGTTTCAATGCTTCTTGTTGCCACCTACCGGATTCTGCTAGGAAAAAGATACAAGCTTTAAGATGTCCGAGTTAGATCGTCGTCGGTGTCGCGGAAAATAAGAACCGATATAAACTTCTGAAGGAGATCAGGAACTGAAACTTCTCGAAGCATTTGCGCGTGTAATAAATCCCGCTGCACGATCAATCAATCTCAATCAGGAGCGGCGAGCAATTAACTGACAGTGCAAGGAAGGAAACGTGTGTTTAAAGTCAGTCTCCTCTGATTATTTTTTTTTTCTAAGTTTAAAATATTGGCCATTAAAGTATCAACATCGAAAGTAATTGGAGACTGACGAATCGAGAAACAGGATAAAGATAGAGGCATCAAGTTTATCATCATCAACTTGTAGTCTTATGTACATGTTTTGCAATGGCTACCTTCTGCAGCAAATTTCTAGGCTTAATTACCTTGGAATTTATGTGAAATATAAAGGAAATTTGCCACACAACGTAAAGAATTGAATTTCTTGAACTTTTAAGAATCGGTAGAAAGTGTGTTATCTCAATAGTGATCCTTTCTGAAGTTTGTTGTTCTAATGAAATTTGTACCCTTTGTGAATAAGGGGACTTGATTATTGTGAGTGCAAATGTTTAAACAACACATTGGATAGCTAGGAAAATAGTTTGATTATCTGAATAATGATGAGGATAGATGAAGGAGTCATCATCAACGTTTAACTTGCATCTTGTTTAGGAAGAGATTCCTTTAGTCTGGTCACATGGAGAATTACAGATGAGCGAATAGAGTTCCAATAGCGTTCCTAAGTGCTTGAAGAAATTGGGCAGACCAAAACAAGAAGAGTGGAGAATTCAGGGGTGTAGCGAAGGGAGTACAGTTGGGGGGGAGGAAAACCCTACCTACTCTCTGAAAGGTAGGTGTCCAGTTTTGCGTTCACTGGGGGAGGGGGAGGTTAGCAGCTAAAAATATTGCCAAGTTCCAAATCTCACCCTATTTTTTAAAATTTTACATCGCACCTGAATTTCACCAATTCACTACGAATTTTGCCAACTCCAAAAGTTTTGACACAGTTTTCTCGATTTCACCGACTCTCCTGAATTTTACAACACCAATCACCTTTAGCAAAACTCTTCTGTATTTTGCAAAGTAATTTCGAATTTTGCCAACTCCCCTTGATTTTGCCAAGTTGCCTCGATTTAATGAACTCCCCTAGACTTCATTTTAGAGAAAAAATCCCAATTTTGACATATCCTCTGAATTTGCCGAGTCACTTCGA
The DNA here is from genome assembly GCA_038380435.1 of Ryuthela nishihirai. NCBI lineage: Eukaryota > Metazoa > Arthropoda > Arachnida > Araneae > Heptathelidae > Ryuthela > Ryuthela nishihirai. Next base: position 92,670,284 of record JAWZYU010000005.1, on the reverse strand, counting down.
ATTTTGATAACTCTCCAAGATTTTGCCAAGTTTTATCGATTTCGCCGACTCTCCTTACTTTCACAACACCAGTCCACATTTTCACAACTCGCCTGTATTTTACCAAGCGGAATCATTTTGCCAACACCACTAAATTTTGTCAACTCGCCATAATTTTACAGAAAAAAATTCAATTTTTACATCTCAACTGAATTTTGTCAAGTCACTCCGATTTTTGTCAACTTCCCAAGATTTTGCAAATTTGTCCCGATTTTGACGATTCCCCAAGATTTTGCCAAGTTGTCTCGATTTTGTCAACTTTCCTTAATTTCAGAAAATCAATCCCAATTATTACAACTCGCCTGTATTTTACCAGATGGATTCGAATTTCGTCAACTACCGTAGATTTTGCCAACTCCCGTAGATTAATCTAGGGTAATTGCCTCGATTTTGATAACTACCCTAGATATTGCTAACTCCCCTTAATTTTACAAAACAAAATCAAAATTTTTCACAACTGACCTGAATTTTACAAAGTCGCTTCGAATTTTTCCAACCCCGATTTACTTTGTCCCCCCCCCCTCTCCTCACCCATAGCTACGCCGTTGTGAGAATGGCAAATCAGGAACTTAGTAAAATTAGCCTTTACTCTCAAAATGCAGTATCTGTTCAGATATAGACGTGTTTGGAGAACTAAATTGCTGAGACTAGTTGGAAATTGTTATCCTTAAGTCTTCTTTAGAATTTAATGCAGATAGGTAAGACTTAAGAAAATGAAACTGGAATTGAACGAAATCAAATTTTTAGACTAAGCATAATGTAAACAAAATACATCCAACCCCGATTGATAATTAACTGAATATTTTCGGTTAATTAATATCAACCCCGGTTAATATCAACCCCAGTTGATAATTAACAGTTGATAATCAACCCCAGTTGATATTAACCCCAGTTGATAATTAATATCAACCCCGGTTAATATCAACCCCAGTTGATAATTAACTGAATATTTTCGGGTGCGTGATATTTTTATGTATGGTGCGCAGTTCGTTTTTATGATGCATTACCTAAAAATCTGAAATATGTCTTTAGAAGTATTTATAAATAAATTTCTAATGTGATAATATCTTTTGCCGATTATAATCACCTGAATTTCTGGAACATTCAACAGTCCTCCTGTGTCCCTCTAAACCCTCCCAATTTTAATCCTCATAAAAAAATAAATACCCCCTCAAGCAGCTGCTTGCCACAGAGGTCTGACAGGAGCCTGTCAGTTTATATGCCATAGTAGAAGATCTGAGAGGATGGCAGGACCTCAGCAGAAAACAACACGAACATCCATGCCTTACCCGGGGCTCGAACCCAGGTCCCGTAGATCAGTAGCCGAGCGCGCTAACCACTCGGCCACGGGACGGCTAAAAAATAAATACCCCCTCAAGCAGCTGCTTGACAGGAGCCTGTCAGTTTATATGCCACAGTAGGAGATCTGAGAGGATGGCAAGACCTCAGCAGAAAAACGACACACACATCCATGCCTAATCCGGGGCTCGAACCCAGGTCCCTTAGATCAACCAGTGTTTAATCCTGAACTAATCTTTAAACTTTAAGTACCTACCTCATTTGAAGGCTTCCATATGATTGTTCTTACTATACTCATTTCACACTTTCCAACGATATCGCAATTTTCACTTATTCTACCCCGAATACTTTTTTTAAATGAAAATCGTAGTTGTTTTCTTTTCAGCAACACAGAACGTTAACTACGACTAAGTTCTTAGTGAGTTATTTTCTTATCTTTTCTCCATCTTCCTACAATCGTAGAAAACTTTTTATTCACCTAGGCGGCATTTATTTAAGTTCCTTTAATCGCTTCACACCTTTCTCGCCAGCCTGTTCTTTTCCACCCTCCTCCTCCACTAACTCCTTCTCCTCCTCTTGTTCCTCTTCGCCCTCCAGCAGCCGCCAGAGAACTTCCAGCACCGCTGCACGGCTCCCGTTAATGGGAGGACGGAGAACAGAAGGAGGCGCTACCAGCCGTAACACAACAAACCGCCGAAGATAAACGCTCTGGCCGTTGCCGAGGCAGCCATGATCTAATTACCGGCCTTCCGCAGGCTGTGCAGGGGTGTCCTCATCACCGCAAAGCACCGCGGAGGTGTTCCGGAACCGGATGAAAAACAGAGAAGCCACAAGCGAAAGGAAGAAAGAGAGAAAAGGCCATGCCGAATAGGTTCTGATGGATGCTCCCAGCAACTGCCAAGCCATCGTATCATCTGACTGCGGCTGGCTTTTGGCAGATTGCGTGATAACCTTGGGCAAGTTGGGAGAGACCATCTTAAGGATAAGACGTATCTTGGGAATATAAGAAAGAAATGCTGCGTATTTGGAATGAATAGAAACCTTTGGGAAGGTCATTTCCTTTTCCACAGCAATGTGTACACAGACGTATCTACAGTTGAATTTCGGTAACTCGGTATCTGAAAGTTGGAAGAAATGGATAACGAGATTCTGCTTTAGCGAGGAAGGAGAATCCGGAGGTGTTTGAGTTAGGCGATATTGTGTTAATGGATTATGGGATATTGAGTTTGGGAATGTTACACTGTACCGAAGAGTATATGTCTTGTAGAGGGCCATTTCTCTTCTTATTGTTTGCTTACATCTTCAACAAGTTTGGAAGTGCTGTCAAACTCTCTGGTTGCTATTTGATAAGCACAATGACACAGATTCCTCAACTTTTAAACAACTAGGACAAGCTAGAAGGTTTTAGGATGTCTCGCTTCTTTGTGTAATTGTATCTTCTCCATTTTTCATAAACAATTATTATCGTGGACCACCAGAGTGTTAAATTTAATTAGATGAGTTACACACCATAAATATTAATAAATTTTATTAAACAAATTTATAATTACAGTCAGAAATTATCATACACCTAAGTAATCTTGTTTACTGATGTAAAACAGGAAAAAGAACAATAAACAATCACAACTTAATTCCAAGCAAATAAGGATAAACAAATTGATTCAACGAATTCAAAATTTCTATTTTATACATTATCAAATTATTTAATTATTCTTATATAAATATGCAATTGATTACATGGCTTTGATGCAATATACATAATATTCTGCTTAAATTTTGTTTTGAAAATTCTTGGTTACTTCATTATTATAGTTTTTTCCAGTGTATTAATTGAATTTTGATTATGCTGAAATTTAATTATTCTTATTATAGTTGTTCCCAGTGTTTTAATTGAATTTTAATTTGCTGAAATATGATTACATTCTGCAATATGCTGAAAAACAAAATCAAAACTTTAAAAGTGAATCCCTTTAGAAGTGGTAGAATATTTAATTCCTTAAAAAAGGGGGAATATAGTAGCAAATTTGCTTTTCTCTAAAATTAACATTACACTTAGAGATGAGCTGTTGGGTTATTTTATATCTGTGTGGTAATTTGTTTTAAACACGGTGGTCTAATTGTCCAGGTTGCAAGGACCCCAAACACCTAAAGGAGAACGAGGAAGTTAATTTACTAGACAGCTGTTAAGAATCATGCAGAAGCCTTCTGTTAAGACCATCAAGAGAGTATTCTTTAACGTGCACAATGCTCTTTTTGCGTATGGGACCACAGCTTAACGTCCCATCTGTGGGACGTGTTACTCTAAGAACAAATTTCCGTAATACAATAATTCTATTGGCTAATTGATATTAATAATAATACTGCGGACCTCCACACTTGTTTTTCAGTGGCATAATGTAAGGACTGGGTATACTATGAGACTATGCAGGTTTATTATTTGACAGATCTCGTAGATTAGAGGTCAATCATCAATAATTCATTCGCCAATGATTTATGAAAACTGTCAAATCATCAACTGCGCAGGTTCAGAGTCTCCCAGTTGCAACTAACGCTCTGCCGCTGCGATTTTTACTCGTTCGTTATTCAACAATGTATTCGGAACATTGCACCTAATAACAACTAAATCAAAAAGTTTGGAATAAATTGGTTAGAGCTATATTTTTTTTGTCTGAGTTCTCACAGTTCTTACGGTAAAATTTAGCTGTTACTGACTTTAGTTTTAGCCCTGATGATTACCAATGGTCCTTCGAGTAAATCTAAGAACCGCGGCAATCGGTTCCTAGTTCTTTTGGCACCTTGGGGAAGAAAATTATTGTCTTCCCCCTCGCCCTTTTGTATTTAAATGAATGGAAAAAATTACATATATGAAAGTTAAAATTTAGTTCATTTTAACAAAATTATATTCATTTTTGACAAAATAAATATCATTATTATTATTACAGAGAAGGATAAAAGGTGCTATATCACCTTTTATCCTTCTCTGTAATGAATGATACAGGACAAGGGAAAGTACATCAAAACTCGAAACATTTCAGAAATGGTGATAAGTCAAATTTCTTCAGTCTACAAGACAGTATATAATCATTTAATACGAAAAATTCTAGGTTAGGATTAAGAGATTAAGAGCCCATGTCTAGAAAAACAAGAGAGGAATTGGGGGTGGGGGGGGGGTAGGTCAAAAGAAAGAGAAGGAAAAGAGAATAAAATTGCATCGCAGTATAACATTTTCAGTTCATTTTAGAGGTCTTTGAAAATCTTTTGAACTCTGCATGAAATATGCAGAAGTTTAATGATTTTTTTGCCTCAATAAAGAGAATTAATATTTTATATTTTATTATATTTTTCAAGTTTTAAGTATGAATACTGTAAATTTGAATTATTATATTAAAGTATCGTAAACAAAAAAACAAAAAGAAATTGCACTGTTTATTATTTGATTAAGCCCTTTGCAGCGTCCTTTTACCATTGGCTCCCTGGGAAATCGTTCCATTCGTCCCTGCCTTGGGACACCTTGACTGCAATAGAATAATTCAAAGTACAGTCGCTCAAAAAAGTATCCGAACACTATGGTTGAATACAGAATTCAGAAAAAATATCTGGCAACGATTTTTTTAGAAATTAGTGATATGGCAACCTTCGTGTCACGTGACACGAAGGTTGCCATATCACCATATCAAGCGCGTGACAAGGTCATTTGAACTGCTACAGGCTGTTAACCGTGAGTACAGTAATGCCAACTGACTAATATTATGGCATAAAATGTACATGCGTATAAGTTCTACTCTCTTATATTTAGGGTTGTGTCCTTTTTGAAACACCCTGTAGAAGGAAACTGTTGATTTTTTTTAGCTATAAGTGGCACTTTTGTATAAACAATGGGTTAAACGGCCAGGTCACAAGGACCAAGGGATCAAAGGTCTGTAGGGAAACTCACTCTAGAACCCAAAAGTTGTTGTTAGAACCCAAAAGGAGTCAAAGAGACAAATTTGGATCTCGACATGCTGCAAACCTTAAAGATTCAATCATGACACGCTAAAAATTTCGCGTTTGGATCTTTTTTTTACTGTCAATTTCAGTTTCAGCTTTTCCGGTCATGGAAAGTTTCAGACCCTAACCTGATCACAAACCAATGTTATTTTCCAGTTAAAATTATTATTGTATGTGATGTATTCGGGAAAATGATATCCACGGTGTTTTTCAACTAACAATATCGTATTTGCGAAGGTTATTCAAAACGTTCTTGACATGCATCTGTAGAACAAAAACCATTAACCAAAAAAACTGCATCTGTAGAACAAAAACCATTAACAAAAACCAAAAACCAAAAACTCAACAAACTTTTACTGTCCTACAAAGTACTCCTTCCAGCATCTGTGGAAGGTTGCAGACGTCTAGCCAATTCTGAAACGCTTGGTGGTTCTATTGGGAATACTCCAGAACTCTGAATAAATGCATTTTGCAAAGTCTTGCACCCTTTTGAAAAGGCTTCTCAGAAAGTTCCTTCTTAATTTTTGGAAACAACCAAAAATTGGCATAGTAGAAGATTGGGTGAATATGCAGGTTGGGATAGCTGTTTGATATTTTCTTGCTCTACATAGGTAGTAACTTGCCACGTTTTGTGAGCACTGGCATTGTCATGAAGAAGGAGAACCCTTGACACAACTGTTGTTGGAGTTGCTTTTTAATCTCTTTAACTATTTTGGGCAAAACAGTGTTGGTACAGTATTGGCCATCTATAGTCACTTTTTCAGGTAATGTGTCCACTGCTTCCACCCTTTTGAAAACTGAAAAAATTGTGTATATTCTCTTTCTTGAGCTAAAGCCTTGTCGATTAAGTTGGATCCCCATATACATGGGATCATCACTAAAGTAAACTCTATGAGATGCCAACTAAGACCTCTTCTTAGAAGAAATTCTGTACTGTATTGACCATAAACTATTACTTTATGATATGGTCATTCGTTCAATTATTTTATATGCTTTCCCAATTTGGACGAACACCACTTCTAAGAATATTCGCAAGATCTAGGTCTTGCAGAATAAAATATTGCGATCTGCGGTCGATACCCCTGATTTGTAACCAACATACAGCTACATAAAGACCTGGGCATCGACCATATTACTCTTATATCAAGTCTGTCTAACGAAGTTTCTTTGAGGCTGTTCAGAGTATCTCTCATTAGATTATATCTTGCTTGATGGACTACGACCACGAAGTCCTGAATAGATGCAAGAGGCCCAAGATGATGGCTTTCTCCAAAGAAAGTTTCCCCTTTTAGGTCTCTTGTACATCTTCATTACTTTTGTATCTTACTCATTTATGCCCTTCGGGGCCCACCTTTAGGTGGTTTACTATTTATTTGTTTTTAAACTGATGCCATTTAGGCATATCTTGAGATGGAGAAGATCAAGGGTACTATTGTACCTGGTTTTCATATATGATATAACGATCTACGATAGACCACATGGGACACTGTTCATCTTCCACAGCCCAAATGATAGTTGCCGATCTTTCTGGGAGTTGTTTAGTAATAAACCCACCTCATCACTTGTGACAATGCCTGTTAACTATTTGAGGCCACTAGGTTCAAACATTGCCAGCATCTCCTTGCACGAGTCGACTCTAGCCCTTTTTCGCTGTTCTGTCAGTTTGTGCACAGATCTTTCGAAACTTTGAATGTTGAAGAAAAATTGTTTCCACACTGCCAATCAACACACTGACATCTAAACTAATTACCTGAAAGGTTATGTGTGGGTTTTTCTTAACGAGTTCACGAACAGAATCTCGTTCACGGCTTCCTTCGGCCTTCGTGCAAGAGGGGGGGGGGGGGTCTTCAAAGCTCTGACATCCTTCTCTGAATTTGCACATCCAGCCCGTAACAGTGCCATATAAACAGGCATAATCTTCATATATTTGTGATAAATCGGCATGAATTTTTTTCGTGTCATCCGTAAGCTGCATCCTTGTGAAAATGTAAAATTTTCCCGCGTCTTTAGTAGGCTCCATAGCAACAACGCACAGATTTCTTAGACCAAACTTTACGCACCGCCAGAGATGAGAGAAATGATGATACGGTCTTTGTTTTTAACACGCAATGACAAGTTTAGACAAGCTTTCAAACAAGTCGTAGCTCGTTAACTTCGAAGGGACGAATGCAAATCTACGCACCAAAAATTTTTTGAACGCCCTCCGTATCAGTAATTAAAGAGAATCATCGAAATGAACAGTTATTTATCTCATATGTACACTAGTAAAAGATAATTAGTGGGTAGATGAAGGAGCTGGTGATAGTTTAATGGTTAGAACACCCAACTGGGTAGTGTTGTTTAAGTCTACTCCTCAGTGAAAAAAAAATTTTTTTTTTCATAACAATATTTCTTGGGTAAATATCGTGTTGTATTTTGATAGGGTTGTTTCATATGTGAACACAAATGCTTCTCTTACAGAAGAGACACAGAAGACAGAAACAGATGTCTTCTGTGTCTCTTCTGTAACGATGGTCTTAATACGTAGATTTACGATGGTCTTAATACGTAGATAAAGATGATTAATTCTTTTCATTAAAACCATTCAACCCGATTCTTAAAGTCACTGGGTTTTGAATACACAACTCTTGCAGTGTTTTGAGATAAAGCTTTTGAATTTTTAATCTTGCTTTGTAATCAAAAATAAACATACCAACGAAAATAGTAAGAAACAGGCCAACGTCGCAAGCAAAATCCTAGTTTCTTTCAACATTGTGAGTCATGAAACTTCAAAAATATCTTACGTTATTTTAAGCTAAGCCAGTGGGACTTCTACTCTCAGAACCAAATCCCATTGAGCCGGAATTCGACTTCCTCTTTGAAGGGCAAGTTGAAGGGTCTTCCACACAGCCGAGATTGGAGTGTGCTCGTATCCTGCCAACTCCATCGCTTTCTGATCGTATTGATTTTACAATCAAAGCTGGGGGGAAGTGGGGGCGAGTGTTAGCCCGACTAAAGTCCCATTTGTTTCTCTAGCAATGGCGGTTCAGCGCCGAGATAAGTACTTCTCCTCCCCCAACGCATCGCGATTGTCTCTCGCTCCATTCTCGCTATCCACTCTGCTCCCAGTGCTCCCTGATCCTGTTAATTACTGCAACTTGTCAGACCCCCCCTCCTAAATCCCCTAACTCTCCTCTACCACCACCACCACTACCATTTCTCCGTTCCCCTCCTCCTTCGTCTCTGCCACCATTGATGGCTGACCCGAATAGCCAACTACTACTTTTGAGACTTGTGAACCAACCATGAACTCTCGGGTACCGAACCTGTAATCACTTTCACGATAATTTCCTGGTTGGATGATGCTACATCTCCATCGAACTGAAATTGCGACACGTACACACTCTTCCGTCTCTCGATCACTTTCCTCTTTTCGTTACTTAAAAGCAGTCGGCCTCTTGTCAAACGAAGTATCTGTCGGTGATTCAAGGTACGTGAAAAGTTAAGTCGTGTTTAAGGTGATTTAGATTCTGGAGATCCAATTTTGCAAAGAGTTACGATGGAAATAGGTATCTCTATTAATTGGATTGAATGCTAAATTTATTTTGAAGCATTTTCTTTGGCAAGCAAACTGATGAATAGCTTTTAAATAGAGGCTATGTACTGGAGATGAAGAAGAATACCTTAGGAGAGATGGATGCTCAAGGATATGAGATTAATTTTAATCCTACTATATACTTACTATACGATGATCAGAAAACGCTGAAACTTTCTTGGAATAAAAAATGGATATCTGGATTAAATATATCGAAATCTTTTAGCAGTGTCTTTTCGAATTTTATGAAAAGGCGGAATATTATCAAAAGTGTTGATCATATGAAGAATACTGTTTGCATCTAAATCAGTTATTGCAGGAACTTTAAAAAAAGCACAAAAAAAAAATATATTAGTATAACAATATTTTTTTTCACTTAACTCCTTCAGATCCTAATTTTTGTTTACAGAAAAAAAATGTTTTATTTATGACCAGAGAAATAAACTACGCAAAAACTATTTTTGAATATCATTTCTCTCATTCAACATCATCACATTCATTTACATTATAATGAAGGAACTGCCCCAAAGTTGTAAAATTCTGAAATATGAGAAAAACAGTAAAAATAAAAATAATATTCCAATGAACTTTGTCATGATAAACAGATCAAATGAATCACACCTGTGAAATGTAGCAAAACAGTTCTTGTGGTTTCCTGTGAAATGCAGCAACACAGCTCATGTGGTTTCCTGTGAAATGTAAAAAAACTGTTCTTGTGGTTTCCTTGTTTTGAAATGTAGCAAAATTGTTCTTGTGGTTTCCTATGAAACGTAGCGAAACAGTTCTTGTGGTGTTCTCAGAAATGTAGCTAAACATTTCTTGGGGTTTCCTCTGAAATGTAGCGAAAGAGTTCTTGTGTTTTCCTGTGAATTGTAGCAAGCTGTTGATGTCAGGCATAGTCAATCTCCAATGTTTTTATAGGTAGTTTCTATTATATCCATAGATGACACCAAATTCTACTCCATTCCTCTAGGCTAGAGCCTGGTTTATACTTTGCAAACATTGCAGGTACCTCTTCCTTTGTTTAAAAGAATTCGGAAAAGCAATGTGAATTGCAATGTACAGAAGGTCTGAAGGGGTTAAGTTGGGGAACATTCTTAGAACCTTAACGCTACCGCTCTTTCTTTCAGATTTCGCAAACAAAACAGAATGTTGATGAATACAGAGGCTAAAAGTAAGTCGCACTCGAGCTCAAAAGAAATTGGGGAAATTTGAATCGTATTTGCTATTTTAAAACGTTATGCACAAAAGTTAATACTGGGAGTCAGAATATGCAATTTTGGATACAAGGCAACCTCAGCACTCCTTTTCACAGAACATTCAACTTGCATGTAGTTTTGAAAATTAAAATTTAAAATACCTTTAATCTGAATAACGTTTTTAGTTTAATCTGAATAACGTTTTTAGGGATATTTCCCAACAGCAAGCGCAATTTTCTCTTAGCGTTGGCCTGAGTTTCAGTTCTCCTTTCAGTCTGGAAAAAGCTCAGTTATGATTTGAAAGAGCAGAGAGTTGAACTAAGGAGGGATCAGTAGGCGTGATAGATTGATGAGAAAATTCTGGAGAAATAGCTTGTAAATTCGTTAGCATGAATAATGTATCGGTTCCCATGAGAAGTCGCCAATCGTTACTGATCACCAGTTTATACAGGATGAAGTTAGGTTGGCTTGAAAGTGGTGATCAGTAGAGGAAGAAGATGGATTAGTGAAGAAGATGTTGGGAAATTTTATTGAAGGGATGATGGAGTAGAGAGTGGACAGAGGAGTTACTAACAGGACTAGATGCTCTGTTATTAAAATGGAGGAAGATTTTGACCATGAGTGACTATGGCAAGAAGAATAATCTTCTTCTTTAGGAAAGAGTCTTTTGAAATGCTCTATTTAATTTTTTATAAACTTCTTTAAATATACAGAGCAAATTCAGTGATATAATCTGTAAAATGCAACAGCATAAAACTATAATTTCATGCATAAACCCACACTTCAAAGATGGAAAAATTTCATAGCATCTTTAATCTTGTCTGGAACTTTTTCAAGTTTCGTCTTGCCGGTGTCGTCCATCTTTAGCGAGCGACGCAGAATGAAACGCGAACATCATTGAGCGACGCAGAAACCTCATTGGAAAACTGAACGGTGCTTACAAAGTGTGACAAATGGGAATGAGTCGAAATATTGTCTCGGATTAGACGTTTCCCTCTATCTCTTTTATTCCTGATGTTTTATTTTGATAATTGCTGTCAAAAGGAAAGTTTTTACGATTAATATATTTATAAGAAAAGAGTTTTCTTTTTCTAATTCGCTGCAGAAATTCAACTTTGGCACCAACACCGAAAGACGTGGGAAAAATTCAAAAATAGAATATTATGACAGATGACAGCAAGAGGGACAGCAATTGGTGAGTGCTGACGTCATCTGAATGGTTAAATATTTGAGAACTTTCTCGAAGACTCTTGGCAGGCATGTCAATGTTATTGGAAGACAGTTTGCACTTTGTTTTAGACAAATTGAGGTGAGGACAAATAAACTTATATAAATGCACTGCTCGTCCAAAGTTAAGTGTGGTTCACCAAAATGTGAATAAAAAAAATTAGTTAGAGGTAAATGAAAAGTTTTTTTAACGTAAAGAAAAATAATAAATACCCCCTCAAGCAGCTGCTTGCCACAGAGGTCTGACAGGAGCCTGTCAGTTTATATGCCATAGTAGAAGGTCTGAGAGGATGGCAGGCCCTCAGCAGAAAAACGTACCTGCCTTATATCAGGTGTAATTTCGAAAAATCAACATGCAAATCTCGTATAACGCCCGGACTCCTTGGTTTTATACAGGTACCAAGGAGTCCGAAAAAATTGCCCCAAAATATTGCCCGAACAGCTCCCTCGGCAATAATTATTCCCAGCCTGAGAACCATTGGCTTAACATCTGCATTCTTTTGGATTAACATTTATTGTGAGGCTAATCAGTAAAGAGGATTATTTTTAAGTCAATGTATGAATAGAATTCTTGTCTTTCGTTCAAGATTTGATTCGAGAATGGACAAGGAAGTGTTGCCTTTCAACAAGAGGTATCTTGCAAGAAACCTTGAACATGATTTGTTTTGTAAACGAATTTTTTGCGACATCACATATTTTTAATCCTGGCTCTCATTCTAGAGGTATCCGTACTGGATAATTGGAACTTTCTATGGATTATATCTACTTGGGCTAACAATGATTTGCGGTTGAGGTATATCCCTCAATAAAAAATAAATTACCATTCAATCAGCTGCTTTCTACAGAGATCTGAAAGTGTGATATGCCACAGAGATCTGTGAAGATGCGAGACCGGCAAAATATCGGCTATCACAAGATAGAAAACATTCATACCACATACGGATTCGAACCCAGGTCCCATTGATTAGTAGCAAAACACACTAACCACTCAGCCAACATGCAATCAAAAATTCACTTTTTAGGGGATGCATTTATCTAGTTTTCAAAAAAAAAAAAAGAAAATGTATTCACTTTTGTTGTCTGCCTCTAGACATCGAATGTTTTTGTTTTTAGAGATAAATTAAAAATCATTTTTCGGTTGCATAGGTATTGATGAAATTACGATTCGCACTTCCCGAATCTCCCTAAAGCCATAATTGCGCCATCTAACGGTGGAAAAAGTTGAAAATTCTAATCGAATATTGCAAACGATGTATTTAGAATAGAAATTTTGGTGCAATGATACATACGGTCATAAAGTTTTTATTGGCAAGAATGAGTTGACACCTGATACCCAGGGTGGGTGGGAACACATTTGTTTTGAAAGGTAATTGAAAAACTCTTCTGTAAGTTGAATTAATACGAATGAAATATTATAATGCTCATTTTACATATCCTTAGGTAGTTTGAAATTACATCTATAGAGTGCAGTAAATATGGAAAAGGCAAAACTTTTATTTCTATAAGTTATTAAGTTATTAAGCAAAACTTCTATAAGTTATTAAGCAAAACTGTTACTTCTATATGTTGCAAGTGATCTGTTTATGGTAAAAATTTGAACTTTCGGTTAGAGTATTAAGAGATATTCTAATGACTGAACAATAATCTGCCTCCTTTTCTCAGAAGGGTGTGAGAAAGGCAACTTTTTAAATTGAAGGACAAAAGGCAAATGCCTTTTATGTTGTATAAGTACTAATTAAATACTACTGTTCACATATTCTGATCATCCATTAGCTCGAATTAAAACTTTTATACAGTGCAAAAGCAAGACATTAAAAAAACTCATTCTCTTCGAAAACGAGATTCCCATATGTGCCAGAGGCGATATGCGGTCTTCTCATTTTTAATTGTCTTTAAATAAAACTGCGAATTTTAAATGATATTCTTAGGTTTTTCGATTCGAAATGTATTCATTCATTCATAACGCCACAAAAATTGGGAGTTCCTTATGCAGGCTTACCCATTGAAAATTTTGAAATATGTACTTTTTAAGCATTATGATTATTTATATATCCTTTATATATATATATATATTTATATCTTTTCAAAATGAATAGAAATATAAAAAATTAAAATTTACAGCGGGGCGCATAGTACGCGTGTGCGTGTTATAGATTGGGGAAATACCAGAAAAACGACTGATTGTTTTTTGTAGAAAATACTTTTCTTTCTATTTTCAATCAACAAGGGATAACCTAAGAAAGGAAAGGAAGTTTATTGTTTACTGTTTCAATATTCGTGAGGAAAATGAAACAAAACATAGCTGCTAATTAAAAGGACACAACTTCTAATTAAAAGATATTTATAATTGCAAAAGAGACCCAGTTATTTGCAATTTTCAACTTTTAACATCTTGTTTGTCTTCATTTATTAGAGAACTCCTGAGATAATACGGGTTTTCTAATTAAATCAAAGCTGTGAAAAATCACGTAAGAAAATAAACACAGCTAATAACGTTGATGCAATATATGTAATTAGAACTTATTATTTGAAGATAATTAACTTTTATGCTTAAGTGCTTTCGAAAGGAAAAGAATCAAAATCACTTGACAAAATATTTAACAAGTTCTAAATCAATTATATGAAACATATGATCATAACAAAAAAGCTATTGTAATGTTTTCGTAAATAATTGTGCCATCAGTTATGTTCTTATGATTACTTGTATCTAATTTAGTGGTGAAGCAATAACAAAAATAACAAAAACACGTGCTCTAAAGATAATAAAACCCAGTTACGTTCTTTCGTTATATACGAAAACATGTAAAAAGGTCTGTAAATGGTAGCTAGGTAGTCACTGGAAGGAGAGCTATGCACCAATCCCCTGTGATGATGCATAGAACCGGCCAGGCCTAGCACCTAATGTCCGACCCCGCCTTCTCGTGGTGCGGACCGTTAGTAACTTTCAAAAGAGATACTCTCTTGTGGAAGTGAACGGAAGGGGAGGGCTGCCAGATTAGTGTGGCCTACTGATCTGGACAACTATGGCTACTTTTCTTTTTTTTCTACCCTGCTGAGGAGTGGTCAACCACACAGGGTCCTGGTGCTGACCATATAAACCCGCTGGACTGGACAGATATATGGCTCTGAGCTTGATTATGGATCCTGATTTTGCTGCACTGGTGGGCTTCTGTGGAGGGAAAATCTTCCGCTGTGTTTTCTGTTTGTTTGTGGGTTGACAGCCCCAAGTGAATAGATTCACAGGATATGTTTATCAGCTGGTGGATAATCCTGAGCAGAGGTCATCGCAGGCACCTGAACTCTTTGCTTCTATTGGCATCGTCAAATTCTACATTGGAGGAAGTCTTCCAGTGTAGATGGCTTCAGCCTTTAGTGGTGGGGGAACGGGTCTTTGCCCCATGTCTGCGATTAGGGGGCTGTTTGATATTGTCGGCATTCCCTCTCTCAATAAACATAGTTTCTTTAAACATCCTACTAACCATTTTCTCTCCATAGGTAGTTGGAATGTGAGGACTCTGCACAGAGCTTTTTCTCTTGATGTCCTCACACAAGAATTCCACCATTATAGTTTAGATATTCTCGGCTTGCAAGAGACCAGATGGACAGATAAAGATCAGATTCTTAAAAATAATCTTAAATTTCTCTTTTCAGGGAGGGACGACAACAAGCATCACCAAGGCGTGGGTCTGCTTCTCAGCAGACACGCTAGCGATGCTCTTCTAGGATATGAGTGCATTAATGAAAGGTTTCTTACAGCAAAATTTCAGACAAGCGTTAAAGACCTGAATGTTATCTGCTGTTATGCCCCCACTGAGGATGCCGATGAGGATGAGAAGGATAGGTTTTATGAACAACTTCAGGATATTTTGAATTCTGTCAAGAAAGGAGATATTACCCTTGTTCTTGGTGACTTCAATGCCAAAGCTGGTGCTGACTCTGACCTTTGGGGAGGGGTGATTGGCCCTTTTGGTATTGGTAGCTGCAATGGCAATGGGCAACGTCTCCTACAGGTAAGTAAACTCAATGGTTTCAGAATAACTAACACATATTACAAACACCGCGACATACATAAGTACACATGGGTTTCACCTGATGGGCTGCATAGGAATATGATTGATTATATATTAATTAACAGCAAATGGGCTAGTTCTGTTAGAAATACCAGGGCATATAGGGGAGCTGAAATTGGATCTGACCATTACCTAGTTAAAAGTGTCTTGCAACTTAAAAAGTGTTGTGCTAGGGTTAAAAAATTTGCTTTTAATACTGAAGCTCTGAAAGACCCAGTTATAGCCAAAGCTTACCATGATAGGTTACTTAGTCATTATGACAGTCATGGTATGCTTACCACTGAAGTTGAGGAAGAATGCGGCCATTTTAAACAGGCTTTTTTGGACACTAGCAGTACTCTTTTAGGAAAAAAGGAGCAGAAGAGGAAAAATTATATGAGTGATAAGGCACTTGAGCTTATTTCGGAAAGAAAGAACTGCAGGAATGTCCTTAATCAATACCCTACTAGTCCTAATAGAAAGCATTACAGAGAACTTAATAAACGTGTAAACGATCAGTTAGCTGCCGATAAGAATCTTTGGCTTGATGGTTTGGCTGACAAAGCCGAGGAAGCAGTTAGACAGCACAACAGCAGAGAGCTGTACCAGATAGTTAATGTTTTGTGTGGTAGAAAACGGACAGGTATACAGGGATTGAAGGATAAACAAGGTAAGGTTATAGAAGGTGAGGATTCTGTCATGGCTAGGTGGGCTGAGCATTTCAGTGATGTACTAAACAATGCGGTTAGTTCTATTCCCATTGTTTGCAATGATGATAGATGCATTGGTGGCTTTAATGTTGGCCCTATAACACAATCCGAAGTTATTTTGGCTGTTTCTAAACTTAAGCTTCATAAATCCCCAGGGGTAGATGAAATTACTACAGAAATGCTTAGAGCTGGAAATGTTTCGGTTACCATTTGGATGACTGAAATTCTGAATATCTTTTATGATAAAGGCATGGTTCCTAAGGATTTTACCAGAGCTATTGTTATCCCTATTTTCAAAAAAGGTGATCGCAGTTCTTGTGATAACTATAGGGGTATTAGCCTACTCTCTGTTCCAGGTAAAGTTCTTTCCATGATTGTGCTTAATAGAATTAAGAATCTGGTTGACAGTCAGTTGCGTGATGAGCAATGTGGATTCAGAAGTGGTAGGGGATGTGTGGATCAGATATTTTCACTTAGGCAGATTCTTGAGAAATGTTTAGAGTTTCAGAAACCTTTGGTTGCTAGCTTTGTTGATTTCAAAAAGGCTTTCGACTCTGTTGATCGTCAAAATTTGTGGTTGATTGTGAAATCATATGGTATACCAGACAAGTTAGTTAACATAATGAAAGCTCTCTATAATAACACTGAGTCGTGTGTGAGAGTTGGTAAGGCTTGTAGCAATTGGTTTAGCATTACTTCTGGTGTTCGACAAGGGTGCATTTTGTCTCCTTTTCTCTTTAGTTTGGTTATTGATTATGTTATGCGAAATTCACTTCAAGGGAAAGATTTTGGCCTTAAATGGGCTGGAGATATGAAAATTTCTGATTTAGATTATGCTGATGATTTAGCCCTTTTGGCAAATGATGTTGATGAGATGAACTCTTTCATTCGAGCTGTTGATGAGACTGGTAGTAGAGTAGGTTTGGTTATAAACAGAGAGAAAACTAAAGTGATGAAAATTGGTCAGGCAGGCTGTGATTCAGTTAATCTGAATGGTTGCCGTCTTGAGCAGGTGTCACAGTTTAATTATCTTGGGAGCTATGTAACAGATAGTGGTGATGAGCGGCATGAGATTAACAGACGAATAGGGATTGCTGCCGGGACTTTTAAGAATCTATGGAGAGTGTGGAGAAATAGGCGTATACACCTAAAGACTAAAATTAGACTGTATAATAGTTTGGTTCTTTCTAGGGTTAGTTATGGTAGTGAAACTTGGACACTTTGTAAACAAGATAACAGGAAACTAGATGCTTTTGATTCCAGATGCTTACGCGGTATCTTGGGCATTAGGTGATTCAACTTTGTAACTAATGATGAGGTTAGGCAAAGGAGTTTGCAACCTCCTTTAAGCAGCATATTGTGCAGAGAGAGACTCCGTTGGTTTGGCCATGTTGCCCGTATGAATAATTATAGAGTGGCGAATAGGGTTATGAACAGTGTGCCTAAAGGCCTCAGAAAGAAGGGGAGATCTAGGATGCGGTGGGCAGACAATGTCAAACAGGACCTTGTTAAAATTGGTGTGCAGTGGCCAGATGCAGTAGATGTAGCTCAGGATAGACTTGCTTGGAGAACTAAATTGCACGGTCTGGTTGGACCTCCGTAGCCCATGGCTGCTTGAGGTTGATGATGATGATGATGATGATGATGTAAAATAAAAACTTAGCGCAATATGATTAGAAAATAACAAACATCTCTTCAAACACCTTGTTTGTCATGATTATCTAGAACAGCTACTCAGTGTAATACGTCATGAAGAATATTTGTGACGAAACGATGACCTTAGCATAAAGACAACATATAACAGGAACACATCTATAATTTTTCCGGGATTCGAATCCAGAGTTACTTCACTTCCGAGCTTAACACGCTACTATTTGGACTATTGAATGCTGCAAAAAAAAAAATATATTTTTCCCGATATGCTAAATAACACCGAAATAAAAAGAAATTTCGGGAAATTTCTCACTGTATCTAATACTAGTAGAATCATTCGGCATTGCTCGGACCTTAATAAAACGAGTCAGAGTACCAAGCTTCCAGGATAATTCCGAATTGTTAAGCAGGCAAACGTTTACATCCGTGGTGACGTCACTGTTGATGTAAGTTTTCGGCTACCCGTAATTACACAGGCACTTCACCAATCGGTTTCTAATTTAGTGAGGTGATCCCACTTGCGTCGTTTTGTATTGGGTTTAGAGATCTGGTGCCTAGCTGCTGTGAATCGGGATTAAATCCGGCGCAAATATCCGAAATCTCTGGGGTCGCTGCAGTCGCCTATCTTATAAATGGAGTATTCAAAGTTATGAAGGGTATCGTACGTTATCAATGTGCGAAGTTATCAATGGACAGACGTATCGCAGTCAATGTTTGTGGGAGGGCTTAATTTTGTGGGGTCGAAAATCTTACAGTGCACTAATTTACGGTGATATGAAGCTGTAAACGAACACTTAAACTATTTAAATTTTGTAATAGATTTAAGAACAACGGAGAAAAATTATTAGAAGAATTCTTAAAATTATCCATCGCATTTTTACACTCCTATCTTGCGAGAGTAAACAGAGGTTCAGAGCCTACGAATAAATTTCAGATTTTTCTTATGTGATTTAATCTACTATTTAAATAAGCCTTGTCATTCAACAAAAAATGAGTCAAACAATTCATCAGCAGCTAAGACAAGTGACCTTATCCGAGAAATCAACGAAATATTAAGCAAATTTACCAGGCATCGAATCAACTAGCAAATATCCACGATTCTGCCTGTCAGACTATTCATCTAGCCGAGTAATTTAAAATGACAGCGTTTTCTGTCATTTTTCAGTAGAAAGAGATTATGTAGAATATCTAGTAGTTCTTACCTTTTTCAGTAGAAATAGATCAAATAGAATATTTTATCGTTCTTAGATTATCATCGATATTCATGTTTTGTACCTCATGCTTAGAAATTCATGGATGCAAAACACTCGTAAATTTGTATTCACAGTAAATATATACGAAAATATATACATATACGAAAGGGTGAAGGAGGCGATAGGCTTAAAAGGCTTGGAAATAACTGATCTAGCTTTGTAAACTGAATAACCAACTGGAATGACAAAAAAAAAAACCCTTCTAATAATATAAAGAAATAACGTTCTTGCTACAATGCTTCTTACAAAGTTATAAGCATTTATTTAAACAATCAAATAAATCATCTAACCCACTAAGGAGAACAATCAATAATTGATTGCTAAAATAATGCATTTGATAATCAGTTAGCCATTTATTAATCCGTCATACCAGGAAATGCTTCTGAATAAATCAATGAATATATCACTAAACGTCCATTCAAGTCGATGGAACAATCAGTTTGAACCTGGTAAACAGCCAGAAAATTCAATTAGTGACTATGCTCTCTTGTTTAATACAAACTAGATAAACGAACAAAAGTTCAATTGATTTATTTACCTAAAATACCTAACAATTTCTCCTTAATCATCTTACCTTCCAAATATTACACTTCGAAGTTTTGTGCCTAAAATTAGGCATTGGAATTTTTGTTTAATAATTGCAATAACAATTCTCATTTCGTGGTCTCCATCGATTTCATTTTGCCTCAATCAGAAAACGAAATATTTGCGCGAATTAGTTTCAAATAGCCGGTTGGAAAACCAAAGAATCGCACGCTGTCATCTCAGTGACGATCAATCAATTGACTTTACGAAAAAAAAAATGTAAAATTAAACTACAGGAGTAGAAAAAGCATCATTTTTAAATTCAATACGTTAGATCTTTTTAAAAATAAAAACTTTATCTAAATATCATTAATCTGCGAGTTTATATTAAAGAATAAATAACTCTATCTTATTTCTTTTCCGCTCTGAAAACATAAATGCGAATCCGATACAGCTCACGATATATTAAAAGCCAAACAGAATGCGCATGCCTTTCAGAGTCCAACACCGTTTGCTACACACTTTCTACCTCCACATGCCTATCCGATGAATATTTCAGCTTTGAAACGATAAAGTTAAACTTCAGCCACTGCTGCTCACATTACACTACTCTCCTCTTTTTTTTCCCTTCCAATTTTTTTTAATCTCCCCTTTCTTTCCTTTCGTCCGCTTTTACTTCATTTTTTTCTTCTTTCTCTCTCTTTTTCTTCCGATAAAATTCGGGAAATGCGAAAGGCATTCATCATTGCATTGTCAGTTTGCAAAAAGAATTATATATATATACATAAAAACTCGCTTCTGATGTACGGCGAAAACCAATATCTAGTAAAGCACACATACATTTGAAAAAAAAAGATTCCTCTTGTACTCGGAGCAACGGTTTAAATCGCACGGATGGTGGAGACATTGGAGGAGAATGACGTGAAGGCGGGCCTGTCGCCCAAATGAGCGGCCCACCAACCCCTCTCCAGGGCTGTCGGTCGACAGTGATCACTCCCCGGGGAAGTCGCCTTGTCAGACAAATGACATCCTTTAACGCCTCCTCGCAGTGCGAAGGAAAGGAGGAAGTCTGCTCTCGCGCTTCACGTGATGCGCTTCCAGCTGGCAAGGACACCGCGGACTTCATCATCGAGCTCTGCACGCTCTTACTCTCTCTCCTCTCTCAGCTGCTTATCTTCCCTCGGATCTAACCTAATCGAAACGATATAGTTTTGTCGCTTAATGCAGCGTGGCTTCGACAAGAACTCTCCACGAGCCGCTTAACGTCTTCCTTTTAAAAGTTTGCTTGTGATTTAAAATGAAACCAGGCGACGCAAAGTATTGGTATCTTCATTAAATATTTGCTGGAAGTGATAGCAGCGCCGTCGCTTCCAGAAAATATTTAGCGATTAATTTGGGAGATTTAAACATTTTATAAGAAGAGTGTCTGTGTTTTATGAAAAGTGTAGAGGATATGCTTTATGTGGTCTAATGTTTGATTGTCATTGAAGAAAACTATTACACTTGAACTCCTTTATTCCGGCAACTTCGGATAAGGGCCACGCCGCACCATGAGAGATACTTTGAACGATGAGACGTAAAAAATCCTTATTAAATTAGTTTCATCAAACATAGTAATTACGTCGTATCTACTGATTAATTAATCCAATTTATTTTAAAATAATTAAATTTACCAGGAAAAAAATCCATTTTCCTTTTAAATACATTGATGAAAAACAGAGTCAGATATAGGGGCCATAACCCTCCAGAAACTAATAATTAATTTTAAATTTATTTATATTTTATGCACTTTTCAACAAAAAGTTTAAACACCTATAAAAGGAGTGGTAATAAATAGAAATAAAAGACTAATATAAGACATCATAAAATAATAGGCATAATAAAAGGAAATGTTATAGTGCATTAGAAATGCAGTCTCTTGCCCCCCCCCCCCCCCCCACATTACATTTTTCCGTCTCGATTGCATTTCTTTAACACCCCTCGATTTTCTCTAGATCCGGGCATGATGGGAAAACAATTGTGTAGCAGTAAATAAAATCCCATAATAAACAGATTTTCGTTCCTAGCGGGCGTGGCTCAGTCGGTATAGCGCCAGGCTCGTAATGTTCCCAGGTTCGAGTCCCAGCTAATGAATCCCAGGTTCGAGTCCCAGCTGGGTCAGAGTCGATATTTATCACCGCAAAATTCCCCGCCCTGCCCACGGTCAGTAGGGGACACCGATGGGCTTGGAAAGGGAGCCGTCCGTCGGTTGGGACGTTAGGCCTTGGTCCCGTGTGTGGGAGAGACATACCCTGTGCACGTTAAAGAACACGCTGGATGGCCTTGACGGGAGGTTATCATTTGTCTCGCAACAGCTGTTCCAATGGGTCCCCTTCTCTGAACCTTCGGGATCCATATGACTTGGCCATTTAGCCCATGGTGTGCAAAAATAGTGCCACTCAGAGGTAAAAGCAACCCAACTCGTTCCTAGCAGTTGCCATTGACCTTTTTCCCTGCAAATTAAAATAAATAAATACCCCTCAAGCAGCTGCTTGCCACAGAGGTCTGACAGCAGTCCATCAGTTTATATGCTATAGTATAAGGTCTGTGAGGAAGGCGAAACCTCAGTAAAAAGACAACAGAAACATCCACGCGTTTTGATCAGTAGCCAAGCACGCTAGTAGTGTAGTCCCATTATACGGATCCCCCTTTGCACAGTGCTTTCCCCCCCTATGACGTCACAAGCCACGCCCACTTCCGGTCACGCCCCTATGACGTCACAGGCCACGCTCACTTCCGGTCACGCCCTTATGACGTAGCATTACGTAGTCATTACATAATCATTACGTAACATGCCACGCCCCTTTATTAATAATTCCTCCCCTTTATTAAACCCTTTCCCCCCTCCCCCCTCAGTGGCGCCATCTGTTGACAGTTAGAAGTACTATTTTCCCAAAAACCCTTTATTTTCACTCTAATTTCTCGTTTTTGGACCCCCCGCTCGACCTACCTATATTTTAAGCTCTCCCCCTTATTAAAAACCCTCCTGGCGCCATCTGTTGACAGTGAGACGTACTATTTTCCCAAAAACCCCTTTATTTTAAGTCTAATTTCTCGTTTTTGGACCCCACGGTCGACCTACCTATATTTTAAGCCCTCCCCCTTATTAAAAACCCTCCTGGTGCCATCTGTTGACAGGGAGAAGTACTATTTTCCCAAAAAACCCTTTATTTTAAGTCTAATTTCTCGTTTTCGGATCCCACGGTCGACCTACCTATATTTTAAGCCCTCCCCCTTACGAAAAACCCTCTGGTTGACCATTTTAAGGCCCACACTCCTTCACTCGGCTGATGCAAGTCTCAGAATAATTGCATGGAACGATTGACTGGTCTTAGAATAATTGTACAGAAAGGAATGATACAAAATTCCTTAGTAATTAAACACTCATCAAAATTCCCACATTAAAAATCATCCTACAGTTGAAACTCATTTTACTCTTACTGTTTCCATAGAAAATACCATAGGGTGAAATTAATAATGGTTTAAATTATTCGTAGGGATGACATGTTAAATCTGCTTTTAGAACACACGTCTGTAGTGGAAAAATTTTCAAACTCCGTTAATCAACTCCCTAGTAATTAAGCACTGGTTAAAATATTCCTCACCTTTATTAAAATCATTCCACGGTCGAAATAAAAATCAGTTTTCTGTAGAGGCGTTTCACCGGAAAAAAAAAAAATTCTTCCCTCGCTGGGTGGATTCCACAGGACTATGCCGTGTACTTGTTGTGGCTTAGATGCGTGTCGAACGGGTCAGACATTAACCTAGCAGTCTTTATAACTATCTTTTTCTATGTATTTCTTACACCAAAACCCGATAGTCCTTTCACATTAATATATGTATTTTAAGTCCGTTTCAGTAACATTTATTTCTTTTAACTCCACGACTGTCGCTTACTAGATCTATCCACAGTAACTGTTTTTTAAAGGACTGTCCCGCAGAAAATGCCGATGGGTAAAAAATCTGATTTTATTCGTCGTGATGAAAAATATTGAGGAGTGATAGGATCGACCTAATAGGCTCCGTGTTCGGATCCTCACCCCGGACAGCGTTTCACTGACGGATGGTTAAGTCCTACGAAAATAAAAAATTCCAAACGGGGGATCAAATTGACGAATGAATCTGTGCTGCTCCAAGCATTAGGCGCGCTGTCTTACATCGTGAAAACTCACTGGCACTCTTTATCGTGGATTTCGGACTCGATATTTTCCCCAAGTCCGGAGACGGTTCTCTGCACAACCCTTTATGATAGGTTTCAACGCACCCCATGTAGACTTTTGAAATGACACGTCCTAAACCTTCAAGAGTTGTGCGTATTAGTTTCCATCGGGTTGGTGCCGTCAGATATCTGTGTTTCCACGTAGTAACGCAACACCGAAGAAAAAACGTCTCTCCCATCGTTTGCGTGCGAGCGTATGTCTCATCACGCTGATGAAATCGGGTAAAAAATAACTTTTTTGTACGAGGTAGAATGTTATAGAAAGTAAGAATGCTAAAAAACTTTCATCATGAATGCATATTAACGGAGTAGGGGAACATTAGTTTAAAACTTCGACTATAAAAATAATACATTGCTTCACGCACCTCCACTAATCCACTGAAATTATATGTGCAACGGGACTGATAGCCAAAATTTAGCAAACGAAACCGCTTAACTGACGTATATGCTCTGATCGCGCCTACTGCTTACAAGAGAGACGACCTTCTAACCCGTTTCGATATCTTGTACACTCATCCCCATGTGATCTGACAAGACACAACAAGCGTGTGGTATGCAAAGGTCACGGGGACCAACGTGGAATGCGGCGTCTTTGAGAAGAGTGGCGGGTCCGTCCGAAAACCTAATGGGAAAGTTAAATAATTACTGTTTCCTCTCGAAATACAGAAGGAATTCTTCTGCTGATAGACGCACTTAAAAATAGGAATTTATGAAATTCAAAGGGAGATTGTTGTTTTTACATATTATCGGGATTACAATTAATACCGATTCCCTGCCCTTTAGGTTATGAAATATAACTGGAACCTTATTAGATCACTTAAAATTGAGTTGACACACCTTATGACCGACTCCTCGGAGAAGTGCTAAATCTATGTGGCGGAATACTAAAAATAGAATTCATAGGTTTCCGTAAAAAACTTTAGTTCCAATATGAGTTAAAAGGTTATGGTTCGACTCAGGAAAAATAGGATTCGACCTCGGACATTAGAAAAGATGTGCGCCGTATAATTCCGTGGAAAAATACGAAAATCTTTAGCAATATCTCAGGCGTCCTTTGTTAGGCGATAGTATTAACATCCTTATACGTTCTCACTTCAAGCTTGCTTTCTTTATCATAACCCTCGATGCTTGCGAAAATTATCAAAGATGAATAGAGGTCTGAATGTACAATCTTCGGAGTTCATTTTACTGTAGATGTCTAATTCTGGCAGGACCCCTCTCCACTTTTAAAATTTAGATCTTACGCCAAAACCCGATAGTCCTTTCATATACGTATTTTTATAACCCACGTATTTTAAGTCCGTTTTAATCAATACTTATTTCTTTCAACTCACTCCCTCGTGACTATTACTAGAAGAAGGGCTACCTCACAGTAGCAGCAAATAAAAAATCTGATTTTATTCGTCGTGATGAAAAATATTGAAGGTAATAGGGTCGACCTAAAAGATTCGTGTTCGGATCCTCACCCCGGATGGCTTTTAACAAAAGTCCTACGAAATAAAAAAAAAAAAAACTCCCCCGTTACGGGACGTTGTTTAAAAAAACTTATTATGGCTGTGTCCTCAGTACATGATGCAAACTCTTTCCCAGGAAGTAACGCTATTCGATGTATCCCCGGGTTACATGCTTTTACAGGGTAAAGCCTGTGTGGCAGAATGTTAAAAGTAGAGTTCATACGTTTCCGTAAAGCTTAAGTTCCAACATGCGTTAAAGGAGTATGGTTCGACTCACTTTGAGAGGAGCAGTCGCTCGGACCAAAAGCCTGATGGGTCTCCCATTACATCGACAAACTACCTGTCCATAGGCTGAGTAAGCATTTAGAATGAAAGATTGAGTCTGCTTCACGAAACAGATTCGTAAAACGCTCATTAATTATTTTGTGAGAGAAAGCATGCATAAAGTTCAAACACTAATACATCTTCCCTTTCTAATAAACCATACGATCAAAGTAGATAAATTGCAAGCATCATCGGATCTGATTCCGTATATCTGCTTACGACGAAAATCTCACAATAGCCTATTCAGTACTTTAACCTCCCGATACAGTATGTGACTAGGTCGTTTAACTAAATTACGTGCATAAACGAAAATGTAAAGGGATATCTGTAAATTCGCACAACGGGATAGGTGAATATTTTCACAATTCTTTTGAAGGCAGAATAACTGTGACGAGAGAGAAAGTATAAAAATGCAGTGGGATGGCTGTAAAAACAACAGATTACAGCGCAAATACTGTAAGATAGAAAAAACGACTATTAACAAGTGTCATATAAGGAGCGACCGATAAAAGTCACACCGTAGCGGAAGGAGTAATACAGGAAAAATCATAAAATATTAACCCCCCTCCCCCATGCTGGTAAATCACGGTCCATTGCGTACACACGGATGAATATCACAAAAATACTTTGTATATAGTAAAGAACCACCGAAGTTTGGAAATTTAAAATCTAAAAACTCACTGTTTATAGTATTTCCGTGAAAAGTCACCCCCCAGAATCGAGATCTAGCTCTGTCGCCAGTTATTCCAGCGTACTATCTCTTTTCAGCACGTTTGAATAAGTGCATGTGAAGGTGGCTAGCTGCATACACAAGCTTTTCGACAAAGATAGGATGTTTCACTACAATCTAACACGGAGATGTCTATTAAGTTATTTTTTCCTCCTATTTCTACACTAGTGTCGAAGTCTTAGAACAAGTGGTTCGGGTTAGCACACATTTTTGATATTATCTTGTTTGGCAATCTGAAAGAACACTGTCTGTGGAACATTACCCCCCTGCAAGCTAGTACTAATTACTTTACGATTCTGAGGGACGAAGGTTGTAATCGTTGGCAGATATTTTTCAGAAATATGTAATCAACCATAGTGTTCGGATATTTGATCCATAGTAAGACATGAACGATGTTTACCTGCCATCAGCGACCCCTTCTACGGATCGTATGAGAGGTAATTGTTACGACAATTAGCTACGTGAAGTCGTGTTTATTTTTAAAAGCAAAGACACACTAATTACCGACTAGCTAGAGAACGATATATTAACCTGCTAAAGTTTGATTTTAACGATCAGATAGTGTATATATCATCACTTTTTTAGTTCATAATAATATTCCAACTTTTAAAGGAAATATTGTCTCGTTATAAGCGATTACATACAAACAGATACACACTCTATACTTTAAATCTATAGAGACAACGATCACTATCCCAGGAACACATCTGTGAAATATCACCACATTTTTGTTTTTAACGTACGGTTGAATCGTTCTACGATGCTAGCTTTGGTTTCCCATCCCTTTCTTTTACACCCACCCGATATAAAACATTCGACCCAACATAGCTTGCTAGCTGTGCGAGGTCTTGATACAGAGAACAATATTAACACTTCTAAGGCTGACCTTAAAATCCCCGTTAACTATACAAAAGAAATCACATTGACAAAAATATCAGAGACATTCATATTTATTTACATTAAGGTCACATTAATATTTAGTTCGTACATACCAGTTCACCGTGCACCTCTTTTAGTACTGTTGCAAAGTTCAATTTAGACATAAACGCGACATTAGCAGGACGATTTAGTTCGATACATGATTCTTCCACAAAACTTACGGCAATATCAGTTAGATTAACGTTTCTTACCACTTCGGGGAAATAATCGTAAGCTGATTCAGCGTTTATGGTGAGGCACGAATGGCGAAGTTGACTCGGATGATCCACTTCACACCCGAAACAGTTCTTACGTAGCAGCGTAAACAGTTCTTTTCGGAGATCTGTTTTCAAAGTCCGCTTTAAACAGTCCATAAGCTTTACGAAATCACTGCTGTCTTGTTCAAGGGGTCGATCGTTAGATGGTGGGCTTCGAGGAAGATTTGCCGCTAATTCTACCTTCCGCACTGCATTCCAAAATTTACCGTTTTCAAACTTCAGAGCCATCAAACTGTAGGTGATTGGATCGCATAAATCTGTCAACCGCTGCCACTGTTCGACGCTGAGCCGAACCGATGACGAAAATACAAGTCCTCCGTCACGGGGGATGCTTTTTTTAATGACCACGCCGTGTCCACCTTTGAGCACGACGAGGCAAACCATAGCGTCCAGTTCATACTCGCCGTATTCGACATCTTCGAACGCTTCGACGATTGTAGACGCATACGAAACCAGTCCATGCCACTGCTCTTCAGACAGCATCACACCGTCCTTTGTAGGATATAGTTTTAACGAGTCATCACTCTGGAACACACGTATGTGCACTTTAGGATATGACCGATATTCACAAACGCTCGCAAACAAATCCGATCCGAGTTGAAACATATGGCTGTCATCATCTCTAACAGCAAGTCGCTTTGCAGGAAGATCACCATCGGTCAGGGAACGTTTAGCACAAGCCATAGCAAGTCGATACTGGAAAAAATAATGCCTTACAGCCCGTCGAAGGGTAATACTTATACCTTAAACCTGTGACGTGTCCCTGTAACTCCATCCCATTGGTCGAGATCTGGTAGATTTGCCATCTCTTAGTAAACATGATGACGTCTACAAATATTTACGAGCCTGTATAGACGTGCTTTCGAAATATGCATGTGGTGCTCCTTTAAAACGGAAATCGTGGGAGCTTTTGATCACAAAAACCTTTCAGAATATCTCTGAAATTACAAACAGATAAGGGGGATTGAATTCATTAACAGAGTATTTCAAAAGTATCTTAAAAACACACTCATAATGAAACCAAAGCTAGCATCGTAGAACGATTCAACCGTACGTTAAAAACAAAAACGTGGTGATATTTCACAGGTGTGTTCCATGGAGGCGCCACTCAGGGTGAAAGGGGTGTGTTTTAATAAGGGGAGTGGCCTGTTACGTATTCATTACGTAATCATTACGTAACAGGCCACTCCCCTTATTAAAACACCCCCCTTTCCCCCTGAGTGGCTCCTCCACGGAACACACCTGTGAAATATCACCACGTTTTTGTTTTTAACGTACGGTTGAATCGTTCTACGATGCTAGCTTTGGTTTCATTATGAGTGTGTTTTTAAGATACTTTTGAAATACTCTGTTAATGAATTCAACCCCCCTTATCTGTTTGCAATTTCAGAGATATTCTGAAAGGTTTTTGTGATCAAAAGCTCCCACGATTTCCGTTTTAAAGGAGCACCACATGCATATTTCGAAAGCACGTCTATACAGGCTCGTAAATATTTGTAGACGTCATCATGTTTACTAAGAGATGGCAAATCTACCAGATCTCGACCAATGGGATGGAGTTACAGGGACACGTCACAGGTTTAAGGTATAAGTATTACCCTTCGACGGGCTGTAAGGCATTATTTTTTCCAGTATCGACTTGCTATGGCTTGTGCTAAACGTTCCCTGACCGATGGTGATCTTCCTGCAAAGCGACTTGCTGTTAGAGATGATGACAGCCATATGTTTCAACTCGGATCGGATTTGTTTGCGAGCGTTTGTGAATATCGGTCATATCCTAAAGTGCACATACGTGTGTTCCAGAGTGATGACTCGTTAAAACTATATCCTACAAAGGACGGTGTGATGCTGTCTGAAGAGCAGTGGCATGGACTGGTTTCGTATGCGTCTACAATCGTCGAAGCGTTCGAAGATGTCGAATACGGCGAGTATGAACTGGACGCTATGGTTTGCCTCGTCGTGCTCAAAGGTGGACACGGCGTGGTCATTAAAAAAAGCATCCCCCGTGACGGAGGACTTGTATTTTCGTCATCGGTTCGGCTCAGCGTCGAACAGTGGCAGCGGTTGACAGATTTATGCGATCCAATCACCTACAGTTTGATGGCTCTGAAGTTTGAAAACGGTAAATTTTGGAATGCAGTGCGGAAGGTAGAATTAGCGGCAAATCTTCCTCGAAGCCCACCATCTAACGATCGACCCCTTGAACAAGACAGCAGTGATTTCGTAAAGCTTATGGACTGTTTAAAGCGGACTTTGAAAACAGATCTCCGAAAAGAACTGTTTACGCTGCTACGTAAGAACTGTTTCGGGTGTGAAGTGGATCATCCGAGTCAACTTCGCCATTCGTGCCTCACCATAAACGCTGAATCAGCTTACGATTATTTCCCCGAAGTGGTAAGAAACGTTAATCTAACTGATATTGCCGTAAGTTTTGTGGAAGAATCATGTATCGAACTAAATCGTCCTGCTAATGTCGCGTTTATGTCTAAATTGAACTTTGCAACAGTACTAAAAGAGGTGCACGGTGAACTGGTATGTACGAACTAAATATTAATGTGACCTTAATGTAAATAAATATGAATGTCTCTGATATTTTTGTCAATGTGATTTCTTTTGTATAGTTAACGGGGATTTTAAGGTCAGCCTTAGAAGTGTTAATATTGTTCTCTGTATCAAGACCTCGCACAGCTAGCAAGCTATGTTGGGTCGAATGTTTTATATCGGGTGGGTGTAAAAGAAAGGGATGGGAAACCAAAGCTAGCATCGTAGAACGATTCAACCGTACGTTAAAAACAAAAATGTGGTGATATTTCACAGATGTGTTCCTGGGATAGTGATCGTTGTCTCTATAGATTTAAAGTATAGAGTGTGTATCTCTTTGTATGTAATCGCTTATAACGAGACAATATTTCCTTTAAAAGTTGGAATATTATTATGAACTAAAAAAGTGATGATATATACACTATCTGATCGTTAAAATCAAACTTTAGCAGGTTAATATATCGTTCTCTACCTAGTCGGTAATTAGTGTGTCTTTGCTTTTAAAAATAAACACGACTTCACGTAGCTAATTGTCGTAACAATTACCTCTCATACGATCCGTAGAAGGGGTCGCTGATGGCAGGTAAACATCGTTCATGTCTTACTATGGATCAAATATCCGAACACTATGGTTGATTACATATTTCTGAAAAATATCTGCCAACGATTACAACCTTCGTCCCTCAGAATCGTAAAGTAATTAGTACTAGCTTGCAGGGGGGTAATGTTCCACAGACAGTGTTCTTTCAGATTGCCAAACAAGATAATATCAAAAATGTGTGCTAACCCGAACCACTTGTTCTAAGACTTCGACACTAGTGTAGAAATAGGAGGAAAAAATAACTTAATAGACATCTCCGTGTTAGATTGTAGTGAAACATCCTATCTTTGTCGAAAAGCTTGTGTATGCAGCTAGCCACCTTCACATGCACTTATTCAAACGTGCTGAAAAGAGATAGTACGCTGGAATAACTGGCGACAGAGCTAGATCTCGATTCTGGGGGGTGACTTTTCACGGAAATACTATAAACAGTGAGTTTTCAGATTTTAAATTTCCAAACTTCGGTGGTTCTTTACTATATGCAAAGTATTTTTGTGATATTCATCCGTGTGTACGCAATGGACCGTGATTTACCAGCATGGGGGAGGGGGGTTAATATTTTATGATTTTTCCTGTATTACTCCTTCCGCTACGGTGTGACTTTTATCGGTCGCTCCTTATATGACACTTGTTAATAGTCGCTTTTTCTATCTTACAGTATTTGCGCTGTAATCTGTTGTTTTTACAGCCATCCCACTGCATTTTTATACTTTCTCTCTCGTCACAGTTATTCTGCCTTCAAAAGAATTGTGAAAATATTCACCTATCCCGTTGTGCGAATTTACAGATATCCCTTTACATTTTCGTTTATGCACGTAATTTAGTTAAACGACCTAGTCACATACTGTATCGGGAGGTTAAAGTACTGAATAGGCTATTGTGAGATTTTCGTCGTAAGCAGATATACGGAATCAGATCCGATGATGCTTGCAATTTATCTACTTTGATCGTATGGTTTATTAGAAAGGGAAGATGTATTAGTGTTTGAACTTTATGCATGCTTTCTCTCACAAAATAATTAATGAGCGTTTTACGAATCTGTTTCGTGAAGCAGACTCAATCTTTCATTCTAAATGCTTACTCAGCCTATGGACAGGTAGTTTGTCGATGTAATGGGAGACCCATCAGGCTTTTGGTCCGAGCGACTGCTCCTCTCAAAGTGAGTCGAACCATACTCCTTTAACGCATGTTGGAACTTAAGCTTTACGGAAACGTATGAACTCTACTTTTAACGTTCTGCCACACAGGCTTTACCCTGTAAAAGCATGTAACCCGGGGATACATCGAATAGCGTTACTTCCTGGGAAAGAGTTTGCATCATGTACTGAGGACACAGCCATAATAAGTTTTTTTAAACAACGTCCCGTAACGGGGGAGTTTTTTTTTTTTATTTCGTAGGACTTTTGTTAAAAGCCATCCGGGGTGAGGATCCGAACACGAATCTTTTAGGTCGACCCTATTACCTTCAATATTTTTCATCACGACGAATAAAATCAGATTTTTTATTTGCTGCTACTGTGAGGTAGCCCTTCTTCTAGTAATAGTCACGAGGGAGTGAGTTGAAAGAAATAAGTATTGATTAAAACGGACTTAAAATACGTGGGTTATAAAAATACGTATATGAAAGGACTATCGGGTTTTGGCGTAAGATCTAAATTTTAAAAGTGGAGAGGGATCCTGCCAGAATTAGACATCTACAGTAAAATGAACTCCGAAGATTGTACATTCAGACCTCTATTCATCTTTGATAATTTTCGCAAGCATCGAGGGTTATGATAAAGAAAGCAAGCTTGAAGTGAGAACGTATAAGGATGTTAATACTATCGCCTAACAAAGGACGCCTGAGATATTGCTAAAGATTTTCGTATTTTTCCACGGAATTATACGGCGCACATCTTTTCTAATGTCCGAGGTCGAATCCTATTTTTCCTGAGTCGAACCATAACCTTTTAACTCATATTGGAACTAAAGTTTTTTACGGAAACCTATGAATTCTATTTTTAGTATTCCGCCACATAGATTTAGCACTTCTCCGAGGAGTCGGTCATAAGGTGTGTCAACTCAATTTTAAGTGATCTAATAAGGTTCCAGTTATATTTCATAACCTAAAGGGCAGGGAATCGGTATTAATTGTAATCCCGATAATATGTAAAAACAACAATCTCCCTTTGAATTTCATAAATTCCTATTTTTAAGTGCGTCTATCAGCAGAAGAATTCCTTCTGTATTTCGAGAGGAAACAGTAATTATTTAACTTTCCCATTAGGTTTTCGGACGGACCCGCCACTCTTCTCAAAGACGCCGCATTCCACGTTGGTCCCCGTGACCTTTGCATACCACACGCTTGTTGTGTCTTGTCAGATCACATGGGGATGAGTGTACAAGATATCGAAACGGGTTAGAAGGTCGTCTCTCTTGTAAGCAGTAGGCGCGATCAGAGCATATACGTCAGTTAAGCGGTTTCGTTTGCTAAATTTTGGCTATCAGTCCCGTTGCACATATAATTTCAGTGGATTAGTGGAGGTGCGTGAAGCAATGTATTATTTTTATAGTCGAAGTTTTAAACTAATGTTCCCCTACTCCGTTAATATGCATTCATGATGAAAGTTTTTTAGCATTCTTACTTTCTATAACATTCTACCTCGTACAAAAAAGTTATTTTTTACCCGATTTCATCAGCGTGATGAGACATACGCTCGCACGCAAACGATGGGAGAGACGTTTTTTCTTCGGTGTTGCGTTACTACGTGGAAACACAGATATCTGACGGCACCAACCCGATGGAAACTAATACGCACAACTCTTGAAGGTTTAGGACGTGTCATTTCAAAAGTCTACATGGGGTGCGTTGAAACCTATCATAAAGGGTTGTGCAGAGAACCGTCTCCGGACTTGGGGAAAATATCGAGTCCGAAATCCACGATAAAGAGTGCCAGTGAGTTTTCACGATGTAAGACAGCGCGCCTAATGCTTGGAGCAGCACAGATTCATTCGTCAATTTGATCCCCCGTTTGGAATTTTTTATTTTCGTAGGACTTAACCATCCGTCAGTGAAACGCTGTCCGGGGTGAGGATCCGAACACGGAGCCTATTAGGTCGATCCTATCACTCCTCAATATTTTTCATCACGATGAATAAAATCAGATTTTTTACCCATCGGCATTTTCTGCGGGACAGTCCTTTAAAAAACAGTTACTGTGGATAGATCTAGTAAGCGACAGTCGTGGAGTTAAAAGAAATAAATGTTACTGAAACGGACTTAAAATACATATATTAATGTGAAAGGACTATCGGGTTTTGGTGTAAGAAATACATAGAAAAAGATAGTTATAAAGACTGCTAGGTTAATGTCTGACCCGTTCGACACGCATCTAAGCCACAACAAGTACACGGCATAGTCCTGTGGAATCCACCCAGCGAGGGAAGAATTTTTTTTTTTTCCGGTGAAACGCCTCTACAGAAAACTGATTTTTATTTCGACCATGGAATGATTTTAATAAAGGTGAGGAATATTTTAACCAGTGCTTAATTACTAGGGAGTTGATTAACGGAGTTTGAAAATTTTTCCACTACAGACGTGTGTTCTAAAAGCAGATTTAACATGTCATCCCTACGAATAATTTAAACCATTATTAATTTCACCCTATGGTATTTTCTATGGAAACAGTAAGAGTAAAATGAGTTTCAACTGTAGGATGATTTTTAATGTGGGAATTTTGATGAGTGTTTAATTACTAAGGAATTTTGTATCATTCCTTTCTGTACAATTATTCTAAGACCAGTCAATCGTTCCATGCAATTATTCTGAGACTTGCATCAGCTGAGTGAAGGAGTGTGGGCCTTAAAATGGTCAACCAGAGGGTTTTTCATAAGGGGGAGGGCTTAAAATATAGGTAGGTCGACCGTGGGATCCGAAAACGAGAAATTAGACTTAAAATAAAGGGTTTTTTGGGAAAATAGTACTTCTCCCTGTCAACAGATGGCACCAGGAGGGTTTTTAATAAGGGGGAGGGCTTAAAATATAGGTAGGTCGACCGTGGGGTCCGAAAACGAGAAATTAGACTTAAAATAAAGGGGTTTTTGGGAAAATAGTACTTCTCCCTGTCAACAGATGGCGCCAGGAGGGTTTTTTAATAAGGGGGAGGGCTTAAAATATAGGTAGGTCGACCGTTGGGTCCAAAAACGAGAAATTAGACTTAAAATAAAGGGGTTTTTGGGAAAATAGTACGTCTCACTGTCAACAGATGGCGCCAGGAGGGTTTTTAATAAGGGGGAGAGCTTAAAATATAGGTAGGTCGAGCGGGGGGTCCAAAAACGAGAAATTAGAGTGAAAATAAAGGGTTTTTGGGAAAATAGTACTTCTAACTGTCAACAGATGGCGCCACTGAGGGGGAGGGGGGAAAGGGTTTAATAAAGGGGAGGAATTATTAATAAAGGGGCGTGGCATGTTACGTAATGATTATGTAATGACTACGTCATGCTATGTCATAGGGGCGTGACCGGAAGTGAGCGTGGCCTGTGACGTCATAGGGGCGTGACCGGAAGTGGGCGTGGCTTGTGACGTCATAGGGGGGAAAGCACTGTGCAAAGGGGGATCCGTATAATGGGACTACACTACTCACGCTCACCACTCGGCCACGAGACGGCTTTTCCTTCCAAAAGGTGGAAAATTTTTGCTTTTTATGAGGATGTTGAGAGAACAAACCAGATACGGAAAAATGGTAGATAAAAAAATATCCAAAATAATTATAGGGGAAAATTTATTCTGGCTATAGGTCAGAGAATTAATGATCGAAGAAATGAAAATCTCATAGGATTAGCGTATATTTGGATGATCGAAATGAGCATATGATGTCGCTATCTAAAGGTGACTTTCATTTTTAATTTCCATCTAAGAATAGAATTGTTAATACAGCCACAAATATGCTTCTTTTGTTTGCTCCAAAGCTATGATAACGGTGATGAAATTACAAATTGTGTTAACTCCTAAGCAGCATTTTTTTGTACACAATGGACTAAAAGGCCAAGTCACAAGTACCCCAAGGGCTCAGAGGAGACTGGAGAAGGATATCCACTGGACATTTGTTAGGAAACAGATGGAAGCCTTCTGCCAAGGCCATCCAGAGTATTCTTTAATGTACACAGAGTATGGCTCTCTCATGCACACAGAAACCTCGGCTTTACGTCCCATCCAATGGACGACAGCCATTCCAAGTCCATCAGTGCCTCCTTTCTGACTGAAGGCAGAGTGGAGGTTGAGCGGAGATAAATCTCAACCCTGGTACAGGTAGGATTCGAACCTGGGACTACAAATTAGGAACTGGCCGCACTACCCACAACGAAATCACGGAAAACAGTGACAATGAAACTGTTAAGAGACTGAACTTCCGAAGAAATATTTTATGAAGCAATTTTACGAATCAACTTTGTAGACAATTTATTACATAGTTTAACCAACATAATAGTCTGAAAACCTAAGCTTGCTACTGTAAATGAGATTAAGCACGGTTTTAGCTACCTTGAAAGAATTCAATCTAAAAGAAGTCAGCTCTCGTTGCTGATCCAAAACAGGTTTAATTTCATTAAGATGTTGCAAGGCAGACTGCGTTAAAATGGCAAGAATGCCATTTTAGCGAAAGAATAGAAATATAATTTGTTACAACTATGTTACTGATATTTTATAACATGTATTATATTTTAATACATTAAAAAGAAATCCGAGTCTATAAGTTTGTAATGAAACGAAACTGCTGTATTTTCTTGACCGTAAAACCGAAACGTGTGAATTGTGGGATGAGAGTGTGTATAAGTTGTGTTTTGTTCGTTCGTATTTCTTACAGCTGAACATTAAATTTCATTTTTCAGTAGTGTAACATAATATGAAAAACCGAAGAAAACAAAATATTGGATTATTTCATTGATTCTCCAAATAAAATATTATTAATTTACTAATAAAAAATTAAAACTATTTCTTAAAAAAATTTCTAATGATTTTATCAGTTATAATACGATTAATGTTAATGTTTAATCATTAATAATTTTTTACAGTATATGGTTAATCAACCATGTCTTACCTTGTATAAAATATAGATGTTTCTTTACCTCTGTTATTATTCTGAGGTGTACCCTTCCTCACAGATCTTTTCAATATATTATTAAACTTGCAGCTTCTATAAGATCTCTGTAGCAAGCAGATGCTTGAGGGGTAATTTATATTGCCATTTTTATATTACCAAATCCATTCTATTACGGCTCACGAAGAGCTCTAAAGAACAGTTCATTTCATCATTTCCCAAAAGGGCCAAATCGTCAGCATAATCTAAATCAGACTATTCAAATCTCTAGACAATAATTTCCCAATTTTTCCCTTTCAATGAATTCTTCATAATATAATCTATATCAACTAAAAAGAAAAGGAAACAAAATATTTGGACAAATATTTTAATTGTCCAAATATTGCAGGAAGATACAACGGTATTGTGATAAGCTACGAAATTGATAGTCAATAGAGAATGTGGCCTCCCTATAGCTCTAATGCAGGCCTGACAACGTCCATTCGTGCCCTCAATATGATAATTCAGAGAATGTTCACTAAGTTCACTGATCAAGAATAGCAGTCCTGATGTCCTAGAGTATTTGGGGATGAGGATGAAAGGACACGTCTCCTCAGGACATCCCATAAAAACTCTATTGGACTGAGATCCAAAGAGAATGCAGAATTCTTTTCTTGGTTACCATCTTCCTCAAGATATTGGTTGGTCAGTCTTGCTCTCTGTGGAAGGACATTTTCAAACATAAGAGGAAATCATCACCTATTGCACCAGCACAGTGCTTGACATAGGGATCAAGGATCTTATCCCGATATATTAGAGCATTCACAGAACATTCATAAAACAATGGAAATCGGGACTACACCAATCAAATGCCCTTATCTCAATGTTGTTATGGATCTAATTCCATATTCCTGCTCCCCAGAACAGTACAGGCGTACTGTTCTGGGGAGCAGTAGGAAATAATGTTGTTGTTTCTGTGATTTCTGATTCAGAGATTCATACCATTTGTAGGAGCTGTTGATGAGCGTGGGAGGAGGGTGGCGGTTAGCTCAGTCAGTAGCGCTTCAAACACATAATCTTCAATTCCTACATTCTAGTCCTGACTTTGCCAGCGTTGAGATATATCTCCAATGGGGCAGTACGCCTGTACTGTCCTATTGTAGACAAAATCTGAACTCATCCATGAACAATATGTGACTCCATTGTACTCAGGTTCACGCTACATGATGGTGATACCATTTCAAGCGGGTCAGTCTGTGTCTGAAGATTAAAGGGAACATGCAACG
The DNA here is from genome assembly GCA_038380435.1 of Ryuthela nishihirai. Taxonomy (NCBI): domain Eukaryota; kingdom Metazoa; phylum Arthropoda; class Arachnida; order Araneae; family Heptathelidae; genus Ryuthela; species Ryuthela nishihirai. The sequence goes on along the minus strand of JAWZYU010000005.1, from coordinate 92,632,326 downwards.
GGTCAGTAAGCATACAGTACGGCCTTGGGACGCATTCTGGTCGAAGTCAGAAATTTGACTTCGTATGATTACATATGAGGCCTTAAGGCAGGGTTGATACTGTTGCTCTCCTGTTTCGTCGAGATAGTAGTCCAATATAACGATCGGATCTAGGGGTTGTAACCCTAGGACGTCATTGAACAAGTCTTCTGATAACTGTTTAGGTTATTTGGAGTTGTTGCCATAGGCTTGAGATAACAGAATGGTGGATACCATAAAATATGCCTACCTTGGTAATTGTTTGACCAGTCTTCTAACTTTCCAACGGCTCTCAATTGTTTTGGCCATTTAAACGTTTCTTTGAGGCAACATGAAACACCAGGATATTTCAGATTGACAATGTAACGTTTTTGTTTGAAATAATCGATCGTCTATGAAAATATTCCTTTTATGCGGATATGATTTACATATTCCACGGCTTTAATGAGATTTTTCACATGTTGATTTTCTAAACTACACATTAAATTACCTATCACATTAGAAATATTTCTTTTATCTGTGAAGATTTTTTTTTATTCACATTTTGGTGATCAGTGCTGAACTTTTAACGAGGAGTGTATATGAATAATATACATTTTTCCATTTATTTCGTTTCCATTACAGTTATTAAAGTTCTCCAGGAAGGGGAGGAATTGATTCCCAGGAGGGGAGGAATTGATTTCCAGGAGGGGAGGAATTAATTCCCAGGAGGGGAGGAATTGATTCCCAGGAAGGGGAGGAATTGATTCCCAGGAAGGGGAGGAATTGATTCCCAGGAGGGGAGGAATTGATTCCCAGGAAGGGGAGGAATTGATTCCCAGGAGGGGAGGAATTGATTCCCAGGAAGGGGAGGAATTGATTCCCAGGAAGGGGAGGAATTGATTCCCAGGAGGGGAGGAATTGATTCCCAGGAGGGGAGGAATTGATTCCCAGGAGGGGAAGGCTTTCTCACGTACAACTAATCCTATTTAAAACTGTTTTCTTAATTATTTTGTTATTATTATTGACCCCATAATTGCAAATGCAGAAATCGAAGGTTTAGGGCAGCCGAAATGTTTCTGCAGATGAACTTGATGAAAGATTAGATTTTATTCCATTTTGATTCACAGACAGCATTGAATGCTTTGGAGCAACAATTAATCCTTGCCGCAAAAATGCTTTGATGAGAGAGGGCAGCTCACTTTAGAGTAGTAAAGATTTCCACCCTTATCATTTGGGAGAAACTTCACTTTCATTCTTATCGTTTCCAAGTCGACCAGTTGTTGAAAGTGCCAGACAAGGAGAAAAGGTTGGAACGGAGCCACAAGATTATGGATTTCATTCGCTCGCATTTTGTGACTTGAGACGCAACAACCTTTATTGACGAATGGTTTCCACAACGTAGAGTATAGTACTTCGAAGAATAAAAAAAGATTCCACGCATTTCTCATCAGCATCTTCTTCATAGTCAGATAATAAGAATGTGGTCAATAGTCTCGAGAGGAAAAAATAATTCAACAAGTCTTCTTCACAGCTATTGCAACTCCTGAACGAGACGAAGGCATTATTCATTTTTGCGCTGCTTCATAAATGTACATTATTATATAAACTAAGAAAATCTCTTCAAAACAACCAGTTTTCAAAAATTATTCTTATAATAGTTTCTTATTTAGGAAATCCGATAGCGCCATTAATCATTAGTAAATGCAAATGTCTTCAAAATTAATTAGTTTTTTTTATGCCTTATACCTGTGAGGAAAGCGAGACCCGAGCAGAAAGATAGCACAAACATTCATGCTTTACCAGGGTTGGAACCTCGGTCCCTTTGATCGGTAACCAAGCACGTTAACCACTCGTCCACGGAACTTACTCTCTATAAAAGTTGTTGTTTCTGTGATTCATACCATTTGTAGGAGCTGTTGATGAGCTTGTGGGGAGGGTGGCGGTTAGCTCAGTCAGTAGCGCTTCAAACCCATAATCATCAATTCCTATATTCTAGTCCTGACTTTGCCAGCGTTGAGATATATCTCCACTAATCTCCTACCCTTCCTTCGTTGAGAAAGAAAACGCCGATTGGCTTGGAAAGGCCACCGTCCATCGGATGGGACGTTAAGCCGTAACGAGGAGAGTCATACCCTATTCACGTTAAAGAACGCACTGAATGCCCTTGGTAGGAGGCTTCCATCTGTCTCCTAACTGCTGTCCAGTGGGTCCCCTTCGCCTTCTTAACTCTGAAATCTTGGGGTCTTGTACCTACCCATTTAATTCATTGTGTGCATAAAAGGGCCACTCAGGGATGAAACAACTCAACTCAACAGATAAAAGTGATTGACAGTAAGGTGGACAGAGAAAGTGCAAGTAAATTTTAAATCTGTCTGAGCGAAAGTAAAAAAGTGATCTATAGGTCAAAGGTTCAAGAGATCACCCGGTTTTAGATAAAAGAATAAAAAGTCCATCAGGAGAGAAAGCACAAATAAAAATTGCCTCGTGCAGCGTAGAGAGTTGTTTTTCTTTCTCGTGGCGAAATCATTCCGTTGAAGAGATGTCCGCCCTCAATCGAGAAGTGATTGTTTCCAGTCTTTTCTCAGATGTTGGTGAGACCGCCTACAGGGAAAGTAACTTACAAAATGAAGTAAACGAAGGAAAAAATATTGGCAGGAGTAAACCCCTAATAATTGATCAGCGATTTTCCTCTTCTGTTGTCCGTGGGTCATTTGCGACCTTTTTTAAAATCGAAATTCTCTTTCCTATACGACGGAGAAAAAAAGTAACGGGTTTACGTTTTCTCAGAATGATCAATACATACTTTAGTTTCCAGAATTTTTATAAGTAGGCAGCATGAAATTGAAAGAACCTTCTCGCAAATGAATTACTAATAACCCTTTACATTTGTATTCTTTCCTGTGAATCATTTCACATTTCAACAAGAATTTACTATCAGGGCATTTCATTATTGTCGATAGATTAAAAAAGAAATTGGCTTCACCTTTCAGAAAAACATTATCTTTGGTAAGTGTAAGGAAATCTATCAAAAAACATTGCTATTAAACTTAGTATCATCGTTTAAAACGCTTGGCTGACCACATTAGGTAAGAATTCCTATGCAGGAATTGCAACCAGATTATGCCAAGATGGCTGCGAAATAAACAGCAGGCACATTAGATTTATTAGGCGTTTTATCACACAAGTGGGTACTTGTTCCTCAGCTAGAGAAAAAATTCCAATATTATCAATATTAGCTATTGTTTTTAAGAGCGACACTATCGGCATTAGACCTTAAAATAGCAACTGACTTCAACTACTATTTTATCAAGTAATTATGTTTACACTTCGTTTATTATCAAAACATTAATGGCCCGTCAAATGAAAGAAGTGGCCCTAATTTGGGTTGTTTTACCTCTGAGCGGCACTTTTTTGCACACCATGGGCTAAATGGCCAAGTCACATGGACCCCGAAGGCTCAGAGAAGGTTGGGGGAGGGGACCCACTGGAACAGCTGTTGGGAGACAGATGGTAGCCTCCCGTCAATGCCATCCAGCGTGTTCTTTAACGTGCACAGGGTATGGCTCTCCCGCACACGGGGCAACGGCTTAACGTCCCATCCGACGGACGGCGGCCTTTCAAAGCCCATCGGTGTCCCCTACTGACCGTGGGCAAGGCGGGGAATTTTGCGGAGATAAATCTCAACGCTGACCCAGCTGGGACTCGAACCTGGGAACTACAGATTACGAGCCTGGCGCGCTGAGCCACCCCCGCCCCAAAGTGGCCCTAAGCTTCACTTAATATTTCTAAGATAAATTTCAGTAAAGTATCAAAATGTAATGGTCATAGTAAGGCGAAATTGCTATCATAATGGTAGTCAAACTGTGTGATGGTAAAATTATTTTTGCTCAATCAAAATGTCCCACTTCGCACCCGCAGCCCTGATTACAACTGGTAGTTAAAAAAAGGGATTAATGTTAGTAAAAATGTAAAATCATTCACTTAGAACAAATTAGACTAAGGTGGCAGCGCATTGTTATTAAGTTAGCGTCACATATATTTCCAGAAGGCGTTAAACGATGTAACACTTTATTCACTGACAAAACTTCATTTCATAGACGAATTTCAAAATATTTTCCCACAATTTTGATTAATCATCGAACTATGAAATAAATTTCTGTGATGCTGCAAAACCATTTATTGAGTGATGGTGGTGATGATGGTGGGGTTATCTTTTCATCATTAGTTTTGCAGTTCTTTTATCAGAATGTTTCTGCCTGGAATGCATTGGGTTGCATTGGGCTGCTCGGAATGCATTGGTTTATCAGAATGTTTCTGATCGCAATGCATTGGATTAGAAACAAATCATACCTAAAGATCTAATACGTGTTTCTTTCGGAACACAAAAACCACCTGAATGTAGGCAAATTGCCATTTTAACTAACCTCTGTAATTCGGAGTTGAGACACGGAGGTAAGAACAAGAAAATACTCTTATTTTATTAGGAGTATTTTTTGCTCTTAATAATTTTTTTCTCCCTTAGTTGGAAAGGGAAACTTTTTCATAACGTAGAAATAAACAAAAGACTATATATATATACCAAAGCACTAGATATTGCAAAGTAGAATTTGACGAACGTTTTGAACTGCACGATTTTCACTCCCTCGAAGAAAAAAAAAACGAAATGGAATCATTGTACATTTTAATAAATATTCCGATATTATCGTAAAATACGTGGTTTACAATGATAGCTGGATTTTCATGTGCACATCAGATCCTGAAGACGCCTACACGATATCAGGATTTGATTAACGTCTCATCTTACGAATCCGATGCCAAACCGTGGACTAAGTAAGAAAGGAACACCTATAGGATTTCCAAGCTCATAGATGTTCCTTTCTCACTTAGAGCAGAGTAGATGCTAACGGAAAAAAGTATAACCGCAGGTACAATGGGACCTCGAACTTGGAAACATCAAGTTTATAGCGAGAGCGTGCCAAGCTCTCGCTATATCTACACAAATCTGACTGTGCTTACGTTGATATTTTATCCCTTAGCCCTGCTCTTCTCTAAGTGAGAAAAAAATACCTTTTAAGCTTGAAAAAAAGACGTTGTAGGATGAGACGTTAACGCTTTTCGAACATTAACAACTCTCATCTGGTTCCACTTCCTTTAACCAGCTCTGAGCCATAAGGTTTGTGACCTGGCCATTTAGTCCACTGGTTGCAAAATATTTCCACAAAATATTTCGATTATCTTAAAATTTCAGAATCTAATTCTACGCCTTAAATTTCGATGACCTGTGATGCCGTCTGAAAGGAATTTTAATGATTATGGAAGAAAGGAAAAGCATTTAAAGACTGTATTGATGTGGAATAACTGCATTATTATGTAGATGGAACCGTAAAGCATTAATGATCGATTGCTTCGTTGCTAGAACTAGTGTTATTAGTACGTTGTTAAAAGTTGAATAAAATATAAGATTTTTCTGCTGACAAGCTTGTGATCACCGTGATGAGCAAAGAAAGCAATGATACTAAAGATTCTGTATTTAAAGAAAATAGTTGATGAATAACACGTTCAGGAAAAGTTCCCCCAATAAGTAAAGGGATTTATAACAAAGGGTGTTATTTTTCTCTAAGATTCGCATGTAATTATATTATAATAATATTCAGAAATAAACTTTTTCTTAGTGTTATAGAAAGAAAGTCCTCTTATAATCGGGGCGGGGGTGGCTCAGTCGGTAGCGCGCCAGGCTCGTAATCTGTAGTTCCCAGGTTCGAGTCAAAGCTGGGTCAGCGTTGAGATTTATCTCCGCAAAATTCCCCGCCCTGCCCACGGTCAGCAGGGGACACCGATTGACTTGGAATAGGCTGCCGTCCGTCGGATGGGACGTTAAGCCGTGGCCCCGTGTGCGGAGAGCCATACCCTGTGCACGTTAAAGAACACGCTGGATGGCTTGACGGGAGGCTATCATCTGTCTCCCAACAGCTGTTCCAGTGGGTCCCCTCCCCCAACCTTCTCTGAGACTTCGGGGTCCATGTGACCTGGCCATTTAGCCCATGGTGTGCAAAAAAGTGCCGCTCGGAGGTAAAACAACCCAACCCTCTTATAATCGGAGATAAATGTTACAAAAGGAATCCTCTTATAATCAGAAATTAAAACCAAAGTAAGAGAAGGTTAAAGTGGCTACCAACGTGTTTTGCTTAACCTGTAACTAAGCAGGGGAATTTATTCAGTTCACCGAACATGTAAGGCTTCAGAGACCAAATTCTATAAAAATGAATATTGACCAGATAAAATATCAGAAATTAATGTGAGTAGTACAGTACCACTTATGCAGCATTGAATCGTAATTTTATGGTAGAAACTCTCATAAAAATTAATAAATTAATTAATGAATAATATAATAAATCAATAATGAAGCCAACAAAAATATAGGACAAAAATCAAAGTATTATTCGTAAAATGAAAAAGTTTAAATTATAATGTCACCAATATATTTTATAAATAAAACACATTCAATATTATACTATATGCTTAAAAACTGCATTTATATCTAAAATATCACTAGAATAAAACTGCTGATCTTATTAAAAAACTAACATAAACACATGTGTCGGGTCTCTCACACATCAAGGTCTCTCACACACACCTCTGTGTGCACTTAACGGTTGGATTGGGTTGTTTTACCTCTGAGCGGCACTTTTTTGCACACGATGGGCAAAATGGCCAGGTCACAAGAACCCCGAAGGATTAGAGAAGGGACCCACTGTAACAGCTGTTGGGAGACAGATGACAGCCTACCGTCAAAGCCGTTCAGCGTGTTCTTTAACGTGCACAGGGTATGGCTCTCCCGCACACGGAGCCACGGCTTAGCGTCCCATCCGACGGACGGCAGCCTTTCCAAGCCCATCGGTTCTCTACTGACCGTGGGCAGGGCGGAGAGTTTTGCGGAGATAAATCTCAACGCTGACCCAGTCGAACCTGGGAACTGCAGATTATGAGCCTGGCGCGCTACCGATTGAGCCACCCCCATCCCGTACTTAATGGTTAAAGCGTAATTAGATAGTTTACTCTGAAGTACATAATTTACTTGTATCAGATGGATGGTCACTTTTCCAAGATCGTAACTATCATGTTTGTCCACCAGAGCTGATAGCAAGATACTGTCTAGTGGATTCTGTTCAGCGAGCGATAAGATTCTAAGGTATTGGAGAGTGATTGGAGAAGACTTTTTAGGAGTGAAAAAGAAGCAAAACGAAGGAAGAGCTCTCAACACATGTCCTCTTTTAAGAGTTAACTAAGTGTAAGTAACATGACTGAAAAAACTACTAGTTCAAAGAGAGCATTGGCCCAGATTGTTTCTGTAAGAAAAGCCAATTTAAGTGGACCCGCCTTAACATTGCTTTACGCCGTTTAAACAACCGTGCCGCTGATGGATACATAAAGGAAATAAAAAAAACTTTAAAGAGAACGAAGAAGAAATGAAGCAAAAATCGATTAATCCAATCGATTATTGTGTGCTACATCCACTCGAACTGATCTCGAAGCGTTTGTGTTCCACGCCCACATTTAGGAGCCGTCATCGAGTAAACGACAAGATTAGTCTTCCCGCTGAAATAAAAGACAAGACCGCTCCAGTCGGCAGTCTGGCAGCTCGTACAGATTGTTAGTGTGTAAAGAGAGAAGAAGCCCAGATGTGTCCAAGATTATCAATATCAGCTGCCACCGCTTTTCACACTCGACTGCTTGTTCAATCCTTTTTTACTCGTGATGGGAACGAGGAAGGGAAAAAGGGAGAAGCCGAACACCGTGGAAGGAGCTCGAGTCACCTATTGATATCCGTTATTGTCTGACAGTACGTGCGTGCACACGAGAAAGGTGGTGGGGGGGGGGGGTTAACGTCAAAGTGTAATCCATTTCACGTTGCGATTTTACAAGGGAGGAACAAGAAAACATGACCAGTTGAGGAAGATGGGAAGTGAAAGTTATCGTTGCGATTTAATTACATTTCATCCTTCTCTGGGATGGAAAGTTTCTGGAAGACTGAAATATTCTGAAACCAAATGGAGAATAAGCAGGGTGGTGGTGAGATATTTTGCTTTCGAAGGCGTCCTTTTTTTTTACATTATATTAGAAAAGCGAGGCCTGATCAAAATTACAAGTATCTGAACAGTCTAAGAAGTAAGGAAGGATTTAATTGCTTTATTTCCCCTTTAGTGGCCTTTTTTGCACACAAGCACTAAATGGGTAGGCAATAATAAAGCACCCAATTGACCTCAAAGGCTCAGAATGTTAGGGAAGTGAATCCACTGGAGAATCGATAGGAAATAGATGAAAGCTCTCTATTTCTTCACAAATCTGTCCTGCACAAAGGGGGCGGGGGTGGAGATGGCTCAGTTGGGAGCGCGCAAGGCTCGTAATCTACAGTTCCCAGGTTCTAGTCCCACCTGGGCTGGCGTTGAGATTTGTCTCCTCAAAACTCCCCGCCCTACCCTCAGTCAGTAGGGGACACCGATGGGCTTGGAAAGCCTGCCGTGCGCCAGATGAGACGTTAAGCCGTTGCTCCGTGTGTTCAGGCCCCCAAGGCTCCCTAATACGGCTGATGTAATAGTAAAAATTTGAATTAAGGAAGATTTGATGGAAAATAATGGCGCACGGCGGACTTTCCAAGCCCATCGTTGTCCCTTACTGACTGAGGGCAGGGCGGGGAGTTTTAAGGATATAAATCTCAACCCTAGTCCAGGTTGAACCAAACCCTCTCTGAGCCCCTGCGGTTCTTACTACCATTCCCCAAAACCTTCTCTGAGCCCCTGCGGTTCTTACTACCATTGTGTGCAAAAAACTAATAGCCCATTGTGTGCAAAAAAATGCCGCTCAGAGGATCGGTTAGATTATTTTACCTCTGAGCGGCACTTTTCTGCACACCATGGGATAAATGGCCAGATCAAAAGGCCAAGTCTAATGGCCAGGCCACCCGAAGGTTCAGAGAAGGATGGGGGAGGGGACCCACTGAACAGATGTTGGGAGACAGATAGTAGCCTCGTGTCAAGGCCATCCAGCGTGTTCTTTAACGTGCACAGGGTATGGCTCTCCCGCATTCTGGGCCTGGCGCGCTACCGACTGAGAGACCCCTCGTACCTGGGTGTTATTAAAGAAAAATCTCCATGGAAGCACAGTTGTGAATCGAAACTAGAAATATGAAATAGCTCGCCTTGCGCTAGCCCCACTAGGAAAGGATATTGTTATGACAGATGAACGTGCTGCAGTGAGTTTATGATAAACCTGACATGAACGCTCGTGTATGCTTCTGCGAGAGATTTATTTTAGCCAACGAACTAGATCATAGAACCGATCTAAAAAATAGAAAGATAGAATTTCAATGTTAGAGTTGTGGAGATGCGAAAGAGGACGCAGTTAGTCTCAGTATATACACGATAAATGTTTAAAAAGAAGAAATATTTTACATGGTGAGTGCGCTGGAGGTTGATTAGTTCTATTAGTGTAAAACCTAATGATTTAACACAGAAAATTAGAAACTATTGCGCCTGAAATGAGGGATAAAAAGAAGGAAATTGACTATAAAAATTAAGAAGTAAACGTTGATCAATTGAGTAGACAGAGCTAGTTTTAACTGTTCTGTAGGAAAAGATTATTACTTTATGTATGATAGTACATATTTAGTTTGTTTATAAGTAATTTCATCCATGCTTTTGTAATAAATTGCATTGTTTTGTAATTTGCATTGTAAAATATACTTACTTATACCCACGCTCAGGGCTCATCCATTTTAATTTGCAGCAATATAATAGATGTCCCTTAATGTTACAGACTAGAGACTACCTTCAAGGGTATTCAGTGAAGTTGAAGTGAGCAAACGCCGACCAAGGATTATCTTCCCTTAACAACGGTCAACAGCATTTCTAAGACCAATCTCTGGAAAAAATTCGGCTTTGCAATAAATAAATAAATACCCCCTCAAGCAGCTGCTTGCCACAAAGGTCTGACAGGAGCCTGTCAGTTTATATGCCAGAGTAGAAAATCTGAGAGGACACCTCTGGTTAATACGGGGTGGGGAGTGGGTCCCGAAGGACCCACTCCCCATGGGGAAAGCACGTGCTCCGTCTCAAGACACTACATGTGCATAGCAACTAGAGGCTTGGAAAAGAGAAGGTGAAGTTTGTCTCAGGGGAGACCAGTAGGGACATGGAGTATGGGTGGTGTTAAAGGGGGTGCTGAGTGCAGCCCGGGAAGAAGGTAGGAAAATAAGTCGAAGAGAAACAGCAGCCACGGGGCTCAAAGGAGAGAGTCCCGGAGCTGGCAGACAAGCCAGCCTATATCCCTCAAGTGTGCCCTGACACGGGCACCCTCAATGGACACTGAGACCAGTTCGCCTGCTACCTCATTGATCGCTTGGGAGTCCCTGAGTTCGTTAGCGAACCCTTCTGTGAACGGGCACCTGAGGATATAGTGCCCGACATCTGCGTCTGGAGCCCCACAGCCGCAGTAACTGTGGGTAGAGATTTTAAACCTCTCCAGGTATTTGGGGAAACTCCCATGTCCTGTTAGGACCTGCGTCAAGTAGTGGTCAGAGGACATCAGGGATAGACTGACCCTTTTTAAGAATGTCTTTGTTTGAAGACCATTCTCAGTCGTATCCCAGAGCCTCTGCCACTCCTGAAAGGTACCTTGGCCAATTATAGACTTCAGGGTATTTTTAGAAGTCTCAGGTTGAGTATTATTACCTGCGGAACGGGCCAGTTGGTCGGCCCGCTCATTCCCTTCATGTCCTACATGTGCCCTGATCCAGGAGAAGGATACCTTGGGCAATCTTTGATCACCCAGGATGCACTTGATCTCATTAACTATCTGATGCCTGTTGGTTGCATCTGCAAGTGCATGCAGAGCTGCCTGGCTGTCCGTGTACAGCCTAATGTCGCTGTTCAGACCGCTGTCATTGAGGGCCCAGTTGAGGGCCTCTCTGATAGCGAGCAGCTCTGCTTGGAAGGCCGAGCCATTATTTGAAACCTTCCTCTGAAAATCATACACGTTGGCTCCTTGATTGAAGACAGTGAAGGCTAAACCCACACCGTTCTCGCTCTTGGAACCATCGGTGTATATTTCAATATTTGTACCTGATGGTAACTCCGTGGACCAGGGCACACGTAGTCTCCTTGTGGGATGTGTATCCCACTTGCGGTATTTGTCTCATATTCCTCAGGGTCATACTGGACTCCGAGGAATGTTGCTTTCTCCCTAGCCTGCGTGACTCTGAATATGGTCGCTTCTTTTCCGACCGTCAAAAATAGCGGGGGGATCCCTGCGAGCACCAGGAGGGCATCCGTAGATGTTGTCCTATAAGCCCTGGTGATCCGCAGTAAAGCCGGCCGTTGGGCAGCGAGCAGCTTTCTACACATTATGGCGTGGTTCGTCGGGCGCCACCAGGCGCCCGCACCATATGTCAGGATCCTCTCCGTTCCCCTGAGATAAATTTCTTTGAGGACCTCGCTTCTGAGTCCCCATGAGACGCGAGCCATGCGCCCTAGCTTGCACATAACGTTCGTGCATTTTGCTTTCAAGTCCTGCAGGTGTGGGATCCAGCTCATCCTCTCGTCCAGGGTGATCCCCAAGTATTTTAAAGTCGTCATGTGGCGGATGTTTTCGCCTTTTAATTTAAAGATGGGATACCTCTTCTTGAGGACGCCCTCTTTTGCAATCGTCATCGATGTTGTCTTCGCAACGCTGAACCCAAGCTTGTTGCGATGACACCAACCCTCAAGTATTTTAATTGCTGCATTGCCAGCGACCTCGAGATTTGCTCTTGAGGATGCTGTTATGGCAAGCAGCAAGTCGTCCGCATATGCCTGGAGCCAGACACCCTCGGGCATAGTCAACTCCAGAGCAGTATCAGCGACTAAGTTCCAGAGGAACGGTCCGCTGCACGACCCTTGTGGGCAGCCTCTTTCCAAGTTTCTTGAGACTGCCCCGCTAGCATGCGAATACTTGACCACCCTCTCTTGGAGGTAATTGGATACAAGCCTGAAGACGTTCCTAGGGCAGGAACTCTCCTTCAATTTTGTCAGAATCGCAGGCCACCAGACATTGTCGAACGCGCCCGTCACATCCAAAGCAATGAGAGAGGTGTGCAACTTGTGCACTCTATTTAATTGAGCGATGTCCACCACCTGTTTGATAGCAGCGGTGGTGGACTGGTCCGTCCTGAACCCAAATTGCTTGGGATTCAGGAATCCGTTCTTGTGGCAGTGGTGGTACATCCTGTTGGTCAGGAGTTTATCCAGTACCTTTCCCAACACCGGCAGCAGACATATCGGTCTGTATGATCTCGCGTCAGCCGGATCCCTACCTGCCTTGTTTAAAAGGACAAGGTCAGCCTGTTTCCAGGCGGTTGGGAAGGCTCCCAGATTCAAGCATTTGTTGAAGAGCTGGGTGAACAGGTCTTTATGTTCATTAAACACCTGAGAAACAATCTCCACCGTCAGACCATCGTAACCCGGAGCCTTGCCCCGGGCCATTTCTCTGATTACCTCTCTCACCTCCTCATCCATAAACGGGACGTCGTCCGCCGTGTCCGGCGGAATCCTGCAATTTTCCCTTAGGAGCCGATGTTCTGCATCATCAGAACTCCCGTCGTCAGTGGGAAACAAGTTGCCCATGAGCACCTGGATAGTTTCGCTAAAGGAAGAGGTCTTGGATCCATCTTCCTTGCGAACATATGCAATATCCAGAGGTTTAAAATCCCCATCCGTAGCTAGCTTATACTGTAAAGTAAAAGGGTTTCGTGCAGAGACATCACTGCAGAATTTTTGCCAGGAGGTCAGCTGTGCCTGTCGTATTGCAAGCTTATATTTTGCCTGCTCCCTCCTGTACACTTCCTCTCTGGTACTTCTTTCCCCAGTCTGACATCTTTGAAATCGCCTTCTAAGAGCTCTCACCCTTTTCCTCATAATGCTGAGCTCTGGTGTCCACCAGGGCACCGATTTTCTTCCTGCTCTGGGCTGCCCTTTGTACCCGAAGGTTGCCTCGCAGCCAGCACTTATTATCCTCGTCACCTCACTAATGATGTTATTTAGTGATTCGCAATCTTCAATATTGCAGACACTCTGGCCGATCTTCGCCAGTTCCGGTGTCACACAGTGTAAGAGCTTGCACCAGTCAGGAGCTCTACCCACCGCAAACCGTCGTGCATATTGTGGGGGAGATGTTGTTCCACCCACCTGGAACACTATGTAGTTGTGGTCGCTGTTACTGACCTTATCGCTGACACACCAATTCCGGATCATAGGAATCAACCTAGGTGTTACTAGGGTCAAGTCTATCCAGCTGCGACCTCTTGGGCCATTAAAAGTAGCTGGCGTATCTACTTCATTTAGTAATAGTAAATCAGCAGAGTTAATAAAGTCCAGAGTCATATCACCTCTGACATCTTGTCGGTTTGAGCCCCACAGGGGATGCTTCGCATTGAAGTCCCCGCCTATTATAATGTTCTTAGAATTAACGCGAGTTAGGACGTTTTGTAACTCGGTTAATAAGTCCTCAATGTTATTATTTGGAGGACAGTAGATGGAGATGGCGTGTACTAATAATCGTCCATAGCCGATCTCCACTACTACAATAGTATCCGTGTGATATGCCAGAATGGCATTCACCTTGGGGTTCAGAACGACAACTCCAGCTTTAGGCTTGGTACCTTTTATACTAAATAGCCTACTGGACAGAGGGAGCCCCCTTATGACATTCTCTGTGCAGTAGGGTTCTTGCACTAGAGCAATGTCGACTCTTTCCTCCTTTATCTCCTGGCTGAGTTGGGCCATAGCAGCCCTTGCCCCATTTAAATTAATCTGGATAAATTTTAGACTTGCCCGCGGACCACCAGGGAACCTACTTTCCATAGTCGGTGCGCCTACGCAACAACTTTATCTCACGACAGTACGACGGACACTTCGTGTCCGTCGCACTGTGGCCAATATCGTACTTGGCACCGTGCTCCTTGTTTGCCTTATTGCATACGATGCACTTCGGTTTGGGCTTTGTGCACTCCTTGTATGAGTGCTTACCCGCACACTGCGAACACCGTTGTGTCTTAAGCTCACATTCGGTCTGCTTATGCCCAAATGCATAGCATTTGTAGCATCGCAGGACTCTAATGTAATCTTTAATGTAGCACCGGGACCAGCCTACGTTAATCTTACCTACCTCTAGTAATTTCCTATGAGAGGCACTACTAGCCTCTAAAACCCAGTGGACCGTGTTGTCCACCCGGGCTTTCATCGAGAACATAGGTGTTATGTCTCCTTCTTCGTCATTCAGCCTATTCTGGCTGCGTATGACCCTCTGGAGGTCCTCGCGAGGGATGTCCTTATCCACGCCGCAAACCATGATTTTAGGCTTAAGCCTTACGGCCGATTTGGCCTCTAGAATTTCCTTGAGTGACTCGTGGCTTTCAATTGCACTTTTTAGGCTAGCCCAGTCACTCTCTGAGCTGCACTCCACTATGACTCCGTTAGCCCTCATAGGCTTAACGGTCATTACCCCCAGGTTAAGGTCTGTGGGGTTGATGTTTCCTTTCAGACTATCCCTTACTTCTAATGCTGACTTCTCTTTATTTTTAGAGAAGATCAGCAGGGTATGTCTCTGCCGTTTTTCAGGGGGAGTGGGCTTTTTAGCTACCACCGAACCGCCCTTTCCCTGTCCCTGCCCACCAACAGCCTTGGCATAGGTTGGTGGCCTCTCCTTCCTTTCAGGTGGACGTGCAGCCCGTTCCAAGATTTGTCCTCTCATGGTTGCAATCTCCAACTCCTGTTCCCAGACTATGGTGTGTAACTTACGAGCTACACCCATAATTGCCTCCCTTAACTCATTGTCAACTCTTTGTCGGAACATCTCCACCGCCAGTTCCTCCAGAAGGCCAGCCGCGTTTGCCAGCCTTCCCGAGCCCTTCTCCTTACTGCTGGGCTCTTTTCTACTATCCGGGGCCGCTTCTTTAGCCAAGCACCCTTCATTCCCGCCCTTTCCTGGGTCCTCTCCTTCTCTAGGAGGCCCATTTTCATGCTCCGTACAACCTGTGGTGGAAGGAGGAGTTTCTGGGACTTCCTCCACCACCACCTCAAGATCAGCAGCCTCCTTGGGCTTGCTGTCTTTCTTCCTAGTCCGCCGCTCACTATCGCCTGACACCAACTCCAAAGGTTTGGGTTTCATGGTGGGTTAAAATTGTTCGACCCAGACAGTCTCCACCCACATCGGAGTCCTACAAGGGGAGGCCTCAGAGTTAAATTCGTCGCTCGAGGTACCTCAGAGATACGCCCAGGTTATACCCAGACTTCGGATCTCCCCTCGGACCAGAGCATGATCCGGGCCGAGGCCCGGTACTAGTCCGGATCCCGGTCCGGACCCAGCCCCTATCGTCAAGAATCACCTCCACCCGGTTGACACCTCAACCGCCCCTGGCCCGCCCCGGTCAAGGGGCGTGACAGGGGATGCCTCACGTACCGATTGATCCGAGAGTGCCAGCTCAGACCTCCCGTTTTATTGAAGCAGAGGCCAAGGACAGTGTATTGGGATACCAGCTTACCTGTCCCTCAACTGCCAGGACCCTCCTTTCCACATTACGGGTCTCCACCCACGGTAAACAGGTGGGCCACTCATAGGTGTGGCGACCATGATATATTCTCCCCACCTCACCCATCAGGGCTCAATCCAAACCTAAACACTGGCCACCATTTCCCTATTAGATACATTGTCCAATTTGAACAATCTCGGCCAGTTTCCTCCCTTGAGTACAACTAGGAAGTAGGCCCGCGCCCCAGGGACGTCTTGAGGCGCGTATTCTGGGAAGAGTCAGTCCTAACCTCCACCCAGAAACGGAAAAATCAGAGGCGTAAAAATGGGGGAGGACGGGAGTCCCCTGTCCAAAGGACCAGGACTCCCATCCTCCCCCGTGTTAATGAAACGACCTCAGCCTAAACTCTACGAATGATCTGATTTTGAGACCAGTGAACCTAAAAAGAAAATAAAAACGGGTTGGAGAGGAGCCTGTGCCTTTCGACACAGGCCGCCTCTCCCCTTTGACAACAGACCTGTAATATCGGCTCTCCTCATAGCCACAGGCGTCTGTACGCCTTTACCTTTATAGTGTGTTCACTCATCACACTTTTCCATTTCCTAAACTTTTACTGCAGTCATTCTAAGAACCTTGACTGCAGTATTTAAAAATTTTACCCAACTTTTTCGTCCGTCTCATCAACCTTACTTCACACCTCCATTCCAATCAAACTCCCAACTTTCGTGCTGCCTTTTGCACTGTTCCAACTCTCCTGTTCCGTCTTACTCCACATCTCTTCTCTCCAATCCTCATGTCCTCTTTCACAGCCCACCTCCAGCTGTACTCAAGTAATAACATTGTTGGCCTTGCCAACTGACCACCACACCTTTGGTATTCTCCTGTGGGGTCCCAACTTTCCTCAACGCCATCCACCACATCTCTTTTCACTCTCACTCTTCCGTTCGTCTCAGTCCTTACTTGGGAACTCTTAGTCTGGCCTTTCCATCTCGGCCTGTCCGACATGAGTAACTCTGGTCGGCATAGCCCTCGACTTCATTAAGGCACGCAAGCCCCCCCACCACGACAAGGTGGTTCCCTTCGGGGGGGAATCTGAGAGGACAATTGATCTCTATGTTGCGATCTTGTGCAACCACGGCAATTCCCGGTTCCGCCTGACAGCACTACCTGGTTGAAGAAAAGCCATGACTATCTAGAGCCGGGGGCAAGGAATACGCCCTATAGGCGCACCTCAACCCCGGCCTCACATGGCAGCAGTCCTATAGAAGGAAAGCTAACCACCGGAAGAAACCTAAATTTAATCTATTCCCCGGTTTGCAAATGTGCAAGGATATAAAGATCCAAGCTCGATCGGCACCCGGGGGGGAGACTCTTAGTAGGACCAAAAAAAAAATCTGAGAGGATAGCAGGACCTCAGCAGAAAACAACACGAACATCCGGGCTCGAACCCAGGTCCCGTAGATCAGTAGCCAAGTGCGCTAAACACTCGGCCACGGAACGGCAGCGACTTTGCAATAAGGTGAATTATTAACTAGCACAAAACAGAAGTTCGATTCTGGATGATGAGAAATCGTGGCTTCCTCACTTCCTTGCTAATTCATTCATTTATCTGAATTATTATATTCTGCAGAGGAAGAAGAGTCGGTTTTCATCTGCAACATCAAATAGAGATAGGAGATGACAATCTTAGAAAACTTTGATCTGTTAAGCACTCCTGGGCTCTGGAGGATACTTAAATCTAATGGATATTCCAATAATATGCTTACGATGGAGGATGTGGATCTCACATAATTATTCTCCAGCACAGAAGGAAGGATGTTACATGGCAACATAGAAACCTTTCTATGAAACATGTTTTACAAATGGAAGCATAATAAGCATCCTTTTGATGGAATCATTTAGCTTAACCGACTTTTTCAGCCCTTATAACCTGCATCGCTTTCTGTAACCATAAGTCAAATTTAGTTCAAATTCAAAGAGTATGGATGCTCAACGGATAACGGGAAGATGACGATCAGTGCCCACATACAATGCCTTACCAAAATATTAGAGAATTGCTATGTTATATCAATGTGAATCTTAGTTAGAAGAAATTTAGCCCTACCTTTGGGTTGTTTTACCTCTGAGCGGCACTTTTTTGCACACCATGGGCTAAATGGCCAGGTCACATGGACCCCGAAGGCTCAGAGAAGGTTGGGGGAGGGGACCCAATGGAACAGCTGTTGGGAGACAGATGGTAGCCTCCCGTCAAGGCCATCCAGCGTGTTCTTTAACGTGCACAGGGTATGGCTCTCCCGCACACGGGGCCACGGCTTAACGTCCCATCCGACGGACGGCGGCCTTTCCAAGCCCATCGGTGTCCCCTACTGACCGTGGGCAGGGCGGGGAATTTTGCGGAGATAAATCTCAACGCTGACCCAGCTGGGACTCGAACCTGGGAACTACAGATTACGAGCCTGGCGCGCTACCGACTGAGCCACCCCCGCCCCTTTAGCCCTACCTGGTCTAGTGGTTAGCGTATCTGACTACTAACATCAGCAGTCATATCCTTGTGTTTGTATGTTGTATGAGAAACGAGGGCAAGCTATATAGTGCTTCTAGGTTATCTCTGTAATTTGTGTAGGAGAGTATATTCTTCCCTTTCTAAAAAATTCTATAACTTTTAAATCACGAATTTAATGGGGAAATGTAACTGGAGATGTAGATCATAATCAAATTTATATAAATCTCGATTTTTTTCAATAATATTTGTTCAGTATTTAAAGTTTTAGGGAAGCTGGAATATTTAGCAACAAATTAACTTTTATAAAAATCATTTATAATTGTGTTGCTAAAATAATTATTATGCAAACATTTAAAATGTACATTCATTTTATTTAATGGTTTTAAACAATGATTATTATTTAAGTTTTGTCTTACGACGCATTACTGTTTCGAAACAGTCTAGCTTCTATAACGGTTTAAATACTAGAGGAATATTGTTGAAAAACGAGATTTAAATACATTACATTATGGTCTTTGTCTTCAGTCACATAAGTTCATTACATGTATGTTTTAGAAATTATGAAGCTTCGAAGTTAAATTCCCATTGACATAACATGGGAATTGTGTAATATTCCTAAATAAAATAGTAGGTAATGTATTTTTCAAAGGAAGATAAAGATTTTTTATTTATTGTCATTCTTTGTTGCAATAAATTTGAAGAGAATTTCAGAGATCATTAAAGTTAAATATTAAGCTGAAAATAATATCATTTGCATTTTAGCCTTTATTTTGGCAACTTCGGTTTATTCTGAAAATCTTAATTGATTTGTAGAAATACCCGGCTATTTTCAACGGATTGTATACATCTAAAATGTTTGAAGCAAAGATTTAGATATGATTCTAAACATTATTACAATTGTCGCGATATTAGTCTACAGAGAATTTTGAAGTGCCAGAATGTCCATCTGTCCTTTCATCTGTGTCATTTTGCCGATGAAAGTATAAAAAAAAGACACATCCTTTTCCCTCGAGCTCCAAAATAAGGAGAACTAGATTAGTAGAAGATGCAAAATGCAAGTCTGCGCGAAATAAGATAGAGATGTATTGGAGGGAGATGCAGAAATGAAGCTGTGCGAGTGCAGAAAGAAAGGAATTTAGATTTCAGAAGAAATGATGACAGTAAAACTAATTTCCCTCCGTATCGTCTCGAAAACAGTTGAGTAATAATAAGACATTCGAGCATCAGCTACTTTGTCACCATGGAAACTAATTTTCAGAGATGCGGGTCTCCAGTGACAGAAATAGATTATGTTGTCATCTCGGTTTGCTTCCCCTCTCACCGATCACGTGGTATTTCTTTCGTCTTGCGCATCAAGGTGCGAAATTAGGAATCAAAGGAAGACCAATCTAATTAGAAATAGATCCACGTTTGTTTTTTTTCCATTATTATTTTTTGCTTTTCACTCTGATTTTTTTCCTAAGAGGGTAAGGACTAATATTTTCTTGCTTTTCCTCTTTTTACATCACTCTTATGTTCATTACTGAGAAGATAAAACGTTTTTTATAATAACTAATAATTTTTTGTGTATAACTTGATTGACACTTTTAGACTTAATTTCATTAATCTATCAGCTTCGTTCCTGTGAATTTCTTCAGTCAAATATTAGTCATCTTATAACATTAGATTATAATTCTCTGCTTAAAAATTTGCACAGCATAGCAGGCAGCACTTTTATCCATTTTGTACTAAAGTTACTTTATCTATCAAGGTAAAATAGTCTCATAAAAATTTCAAAAGTTTTGTAATAAATTTTGAATCTGAGGAAGAAGTTGTATTCTAAGTCTTGCAAGTGCATTTTCACAAACGAAAGAAAGGCTGAAATGTCTTCTTCTGTAGCGTGTCCGACTTGCAAGTTAAGATTATTGATTTGGGTTGGGTTGTTTTACCTCTGAGCGGCACTTTTTTGCACACCATGGGCTAAATGGCCAGGTCACATGGACACCGAAGGCTCAGAAAAGGTTGGGGGAGGGGACCCACTGGAACAGCTGTTGGGAGACAGATGGTAGCCTCCCGTCAAGGCCATCCAGCGTGTTCTTTAACGTGAACAGGGTATGGCTCTCCCGCACACGGGGCCACGGCTTAACGTCCCATCCGACGGACGGCGGCTTTTCCAAGCCCATCGGTGTCCCCTACTGACCGTGAGCAGGGCGGGGAATTTTGCGGAGATAAATCTCAACGCTGACCCAGCTGGGACTCGAACCTAGGAACTACAGATTACGAGCCTGGCGCGCTACCGACTGAGCCACCCCCGCCCCATTATTGATTTATGATGTCTAAATTTTTTTCTTGCTGTTAGCGCTCTTTCTCACTGAGATAAAGAACAACTTTTTGCTTTGAAAACTTTATAGATAATCGAAATGGTTGTTATGATATAATAGCAGTATGAGATAATTCCAGGATGACCTTCATAAATGATACAACGATGACCTTCATAAATGATACAACGATGGCCTTCATAGGCAATATAAAGAAATATAAGATCCTAAAAGAAAGGGGCGGGGACGGTGGGGGTGGCTCAGTCGGTAGCGCGCCAGGCTCGTAATCTGTAGTTCCCAGGTTCGAGTCCCAGCTGGGTCAGCGTTGAGATTTATCTCCCCAAAACTCCCCACCCTGCCTACGGTCAGTAGGGGACACCGATTGACATGGAATAGGCCGCCGTCCGTCGTATGGGACGTTAAGCCTTGGCCCCGTATGCGGGAGAGCCATACCCTGTGCACGTTAAAGAACACGTTGGATGGCCTTGATGAGAGGCTACCATCTGTCTCCTAACAGCTGTTCCAATGGGTCTCCTCCCACAATCATCTCTGAGCCTTCGGGGTCCATGTGACCTGGCCATTTAGCCCATGGTGTGCAAAAATAGGGCCGCTCAGAGGTAAAACTACCCAACCCTGAAAGAAATTTGCTAGTTTTAGAAATAAGCTAACGTACACATACACAATCCTGAACCATTGTGGGTCAGTTGTGAGAGGGCTCAGATTAAGATTCTCTCGCATCCTTGCTTCCACGAGTAGGAAGATCCACAAAGATGTGATTGTAATGAGTTGCATAAAAGAGAAAGTATAACCTTAGCGAAGTAATAATGCACCCTAGTCAGCTGCCTCTACATTTATGATGATTGCAAATAGGTTGGGTTGTTTTTCCTCTGAGCGGCACTTTTTTGCACACCATGGGCTAAATGGCCAGGTCAAAGGACCCCGAAGGCTCAGAGAAGGTTGGGGGAGGAGACCTACTAGAACAGCTATTGGGAGACAGATGGTAGCCTCCCGTCAAGGCCATCCAGCGTGTTCTTTAACGTGCACAGGGTATGGCTCTCCCGCACACGGGGCCACGGCTTAACGTCCCATCCGACGGACGGCGGCCTTTCCAAGCCGATCGGTGTCCCCTACTAACCGTGGGTAGGGCAGGGAATTTTGCGGAGATAAATCTCAACGCTGACCCAGCTGGGACTCGAACCTGGGAACTACAGATTACGAGCCTGGCGCGCTACCGACTGAGCCACCCCCGCCCCTGATTGCAAATAATCTTGCAAAGAGTTTGCATTCGTAAGTATGATCCTTTGGTCTTTTTTCACTCTCTTGTAAAAGAAGGAACACGAAGAAAAGCATACCGTGCGATGGCTCTGTGAAGTTGATGATAAACGGGCATTACAGACTTGCCTTTGGCAGTCTTTCGTCGCGAACAAAAAAAATAAATGATGAACAAGACGACGGAGATTTATTAAAAAACAAGGTCGAACGAAGCCTTCGCTTTTCGTGGTGAAGTTCTGTGAGTTTTCGGAGAAAAGAAAGTAAAATGATGAGAATCAGTAGGGGGAAAAAAGGAGCAATGACAACGTTGGTTGATCAATGGGTCTGTTGAAATGGATAATAAACAATTCGGTATTACATGTCTTTAGGAGACATTTTTCAGTCTGGAGAAATGCCTTAGGATTTGATTGCATTCTCTTTTGTTTACTTGGAAATGGTCCCAAGAGGAGTGATATAAAAAAATTGAACTGTAAATACACTGATACTGCGAGATAATGGAGCAGATAGTTCAATGGAACGATTGCTATTTACTGACTTAAAACGAGACTGTTTTCACAATGGCATAAAGTCGTATGGGTTGGGTTGTTTTACCTCTGAATGACATTCTTTTGGGGACAATGGGCTTAATGACCAGGTCACAAGGACCCCAAGGGCTCGGGGAAGGTTGGGAGAAACGTATCCGCTGGACAACTGTTAGGAGACAGACGGTAGCCTCCTGTCAAGGGCCATCAAGCGTGTTCTTGTAATGTGAACAGGGGATGGCTCTCCCATACAAGGAGACCACGGCTTAATATCCCATCCAATGGATGGTGGCCTTTCCAAACCTAACAGCGTCCCTTTTATCACCGAGGGCAGGGTGGGGATTCATCATCATCATCATCATCATCCTCAAGCAGCCATGGGCTACGGAGGTCCAACCAGACCATGCAATTTAGTTCTCCAAGCAAGTCTATCCTGAGCTACATCTACTGCATCTGGCCATTGCACACCAATTCTAACAAGGTCCTGTTTGACATTGTCTGCCCACCGCATCCTAGGTCTCCCCTTCTTTCTGAGGCCTTTAGGCACACTGTTCATAACCCTATTCGCCAATCTATAATTATTCATACGGGCAACATGACCAAACCAACGGAGTCTCTCTCTGCACAATATGCTGCTTAAAGGAGGTTGCAAACTCCTTTGTCTAACCTCATCATTAGTTACAAAGTTGAACCACCTAAATAAATCCTAAGTCAACGCTAATACAGTTGGACTCGATCCTGGGCACTGCAAATTGCGAGCCTGAGGTGATATCGATTGAGCCAATCTTCACCTATAATGTCTTGTCACTTATCATGAATGAATGAATGAATGGTAACTTAACCATCACAAGTAAACAGTTCGTACGTTATCTCTAATCGTTCTATTTTGATAATGTTTTCTGCAACATTAGAAATATTTAAAGCATGGTACTGATGGGTTATTTTACCTCTGAGCGGCACTTTTTTTGCACACCATGGGCTAAATGGCCAGGTCACAAGGACCCGGAAGGCTCAGAAAAGGTTGGCGGGGGGACCCACTGGAACAGCTGTTGGGAGACAGATGGTAGCCTCCCGTCAAGGCCATCCCAGCATGTTCTTTAACGTTCAATGACTATCCCGCATACAGTGCCACGACTTGGAAAGGCCGCCGTCTGTTGATGTCCCATCCAACGGACGGCGGCCTTTTCAAACCCATCGGTGTCTCCTACTGACCGTGGGCAGGGCGAGGAATTTTGCGGAGATAAATCTCAACACTGACCCAGGTGGGACTCGAACCGGGGAACTACAGATTACGAGCCTGGCGTGCTACCGACTGAGCCAACCCGCCCATGATACTGATGATTTTTGAAGTTAAATGCATAGAGCGATGGAAAGAGTGAATTATAATTAAATTATATATACACGAAAGTGTACTGTGAAATACTTGCCGCAATAGCTGCATCAATTGACTGTGTATCAGAAGATTAGTTGTTATTGAATGACAATTTGACTGCACCGTCCCAATAAACAGTTCGTATTTTACGTTCTAATGGTTCTAATTGAGGGAATTATAATAGGTTTTTCGGGAAAGCTGCATTTTCAAATAAATTGTTTTATGTTAAATTCTAAATTCCATTTTCTATGATGGACAAAAGAATAACTTTTTATAATGCTTTGTACAGCATTCGAAATGTTACTTAAAGCATTGCTTTACCCGCCACCCCCCTGGCGCGCGATGGAACCGTGGAACCCTGGGATCCCCCCCTGGCGCGAGCTGGTAAGAGGTCTGATGAGTCACTTCACTGTGGAAGCGAACCGAGGCAACAATGGGATAACCAGGGAGGGGGGGGGGATTGGCTGCCTAGTCTGCCGGAGAGGAGACCCTCGTTAACAAAATTAATTTATTACATTAATTTTTCTAATATTTGGGAGTAAAGTTGCATATATTGTTTTCATTAATATTCCCATGTCCATTTCGATTATATTATTTCCTTCCTTCTTGGTTGTGAAAGTCAAAACAATTATATTTTTCATCAAAAATAAAAGATCCCTGTAGGTGTCCATTACAGCTGATTGTGCCTAGTGGAACGTGATGTGTAAATCCAGCCCTGGTTAAGAAACCATCTAAAATTCCATTTGTTTCAACAAAAGATTATCGTTGTTTATGTTTTAACTTTTGAGGGAAATTCTTACGACTGGCAACGTTGCTGTTAAACGTTTCGGCTTCCAAATTTTAAATTCTTCAACGAATATTTTTAACAATCTAGATTTCGATAAATCTTATTGAGATCTCCAATGTATATTTCTATTAAAAAAATTATTGTTGAAATGAGGAGTTTTGAATGTGGCTTTCAGAACGCTTTCAGTTCACGGTTGTCTCTTTTAATGACGAACTTCCAAAGCCAATTTTATCTTTCTGTAAAGAATAATAAGAGAACTTATTAATATTAACATAAATATTAGAATTTCTCATCTTATAAAACTAAACTTGGTAAAATATTAGAAACAACCAAAAATGACACAGAAATTTAATGAAATCTCACGCTAACACAATATCTACCACATTTACAGTTAAAAATATAAACATAAAGCTTGTAAATATAAACATAAAGCTGAAATTGACAGCTTTGAGAAAAAAGTTGGAAAATTTCTTAAAAGTCCATTGGCTGAAATTTCGCAAGAAAAATCTGATTTACTTCTCACGTTCCTTAAAACGTTCGATATCTTGAATAAAAACTGCGATTACTTAGAGATAATTAAAAATTCCCTATTAATATAAATAAACCATGAATGAACCGACATTTGCTGGAGTTACTCAAACAGTTCAAAGGAGTAAAAGTAAAAAAGTTCGTAGATATGAATAAAACATGGATCGACTTAAAAGTTGTTGTTTGTTAAATTTTTTTTAACCCCTGAATTGTGGTGTTCTTGTTTACATTAACGTCATGTTAACATCACTCTAGAGTAAATTAGATCAGTTTTATTTAATAAGTGAATTTTAATGACTTTATTTTGCTCTTCCCAAAGCGTTTTCACTAACTTGATGCTTTCCCGACACTTTTTTTTTTTACTTTCAGTCATCTCATCTCTTTTTCTTGTGCATTTTGCTCACTTTTTAACTCAGCACACCAGCTCTTGTGCTCACTGCTTGTGTAAAGAGCCACAGTATTATGATTATTAGCAGAGTCATAATATTGCGGCTCTTTACATAAGCAGTGAGCAGGATAAATGTTTTTAAATTAACGAACATTGCGCCACGGTTTTCTTTACGGTTTATATGCACGTAACAAATGTAGACTAAAATGTTATCTACATTTAAAAGCGTTCACAAGAGAGAGGATTTCCATGTCATGTAAGGGATAGTAGAGGCAGCACTCTCTACTTGTTTCTCTGTCATTTACTTTAGGGCTTTTAGGTTGGGTTGTTTTACCTCTGAGCGGCACTTTTTTGCACACCATGGGCTAAATGGCCAGGTCATACGGACCCCGAAGGCTGAGAGAAGGTTGGGGGAGGGAACTCGCTGGAACACAGTTGGGAGAGAGATGGTAGCTTCCTTGTCAAAGTGTGTTCTTTAACGTGCACAGGGTATGGTTCTCCCGCACACGGAGCCACGGCTTAACCTCCCATTCGATGGACGGCGGCTTTTCCAAGCCCATCGGTGTCCCCTACTGACCGTGGGCAGGTGGGGAAATTTTGCGGAGATAAATCTCAACGCTGACCCAGCTGGGACTCGAACCTGGGAACTACAGATTACGAGCTGGCGCGCTACCGACTGAGCCACCCCCGCCCCTACTTTAGGGCACAATTAATACAAAACATCTCTGTGCAGGTCTACACAGATGTTCAGTATAAACAAATTACAAAAGGTTTTGCAAAGGAAGGATGACGTCGATTCTTATTGTTTTTTGATTATCATTACGTATCAGTAAATAGGTATACCCAAGGGAGGGGGGGAGGCTGGAGTTATAACCACCCCCACCTTAAGGGCTTGAATAACATATATTTTATAAGGAAATCCGGGAAGAGCTGAGTACGTCAAAACCCAGTAATTAAACTCAAACATGTCAGAAACTCCCCATTCTGGGGGGGGGGGGGGGGGGGTTCAGTCGGTAGCGTGCCAGGGTCGTAATCTGAAATTCCTAGGTTTGAGTCCCACCTGGGTCAGCGGTTGAGATTTAGCTCCGAAAAATTCCGATGGGCTTGGAAAAGCAGCCATCCGTCCGTCGACTGGGATATAAAGACATTCATGTGCAGACTTCATGTGCAGTAGTAGAGCCATACATTGTGCGTGTAAAGGACACGCTGGATGTCCTTCACTGGAGGCTACCATCTGTTTCTTAACAGCTGCCCAGTGGGTCCCCTCTCCCAACTTTCTATGAGCCTCAGGGTCCTTGTGACCTGGCTATTTATCCCATTATATGCCAAAGAGGGCCACTGGGAGATGAAACGATCCAGACGACCCCATTCTGAGAACGATACTGAGTAGAGTAGTATACTATATAGCTAATTCTACAGGTGGATCCTTAAGTCCTGCGGCACTTTGTTATATTACAATAACATTCTTTGTTTGCATGTCTGCTAATTTTTTTGTACCGTAAGCCCCAAAACACTGTGTTAATTCCAACAATAACATATGCTTTACTTATATCTGTTTCGTATTTTCAGATGAAGTGCGAATATGAAAGGGTTGAGTTGTTTTACCTCTGAGCGGCACTTTTTTGCACACAATGGGCTAAATGGCCAGGTCACAAGGACCCAAAGGCTCAGAGAAGGTTGGTGGGGGGGGGGACCCACTGGAACAGCTGTTGGGAGACAGATGGTAGTCTCCCGTCAAGGCCATCCAGTGTGTTCTTTAACGTGCATAGGGTATGGTTCTCCCGCACGCGGGGCCACGGCTTAACGTCCCATCCGACGGACGGCGACCTTTCCAAGCCCATCGGTGCGTGAATATGAAAGATAGCAGTCCATTTTCCATTTTAGAATGACTCGTTGCTCCAGTGCGGTTTCGTAAGAGACATCACACTCGCAAAATAGCGATTGAGATTCGAAACGAGTTTAGAGAATGTTCTGATAAAGTAGCGCCATCAAAGTCGAATTTGTATGTGTGAAAGAAGAAATCGTTTTCGCACTGGTCCATGAGAGATGTGAACTGGAGCGACAGACTAAAACTCGTGTTCGAGAAAAGCCATGCAGAATATGTCCTGAAATCATTGCAGAATATGTCCTGAAATCATTGCAGAATATGTCCTGAAGTCAACGAAATCTGCGCACATATGATCGGGTGAATTACATCATCATCATCATCATCATCATCATCATCATCATCATCATCATCATCATCATCATCATCAAGCAGCCATGGGCTACGGAGGTCCAACCAGACCGTGCAATTTAGTTCTCCAAGCAAGTCTATCCTGAGCTACATCTACTGCATCTGGCCACTGCACACCAATTCTAACAAGGTCCTGTTTGACATTGTCTGCCCACCGCATCCTAGGTCTCCCCTTCTTCCTGAGGCCTTCAGGCACACTGTTCATAACCCTATTCGCCAATCTATAATTACTCATACGGGCAACATGGCCAAACCAACGGAGTCTCTCTCTGCACAATATGCTGCTTAAAGGAGGTTGCACACTCCTTTGCCTAACCTCATCATTAGTTACAAAGTTGAACCACCTAATGCCCAAGATACTGCGTAAGCATCTGGAATCAAAGGCATCTAGTTTCCTGTTATCTTGTTTACAAAGTGTCCAAGTTTCACTACCATAACTAACCCTAGAAAGAACCAAACTATTATACAGTCTAATTTTAGTCTTTAGGTGTATATTTCTCCACACTCTCCATAGATTCTTAAAAGTCCCGACAGCAATCCCTATTCGTCTGTTAATCTCATGCCGCACATCACCATTAT
The DNA here is from genome assembly GCA_038380435.1 of Ryuthela nishihirai. Taxonomy (NCBI): domain Eukaryota; kingdom Metazoa; phylum Arthropoda; class Arachnida; order Araneae; family Heptathelidae; genus Ryuthela; species Ryuthela nishihirai. The sequence continues at coordinate 92,604,284 of JAWZYU010000005.1, read as the reverse complement.
TTGTTACATAGCTCCCAAGATAATTAAACTGTGACACCTGCTCAAGACTGCAACCATTCAGATTAACTGAATCACAGCCTGCCTGACCAATTTTCATCACTTTAGTTTTCTCTCTGTTTATAACCAAACCTACTCTACTACCAGTCTCATCAACAGCTCGAATGAAAGAGTTCATCTCATCAACATCATTTGCCAGAAGGGCTAAATCATCAGCATAATCTAAATCAGAAATTTTTGTATCTCCAGCCCATTTAAGGCCAAAATCTTTCCCTTGAAGTTAATTTCGCATAACATAATCAATAACCAAGCTAAAGAGAAAAGGAGAGAAAATGCACCCTTGTCGAACACCAGAAGTAATGCTAAACCAATTGCTACAAGCCATACCAACTCTCACACATGACTCAGTGTTATTATAGAGAGCCTTCATTATGTTAACTAACTTGTCTGGTATACCATATGATTTCACAATCAACCACAAATTATGACGATCAACAGAGTCGAAAGCCTTTTTGAAATCAACAAAGCTAGCAACCAAAGGTTTCTGAAACTCTAAACATTTCTCAAGAATCTGCCTAAGTGAAAATATCTGATCCACACATCCCCTACCACTTCTAAATCCACATTGCTCATCACGCAATTGACTGTCAACCAGATTCTTAATTCTATTAAGCACAATCATGGAAAGAACTTTACCTGGAAGAGAGAGTAGGCTAATACCCCTATAGTTATCACAAGAACTGCAATCACCTTTTTTGAAAATAGGGATAACAATAGCTCTGGTAAAATCCTTAGGAACCATGCCTTTATCATAAAAGATATTCAGAATTTGAGTCATCCAAGTGGTAACCGAAACATTTCCAGCTCTAAGCATTTCTGTAGTAATTTCATCTACCCCTGGGGATTTATGAAGTTTAAGTTTAGAAACGGCCAAAATAACTTCAGATTGTGTTATAGGGCCAACATTAAAGCCACCAATGCATCTATCATCATTGCAAACAATGGGAATAGAACTAACTGCATTGTTTAGAACATCACTGAAATGCTCAGCCCACCTAGCCATGACAGAATCCTCACCTTCTATAACCTTACCTTGTTTATCCTTCAATCCCTGTATACCTGTCCGTTTTCTACCACACAAAACATTAACTATCTGGTACAGCTCTCTGCTGTTGTGCTGTCTAACTGCTTCCTCGGCTTTGTCAGCCAAACCATCAAGCCAAAGATTCTTATCAGCAGCTAACTGATCCTTTAGAAGTTTATTAAGGTCTCTGTAATGCTTTCTATTAGGACTAGTAGGGTATTGATTAAGGACATTCCTGCAGTTCTTCCTTTCCGAAATAAGCTCAAGTGCCTTATCACTCAGATAATTCTGACTCTTCTGCTCCTTTTTTCCTAAAAGAGTACTGTTAGTGTCCAAAAAAGCCTGTTTAAAATGATCCCATTCTTCCTCAACTTCAGTAGTAAGCATATCATGACTGTCATAATGACTAAGTAACCTATCATGGTAAGCTTTGGCTATAACTGGGTCTTTCAGAGCTTCAGTATTAAAAGTAAATTTTTTAACCCTAGCACAACACTTTTTAAGTTTAAGTTGCAAGACACTTTTAACTAGGTAATGGTCAGATCCAATTTCAGCTCCCCTATATGCCCTGGTATTTCTAACAGAACTAGCCCATTTGCTGTTAATTAATATATAATCAATCATATTCCTATGCAGCCCATCAGGTGAAACCCATGTGTACTTATGTATGTCGCGGTGTTTGTAATATGTGTTAGTTATTCTGAAACCATTGAGTTTACTTACCTGTAGGAGACGTTGCCCATTGCCATTGCAGCTACCAATACCAAAAGGGCCAATCACCCCTCCCCAAAGGTCAGAGTCAGCACCAGCTTTGGCATTGAAGTCACCAAGAACAAGGGTAATATCTCCTTTCTTGACACAATTCAAAATATCCTGAAGTTGTTCATAAAACCTATCCTTCTCATCCTCATCGGCATCCTCAGTGGGGGCATAACAGCAGATAACATTCAGGTCTTTAACGCTTGTCTGAAATTTTGCTGTAAGAAACCTTTCATTAATGCACTCATATCCTAGAAGAGCATCACTAGCGTGTCTGGTGAGAAGCAGTCCTACGCCTTGGTGATGCTTATTGTCGTCCCTCCCTGAATAGAGAAATTTAAGATTATTTTTAAGAATCTGACCTTTATCTGTCCATCTGGTCTCTTGCAAGCCGAGAATATCTAAATTATAATGGTGGAATTCTTGTGTGAGGACATCAAGAGAAAAAGCTCTGTGCAGAGTCCTCACATTTCAACTACCTATGGAGAGAAAATGGTTAGTGGGATGTTTAAAGAAACTATGTTTATTGAGAGAGGGAATGCCGACAATATCAAACAGCCCCCTAATCGCAGACATGGGGCAAAGACCCGTTCCCCCACCACTAAAGGCTGAAGCCATCTACACTGGAAGACTTTCTCCAATGTAGAATTTGACGATGCCAATAGAAGCAAAGAGTTCAGGTGCCTGCGATGACCTCTGCTCAGGATTATCCACCAGCTGATAAACATATCCTGTGAATCTATTCCCTTGGGGCTGTCAACCCACAAACAAACAGAAAACACAGCGGAAGATTTTCCCTCCACAGAAGCCCACCAGTGCAGCAAAATCAGGATCCATAATCAAGCTCAGAGCAATATATCTGTCCAGTCCAGTGGGTTTATATGGTCAGCACCAGGACCCTGTGTGGTTGACCACTCCTCAGCAGGGTAGAAAAAAAAAGAAAAGTAGCCATAGTTGTCCAGATCAGTAGGCCACACTAATCTGGCAGCCCTCCCCTTCCGTTCACTTCCACAAGAGAGTATCTCTTTTGAAAGGTACTAACGGTCTGCACCACGAGAAGGCGGGGTCGGACATTAGGTGCTAGGCCTGGCCGGTTCTATGCATCATCACAGGGGATTGGTGCATAGCTCTCCTTTTAGTGACTACCTAGCTCTATTTACAGACCGGGTGAATTACATATGAGATAAACAATTTTACATCTTGTTGTGATAGACCATAGAACTGAGTCCATAGAAGCCAATTATGAGTTGTAAGAAGCAGACAAATTGCCGTCGGTCGAGTAGTGGCCCCTTTCTCACCGAGGGAAGAACAGAAATATCACGAGAAAAATAAAATAGCGCAAGTTAATATACTTCTAAAATGGTTGACGATATTTTTTTTATATCCGATAGCGCCAATGTTTGGTAATGGTAAAAGTACAGAATTTTTAAAGACCAATTCGATAGTGCTTGATCGCTTGCTTAATATTTTCGAATTGTCAAATGACAATTTTTTTTGTTAAATGTGCCAGATTTTAAAGTTTGTCGCAACTCATTAAGCCCAGTAATCATATTATATTTTCATTTCATTATTTTATTTTTTTGAGAGGGAGGATGATTTTGGAGAGACCAAACCATTACTTTGCTTAATACCACGAAGATAGGAAACTGGATACCAAATTCTATGGTCCTAACTCTAAGAGTATTCGAGAAATTCTGAAATAATTCACCATCACCGAATTCGGTGATGGTGAATTTTAAAAGTTTAAGGGAAAGCTCTCCCCTTTATTTCCCGGGAGAGGGGAAGAATTTGTGTTGACTAAAATTTTATGTTGCTTTTAGTTATAGATAATGGAAGATCTGTATGGAATTTTGTGGCTCTAGCTCTTACCGCTGAGGAGCATTACTATGGGTTCAAACCATTTCAATTGCTTTAAGTTACGAAGAGAGAAGAAAGCTGTATACTGAATTTGATGGTCCTACTGCTTACCTTGGTTAGTAGCTTGTAGATTTAAAATGGCCTACCTGATAAGTTAGTTAATATAATCATGGCTCTTTATATATAATATTGAGTGGTATTAGAGACCTAGATCTCGACTGGCATAGTGGTTAGGGAGCTAGCGACTGTGTCAAGCAACCGAAAACTTGTTGTATTTGCTTTAACTGAAAGAGTGATCAGCAGGGACTTCGGTCTTTGTGTGAGAATCCTGTACAAACTAGGAATAGTTTCTAGGACCTTTTTTTTCTCTCCTATATGTTCCGATTCAAAGGAATATTACGGCTTGTAGTGTTTAACATTTCTACTGGTAATTCGTCACCTTTTCTCTTGAGTTTGATTATAGGTTATGTTATGCAAAATTCCCTGCAATGGGAAGATTTTGGCTTTACATGGTCTGGAGGTTTTAAATTTTACTGATATAGAATACACTGATGGTTTGACCCATTTGGTAAATAATGTTGAGGAGATGGATTCTTTCATAGAGCTGTTGATGAAGCTGACAATAGATTAAGTTTGGTAATAAACAGAGTGAAAATGAAAGTGGCGAAAATTAGTCAGGCTGAGTGGTTAGCGCGCTTGGCTACTGATCTAAGGGACTTGGGTTCGAGTCCCGGGTAAGGCATGGCTGTTTGTGTCGTTTTTCTGCTGAGGACCTGCCATCCTCTCAGACCTTCTACTATGGCATATGAACTGACAGGCTCCTGTCAGACCTCTGTGGCAAGCAGCTGCTTGAGGGGGTATTTATTTATTATTTATCTATAATTAGTTAGGTGCTACAGTTGTTTTGAAATAATGTAAGTAAGGTGGTACCCTTCAGCTGAGTAAGTAATGGTGGTATCATTGAGCAAAGTGGGGCGGGGGTAGCTCAGTCGGTAGCGCGCCAGGCTCGTAATCTGTAGTTCTCAGGTTCGAGTCCCAGCTGGGTCAGCGTTGAGATTTACCTCCGCAAAATTTCCCCGCCCTGCCCATGGTCAGTAGGGGACACCGATGGGCTTGAAAAGGCCGCCGTCCGTCGGATGGGACGTTAAGCCGTGGCCCCGTGTGCGGGAGAGCCATACCCTGTGCACGTTAAAGAACACGCTGGATGGCCTTGACGGGAGGCTACCATCTGTCTCCCAACATCTGTTCCAGTGGGTCCCCTCACCCAACCTTCTCTGAGCCTTCGGGGGTCCATGTGACCTGGCCATTTAGCCCATGGTGTGCAAAAAAGTGCCGCTCAGAGGTAAAACAACCCAACCCATTGAGCAAAGTGTTTCAGTTAAATTATTTCAGAAATTGTGCAAAAGACTCGGTGATGTGAGATATGAGATAAAACAGAAGGATAGGGAGATGCTTCTGGGACATTTAAGAATCTGTGAACAATGTGGAAAAATGATTGTGTATACCTAAATATTAAAATTAGGCTATGTAATTGTTTGGTTCTTCATAAGTTTGCTATGATAGTGAAATATAGATCATTTCTAAACAAGATAACTGGAAATTTGATGCCTTTGATTCTAGAGTCTTAAGCAGCATCTTGAGCATTAGGTTGTTTGATTTTATGTACAATGATGAGGCTAGTTAGACGAAGTAACCATCTCTGAGCAGCATTTTACGCAGAGACGGGCGAATAGTGTTATGAACATTGGGACCAAAGGTCTGAGAAAATAAGGGAGACCTAGGATGTCGTGGGTAGACAATGTACCACAGGATCGTAGAAATGGACTGCAATGGCCTAATGTAACAGCTGTAGCTCACGATAGACGTGCTTGGAGGGCTAAATTACTAATCTGCTTGGATTTTTATAATCCATGCTCTTGAGGAGACATATTATATATAACGCTTAGGGAATTCTAGTTCAAACAGGCAAATTGATTTAGAGAGATGATTGACAAACTATCCGAATTATATTTTTTTAATTATATATACACCGAAGAGCCAAAACATTATGACCACCTGCCGAATATCATGTTGGTCCACAACGTGCCGCCAAAACAGCTCTTACCCGGCGAGGTTTGGACGCTACAAGATTTCTAAAGGTGTCTTGTAGTATCAGGTACCAAGACGTTACCAGCAGATCCTTTAACTCTTGTAAGTTAAGTGGTTGAGCCGCCGCAGATCGGATATGCTGTTCCAACACAAACCATAGATGCTCGATTGGATTGATGTCTGGAGAATTTGGAGACCAAGGCACTACCTGGAAGTCTTCCTCATGTTCCCCGAAACCATTCTCGAACAATTCGGGCAGTGTGGCATGGCGCATTATCCTGCTGAAAGAAGGCACTACTGGAGGGATATACCGTTGCCATGAAAGGATGTACCTGATCAACAATGACGTTTAGATAAGTGGAATACGTCATAGTTTTCTGCACATAAATGACGGGACCCAGGGTTTCCCAGCAGAACATTTGCCCAAAGTATTACACTTCATCCACCAGCTTGTTTTAGTCCCATGGTGCATCCTGGTGCCAACACTTCCCCAGATAAACGACGCACACGTACCCGGCCGTCCACATGGTGCAAAAGGAAATGAGATTCATCGTACCAGACTGCCTTCTTCCAATGATTCAAGGTCCAATTTTGATGCTCTCATGCCCATTGTAGGCGCTTCCGACAGTGAACCGAGGTTAGCATGGGCACTCGGAGCGGCCTGTGGCTACATAGCCCCATTTTCAGTAGGGTTCGATGTGCTGTGTGTTGTAACACATTACTCCCGTCACCAGCATTTTAAATTACAGGCGAGTTGCACCACAATATTCATTATGATGGCTCGTACGGGAAAGCTTTCGCTCACCTCTAGCATCGATGAGCCGTGGTCGTCCACAACTTGCCAGTGGTTCATGGTTTTTCCCTCCTCAGATCACTTTTTGAAAGTACTAACCACGGCTGCCCGTGAGCACCCCACAAGCCTTGCAATCTCGGAAATGTTCTGTCTCAGTCGTCTGGACAGCATTTGTCAAACTTTTACTTAAGTCCGCTGCCTTTCCCATCTGAAGAACAAGAATAACACTTTTAACAAAGCTCAGTATCAGGTGTTATTTATACCGTTTCATGACCTTCAAACGCGCCGTTGTTTTCCTGCAGTTGCTTCGATTTGCATAAAAACACGCTGGTCATAATGTTTTGGCTCTTCTATGTATATTTTCGTCTCTATCTCAGCTCATGAGCTTGAGACAGGACGTAATATTTGCAATTATGATAGCGAAGAAAAGAAAATTATAGTCGTGGTTTATATATTTTATAAGCATTGTCTATAATATATATTTATAGAAATATGCTATTTTCCAACTATACAAATATGCTATATATAAATATACAAATATGCTATACAACTATACAAAGACTTATATAAACATGCTATTTTAGTTATTTTCTGAGCACTTTATGAGTTGTTGTTGTATTGTTTTACCTCTGAGAAGTATTTTTTTGCACAAAATGGGCTAAATGACCAGGTCATAAAGACCCCGAGGGATCGGAGAAGGTTGATGGGAACAGACCCATTTGACAGCTGTTAAGAGATAGGTGGTAGCCTCCCATCATGGTCGTCCAGCGTGTTCATTAAGGTGCAATGTGTATGGCTCTCCCTCACAAGGAACGACCGCTCTCCAAGCCCATCAGTATGCTTTACTAATCGAGAGCATGAGGACAATTTATATCAGAGAAAGAATCCTCATTCTCAGTTCTAAAATTTGTCCGAACTGAAATATTCAAAATAAAATTTCTCGTGATTTTTTTTCGGAATTGTTAACATTACACCAGCAATGTTATTTCGAATAATCACGATTCTACTGTACTTAAAAAAAGACAATTTTAAAGAAGTTAGAGCGGGTTTTTTTTTTCACTTTTATTCTTCGAAAGAAATCTTCAACTATTTCAGTTTACTACATTTCAGCCTTGTTTCGTGGAACACAAAATAGAACAACAGCGCCGACGAATTTCGAAGCTATTCTGAGCTCGAGTAACATGATCTAAATGCCACGCGAGATGCGTACGAATGTTATCGCTTTTCTAGTCAAAGTAACAACCGTGAAACCACGCGCAGTATACAACGATGGTGCAACACGTGAAGCTGCATCTTCTATTAGTTTTTTTTTCTTTCTCCTCCGCTCTTGCATCGCTCCCATTTTTTATGACTTTCTTCAACATTCAAATGGCGGGGCCAGTCTGCATGCAAACGACATGCTTACATAAGCAACACGGTCGACAAAAGGCAATGTTTCAGGAATATCTGGCCATCATTGCTTGGCAGAAACGTTCTTTTCTGTTTCGCCATTCTCTGCTCTTCGATTTGTGTATGCAGTCGTAAGAGAGTAGGACAACACAAAAATGATCTTGGATGATGATGTCGCTTGCGTCGTCACAGGGAGAGATATTATTAATTGCGACATCTCCTAATGGAAGATGTATTTCCCATGAAACGATATCTTGTCTATTTTTTTTTTTGAATAATGGCATGCGACGAAATGCGAAGCGATGTGAAATCAACTTTGAAAGAGTTCTGATTTGTGGATCTTTTTTTTAAAGGGACACCTTTTGTTACAAAAAAAAGAACATGATTTAGAAACCACTCCACTTTGCATAATAGCTGATGTTACTCGATAAACGCTTTAAGATGACGTTTTTGCTCGTGTTTAGCTTTGCATGTAACTTTGAATTTTTTACTTGCTTAACAATGTTCGTAATATCTGATTCCAGGTCATATTCATTTTTTCCCTTAATGGCTTCCACGTTTAACAAGTAATTTAAAATTCAATGTTCTTCTTGAATCTGCAACTGACGGTTTATGCTATTCATCATTCTTTTTTGGTAAATAATTTTCATCCAATCAACATCATGACTCAAATCAATGTTAAGGGCGAAATATTTTTTCTTCTTAAATGGATTCCAGAAGCTAAACTAATTGCTAACTCTCAGATACCTTATTAATCACTAGGTTAATAAGGACATTTATGTTGGCCTTTATTAATCACTCCTTTTACTGTATATAATATATATAGAGTTGTATTGGATTGGATTGTTTTACCTCTGAGCGGCACTTTTTTGCACACCATGGGCTAAATGGCCAGGTCACATGGACCCCCGAAGGCTCAGAGAAGGTTGGGGGAGGGGACCCACTGGAACAGCTGTTGGGAGACAGATGGTAGCCTCCCGTCAAGGCCATCCAGCGTGTTCCTTAGCGTGCACAGGGTATGGCTCTCCCACACACGGGGCCACGGCTTAACGTCCCATCCGACGGACGGCGGCATTTACCAAGCCCATCGGTGTCCCCTACTGACCGTGGCAGGGCGGGGAATTTTGCGGAGATAAATCTCAACGCTGACCCAGCTGGGACTCGAACCTGGGAACTACAGATTACGAGCCTGGCGCGCTACCGACTGAGCCACCCCCGCCCCTAACAAGAGAGTAACAGAGCGAGTTACACCGTGTATGGCAAGAAGTGGAATACAGATTGGACACATGCAGAGTCACGAAAGATCACGAAATGACGTCATTTTCAAGCCCATCGGTGTATGGCCCCCCTTCCTCACGGCGGGGAGAAAGAATTAGTGGAGATAAATCTCAACAGAGGCAAATTGGGACTCGAACCTGGGAACTGCAGATTACGAGCCTGACGTGCTACCAAATGAGTCACTTCCCCAACGCCCCCTTACTACCACCACCACCACCAAGGATAATTTATTTTCAAATAATTCAATCTGTCAGCGCATTTGACTCCATACTGCTTTTTTTTTTACTTATCGAACATTAATTTTAGCAAACTACATATATATTGATAGCAAATTACACTGCTCGACATAGAAAATGTCATACATACAGGAAGTATTTGTCGGAGCGTCATGCAAATAAGTGGTAATGTATAGATAGTCGGGTTATGTAAATGAGTGCAGTTGCGAACCAATCACGTGATAGGTGAGGGAGATAACAGGACAAAATTTCTCGGCATAGCTAAGTCTGGTCGTCTTCACCTCGGCGTGTGGAACACTGCATTGGAGTGATCTCTGTTGGAAAGATCTCTGTTGCGTGTAAGGAGAGAGAATGTCTGGGCGACGTCATCAGAAATCTTACCATTACACGGACACCTTTACCAGAGGCTTCATCATAGGGCTACGTACAGCTGGTTGGTCCCTGCGTCGCATCGGGATGCAACAACTGTTGTCTGAATTTGGCAACAGTACTTGGAGGAAGGTAATGTGCTTCGCTATAGTGGGACTGGTGCACGTAGGCAGACGTCCGAATGCCTCGATCGCAGCATTCGACGACAAGCCGTAGCTGCCCCACAATTCACAGTAGAAGACATTCGATGCAGTGTACAAGCAGCTACCGACATCCCTGTGTCGATACGGACTGTGAATCGCAGATTGGCTGAGACAGGTTTGTGTTCTCACCAGCCATTGCGATGACTGCCACTCACCGGAGCACATTGTTGCGCAAGGTTGCAGTGGTGTCGTACCAGACATGCGGCGGGATGAATGGAACCGTGTCGTATTCAGGGACGAGTCTTGCCTCTGTTTCAGCTCCTCCAACTGTTCAGATGATCGCTGATTGAGAGTCTGGAGACAACATGGTCACTGGGCTGATCTTGCTGCCATCCGTGAGCATCATATGGCCCCTCAGCTTGGTGTCATGGTTTAGGGCACTATCAGTTTCAACAATTGTTCACCACTCGTACACATAATAGGTACAATGACAGCACAACGATATAGCGATGAGGTGATGCAGCCGTTTCGTTGCCGAATCTCCATGGTATCCCTAATGCCAGTTTCAACACGATAACGCCCATTTGCACACTGCCAACGTCACAGATAGTGCCACATGGTGTCCAGGTGCTGCCTTGGCCAGTGCGTGTGAAATGTCATTGGCAGATGACTTCACGCCTCTGCATGACCTCCTCGCAATGTCGATGAATTATGGTCATATGTCAACGACGCATGGCCCACAATACCTCAACACATCATCCAGGGACTTTTCACTCAATGTCACGCCGTTTTGCCTAATGTTTAGCCCAGCATGGCGATCATATGACTTACTGACTCAGGCCACATTATATTGTCTCCTCGCCCATCGCATTCATGTAATCCCTCAGAAATTAATTCACTTCTTTCCCACCTACTTGTCTACATGTATGGTAAGTTTCGTCTCATTCCGTGCATTCCTTCGTAGTGTGGAATTTTCTATGTCGAGCAGTATAATTTCAAACACCGAAATTTCTTAAGATTATAAACCTTAAGCACTGAGTTTGAGGTGAACTACTAAGACGTTGACCTATCACTTTCCTAAAGTCGGAACTACATTTTAATTTATCTGTTCCTGGGACACCATTTAGATCAGTCGTTTGCGATACGACTTTTCTCCTCCTTATGTATATAATCTGAATAACATGGCTACGCCCCAAATATAAGTAAAAAACATGCTCAATATCTCCAAATATTAACATGCTCAAGTTAAACGTGTTCTACTCCTTCCTTTGATCAGCCCTTTAGCACCTCCATTTTCATTTCAATACGTGTCTTTCCATCGCTTTCTCTTCCCCCTCTCTATCCTTTCCCCCTCAAAACAAACAGACAAGCACGTACAACACATTCACCAATGTTACATGCAAAAGACTACAAAAGATTGTTTACCGCGTTACAGGAAATAAAGTGTTAGCTCACTGTGCGTTGTTACTGCTTTGATCACTGTTGGCAAGCTGACTTTACAAGGGAGCTAAACAAGCTCGCCTCTGTGGCTTTACGAACAAACAAGGTTAATGAGGTGCGACTCTCATGTTTACTAACTACGAGTGTCTCATGTGATATTCATGACAGTGTCGTCGTCGGCGTTTCCCGTCATGCTTCTGCCTCCATCCTCCCACTCCCTCCTCCTCATCTCTCGATACATTAAATGTCCATCTGATGTCCTTTTGCTCTCTGTTATCTCTTCCCTCTGTTCTTTGCATCTACGCACGTGTGCTGACCAATTACTGCCCTTCTGGTTGATGCGTCCGTAACAGGTTGTCTGCCAGAATAATTCTTGTGTGCCTTCAGGATCTCGTTACAACTTACCATGTGTACTTACGCGGTAACTTTGCCTTTTATTTTGCTTTATACAAACACTAAGTTTTTTCCGACTTGTTCCTTGAGTATTATTATTGAATATAATTCTGTTCTGCAAAACTAGAACTCTAGATTAAATTTATTTCGTATTGTTCTCGAGCGCTTTTCTCTCTCTCTGTTGATTCCATTCTTTCCTTTTAGTTTTTTTTTTTCATTGTTGGTAATTTGGAATTCTGGCATGGCATAAACGAAAACAAAAAATGCCCCAAAGGTTACTACAAAACTTGCAATATCGGTTGAGAACACTTACGAGTTCAATTTAATGAAAACTTCGTAGGTTTTGCTCATGAAATATGGAGTAGGTAGCTGAAAAATCTGTTTCGGAGACCTGGAACTCAGGTTTGTTGAATCCAGTTAACAGAATATATTTTCTATTAAATATAATTGCATCGTTTGACTCTGTGCAATGCTATGCAAACCGGGATTGTTTGGATTGGATTGTTTTACCTCTGAGCGGCACTTTTTTGCACACCATGGGCTAAATGGCCAAGCCACAAGGACCCCCGAAGGCTCAGAGAAGGTTGGGGGAGGGGACCCACTGGAACAGCTGTTGGGAGACAGATGGTAGCCTCCCGTCAAGGCCATCCAGCGTGTTCTTTAACGTGTACAGGGTATGGCTCTCCCGCACACGGGCCACGGCTTAACGTCCCATCCGACGGACGGCGGCCTTTTCAAGCCCATCGGTGTCCCCTACTGACCGTGGGCAGGGCGGGATGCAAACCGGAAAACCTTAATAGTTTTATCACATTAGGAAATCCAAGACTGTTTTTTACGCTTTTCTGTAATTTGAGAGAATAATTCCAACTAAATTGTTTTGATAATGATATTTAATTATGTATGCATCATTCGTCATGATTTAAAACATTCGTAGTGTTAATTATAACTGCAGTTCTGGAATCTGAATTTTCTTCTACGAAAAGGATGTTGATATTTAGGATTTTATTCAAAGTTGCAAAGTTTATAGGCTAAATGTGATAATTCTTACAGCTATGGAAATATTAAATCGTATTGCAATTACAAGTTCAAAAACAATTGCAATAATCAAAAAATATCTAATTTGATTTCAATTGCTGTAAATAAAACTTTGCTTCCTACTGGATGAATGTCTTTGACTTCTGTGTGGTTATTTTGGGTTGCTTTATCTCTGAGCTACTCGCTTTTCACACACAATGGGTTAGTGGAATTAATTGGAAATTTGAATGGATTAATGGAAATTAAATTTTCACACACAATGGGTTTAATTTAAGGACCAATCACACACAATGGATTAAATGGCCAGGTCACAAGGGCCTTGAATGTTCAGAAGGTTAGGGGTTGGTTTGGGTTGTTTTACCTCTGAGCGGCACTTTTTTGCACACCATGAGCTAAATGGCCAGGTCACATGGACCCCGAAGGCTCAGAGAAGGTTGGGGGAGGGGACCCACTGGAACAGCTGTTGGGAGACAGATGGTAGCCTCCCGTCAAGGCCATCCAGCGTGTTCTTTAACGTGCACAGGGTATGGCTCTCCCACACACGGGGCCACGGCTTAACGTCCCATCCGACGGACGGCGGCCTTTCCAAGCCCATCGGTGTCCCCTACTGACCGTGGGAAGGGCGGGGAATTTTGCGGAGATAAATCTCAACGCTGACCCAGCTGGGACTCGAACCTGGGAACTACAGATTACGAGCCTGGCGCGCTACCGACTGAGCCACCCCCGCCCCAAGGTTAGGGGAGTGGACCCACTAGAACAGCTTTTGGGAAACAGATGGCGTATTCTTTAATGTGGACAGGGTATGGCTCTCCTGCACATGGCACCACGGATTAAAATCCCATCCGACGAACGGCAGCCTTTTCAAACCCATCGGTGTCCTCTACGGACCGTGTGCAGAGCGGAGAGTTTTGCGGAGATCAGAGGGAAGGTAAAGGGAATTAACTGTTACAGCGATTAGAAGACGAGAAAAAGTTTCACATGGAAGACATCCAACGTAATAATTATTCAACGTGCACAGGATATGGCTCTATTGCACCTGGAGACACGGATTAACATCCCATCCGATGGACGGCGACTTTCTAAGCCCATCAGTGATCTCTTTCTCATGGAGTGAAGAGAGAAAGTTACCGGAGAAAATCTCAATGTAGACCCAGTGGGGATTGGAACATTGAAATGTGAAGTTGTGAGAAACACCCATTTCTTTTGGCTGTAATGATAACGAATATAAACATTTTCGGATAGGATTTATTTCTTTATTTCTACCTGAGGGAGGAGCTGCAAGTGGGAGACTGATTTTGACCTACTATTATGATTTTAAAGATTTTGTATTGAAAAGAATTTTGAGCAGTGGCATACTATAAATGACTGATACGGTGACAAATACTCTATTGAACGTATGTGGTCCCAGGTACCTTATGGGACAAAGAAAACAGAAATAATCCTTACCCAAGATTCCAAGTGATCATAAACTCTAAACCATTTGCACTTACCATAAACGTATTGCATTACTTCAAACTCCTAATATCTTTATTTTTCAGGAATGTAATCACCCTTTTCGTTTAAATTTAGCTTCCTGTACATTTTTCGCGACCTTACAGAACTTTCTTATTGATAATGAATTAGATTCCAGACATGTCTGAAGACATAAGAAGAAAAGCCCGAATCAGAAGAAGAGTTGACCTCTAATGAGAGAGAGTAAACTCTTTTCTGATTAGGGGTCAACTCTTTTTCCTACCTTCGATAACTATCCTTGTAGAGATATCATACAGGAAGCAAGATTCTGAAAGAGAGATTGAAGGAGAAAGAAATGACAAGTGATGGTTATGAAGAGCAAGAGAGAGACGGAGAGAGACAGGCAGAGGAAATGGAGGCACCCCTGTGTGAGACCATGTCTAATCTGTCTTTTTACTTGGAAACCAAAGTCATCCTTCGAAGGAGACTTGTCTGTTGTCTGTCAGGAGATCACGAAGTAATGAAGCATTACTCCATCATCCGGAGCTTAATGATGTGTTTGTTCTTGGGAAGGGAGGAGCGGGAGGAGAAGAAGGGGGAGGAAGAAGAGGAAGAAGAGGGAAGAGTTCTTCTTCACTGGAAGTTTGGTGCTAATGGAAAACAGACCCAGGCGAAGTACATCGGAGAAAGTTTCTGGAGTTCCTAATTTACCTCGTGCAACATAAATCAAGAAGAGAAAATTAAGACACACTTTCTTCAGCGCCATCTGCTGGCAGAATGAGTTGTCTTTCCTCCGAGTTTTGACTTGTTTCTTCTCTTCGGTTCTTTGACGTTTTCGTTCGAAGAACGTAATTGGCTTTGATGTAAGAAGGGATTCGACAAAGGTGGCTGCAGAGGAATTGGTGAAATTCGACTGAATTCAAGATGCAGGTATCGGACAGATAAAAGGTTTCTTGTCATGTCAACAAGGTGTCAGTTTGAGGGATCAGTAACTTCTAAAATAAGTTTTTGCGAAAAGTGCGGTTGACGATTAAGATTTTAATCAAACCTTTCGAGTCACGATTTTCAAAAACGTTCTTACGGTATGAAAAGAGTTATGAAAGCTGGACTATTCAGTCACTTGAAATGATTTATCTTCAAAATTAATTCAAACGGGTTAAAGTGAAAGCAAAAACAATATTAATCTTTACTAAACCACATGAGCATATTTTTTAGCAATCACTGTACAGATTATTTCAATTTTTCCCAATTTAGAATGATTTTTTTCCGAACCAACTGCTATCGTTAAATATCCCAATTTCCGTGACTCTTCGAATTCTAAATAAATATTGTTGGAAATAGAGATTTATATAGCTTTTTCTTGGGATCTTTTATTAATCTCCAGTCATTATTTTTTTCATAAAAAAAGCTGATTTAAGAAATTAGATAACATCACACTTCATTGACATAACATGATAATTGTGATGACCTAAAGGGGGTTCTTTTCCTGTCTGACTATGTCAGATGTGATGACCTGGGTTCGGGTTGGGTTGTGTTGTTTTACCTCTGAGCGGCACTTTTTTGCACACCATGGGCTAAATGGCCAGGTCACATGGACCCCGAAGGCTCAGGAAGTTTGGGGAAAGGGGACCCACTCGAACAGCTGTTGGGAGACAGATGGTAGCCTCCCGTCAAGGCCATCCAGCGTGTTCTTTAACGTGCACAGGGTATGGCTCTCCCACACACGGAGCCACGGCTTAACGTCCCATCCGACGGACGGCGGCCTTTCCAAGCCCATCGGTGTCCCCTACTGACCGTGGGCAGGGCGGGGAATTTTGCGGAGATAAATCTCAACGCTGACCCAGCTGGGACTCGAACCTGGGAACTACAGATTACGAGCCTAGCGCGCTACCGACTGAGCCACCCCCGCCCCACCTGGGTTCGGATCCCGTCCGATTGGGCCAGATGTGATGTCCTCCCTTCTCAGATCTATGGAGACTAAGCCAAACGTCGTGACCGCCGGAGGACGATGCTATTGTTGCTTAATAAACTTCGGTGAAATTACAGGTACGCGGGTTTTTAAGCCCGTGCCACTGCACGCCTTGAAGAAACTTATAGTTGTATGATGAATAACAACAGTCCATTAATTACTGCACGAGAGTTAGATAGGGACGAAGCAGTTTTATTTATAACATATACAACTACGTGCGGGAAATGCGCTCCACTCCGCGGGCCTTTGTTGCTACACTGCTGCAAACAATAATAATGAGGTGGAGAATCGCACACTCTGCGAATCCTCACTTTACAGACCTCAAAACTCGGGGAAAGGGTAACCAACCTTTGCCTACACTGTGGTTCGCTCTGAATCCACAAGAATAAAACAGATTCACACAAGAATCTCGATTCCCCTTTGGAAATCGCACCCTCAGTTCCAGGGTTTCTTTTTTTTTCAGTATGGGCGGCGTCCTTCCGACGCTTGTTGACACGACCTTTCGTTCAACGTGCTCGCACCAAGACTAACGCTTCCAATCTAGCGCCTTGCCTTGTCGCTGCACTAGCGCCCCCTAGGCTAGTCATTTACGGCATAAACAACTGCTGGCATTCGTCACCTGTTACACGGAGCAGCTTTAGCCCCGAAAAACAACAACAGTGAGTCATCCCAGCAGAAACATTTCCAAGAACACATAAAAATATATGCAACCATAAAATATAACAAAATCATACAAAGAAATTAATAAATATAAAATTCGAGGGACATGACAATAATGTTTCCATTTTTTTTCTGTACATTATCTGAAGATATAAATGCAAAACAAGATACTCAAATAAATAAAAGGAGAGAGAGAAAGATAAGAAAATAATAAAAAATATTGTCTTAGTCAATCGTGCGGCAGGCTATTAACATGAAATTTCTGGGTTCGAGCCTCCAAACTGTGGTTGGTGGCTGTTTTTTGAATTTTCCCAGTAACCCCGTTCTACCTTAGATGAGCAAAAAGATACTGATGGACTCGGATAGGTCCGTCGGATGGGACGTAAAGCTGTGGTACCATGAGCAGGAGAGCCATACCCTGTGCACGGTAAAAAACATCCTTGATGGCCTTGACAAGATCCATCCATCTGTTTCCTAATAGCTGTCCAGTGGGTCCTCTTTATGGTCTTTGAGATTCTATTGACCTTACGTTCCCCGCCCTGCCCACGGTCAGTAGGGGACACCGATGGGCTTGGAAAGGCCGCCGTCCGTCGGATGGGACGTTAAGCTGTGGCCCCGTGTGCGGGAGAGCCATACCCTGTGCACGTTAAAGAACACGCTGGATGGCCTTGACGGGAGGCTACCATCTGTCTCCCAACAGCTGTTCCAGTGGGTCCCCTCCCCCAACCTTCTCTGAGCCTTCGGGGTCCATGTGACCTGGCCATTTAGCCAATGGTGTGCAAAAAAGTGTCGTTCAGAGGTAAAACAACCCAACCCTGACCTTACGATTAGCCCGTTGTGTGTACAAAAGTGCAGCGCAATTTTTTTTCCAATCGGAATAGTGGAAAAAGATTGCAAAGAAATCTTGTAAATAAATAATTCCCCTTTGTCTTTAAGCAGCTGGCAGTACATTTAAAAAGTAGCTTGAAGTTTCTACCGCTTCACGAAATATCGAGAGGAGTAAAAATGCATTTATCTTTGAAACTATAAAGCAAACGTCGTTGAAACATGCTAATAAGCATTGCTTCGTGAAAACAGGTACTTTAAAGAACAAACGGAATCTTTGTTTTAATTCAATTCCAGTTCAAGAGAATAAAACTAATAGAAAGTTGCTTTAGCACTTGATGTCATCTGTCATTATTATTCTTTTATTTAAACTTGAAGCTTCACATTGCCGTAATTTTTTTTCTGCAGCAAACTCTCGTTTTTGTTGTTACTCGGTGAAAGTTATTCCCGTTGCTTTAAACACAGTGAAGAAATTGATACTTTGTGCTAAATGTTTACAAGCGAGGTAATGAAAATATTGCTCTGTGGCTCAATGAAGGTGAATGCGACAGACTCATGAATGCATCAGCAGATATCGTACATCAAAGGCTAGAAACCAATTAGTAGAAAAACATCAATAAGATCCCTAATAACTGCGATTCACTTGATTCTGAATGAAATCGCTGTAAATAATTAATTAAGTGACGTATCCGCCATGAACGCAAACAGTTGACTGCATGCCTTGCTGAGATCCTAATTTATTTATTATTTATTCAACGTTACAGATATTTGAGAGGCTTTATACAGGCTTTCTAATCACACAATTTTTTAAAATAATTAACTATAATACTTTTTTAGTTAATTTTCATTTTACTCTTTTTGTTTTTGTTTATTTATTTATTTATTTATTTTTAAATTCCGTTCCATAAATCTGTAGAGATTAGAAATTCAAATATTTATATATTTTAATTTTAGAATCAAAATCTTTCTGGTTCAAAATTAAATCAGTTCTAATCTCCTGAAATCCATGTTCCTCCAGCGATTTAAGAATTTTTTCCTTTGAGTTGTGTTGTTTATACAGTTAAGTAAAATATGATGAATTGTTTCGGTTACGTTGCAGTTTGGAGAGTTTGAAAGTTTAAGATAAAATTTTGTTTGATTTAGCACTGCTGTATTTGTTCTAAGTCTATAGAGGATACTTAATTGTCTTCTTGTAAACGGCAGATTTTGAATATAATTAATATTTTTTGAAAGAGCATATCTAAAGTTATTATTTTTTAATGATGCTTCAATTTGGAAGAATTGTTCGGTCAATTTGAATTTTATTTTTTTAATATCTTTTTTTATAGTGTTATAAAAATTGAAGCAATTGCTAATTTTGTTACGTTTATGAGCAATTTTTGCTAATCCATCAACAAAGTCATTTTGAATGATCCCTATATGACTAGGGAGCTGAGATCCTTCATGTAAGAATAAATTTATTGTGCCACTTAACGATTAATTCTGAAACACACGTATATTTATATCAATGCAAGAGATTTTTCTTAAACATGTTTTAAAGAAAACATTCTTAAATATAAAATGGCCATTTTATCTGTTGTTGGATTCATTTGAGTATCCAGTATTTAAGAGAAAGGTGCTCAGAAACTCATCATTTTTTTCTCGCTTACCCTGTTTTGTGAACTTTCGATGGGTCATTAAACTCTGACCTTATATGTAGCGAGGCATTTCGCCGTGCACCCTAAAACGTTGTAAGATAGCCTTCATAAGAGGCGCTCCATTCTTACTTATATTCCTATTTTTTTTCGCTTGACATTTATCGGTTTGTCGTTTGTGGATTTGTCTAAACAGTTGTTCCACCATATCTTTCGAACGAGATGGAGAAATTAACGATTTATGTGTCAAATGAAAGCTTGTCATTGGCTATAAAAAGTGCCCCCATCCTTTCTTCCCCATAAAAAAGGGGAAATTTGAAAACTGCATTTCCTCTATATCTCCAGAACGCGAATGCCGGAAGTAACAAGCTATATAGGTTAAATGAAAGCTTGTGACACGGGGAGTGAGTGGCATAGACTTTACAAAATTGACCGATCAATGTTGTCTTTCGTTTAAAACACGGGAAACTTGACAATGATTGTTTCGCTATGTCTTCGGAATACGATGGCCAAAAGTAACACGATATGTGTACAATGAAAGCTTGTGACATAGGGAATGTCAAAGGTTTTGAACATTCCACCACAATTTTTCCCCTTTAAAAAAGGGCAAATGTCAAAACGATTATTTCGGTATATCTTTTGAATGCAAGGATATAATAATTACGTGTGAAGTGTCAAATGAAAGCTCACGTGAAGAAAGTGGTAGATTGTATCGAATTTCACCCCCACCCTAAAAAAAAGAGGCGTATTTTTTCGGGGGTCGACTTTAATAATAATAATAATAATAATAATCTTTATTTTATTCCGCCAGTCAATACAATATACATTTACATAGCATAATTATCTAATAACAATTAATATATACATGAGAAAAATTGAGAAGTGAAATAGCTGAGAAATATCAATTGCATCAGAAAAGGTAAATAATAATCATATTAAATATTAGTGTTTAATAGGAAAGGCGAAACAAAAAAGGAGAGCATAGTAAGCTGACGCTTATTTTTAGTTAATGCTCCCTATTTCCTTTAGTTCAATTATGACAACAGTAAAGTATACAATAATTCAAATAGTACAATAATTCAATACTATAAAAGGTCAAATGGTTATGAGACATATTACACTGATAGATAGAAGGTTTCATTGCTTTGTAAGAAGAAACGTTCTACATTTGATTTTAAAGATTTTGCATTTTTAATATCATCTGGAAATTCAGACCAAATTTTTATTGCATTATATTTGATAGATCTCTGCCCAATTGACAATCGACACATAGGTATACTCAGATCCTCTCTATGACGTGTTTCATAATTATGAAAAGTCGAAAGACTCTGAAAATAGTCTTTAAATCTATCCAATTTAATCAATCTCATTGTAATCGAATACACAAAGTTTCCTGATATCAGTTTGTAATTATTATAGACATTAAGAATTTTAACCTCAGAAAATAAATGTGCCACGGGATCAAAATATCTTTTACCAACAATATATCTAACAATTCTTTTCTGAAGACGATATATAGCATTCAGATTATAGTCAAAAGTATTACCCCAGACTAAGATTCCATATGTTATATAAGAATAAATGAAAGAGTAGTATAAATTTGTCAAAATTTGTTTGTTAATCAGATGACGTATTTTACCAATCATACCAATATTTCTTGACAGAGTGATTCTCAGCTGCTTTACGTGAAATGACCAGTTGAGATTTTCATCGATCCATATTCCTAAGAATTTATATTCAGTGCATCTCTTTAGCTTAATTTCATTAATCTTCACATCGAAACATTTCTCATCGATATTTTTGTTTTTATTTTTATAAATCATGTATTTGGATTTCTTGACATTTATTAATAAATTGCTATGTCTGCACCAATCAGATATAATATTTAGAGAGTAGTTAACACTGCTAATCAGGCTTGCAGAATCTTGGTTGAAATCGATAATACTTGTATCATCAGCATATAATAACATCTTTGAATTAATGTGTAACTTTGCTAAGTCGTTAATGTAAAGTAGGAAAAGGATCGGACCAAGAATCGAACCTTGAGGCACACCTCTGTAAATAAAATGATCATCTGATATACTACCATTTACTTCTACAAGAGCTTTCCTCTGAAATAAGTAGCTTCTTAACCAGTTATTTATTTTACCTCTCAGGCCATAAAATTCAATTTTCTTTAACAAAATTTTTTAAACTTTAACAAACTTTAACGAGTTATATCTAAAATTAAAGCATGTGACATGTACAATGGGGGCGGGAGTGACTCAATCGGTTGCGCGTCAGGCTCGTAATCTGTAGGTCCCAGGTTCCACTTCCAGCTAGGTCAGCGTTGAGATTTGTTTCCGCAAAACTCCCCGCCCTGCCCACGGTCAGTAGGGGAACATCGATGGGCTTGGAAAGGCCGTCGTGCTTCGGATGGGACATTAAGCCGTGGCGCAGTGTGCGGGAGAACCATACCTTGTGTACACTAAAGAACACGCTGGATGGCCTTGACGGGAGACTACCATCTGTCTCCCAACACCTGTTCCAGTGGGTCCCCTCCCGTGACCTGGCCATTTAGTCCATGGTGTGCAAAAGAGTGCCGCTGAGAGGTAAAACAACCCAACGTGTCCAATGTCGTGGGGAACCTCAAACACGACTCCAAAAAAGGGGGAAGGAAGAATGTTGTCGATGTTTATGAGTCATATATCAAATGAAATTTTTTGAAGATAGGTGTTTCTAGTGACAAAGGAAAAAAATGTAAATAAAATAAAAAGAAGTTAAAAAATACATGTCTTCCTCTATGGGCCCAAAAATATAGAAAATAAACCTTAACCATATCGATGATGCAATCAGTCACTGAGTTCGTATTCAATTCAAAGGAAGATAAGGCGTCGGCAATCTTGTTGAATAGGTAAATCGGCGCCCTATTTTCCTTTGGCGCCGAAGCGCTTATTTTCCTTCTTCTCCTCGAAAGTCGTTGAAGAAACGTGTTCATTTAGAACCGTCCAAATGACAGAGATTCACGCACTCTCATTCTCATTAGTTGGGAATGGGAGAAAGCTCTCGAATTGCTTTTCTTCCCATTAAGCCTTCCTGAATGGACTTAGATACGCAGAAACGGAAATGATCGGGTTTTTTTGTTGCAAAGGAATACGGAAGACCTGATGAACTTACGAAGGCATTATTATCATGCCAATTGGACCAATCTGTAGCTTACAAAAACAGTTCACTTGCTTTTTTTTTAACTCGTAGACTTTTCTGATTTCCTAAAGCTATTATCTTTTACTTTTGATGTGTTCATTTGTGGATATCGTTACTACCCAAGGTAATCGTTATTTCAACGTTTTATTTAGAGTAGGGTAAGTGACTCTGAAACCGCTGAAGCTCTTAGAGCAGAGAGCAGGAAATATCATCATATAAATTTATTTCTAACCCAAACCAAGATGATGTTAAATCTTGCAGGCCCGAATTTAGAAAAAAGCGGATGGGGGGGGGGGGGGGGTTATTATGTGATCCGAGTGAAAAGAAGGGGGCTAAGAAAAAACTGAATCACCGTTCCGTTATAAAATATTTTCCCCCTTTTAGTAGTCTTTGAAGAATTTTTTGAAAACAAAAAAAAATATAATAATTGTTTAATACATAAGTGAAAACGTTTAACATCATTATCGGACAGAAAATTTAAAACTACCGAATCTGTGAGAATTTTGCTCTAGCAATCTTAACGACCTCTATTAACCAAGATTGGTGTATCTGTGTCTGATGAACTCTGTGTCACCAGTTGGGTTGGGTTGTTTTACCTCTGAGCGGCACTTTTTTGCACACCATGGGCTAAATGGCCAGGTCACATGGACCCCGAATGCTCAGAGAAGGTTGGGGGAGGGGACCCACTGGAACAAGCTGTTGGGAGACAGATGGCAGCCTCCCGTCAAGGCCATCCAGCGTGTTCTTTAACGTGCACAGGGTATGGCTCTCCCGCACACGGGGCCACGGCTTAACGTCCCATCCGACGGACGGCGGCCTTTCCAAGCCCATCGGTGTCCCCTACTGACCGTGGCCAGGGCGGGGAATTTTTGCGGAGATAAATCTCAACGCTGACCCAGCTGGGACTCGAACCTGGGAACTACAGATTACGAGCCTGGCGCGCTACCGACTGAGCCACCCTCGCCCCCTGTGTCACCAGACACAGAGATTTGCTGCAGTGCCTGACTTTTAGCCGGGGCAAGCTGTGGGTTCTGTCACGGGTAGTTAACTGCACAGACAAATCATTCTTAATGGGGTGATTTAAAATGAAAATGCATGCTTTTTCCTTGGCAATTTTTTTGCTAAGGATCAAAGAGTAGCTAGTTGATTGACTGACCAACATGTTCTCTAGAGGAGCGTTTGCCAACTTAAATTGATCACGATATCCTTCCTCCCACGGAAACTCTTTCCAAACCCCTTCAAAAATCTCATATATGAAGCTAAAAGACTAGAATACAAATAAGTAAGGATAATAATAATAATACATGTAAAACAAGGATATGAGCTCAACATATTATTTAATTGCCCATATCTATAAACAAAATTCGCATTTCATATATGCGAAAAATAAAGAAAAATTTAAATTATAATTTTTTATTGTGATGGAATTTTCTTGCGGAATCCTTACTTTCACTTCCCGGAACCCTGAGGTTTCACGGAACACCATTTGGGAGAACATTACTCTACACCATAGGTTCCCAAACTTATTTGTCCTACCACCCCTTTTTAAGAAAAAAAAAATTACTCAGCGCCCCTCTGGAAATCTACCTTCTTTAAGCGAACAAACAGAAAGGTGCAGTGACAAGTATTTTGTGTTCTTTTATGTATCTATATTTCTACCTACGTCCTACAACATAGTAAAGAAAGATGTTGTTGTAAATAAGACAACTTGAAATTATAAAATTATTTATTAAAATCAACCATAGTAACATTCGCATTACACACAGAAAATTAAGATAACGAAGGATAATTTTATGTGTTTGTTTGGAAAATAAAGTAATCACTACGACTTTAACTCTATGTTACACAACACTTGAACGAACGGTTTTTCAAAATTTTCTTATCTTCCCTTCTTTCTTTATGCTTCCACCGCCCCCCAATTGCACCCGAGGCTACTACCGACTCCCTGGATCGTTCCAGCGACCCCCAGGGGGCGGTATCGCCCACTTTGGGAAACATTGCTCTAGAGTCTAGACTTTGATTCAACAGAGTAGGTATGGTGCTTTAGAAAGATAGCTTGATTCAATAGAATACGATGCAGGCCTGAAGCCTTAAGAAAACTCGTTTGTGCAGCAGAACGGTTTCGGCACCTTAGGAAGACACCTTGATGCGATAGAGTATTCTATCATCTTAAGGACTGGAACACCCGCCCATGAACATCGTTCTAGAGTTTAGCGGTCACTTTTGCCTCAACAAATATTATTTTTAATTGCCTTTTCGTATTATCTGGCTCACAGAATCACATGAAACTCTTTAATGAGGTCATGATCTATTTTCTTCGTCTCTGGAAAAATTTCTGGATCATTTGCTGAAATGTAACGGTAACAGCTATAACTTGTGAGCAATAGCAGCTTAAATGATATCGAATTCCTTCCTGTGAAATATCGTATCGTGTTTATGGATATTGCTTCATCAAAAGCTCATGCAAGAAACTGCAGCTGTAGTATCTTGCTCAGAGAGACGGCTTCTCACTCCTCATTAGTCTTCAATCCGGATAATTCCTAGATTAAGCTGACTAATGAGAGGTACTTTAAGTAAACCAAACGAAACCAACGAAAAGCAAGGCTAACCACAGCTTATCAGCATTTGATGTAGATCCTTTCTATTACAGAAGATTCAACGAATCATGATCTGCGAGGTATAAGTAGATAACATGTTAACTGATAGGATTATAAAGAGCCTTAAGCTTACTAAAAGTTGCGAAGAAAAATGTTGCAGTGTGATGATATTAGGAGACGAATGTAATCATTGCTTTGTATTTGTAACACTGGTTTATACACCGAAGAGCCAAAACATTATGACAATCGAAAAATCTTTATGCAAATCGAAGCAACTGCAGGTAAACGACGACGCGTATGAAGGTCATGAAACGGTATGAATAACACCTGATACTGAGCTCCGTTAATCAGTGTTATTCTTGTTCTTCAGATGGGAAAGGCACTGGACTTAAGTGAGTTTGACAAAGGCCAAATTGACGACGACTGGGTCAGATCATTTCCGAGACGGCAAGGTTTATGGGGTGCTCACGGTCAGCTGTGGTCAGTACTTTCAAAAAGTGGTCCGAGGAGGGAAAAACCACGCACTGCCGACAAGGTGTGGGCTGACCACAGCTCATCTGTGCTAGAGGTGAGCGAAGGTTATCCCATATGGTACGAGCCAACAGAAGGGATACTGTGACACAACTCACCCATAATTTGAATGCTGGTGACGGGAGTCGAACCCTACTGAAAATGGGGCTGCGTAGCCACAGGCCGCTCCGAGTGCCCATGCTAACCTCGGTTCACTGTTGAAAGTGTTTATAATGAGCATGCAAGCATCAAAACTTAAACTTGAATGATTGGAAGAAGGTCATCTGGTCCGATGAATCTCGTTTCCTGTTGCACCATGTGGAGTGCCAGGTACATGTGCATCGTTTACCTGGGGAGGTCTTGGCATCAGGATGCACCATGGGACGAAACAAGCTGGTGAAGGAGGTGTATAATGCTTTGGGCAATGTTCTGCTGGAAAACCTGGGTCCAATCTTTCATGTGCAGGAAACTATGACGTCTACACCTATCTGAATATCATTTCAGACCAGGTATATCCTTTCGTGGCAACGGTATTCCCCCCTAGTAGTGCCTTCTTTTAACAGGATAATTCGCCATGCCACACTGCCCGGATTGTTCGAGAATGGTTCGCGGAACATGAGGAAGACTTCCAAGTATTGCTCTGGCCTCCAAATTTCCCAGACATCAATCCAATGGAGCATCTGTGATTTGTGTTGGAACAGCATATCCGATCTGCGGCGGCTCAACCACGTAACTTAAAAGAGTTAAAGGATCTGCTGGTAACGTGTTGACACCAGATATCACAAGACATCTTTAGAAATTTTGAAGCATCCACGCCTCGCCGGGTAAGAGCTGTTTTGGCGGCACGTGGAGACCTATTAGGCAGGTGGTCATAATGTTTTGGCTCTTCGGTGTAATTCTAAGCAGGGTAATTCAATAAAGTTAATGCTTGCTAATCGTTTTGACTCATTATCAAGACAGTAAAATTAGTGGTTTCGTAACCCGACACCACCAATGCCCAAGACTCTCCGCGATCCAGTTCCTGGTGACTAAAGCAGAGTGATTAATTACATCACTCCCTGGTCCCTCGTATGCTGTTACACATATGCGCCAACCACTACTACCCCTTATTAATATTCATAACCTGCCACACCTACTCATTAATATTGATAATTCCACACCACATTATCAATATTCATAACTCCCTATTGATATATGCTCCTAATTAATATTCACAACTCCTTATTAATTAAAAAGTCTCCTGCTATCAAAAGCTCACTTTCTAATTCCCACTCATTACACTTTCCAACCCCTTATCAAAGAAATGCATCTTTGTCGATCATTTTGAAAGTAAACTGAAAGTACTTGGGCAGCCATCTTGTTTACTGATGGATGAAGTAAACAACCTTCTCGAAATTTCTCTAAGTCTGACGTCGGTCATCGTTGACGGCAAAGCAAACCGATCCTGTATATGGAAGTAAGCAACCCATCACAATGAGCCCATTTTAAAATCCCTCGCTGTCGTCCCCCTTGAGCCCTAAAAATTTCTGAGAAAGGAACGCTCCCTCAGATTTTAATCCCCTCTTTGTTTCAGTCTGATGCCATTAGGATTGCATCTGATACTCGATGCTACGACATGTTTCAGTTGCGAAAGAAAAACATTTCCTCTTATTATAGAATTTCCATTTCTCCCACTTGACGGCCATCTTGGATTGGATTGTTTTACCTCTGAGCGGCACTTTTTTGCACACCATGGGCTAAATGGCCAGGCCACAAGGACCCCGAAGGCTCAGAGAAGGTGGGGGGAGGGGACCCACTGGAACAGCTGTTGGGAGACAGATGGTAGCCTCCCGTCAAGGCCATCGAGCGTGTTCTTTAATGTGCACAGGGTATGGGGTCTCCCGGACACGGGGCAACGGCTTAACGTCCCATCCGACGGACGGCTGCCTTTTGAAGCCCATCGGTGTCCCCTACTGACCATGGGCAGGGCGGGGAGTTTTGCGGAGATAAATCTCAACGCTGACCCAGCTGGGACTCGAACCTGGGAACTACAGATTACGAGCCTGGCGCGCTACCGACTGAGCCAGTCCCGCCCCGCCATCTTGGATAAAGTAAACAATTACCGAGACTTAAACCAATGGTTAAGTCTCCTAAGGAGGATTATTTTGTACCAAATGCTACGCCTGTATCACATTATCATTCTCACAAAGTGGCAGTGTTTAGTAAAGAGAGACTGGCACCAAAGGACCAGGTCTCCTCGTTCATTCTATTCTTACTCTGAAGCGTCAGATATCGAATAAATGAGGCATCATTTGATTTTTGAAGTAATAAATAAATCACCGGCATTCGAATATAAAGTTAGAGAACACATCTTTAATACCCCAACTGGAGCCGTGTGCAGATAGCAAAAATCCTATCCGCTTCCAAGTATGCATTGACTACTTAATAACGACGAGATTTTGCAAATGCTTCAAGTCTGATATATGTTTGAAATTAAAAGGAACCAGTTTCGTGGTTTATTAACGGTTATTTATTAGTCGAAAAAGCAAAATGTGATAAAACAATAAATCTTTTGTTCTTAAAAATATGCCTTAATAAGTATTAGACAAAAAGGTACTTAAATCTAATTCTGCAGAGTTAATTTTGCTCTTTTAAATGCAATTGTCCGATGATGTAGAAAGACAACCTTTTTAATTACCCAGTATCTCCCCTCTACACTTAGGGGTGGCTCAGTCGGTAGGGCGCCAGGCTCGTAATCTGCAGTTCCCAGGTTCGAGTCCCAACTAGGTCAGCGTTGAGAAAATCTCCGCAAAAAAATCTTGCCCACGGTCAGTAAGGGACACCGATGCGCTTGGAAAAGCCGCCGTCCGTCGGATGGGACGTTAAGCCGTAGCTCCGTGTGTGAGAGATCCATACCCTGTGCACGTTAAAGAACACACTGAAATGGCTTGATGGGAGGCTACCATCCGTCTACTAACAGCTATTCCAGTGGGTCCCCAACCTTCTCTGAGCCTTCGGGGTCCTTTTGATCTGGCCATTTAGCCCAATGTGTGCAAAAAAAAGTGCCGCTCAGAGGTAAAACAACTCAACCCCTCTACACTTATGCAAACTCGTGATTTTCACATAATTAATTCCAGCTTTAGAATTTATATTCTGCTTTGCCAGCAAAACGATCTCTTCATTCATATATGATATATTTATTTTAAATCTGTGGCCTAATTCCAATGCCTTTTTTTCCCCTTTTAAAGTAAATATCATCATCGAATTTTCAAACGCGTTTCCTTTCCCATTATATCAAGTATTTTTTTTTTCACTTTTCTGAGTTATCAATAATGCAGCAATGTTTGTTCATGTTCCTTCCTATCTTACTAAATCCAAAATTTTATTTGCTATCCGCGTTAACGTCAATTTTTTTTTAACCGAGTCTTTTTTACGCTATCCGTATTACATTAATATTTTATCCGCCGAGAGTTCTTAAATACTGATCACAGCGGATAAAACCGGATATCCCATCCGCTCAATACTATAGCCTCTCATCTCATATATGCAAAGAAAAATTCGAAACGAAAATTTCTTTCAATGCATGGCCACCTTTTATTCATCTCGTCTCTTAAAGACGAGAGAGAAAATAAAACCTGCTTTTTTTTAAAGCAAACTTTAGCGTCAGATTGCAGAGAAAACAACCTTCCTCTCTGGTTACGCTAAGAGCACTTCTTAAATCTAGTTTTAACTGCATTTATTTATTGCCCGAAAATTAATTCTGAAAGCCATAATGAAAAGAATGGATTGAATAACCTCATTGTACTCTTGGCCCCCAGAGTAATATTATCTTTCAGTTATTGACGTCATAAACGTGAGGTTTTTTATTTCAGGTCACCTTTTTTTCCTTATCTCCTTCTTTCTCTTCAACTTATGCAAAAAGGCGAGGAATGACAATTGAAGACAAATGCCGAAAGTTGTTGCATAATTCATGAATATTTTCCCCCGTAAAGAATGAGCAGATGACTTTAATATTTTCTCTTATGAGAGCAGTAGTTGCTTCTTCTTGCTATGTCCTCAGGTAATTTGTGCAAATTGCTGCAAAATCTGACTCTTTGATTTCCATATTTGCCTCGCCTCTCTAAATGGAACAAGTTTCTATAGAATCTGAACAATGCACGGTATTCCGAGACACAATTTGAAAAAATGCGCAGTATTACCTCGTTATTTTCGTTTTCATTGTTTCTTTTTCTCATTTGCAGGAATATGTGCTCAATGCTTTAAACAGGGTAACGCGATGTGCATAAGCTAGTCAACCAATGGACTCGGATTTAAAACAGACTAAAAAATTTGGAGTTTCGTGACTAGCGTCTGATATTGCAGTTGTTTAGCAAGATTAAGGAATGTAATCCGCAGGTTCTTTTGATAACGGGAGATTTATATATTCCGATAATGTATCCAAGTAAATCGAGTCTTCTTGTTCATGCCTCTATCATTCAAATATATGATTTTTAACTTTTTTTCTCAAGAAAGAAAAAAACAGCAACACTGAATTTTAAAACTTCATCGTGAAATAATTAACAACAATGACAAAAATATAGGTTATATCATTGCTTAACAACCGTGACCTGTACCGGCCTTTAGAAAACATACAAATAATTTCTTGATCCAACATTTGTTAAAACACCAAAATACGACTGGTTGCCACGCAAAAATATTAATTTTTTTTAGTTATTTGAAAGCTAAACTGCACACATAACAAATGACTCATTATTTCTCCATTGAGCGGGTGAGGCAAGAATCTTTGAAAGAATGACATTTCTCATTTTAGGTAACGGTAAATCCTCCAGTTTTTTTTATGACTTACCAAAATTACATATTACATTTCCAGATTTCCAGTGGGGAAATTGACTCCTCCCCCCTCTAATGACTCTAATGACTCCTCCCCCCTCTAATGTTGGATCAAGAAATGTAGAATCCTCTAGTGACGTCCATGATTGTTATAACGTAAATAAGTAAAAAAATATTTTTTTTCGTTGTTTTCTATATGCACTTATATTTTTGGGTCACAAAAATGGTACTGAAAAAAACGATCCCCAGTCATATAACATTTGGGAAACCTTAGGTTGCGTTGTGTTGGGTTGTTTTACCTCTGAGCGGCACTTTTTTGCACACCATGGGCTAAATGGCCAGGTCACATGGACCCTGAAGGCTCAGAGAAGGTTGGGGGAGGGGACCCACTGAAACAGCTGTTGGGAGACAGATGGTAGCCTCCCGTCAAGGCCATCCAGCGTGTTCTTTAACGTGCACAGGGTATGGCTCTCCCGCACACGGGACCACAGCTTAACGTCCCATCCGACGGACGGCGGCCTTTCCAAGCCTATCGGTGTCCCCTACTGACCGTGGGCAGGGCGGGGAATTTTTGCGGAGATAAATCTCAACGCTGACCCAGCTGGGACTCGAACCTGGGAACTACAGATTACGAGCCACCCCCGCCCCCTTAGGTTGCGCTCTACACCAAATGAAAGACCACGTTACTCTTAAAAAATAAAACATACATAAAGGAAAAGGAAAAGATATATTAGTCTGCTTAAAGATTTGTTTATTCTGAGCGACATATTCTTTTCTGAATACAATAATCTTAACAACAAGATCAGAAGGATATGGCAAGGGCTCAGATCTGGGTAAGACAAGGAATCAGATCTGGGTAAGACAAGGAATCAAATGGAACATATGGCGTGAACCATCCGCAGTATTCTTTAACGTGCAAAGGATGTACTTCTACAGATGGTTTAACATCCCATCCGAAGGACGGACGCCTTTCCAAAACCATTGGTATACCCTATCTTAGCGAGGGCAGAGCTGGGACATAGAGAGGATCTCAGTGCAGGCACAGTAAGGTTGTTGTTCTACCTCTGAGCGGCACTTTTTTGCCACAGTGACTAAAAGAACAGGTCACAAGAACCCAAATGCTCAGAAAAACTTGGGGAAGTGGATCCACTGGACAGCTGCTAAGAGACAGATAGTAGCCACCCGTCAAAGCTGTACAGCTTGTTCTTGACGCAGTTTTGCTTCCACACAATAAGGGGTGGCTCAGTCGGTAGCGCGCCATGCTCGCAATCTGTAGTTCCCAGGTTCGAGTCTCAGCTGGATCAGCGTTGAGATTTATCTCTGCAAAATTCCCAGCCCTGCCCACGGTCAGTAGGGGACACCGATGGGCTTGGAAAGGCCGCAGTCCGTCGGATGGGACGTTAAGCCGTGGCCCCGTGTGCGGGAGAGCCATACCCTGTGCGCGTTAAAGAACACGCTGGATGGCCTTGACGGGAGGCTACCATCTGTCTCCCAACAGCTGTTCTAGTGGGTCCCCTCCCCCAACCTTCTCTGAGCCTTCGGGGTCCATGTGACCTGGCCATTTAGCCCATGGTGTGCAAAAAAGTGCCGCTCTGAGGTAAAACAACCCAACCCAAGCTTCCACACAACGGGCGGTGGCCTTTCTAAAGCCCATCGGTGTCTCCTTTCTGACTAAGGGCCGAGATAAATCTCAACACTGGTACAGTTGAGACTCGAACCTAGGAATTGCAGATTACGAGCCTGCGTGCTACCGACTGGGCAAACCTCCCACACCCTCCGACACAGTAGGGATTTAAACCTAGTAACATCAGGTATGAGCTGAGTTCTAATTTTGGAAACAATGTTGCTTTCGGTAGATCAAGATTTATATAATAATGCACATAAGAGCTGTAGAGAGCAGTATAGAGTTTAATTTTCAATAGGGCATTATTTCTACTCTTCTTTTACTTTTCGTGACGATAAAATTAAAGTTTCGTGTCGTTGTGAATTTTATTAATTTTCTTTAATATTGTAATTTATAAAAAAAAGCAACACTTATCTATCGTTTGTTTTTGCAACTAAATATTAATTAAAATTTTTTTTAAATCGGGGCTTCTCATTTAAATTTTGAAGCGAGCCAGTGTGTTATATTGTTTTTAATTTCAGATATCTGCGCGGGCCAGGGATAGAGACAAAAACGTGTCCTGGTCAGAGTTCAAAGTAAAAAAAGCCTTAATGTGATAGAGATCAACGGGAAATAAAGAGCAAATATTTGCATTTTCGTATTAGGTTAAATATTCTTCCTTATTTTTTTTTTTTCTTTTTTTGTAACTAAATACGTTTTTGTTTTGTATGTAAATATATACGTTTTTCTTTTGTATGTAAATATATACGTTTTTCTTTTGTAGTTTTTAATTTTTTTACCGATTCTCGAGGACCACAAATTTTGATTCTCACCCCTTCCATCTGAGTAGTCCTAATTCAGATGAACGTGCAGTTACAGCTTCATTTGAGACAGTTTAGGAATTAAGAGGATAAATGTTAGCTACAAAAAATCCTGCTTTGATGTTGGCAGGAATGAGCAGATACAGAGTTTTATCAAAATAATGGAAACACCGACGACGAATGGAGTACACACAATGCGCCGTATGCATATCACAGGGACGACGTTCATCCGCGATGAGAGGTATATAAAGGGATATATTATTTATCATGAACATTTGTAAAAAGTTAGAATTAAATGGGAATGCCAAATAATTAAAATTATATATTTCCATGAGATCGAGCTTGATCTATCAGAATTTCTTTATTTTTCTTTATTTTTTTCCTCACTAGAAGCTGTAAAAACATTTCCGTTAACACGAATAGTTTTTCAAACAAATGTCTTAATATATGTTTAAGACTTTCATAATGTAATCGAATACTTGGACACTGAAAGACTGGCAGATCAATGTCATATATCTCTGAACAAGACAAAACCACAGACCAAGCAGAGAAAAAACGCAAACCGAGAAGCAGAAGCGTATATTACATTTAAGCAGAACAATAAAATATTACATTCTTCTGCACAACGAGCTGCAGTTATATTCACATACAGTTTCAACATCCCAACTAAGAGAGCTTGGTGAAGAATACATGCTTGAAATCAGGGACGGACTTCGACCTTCTGAGGTCCAAAAGTACGACAAGTTTAAGAGACCCTATCTAAGCTACGACAAATTTAAGAGGCCCTTCTAAGCTACGACAAGTTTAAGAAGCTTTACTAAACTGCGACAAATTTAAGAGGCTCTCCAAAACTACGACAAGTTTAAGAGGCCCTACCTAAGCTACAGTAAGTTTAAGGGCCCCCAAATATTCGAAAATTGAAATGTATGAATCAATCAATAGCCAATGCACATATTACCTGTTGACATAGAATTCAACCTGGCAAGTAACTGGGAGCCATGGATTCGAGTCCCATTTATCGGCGAAACACAAGTTTGTCCAAATATATTATAGTTATTATTCTGATTGAAGGGAACATTAAAAAATAAATACTGTGATGAAAACATTTTGCTAGATTGGTACACAATAATGACTGTGTAAAACTGAGATGAACAGTGTTTGCATAATAGATTAATATAAATTAAAAAAAAACCCATGAAACAGTAAACTTCAAACTTAATTTTTGAAGCTCCTCATAATCGTGAAGCCATATGCTGTAGCTTAGTTAGCTTATGCTTAAATCCGTCTCTGCTTGGAATAGTAATTCTTATTGCATGGATATTATATTTTTGAAAATGCAAAAACTTTGCACTAGTTATAACTTTATTTGCAAATGTATTCGATGCAGATACAGCATTTTTAAAACTATTATCATTAAAAACGATTTCATAATTTTTGTCGAAATCTTTCAGAAACCTCCGAATATTTTGAATTTTAGTCCATAAACTGACTCTATGAGGCATTTAAAATATAATTACTGTGCTGATGGGCACAGGTTTATTACCTTGAAGCATGTATATATTTATCTCACTGTCAATTTTTAAGGGTTGTTGTTTGGGTTGTTTTACCTCTGAGTGGCACTTTTTTTGCACACCATGGGCTAAATGGCCAGGTCACATGGACCCCGAAGGCTCAGAGAAGGTTGGGGGAGGGGACCCACTGGAACAGTTGTTGGGAGACAGATGGTAGCCTTCCGTCAAGGGCATACAGCGTGTTCTTTAACGTGCACAGGGTATGGCTCTCCCGCACACGGAGCCACGGCTTAACGTCCCATCCGACGGACGGCGGCCTTTCCAAGCCCATCGGTGTCCCCTACTGACCGTGGGCAGGGCGGGGAATTATCAATTTTTAAGCTCTTTACTATTTGGGAAATAGAAGTGAAACTCGCGAACAAAATGAAAATTTCTGTTTTATGTTATAAACGGATCATATTTATACTTTGAATAAATTCCTATATTTGAGCAGAAATGTCGGTCGAAAATGCATCGAAACTTAATATTTTATTATTCCGTTTAAAAGTAATATGCGCTTCTGCCTCTCTTTTGCATTTTTCTCTGCTTGGTCTTTGATTTGTTGCTTGTTCAGAGAGATTTGACATTGGAATTAATTTCAGCATCATATTTTTAAAATGTTCGTTTGTGTAAAAGCTTTTGCAATTTCGCCGTTTTTACTGATTAATTAATCTTCTTGAATAATAAATAATTTCCTTGCGAAAATGTTTTCCACAGGCAACATATTCTTGGTAATAATTTGATCTAAGAATATTTCTTAGCCACTTCTTTTGTTCACTTTATTCACCAGGAAACGTTAATATATTCAGTTGAACCTTACTTTGATAGTTTGACCAATATCCTGTAATACAACAGCGATCATGCATAATGAACTATCTAAAGGATATTAAAATATAACTTTTCCTTCAGTACTGTATTTCTTTCGATGATAGACAGAGATTATTTCATAAGCATAAACGTCACTGTCTTGAATTACCACAAAAAGTACAAAAGAACTTGAAATCTTCGCAATAAAAAATACTACATCACGTTTCAAAACTTGAAAGTGATAAGAACATAGATTAAATTCGTAAAATTCCCAAAATAACTGACAAACGTCAACTAGCGAGAAGTAAAAGAGCGAGGATAATCGTGCTTGCTTCGTTCAACCTGAGTGACATTGAACGGAAAGGATGAGTGATCCCTCTCTTGCTCCATGACTGTCCCGGCCTTGTATGTCTCTTGCTCATGACTGTCCGGCGAAGGTAACGGAAAAGCGGGGGTTAAAGGAAAAAAATTCCAGCATAGTGCAATCTCGAATCCGGGTTAGGAGCCTGGCGCGCTACAGATTGAGCCAACCTCCAATCCTTTTGAATGGTATTTCGGTGCAAAAACGTATTGGATAATCTTGACGGAAGTTTCCTATTATCGGACAATAGCACTTATGCAATGAGTTTCCGTTTCAATCCAGGACATAAAATACGCCTAATGACTAATATGGTAAAACTGCAATAATTTGGTCGTGGATGAGCAATCAATAAGAAAGAGTATTGCACTAAGAGTTATAAGCGATATATATGAAAAAAGTTTCGATTTTAGTATTTAATACTTTCGGGAAAATAATTACATTTTTTAATAGTTTCCATCTTTTACAGGTATTTAAAATGGCGAAAAACTAAGTAATACCACAATAAAAAAAGATTCTTAATGAAAAAAAATAACGTCAGCATCTTAAAATCTCTCTGAAGTGTAAGAAAACTTTTCTAACGAGGAAATGTATAAGTGTCATAAGATAATGTCAGAAAATTAAACAATAGTAACTAATGAAGTAATGAATGTATCTTTATACTAACTGTTGTTATAAAGTCAAAAAAAGATGGGTTTTTTTTCGACATAACTTTCGCTTTAGTATCATTCGTTGTAGGGACAATTTGCAAATTGATAATCAGTGTTAATCCATGCTCTTTGAAGCGTGTCTGAAACGATGCACGAAAAGCTATTATAAAGTCACAAAAGATGGGATTTGTTTCAACAAGATGACGCTGAAACGCCCCACATTAGTTTCGTAACACTCTGGTTATGGAATTCCCTGGGCGTTGGAGATCTAGATGGCCAATCGCATGGTCTACGCTGCTTTCAGATTTCACCCTCTTGATTTTGAATGGTAATCCTCTTACATTCGCTCAAAAAAATATCCGAACACTATGGTTGATTACAGAATTCAGAAAAAATATCTGGCCACGATGTTTTTAGAAATTAGTGATCTGGCAGCCTTCGAGTACAGTACACGAAGGTTGCCAGATCACTAATTTCTAAAAAAAATCGTTGCCAGATATTTTTTTTTTTGAATTCTGTAATCAACCGTAGTGTTCGTATATGTTTTTGAGCGACTGTACCTGGGCCGGATCTAGGGGGACAAGGGGATTTGACCCCTTTGAAAATGCTAGTAATGCCAACAGAAAAAAAAATCGTATTATGCTATTTTTGAAAACATTTTCAAATGACCTCTAAAACACTGCAATGAAAATTCTGTCTTGCAATCCCCCCTTCACTTTTTTCCTGTTCGGTTGAGTTTCTCCACCCTCCCCCTTTTTTTTACTGCGTATCTTTTCTACACAGTGCTTTACTGGAAGGTTACGACCAGAGTCACTACACGTTGTGTGTAATAAATGTGTATATTTGTAAATAATAACCGTACTTACATTTAAGTGACAATATATATTACAAAATATATTCAGTGCGAAGGAAACAAAAGGCTATTTCATCATTCTAATAGTAATGCAAAGTGTTTTTCAGGAGACACTTGTATATAAGAGGTCCAAAGCAAGAAAAGAATGATTTATATAAGCGTCTGATAGTGAGCTGGAAAGCAATATTTCTTCCCACTTGATTTATGGCAGCGCTTCTGAACATGGTCTATAAGCTCTCTCTTGACAGCCAGGGTTTTCGGCTAACCTTTGTCTCCACTCAATATGATCATTTTGGGTGCTTTTGTTGCTCTTGGTGAATCGACGACCGCATCATTAGTTTGTTTCTGATGTCTGATGAATCATTATTCAGACGCTATGTTTCTTGTCAGCCAATTCTTTTCCTCCTTGTTTTTCTTTGCTTCATCTGTTCCAGCATCCACCTCATAGATGGATGACGGATGGATCGTACTCAGCCTGACGCAGAAGTGTCAAATCCAGCTTATCATTTATCTCATTCACATATGAGATTAACAAAACTTTAGTAATTACAGGGACAATAGTACGAATAGTTCGGTTATTTTACTTCTGAGCAGCGTGTTTTTTTGCACACCATTTGCTATGTGACCAGCACATAAGGGTCTCAAGGATCAGACTGGACAGAATCTGTGGAAGTATTTATTCAAACATGTTCTTTAAGTGAATAGAGTTGGGTTGTTTTACCTCTGAGCGGCACTTTTTTGCACACCATAGGCTAAATGGCAGGTTACAAGGACCCTGAAAGCTCAGAGAAGGTTGGGGGAGGGGACCCACTGAAACACCTGTTGGGAGACAGATGGTAGCCTCCCGTCAAAACCATCCAGCGTGTTCTTTAACGTGTACAGGGTATGGCCTTTCCAAGCCCATCGGTGTCCCCTACTAAGCGTAGGTAGGCGGCGAATTTTGCGGAGATAAATCTCAACGCTGACGCAGCTGGGATTCGAACCTGGGAACTGCAGTTTACGAGGCTGGCGCGCTACCGACTGAGTCACCCCGCCCCTTAAGTGCATAGGGTGCGGCTCTATTGTACAAGAAGCTACACCTTTTGTAATTTTTTTTATTAAAAAATCGATGCAATACTCTAAATTTAACTCATTCGAATTTGTAGAAAGTGACCAGACGTCCCCGTTTACTGGGGACATTTCCTGGATAAAACAAACTCTGTCCCCGACGAATATATGTTCTCAATATTAATTTTTAGACATTATTTTAGGTAAAAATTAAGTGTACAACATTAGCAGATCTTTTAATAATAGAGATGTACTGGCAACATTGTTGTTAAAAAAAATCTGCTAATGCAGGTGAGTGAAAGTTTCAAGCGAGAATTTTAAAGTGAAAGTGGTTAATTGAGAGATGTCAAACTTGGGTGACCCAACTTCGCGGGAAAACGGAATATTCTAGTTGATAGCTCACAACTGAATTCAAACTGAAATTCAAAAATCCCCGGATCCTCTTCTGTAAATCTGATCACCCTAATTTACATTATTAGTCGAAGTTCTCTATTTAGTCATTAATGGGAGAAACAGTAATTTCTGCTTTCAGTATTTATTAAAATCTGGAGTGAAATAATTTAGTAGCGAGATTCGCATGCAGTTTTTCAAATGTTGTTGAAGCTTATTGAGATTTTTGTTTTAATTGTATTCAGCAGAGTCGCCATTTTGTTACTAAATAAGCGAAGGAATTTTGCTGCCATTGAGGATGTTGAATTATTTAGGTTAACCACTAATGAAAGTTTTCAACCAGTGACTCGAATTGTTATAGTTAAATATTCAAACTCCCATAACTGATTAAATACTGAACTAA
Organism: Ryuthela nishihirai; assembly: GCA_038380435.1. Taxonomy (NCBI): domain Eukaryota; kingdom Metazoa; phylum Arthropoda; class Arachnida; order Araneae; family Heptathelidae; genus Ryuthela; species Ryuthela nishihirai. Next base: position 92,565,302 of record JAWZYU010000005.1, on the reverse strand, counting down.
TATTGTTGAAAATCGATATATTGGTTGGGTTGGGTTGTTTTACCTCTGAGCGGCACTTTTTTGCACACCATGGGCTAAATGGCCAGGTCACATGGACCCCGAAAGCTCAGAGAAGGTTGGGGGGAGGGGACCCACTGGAACAGCTGTTGGGAGACAGATGGTAGCCTCCCGTCAAGGCCATCCAGCGTGTTCTTTAACGTGTACAGGGTATGTCTCTCCCGCACACGGGGCCATGGCTTAACGTCCCATCCGACGGACGGCGGCCTTTCCAAGCCCATCGGTGTCCCCTACTGACCGTGGGCAAGGCGGGGAATTTTGCGGAGATAAATCTCAACGCTGACCCAGCTGGGACTCGAACCTGTGAACTACAGATTACGAGCCTGGCGCGCTACCGACTGAGCCACCCCCGCCCCTATTGATATATTGTTACGACAGATGAACGGGCTACAATGGGCTTATGGCAGATGTCTCAGCCTGACAATTACGTTATCAACTGTTTAGAACGGAGATGCTTTGAATAATAAGATTTGTGGAGGAAAACAAAAAGGTGTAGTGGAGTAGTGAAGAAATAAGGATATATTGTAATAAATTAGTGTTGTGTGATACTACGTAAGAAGATTGTTATTATTTAATTCAAGATGAGCCTGGTTCCGGTGGGGAAAGGAAATCAACAGCAAAGTTATTTTTGGTCAATATGTCTATCAGGAGAGATCAACATTAAGATGTTTCGCATCTATAAGGTATAAAAGCATTATTAAGGTAGTCTTCTAAAACAAATGAAATTCGAAATAAATTGGTTTGTTTGTTGATGTTACAAAGTAATAGGTTCTATTTTGTTACAGGAACTGAATATTGACAGCATTGTAGTTTAAACATTGAAAATTAGTTAAACGTAGGAAATCGTTATTTTTATGGTTTGACTTTATGCTAAGAGGACTAGAAATACTTGTGTTTAGATAAGATTGCTTAATTTGCATAATTTTTGTGCTTTTGTAATAAATTACTTCATTCATACTTTACTTTAGTATACATATATCTATTTTTGAACTCACGCTAAGTTTTCATCTCTTTGAATTCATAACAATATGTTTTGATTAAGATATTTAACTGATATCACCATCTTTCAAAACAAGTTTAAAACTTACAGAGCTTCGGTGTTAGCTTACCTATTTTGCATAACATAGGGTTGGTCCTTCATTTTTGGAAACCAGTGTATTACTTATGACTTATCTTCCTGTTGCTCTCGGGATCCATTTTATCTGACCATTTAGCCCATTGTGTGTAAAATAAGTGCCGCTAAGAAGAAATGCTACCCGATCCAGTTGCTTCGTGGTTAGTCGGTATCTCAGTTTGTGTGTTTGTCAAGACAGTTGTTCCACTATGTCTTTTGAAGCCAGGTCCAAACTTAATGTAGCAAAAATCAAGGTGACAAACGAAAGCGTGCGACGCGAGGAACGCCGTGGATTACAAAAATTGAATTCCATTCTTTCTTCCCCCCTGTAAAAAAGTGAATGTGTAAACGATATTTCCACTATATCTTCCCAACTCGAGGCCTGACAGAAAAGAGCGATGCATCAAGTGAATGTTTGTGACGTAGGAAGTGTCGCAGGTTTATACATAATAAGTTGCTGCATGCATTGGATGAAAGCCTGTTGTATGCATTGAAAGAAAGATTGTTGCATGCATTGAATGAAAGCCTGTTGCATGCATTGGATGAAAGCCTGTTGTATGCATTGAAAGAAAGATTGTTGCATGCATTGAATGAAACTTGTTGCATTGCATTGAATGAAAGCTTGTTGCATGCATTGGATGAAAGCCTTTTGTATGCATTGAAAGAAAGATTGTTGCATGCATTGAATGAAAGCCTGTTGCATGCATTGATAGAAAGCTTGTTGCATGCATTGAATGAAACTTGTTGCATGCATTGAATGAAAGCTTGTTGCATGCATTGAATGAAAGCTTGTTGCATGGATTGAATGAAAGCTTGTTGCATGCATTGATTGAAAGTTTGTTGCATGCATTGGATGAAAGCTTGTTGCATGAATTGAATGAAAGCTTGTTGCATGCATTGATTGAAAGCTTGTTGCATGCATTGATTGAAAGCTTGTTGCATGCATTGAATGAAAGCTTGCTGCATGCATTGAATGAAAGCATGTTGCGTGCATTGAATGAAAGCTTGTTGCATGCATTGAATGAAAGCTTGTTGCATGCATTGAGGAAAGCTTGTCGCATGAGGAGTGTTATTGGCTATAACCATTTACTCCCCGTGCTTTCTCCCCCCCCCCATAAAAGGTGGAAAATGTGATATAATTCTTCTACTATTTCTTCTGAATGCAAGAGCCCACAGTTACTAGTTTGTTGTCAAATGATAGTTTCTCATGTAGAGACCTTCATAAGGGACTTCAAATTTTGGCTCCTGTTTTCCCCCTTCTCTCTCCCCCCCCAAAAAAGAGGGGGTCGACCCGAATGAGTTATATCTCAAATCGTGTGACCTGTACAATGCCGTGGAATATCTCAAATCACTCCCCCCCAAAAGAAAAGAAGGGGGAGAAAGCCTTAATACTCATCATGTCTAATGAAAGCTTCTGAAGATAGCGTTTTTTTTGTGATAAAGTAAAACTATAAATTAGAAAATTAAAAAATGCATGTCTTCCTATGTGTGTCCTGAAAAGTAAAAAATAAAAGTAAAGCATAGCGATTCAATGGAAGACTGAGTGCCCATTGATCTACCCAACAAAAATTGCTGGCGCTCGACAACTAATGTTGCAACATTATCGGAAAACACCGCCATCAATTATTATCAATAATAATTGCCGACGAGGATGAAATCACTCGTTGAATTCGCATTCACTTCAAAGAAAGATAGAGCGTCGGCATTTTTTGTTGAGTAGGTCAGTCGGCGCCCTATCTTCCTTTGAAGCGAATGAGAATTCAGCGAGTAATTTCACCATCGTTGTGTGCTGTACTTTTACCTTTTAGCACGTATATAGGAATATTGGTATTGTTTTAAATTTTTTAATTTAATTGTTTATTTTGTCGCTAAAACTGTGGTGCAGGAGAGTCATGTTAAAGAACACACTGGATGGCCTTGACGGTATGCTTTACTTTCATATTTTTTGTACTTTTTAAATCGCATATAGGAATGCAGTCATTTTTTAAACTTTTTTTGTCTCGTGCTTTTTTTTATTCCTTTACTGCAGTCCTAAGTTGGGTTGTTTTACCTCTGAGCGGCACTTTTTTGCACACCATGGGCTAAATGGCCAGGCCACATGGACCCCGAAGGCTCAGAGAATGTTGGGGGAGAGGACCCACTGGAACAGCTGTTGGGAGACAGATGGTAGCCTCCCGTGAAAGCCATCCAGCGTGTTCTTTAACGTGCACAGGGTATGGCTCTCCCGCACACGGGGCCACGGCTTAACGTCCCATCCGACGGACGGCGGCCTTTCCAAGCCCATCGGTGTCCCCTACTGACCGTGGGCAGGGCGGGGAATTTTTGCGGAGATAAATCTCAACGCTGACCCAGCTGGGACTCGAACCTGGGAACTACAGATTACGAGCCTGGCGCGCTATCGACTGAGCCACCCCCGCCCCACTGCAGTCCCAAGATATGTGTTTTAGAAGCATGACTCATTTGTGGCATTTGATTGGCCGCTTCTTATTAAAATGACTTCGAGATGATGTCTATTTCCTAGCTAATGGGAACTGATTTCTTTCATTTCTTATCAGAGAAAACTGAAAGATAGAGTTTTCGGTTTAGTTCCGAAAATTCTTCTCAAGCGTCGTTGCTGTCGTCTGATGCTGTGATAGCGTTTATTTTGCATAAATCCATATAAATAACCTGAATTGCAAAGCGAAAAGATTAAGGACGCTGCTCTAGTAAATTTTGTTTCCTTTTTCGATTATTTTTTGCATGCGTCAGATAAGAAAAAAAGCATGGTAAGAGAAAAAAAATTAATGTTTTGCAGCAAAATTATTCAACTTCAATAACTCGGTTCTAGAACTATTCGCTTACACTCGTAACAGAATAACAGAATTCTAGTTTATTTTTAAGCTCGATATTCCGTTAAAAAAATGAATAAATGTTGATATCTCTGCGTATTTGGTATTCTTTTTAGAATTTTTTTATTAACAACAATTTTCCGTTGGTTATGCAGAAAAAAAAATGGAAACCTTCGGAATCTTCGGAATCTAATTTCGCTAAATCAGCGTAAGACGTTCGTTCTTTCAATGTACGTTGCATTCACCTGCGAAGGATGGATAGATGCGAAACAAGATATGTGGAAACAAATATAGCTGAAGAAGAGAAAAAAAAAGGAAACATTTGTAAAGATCCGGTAGCTTTTGTTTTTAGAAATTAAAAGTAACGTGAAAAATTTAGCATGCGCGAATGGTAATAACATTATAGAAAAAAATATGTGTTTTTTTTTTCCAAAGTCATGCCAGATTTTCCGAAATCTGGCATGTTACAACGAAAACGGAGTCATTACAAATTACAACAATTCGGTTGATTTTCAGAGATGTTCTCAGGATTATGACAGAAAAAAAGGAGGCGGGGGGGGGGGGGGTAATAAAAGAATAATCTTGATCGAGGTGGAGCAGTTCAAACTAGAGGGAAGAACAAAATTATGAGTTTCTGTTCAGATTAATGATTAATACATTTATATAAATTTTCAAGTTCAGGTGGAATGGAACCAAGTGTTTCATATCCCTCTGGAAAACAAGATTTTGTTGTTTTACCTCGGAGCGGCACTTTTTTGCATACCATGGGCGAAATGGCCAGTCACAAGGTTCATAGAAGGTTGGGGGAGGGAATCCACTGGAAGCCGTTGGGAGATTGATGGTAGCCTCCCGTCAAACTATCCAGTATGTTCTTTAACGTGCACAGCTCTCCCGCACACGGCTTAACGTCCCATCCGACGGACGGCGGTCTTTCTAAGCCCTTTGGTGTCCCCTACTGACCATGGATAGTACGGGGAGTTTTGCGGAGATAAATCTCAACGCTGACCAAGCTGGGACTCGAACCTGGGAACTGCAGATTATGAGCCTGACGCGCTACCGACTGAGCATCCCCGCCCCTACAAATAAAAATAATAAATACCCTCTCACGCATCTGCTTGCCAAAGAGGTCTCACAGGAGCCTGTCAGTTTATATGCCATAGTAGAAGGTCTGTGAGGATGGCAGGACCTCAGCAGAAAAACAGCACAAACATCCATGCCTTACCCGGGGCTCGAACCTACGTCCTTTAGATCAGCCAAGCACGCTAACCACTCGGTCATAGGATGGCGTAACTAACGTTGAGTTGTATTATTATTTTGTTCACACTGGGTTAATCCAACACTTAGCATTCTAAGGCTGAGAACAGTGTATGGTATGAACACTCACTAGCCTAATATGAAAAGTAAGGGAACCTTAACTAGAGCTCTTTAGCCTGTCCTTTCACGTACATATAGTAATGGGTTTACTATAAAATGGGATCATAGATTATTGGGCCAATGCACTCCATCGGCAAATCAAGAACAGAAATGGAGAAAGAATAGATTTTTGCTAGAGTCAAGAAACCCTAGATTATCTCTGAGAGGCACTTTTTTGCACACAATGGGGCTAAATGGCCAAGTCACAAGGACTCGGAAGGCTCAGAGAAGATTGGAAGAGGGTACCCACTGAAACAGCTGTTGGGAGACAGATGGGAGCCTCCCATCAAGGCCATCCAGTATGTTCTTTAACATAAACAGGATATGGCTCTTCGACAGCGTGGCCAGGGCTTAATGTCCTATCCGACGGACGGCGGCCTTTCTAAACCCATCGGTGTCCCCTACTGACCGTGGGCAGGGCGAGGAGTTTTGTGGAGATAAATCTCACCGGTGGCCCTCGAACCTGGGAACTGCATATTACGAGCCTGAAGCACTATCGACTGATCAAATCATCCGCCGCCATCGTCAAGAAATCTTGGTGCTTGAATTTAACCTTTAACCGTGCAGTAGCCCAGATAGAGAGAAGAGATGGTTTCATTTCGCTGATTAGTTATGATATCATTTCTAATAAATAAATTCTTCTTATAATGTAAATTCTCATGTTTGAGAGGGGCGAGAATTGCCTCAGTCATCAGCGTGCCAGGCTTGTAGTCTGCAGTTCCCAGGTTCGAGTCCGAACTGGGATAGAGTTGAGATTTATCTCCGCTAACTCCTGCTGTCGGTGATAAAGGGGAAGTTAAAGATCCCGTTGGATGGCCTTGACGGGAGGCTTCCCTCTATCTCCTAACAGCTGTTCCAGTGGTTCCCCTTTCCCAGTGAACTGGAGACAATAAGCAAAACTGAGGGCTGAATGAAACAGCGAAGAGCAGCAAAACTGAGGGCTGAATGAAACAGCGAAGAGCAGCAAAACTGAGGGCTGAATGAAACAGCGAAGAGCAGCAAAACTGAGGGCTGAATGAAACAGCGAAGAGCAGCAATAAATAAAAATAAATACCTCCTCAAGCAGCTGCTTGCCACAGAAGTCTGTCAGTTAATATGCCAGAGTAGAAGGTCTGAGAACATAATTTGTTTTTACCTCTGGGCTGCATTTTTTTAATGCAATGAGCTAAATGGCCAGGTCATAAGGACCTCGAAGGCTCAGAGAAGGTTGGGAAATAACTGAAAAAATGAATTTGGGAAATAACTGGAAATATCGTTGCCAGATATTTTTTCTACATTATGAAATCAACTATAGCGTTCGGATACTTTTTTGAGCGACTGTACCCACTGGAACAGCTGTTGGGAGACAGAAAAAAATTCATTTTTCCAGTTATTTCCCAACCTTCTCTGAGCCTTCGAGGTCCTTATGACCTGGCCATTTAGCTCATTGTATTCAAAAAATGCAGCCCAGAGGTAAAAACAAATTATGTTCATAGATTGATACTCTTCTTAGAACAAAAATGGCAGGACAATCTCCCAAATGACACAAGATAACGAGTCGAAAATTAATAAAAGGAGTTTATTAAATAAAGGTACTTTCTTACACAAAGGACAGGATAACCTAGAAGCCATGTTAGGTTGGTCCTGGTTTCTCATACAACATACAAACACTTACACAAGGACATATCCCGCTGGTCTTAGTCAGGCACGCTGACCAATATATCCTACCGAGTAAAAATTAGATCCTTTCTGGTCTAGTGGCTAGTGTACTCCATTACAGTGACTCTATTTTTAAGAGATGGCTTTATGGTTAGCGCGCTTGGCTACTGATCTACGGGACCTGGGTTCGAACCCCGGATAAGGCATGGATGTTCGTGTCGTTTTTCTGCTGAGGTCCTGCCATCCTCTCAGACCTTCTACTCTGGCATATTAACTGACAGACTTCTGTGGCAAGCAGCTGCTTGAGGGGGTATTTATTTTTATTTATTGCTGCTCTTCGCTGTTTCATTCAGCCCTCAGTTTTGCTTATTGTCTCCAGTTCACTGATTAGTAAAACAACGATAGTATTCAAGAGCTATGAACAGAACAAGTTCAAAAATGAATCAAATCCTGCTAGTTCATGTAGCCACTTCTTTCGAACTCTTAGCAGACTGCATGTCATAAACTCAATGGTCACTTGAGTATCATCCCCATGTTAAGTCAATGGGGAGTTAAATTAGAAGATCCATAAATTCTTCAATAAGATTTATTACGTATAAAGGTGATTGAAGGCAGTTGGAAATCTCCATCCAATCTAACTAAATCTCGAATTTCAACAATATTCGTTCAGTATTGAAAGAGTTACGGAGGTTTGAACATTTAAAAACAGAAATGTCGGTCATAAGAATTTACCTCAGGATTAAAATTCAAAATATAAGCCTTACTCCAAATTTATGTATATTTTAGAAGTTTGTGAATTTTTTCTCAAACTCCGCCAATTTTAGAGGAATTTTGAGATTTTTATTTAACAATAATAATGTGTCGTATGCTGTCCCATGGCCGAGTGGTTAGCGCGCTTGGCTACTGATCTAAGGGACCTGGGTTCGAGCCCCGGGTAAGGCATGGCTGTTTTGTGTCGTTTTTCTGCTGAGGACCTGCCATCCTCTCAGACCTTCTACTATGGCATATGAACTGACAGGCTCCTGTCAGACCTCTGTGGCAAGCAGCTGCTTGAGGGGGTATTTATTTTATTTAATGTGTCGTAAGTTTTAAAAAACTGAAGAAAGTACTCCCCTATACAAAATGAATACAGTATAGCCTAGAAGCTCTATTGTGCTTGTTCTGGTTTCTTATGAAACATACAAACACAGGGACATGTCCCCTAGTTTAGTAGTCAGGTGCGCTAGCCACTAGACCGGTTTGGGTGTGTTGTCTAGGGTATCTGACTACTCGGTAGCGAGCCAGGCTCGTAATCTACAGTTCCTAAGTTCGAGTCCCACATGGACCAACGTTGAGACTTATCTCCGCTAAACCTGCACCTTTCTTCCGGTCATTAGGGCACAACCAATAGCTTGGAAAGGCCACAGTCCGTCAGATGGTCGTAAAGTCGTGCCCCTGAGTGCGGGAGAGCTATATTCTTTTGCACGTTAAAGAACACTCTGGATGACCTTAACGAGTAGCTACTATCTGTCTCCTAACAGCTCTTCAGGAGAAAGCATTCCCCCAACCTTCTCTAAACCCTCGTGGTCCTTTTGATCTGGCCATTTAGCCCATTTTGTGCAAAACAACCCAACTCTAGAAGAAACCTAAATGAGAGTTAAAAAAAAGCATTTTAATGGATATATGCATCCAAAAATTTCCTACGTCTGTAACATTGATTCAACCATTTACTTATAGCTTGGTATCTGATGTTTTCCAGCTTCATTTATCCAGAACTGTACATAAGAGAAGAAAACTTTAAAGACAGTTTCTGAAAAAGCGAATTAATTAAAGGAACTATTATTAATTAATGAAAAGGAGCATTTTTTTAGGAAAACAGAACTTATGTAGATCAGTATAATTTGCGGATGATCCAAATCCGATAGCTTTTCACTTCTCTCTTGTGTGTATCAAATAGTTTCAACAGATGCCATGAAAGGACTAAAAATTTAAAAAAAGTTAACGAGGCTAAATTAATTTCAGAATTGGAATTCGAAGAAAGAAAAAAAGGTTGGGTTGTTTTACCTCTGAGTGGCACTCTTTTGCACACCATGGCGTAAGTGGCAAGGTCACATGGACCCGAAAGGCTCAGAGAAGGTTGTGAGAAGGAACCTCTTGGAACAGCTGTTGGAAGACAGATGGTAGCCTCCCGTCAAGGCTATCCAGCCTGTTCTTTAACGTGCACAGGGTATGGCTCTCCCGCACACGGGGTCACAGCTTAACGTCCCATCCGACGGACGGCGGCCTTTCCAAGTCCATCGGTGTCCTCTACTGACCGTGGGCAGAGCGAGGAATTTTGAAGAGATAAATCTCAACGCTGACCCAGCTGGAACTCGAACCTGGGAACTACAGATTACGAGCCTGGCGCGCAACCGACGAACTACCCACCGCCCTTTAGAAAAAAGATGTTAAAAACTATTAAAAAGAATTGTATTGTTTCGAACTCGAAAAACAATTTTCTGTGCAAAACGTACAGGAAAACAAAAAGTTGAAAATATATTATTTGCAAAATACAACCATTATTTAATTCATTTTTACTAAGAGAGTTTTAAAAAACCCTTTATTTCAATTTTCTGTTATTTGAATAATATTATTTTAATTTTCAGAATGTTAGACCATCGAAGTGCACTGTTAGACAGTAAAACTATATATCATTGAAGCGGTAGGAATCACAAGCCTCATAGGTCTACCGATCAACTTTAAATAGCCATTTGAGAATAATTCACTCCAGTAGGGGAAAAAAATCCCTTTCCTCTTTTGAAAGACGAGCTCTTCCCATCATTCCATTCGAGAAATTATTCCAACAATTCAATCTCTGCTTCGAGGAGAGAGAGAGATACACTTCCTAATAATACCGATTACAAGTACCAATCTTTTCGCCTCTCCAAACTTAAATTCACAGACTTTGCCGAAACTCATCGTATCTTGAGTCCTGGTGCAGTTTAGCTCCATGACGAGACTCTAATGCCACTTTTACCATTTTTCCCCCTGAGAAAAACCAATTAAAAATTACTCCGTGTAAATGTATTTTATTGCACCATAGATGTCGCGTTTAACTGCTTCATAGAAGAGTTCAGTGCCTTTGGCCGATCTGATCAGCAAGAGTTAGGGAATTAAATTGTTTACTTAAGACTTGAAATAGAGCCTTTAAGTTTTATCGAAATACAGCGTTGGACAAAATGGCGTGGTTCAGTCGGTAGCGCGTCAGGCTCGTAATCTGCAGTTCCCATGTTCGAGTCCCAGTTGGCCCAGCTCATCGCTGACCGAACTGGGTCAGCGCTGAGGTTTTTCTCCGTAAAACTCCCCGCCCTGTCCACGATCAGTAGGGGGGAACCAGTGGGTTGGAAACGTCGCCGTCCGTCGGATGGAACGTTAAGCCGTGGTCCCTGTGTGTGGTAGAACCATACCCTGTGCACGTTAAAGAACACGCTGGATGGCCTTGACGGGAGGATACTATCTGTCTTCCAACAGCCGTTCCAGTGTGTCCCCTCCCCTCAACCTTCTCTGAGTCTTCGGGGTCTTTTGGCCTCGCCATTTAGCCCATCACGTGCAAAAAAATGTGCCGCTCAGAAGTAACACAACAATAGCCTTGGACAAAATACGACATCAAGTCAATAAAAGCCTCACTCTTTTTAGATCATCTATTTATTCAGACAAATTCAAATAAATCATTTCTTATTTACAGATGTCCCGCAAAGCTGAAAGCTTATCTGCAGGAAAGAATAATACATTGGCATAATTATATTATAAGTTCTTTCTGCATTAATCTGCTAAGCTCTATATATTTATATCATGTTGCATTTACTATATACTCTCTTACTATTTCGGTTGGAAATTTCGACATTAAATAATATGCTCTCTTTACTAAAAATTTTTACCTTTTTTCATTTAGAATATTTCAAAATAACATTGGGATTTTTATGATTACATTCAGCACCATATACAGTAATTTGTTAGTAGGTGTTAATCATAATTATCTAACTTTTTTTTTAACAAAAATGCGTTTTTGTTTGTGTTCGATGAGTTTTTGTTACATTTAGACCAGTCCGTTAAGATTATTTCCCTTTCGATATTTTCATGCTGTATCTATTAGTTAATTTCCGTTGTTTTGATATCGGTTGAGACTTTTCCATATAGTTTCTCTTCCATCTTGTAGTGTCCTTGTCTCGCCGGATAACAACTGTTTTGGAGGCACGTGGAGGACCAACATGGTATTAAGCAAGTGGTCATAATGTTTTGACTCTTCGGTGTAAATATGCAATGCATTCACGCTGAGCATTAATTCTCAAAATATTAATTGTCAAATTATTCTTTTGTAACTCAAACACTGTCTAAAACTGAACGATGATAATTTTTTTTCTGACCTGCATTAATTCCCATAAAAATTGAAGCCTTTTAAATTCATTGGGAAGCATTTGCCTTTTAAAGTATTGTGATGTCCTCCCTTTTTCGGTTTAACTGAACTGCGCCAAAATGTGATCCATTGTACTCTAAATAGCTATTTGCGAATAATTCACTCCAGTAGGGGAAAAAATCCCTTTTGGAGACGAGCTCTTCCCACCATTCCATTCGAGAAATTATTCCAACAATTCAATCTCTGCTTCGAGGAGAGAGAGATACACTTCCTAATAATACCGATTACAAGTACCAATCTTTTCGCCTCTCCAAACTCTCCAGTGGAGTTATATCCACTGAGATTTTTTCCACTGGATAGGTACTCCAGTGGAAAATTTTCCACTGGATAGCTACTTCTGAGATAGGTACTCCTGAGATAGGTACTCCAGTGGAAAAAATCCCTTTAGAGTTAACTAATAGATACAGCATGAAAATATCGAATGTATATCATTGGGAAGCATTTGCCTTGTAAAGTATTGTGATGTCCTCCCTTTTCCGGTTTAACTGAGCTGCGCCAAAATGTGATGCCCCCACGCCAATTCTGTGGGACTGCGCTAAATGTGATGTCCTTCTCCATATTCGGAATGCGATGGAGCTGCGCCAAATGTCGTGGCCGCCCGAGGGCGATGATATTGTTACTTATTTATCTTCACCCTTTCTTCAGTGAAATAACAAGTTCGCGGGTTTTTAGGTCCGTAACACCGTATGCCTCAGATTTGTTGTGTTGAACGATGAATGAACGTCATAGAAAGTATGGGCGGAACGCAAACGGCGAGCCGCTAGGTGGCGTTGGAAATGGTATAAAAGGGAAATGCCTGGTGTCTTCGCAAATGTGCATCGGTCCCTATCCTGCAGGTGTGATGCCTGCATTACATCTGGCGGCAGCTCTTTTGAGCAATTTCTTTGAGCATGTACCTCAATTACATTCCTGTTAATAAAATGTTTTCTGAAATATCTCCTCTCCTTCTTGTGTTCATTCTTTAAATGTGACAGTGGAAAACTACCTTTCAACTTCTCACTGCTTGCGTTCCGACCATACATTCTATGACGAATATTGCTCGTATAGCTGCGTTCTACCACCCCGTAAAGTTTTGACCACTTTTTCAGATTCACCCTGTATAGAATTACGTGCTGGGGATGCGCTCAACTCCGTAGGCCTTTGCTGCTTTGCTGCTGCAAACATTAACAATGAGGTGGAGAACCGCACACTCTGCAAGTTGGGGCGGTGGTGGCTCAGTCGGTAGCACGCCAGGCTCGTAATCTGTAGTTCACAGGTTCGAGTCCCAGCTGGGTCAGCGTTGAGATTTATCTCCGCAAAATTCCCCGCCCTGCCCACGGTCAGTAGGGGACACCGATGGGCTTGGAAAGGGCGCCGTTCGTCGGATGGGACGTTAAGCCGTGGCCCCGTGTGCGGGAGAGCCATAACCTGTGCACGTTAAAGAACATGTTGGATGGCCTTGATGGGAGGCTACCATCTGTCTCCCAACAGCTGTTCCAGTGTGTCCCCTCCCCCAACCTTCTGTGATCCTTCGGGGTCCATGTGACCTGGCCATTTAGCCCATGGTGTGCAAAAAAGTGCCGCTCAGAGGTAAAACAACCCAACCCAACTCTGCAAGTTCTCACTTTACAGACCTCGAACTCGGCGAAAGGATAATTAGCCTTTGCCTACAATATGGTTCACTCTGAACCCACAAGACTGTAATCAGATTCACCAACAATCCCGATTCACTTGGAATCGCACCCTCCCTTTAAGGGTTTCCTTCAAGTAAGACAGCATCCTTTTGACCCGTGTAGAAAACGACCTCTCGCTTGACAGCCACTTACAAAACTGTCGTTTCAATCTCCCGCTCTATCCTCCTGCGCCGACCTCGGGCCACAGGATAGCCGTAAAAGGCCATAAAAGACTTCTGGAATCCGTCCTCTCATGCAAGCAGCCGGCTTTAGCCCTGAAAACAACATCAGTGAGTCACATCCCCCCAACAGCAGTTCCACGAACACATTCAATACATAAAAATATTCAAAAACAAAAATACAATAAAATACAATAATAAATAAAAATAAATAAATTAGAGGGACATGACAAGTACATACAGTCTTTTAGTCGAAATTATATTAACCAAGGAGATATTTTACATTTTGTAAGCATTCCCCTCCCAGACACGTATTTTTTACCTTAAATTAGATTTCCCGAAAGAGCCAATGCATTACATCAGCCCCAAACGTAAAACAATAAATTGAACTCATTTGTTGCTAAGTATTTTTCTCTTTTCAATTTGCCTCGAACTTCCCCATTAATTGAGTAATTTGTTAAGCATTAACGTCAAGGGGGAAAAAACTAGACTTCAAACGAAAATTGTTGTGTAGTTGTTACTCTTCGTTGCATTACCGTGACAAATCGACATGGTGGTTCACCCAAGCTTTGCATAAAACCGGAGTCATGTCACTGTAAAACGCATTGTCGTGTTGTTGCCTAGCAACCAAACTCCATTGTGAGCAGACGGCAATTATTGACTCTTTTAACTAGCAAAACCGGATTAACGTGCTTTGACGTCGAGAAGTTAAAATCGATAGACAGCCTTTATCGACATTTGCCACATTTTCAGAAAATTGCATAGCACTTAAAGTTATTTGCATTTTCCACTCAAAATTCTAATATATTTCTTTCGAAACAATTCATCCACGTTTTGCATTGTTATTCACGAAATTCCGGCAAAATGGAGAGTTTAAAGATGAGCTAAAACATTTAGTTCCACTTCTGAGACAATCGAAACTTTTCGACAGAATTATGCATTTAGGGTTGGGTTGTTTTACCTCTGAGCGGAACTTTTTTGCACACCATTGGCTAAATGGCCAGGTCACATGGCCCCCGAAGGCTCAGAGAAGGTTGGGGTAGGTGACCCACTGGAACAGCTGTTGGCCTCCCGTCAAGGCGTGTTCTTTAACGTGCACAGGGTATGGTATCTCCCGCACACCGGCCACAGCTTAATGTCCCATCCGACGGACGGCGGCCTTTCAAAGCCCATCGGTGTCCCCTACTGACCGTGGGCAGGGAATTTTGCGGAGATAAATCTCAGCGCTGACCCAGCTGGGACTCGAACCTGGAAACTACAGATAACGAGCCTGGCGCGCTACCGACTGAGCCACCCCCGCCCCTATGCATTTAGGGAAAGCATGAATAAAGACCTACTCGATATGCAAAATTCCCGTAGATAACCGTTTAGTTATTTCGTGGAAGACAGTCAGACTAATTTACAAACTAAGAAAAAATGTTCACTTCAGGTAGTGTCCTTTTTAATTGAAAATGTGCTTTGCTTAACATGTATTACTTCAGCTGTGGAATTTGGACATTAATTTCTATGCGACCAGATCAATAGAAAAAAATCAGTGGTGGTTTTTGGCTGAAAATGTTGGTGTGGCATTTTAATAAGCGCAGGCAACGCCGGATGTAGGAACAAAATCTGGGAATATGTCTAACATTGAATTAAACTGAAATGGACTGAAAAGATGTTTCATAATGCATATATTCTTTTTCAGCTGTTGTCAAAACGCGTCGTTTAGCACGTTTAGCAAACCATTTCGGAAAAAATGAAAAAACTGGGAAAGGCGTTCTTGTCCATTCTAGTTCGATTCAGTATTTTGCCATTCCCCTATAACAATTACCTATATACATGTATATATACCTCTCTGTTCTAGTGGTATTTAAAAACAATATGTCTAATACTTTTTCTTAGAGTATGTTCCGATTATAAATTTATATTTTTAAACTGAATTACACGTCGTAAATTACCACTTGAACCGTTACGTTTTTATTGGTATCTTTGAGATGATTTGTGTGTTTCTGCCAGTGCTGAGTGTTCCACATTCTTCTCTCCGACCTTCAGAGATTTCCTCTGAGGCCAGTTTCTCTTCACGTAGTGCAATTTCTTTGCTCGGCTGTCCCATTCACATAAGAAACAGCAGTACTTCTTATATCCCAGCTGTAGACTCATCAACAGAACCACTACCTTCAAGTCACAACAGAGATGCCAGCCATACTTGCTGTGTTGAAGACAGTTCAACAGCTGTTTTAGGTTGTCATAGGTTTCTTTCATGAAGACAGCGTGTCTAAGCGGAATGGATGGAAATTGATTTCCATTATGCAGCAATACCGCCTTGAGACTCAATTTCGAGAATTTATGAATAGTCGACATTCTTGAGGGTCATGTTTGATTCCGAGGGCATTCATCAGGCCATCTACATCGGAGCAGAACACAAGGTCATCTTCCTTTCTGAAGTAAGGCGCAAACTGCTCATGGCGAATTCGAAACGAAGTCACTCGGACATTTTCCTTGAAAAGATTCCATTGTTTAAGTCTTGATCCAAGTAACTCTGCTTTGGCCTTAGACAGCTCCAGATCGCGAAAAAGATCGTTCATTTCTTCTTCGGTGAGAGTGCATGGCGCAGATGACGCACAGTGGTAGACGTATGGATCATCATTAGATACCGAAGGCTGTGAAGAACCCGGCGTCGGTTTGCCTCATCGTCTGAATCGATGGAAAATTCTTTTGGAGGTTTGGGAGTGGGAAAGCCTTCATCATGCGGAACTGGTCAGAGAGCAGATTGTACATTCGGGTACGCTATTATCCACTTCTTTTTCCTTGTGATGCCTCCAGAAACAGGTGGAACAATGCAGAAGTAGCAATCATTTGTATGATTGCGTGGCTCTCTCCAAACTGAAGGAACAGCAAACAGCATCTCCACCTTTTCGCTTTTCAGCCACTTCAGAAGATTTTTTTTCACACGTACTGCAGCATATGCGTGGAGCCCAGGCCTTGTCCTGGTCACTAATCTTGCATCCAAAATAAAACTCATACGCTGCTTTCACTATTGGAGCGATGGCCCTTTTCTGGATTACAAACGTCACTTCCCCACAAATGTAACAAAATGTATCTGCACTATTAACACAGTTACGAAGCATTACTACTGCTGGATTAAAACTGCAAGGATCACTTGTGATGTACTTATGACTCAGAGGTAATTGTTCTATTTGTTGCCAGATGTTCAGCAACCACGGAAATCACCAGTTCCATCTTTCGACAGTACCAAGTTAACGGAAAGCCATGACAACTAGAGTCGGGGGCAAGAATACACCATATAGATGCATCTCATCCCCGACCTCACATGGCAGCAGTCCTATAAAAGGAAAGCTAACCACCGGCAGAAACCAGAAATTTAATCTGTTCCCTGGTTAGCCATGTACAAGGATATGTAGATCCAAGTTCGCTCGGCACCCGGGGTGGAGACTCTTAGTGGGGCCCAGATTTTGAAAAGGGCTCGTGCGTACTAGGGGACCAAATCCGTTCAGCCGTGCCCTTGAACTGCTCTACAAAGCACCTGATGTTGAGGCCTTGACACCGTCCAACCGGGCCACCAAACCGGTCAGCGATGTCTTCGACCTCGGTTGGTCTTGGCTCCGTCCAACCGGGGACCCAATCCAGTCAGTAAAGTCTTCCAACGGTTGCTGGGCCCGAAGCCCCCCACCACGACAAAGTGGTCCCCTATCGGGGGGGGGGACTCAGAGGTAAATGGGAATCACTCAAAAGACTTGCTCACCCTACGAGACGTCGCTTACAACTAACTATTGCATCATATTTTTTCCGCGATCGATCGTAAAGCCGCGATGTCACAACTCAACTAGATTGCATCAGACAATGATCCAATACGTCTGGGGATTCTGTGTATGGCGGGCTGATACAATGCAACGCAATATGTTGTAATCTGGAGTTTAAAATACAGCGTTACGAAAGGTTAACTATGTACTCAATGCGAACTGAGTTGTTTATGCATGACCATCTCTGTCTCTCCTAAACAAGAGCCAATCGACAAATTTTAATGTCATTTTCGTGTTCAGCACTTCGAAATTAGTAAAGATTTGCTATTTTCATATCAAAGTCTTTTTTTGTGTTGCCCAGTGTAATGATTACAAATCGAATATAAAAATGCTATTTTTTTTTAATAGAAGACAAATAACGAATACAAAATTTCAAATTTGGATTTTATTTCTCATGGTGCAGTGTCCCAGGTGACCAAAGGAACGAGCCGCCTCTGGAAAAATACGCAAAGCGTTTTACCCACTAAACTGCAATCTGGCATCTAGTCTGTGAAAAATTCGAAAACTTAATAACTGCGAAAACAGTTGTTTTAGTCCCGGGGGGAAAAAAGCGTTGTCTATTTAATTTTCTAAAAATGCTCTGGCGATGATTATTGACATTGACTCTGTGTTTTGATTGAATCCCGTGGGACATAGGTATCTGAAAAATGATAATTTATATTTTAGGCTCTCTTTATATTTAATTACCTAATTATTGTAATACCATAGCTTCCGTCTACATCAGAGACAATATTTTATAAATTATATATGCAAAAACCTCTTTTACAATTGACTGTTTTTAACTAAACACGAATTTCTTTCGTAGTTTTTTACTCGATTGTTTACCTTATCATTGCGGTATTTGAGACATGTCCCTTCCATTTGAGCTCAATGAGGAAGAAAAAAATTGCGGCCCTGCAGCAGAGAACAAAACGAACAATTCAAATAAAGTTTAACCAATACTTACTAACAATTCCAAAAAGTGATTGTTCATATTTTTCACTTGGATTGCACACATCGTTGATAATGTTGACTTGAACGTGTTCGTTTGCTTGTTGGTCAAACTCCCCTGGATTCATTAACATATTTGGAACATTATCATACGTCTGCAGCTGCTAACCTTGAAAGCGTTCACCTCGGCCATTGTCCCTTGGTAAATGGCACAGTAATATTGAAGTGATGTGTCCACAATGCAGCTCAACGTTATTAAGTCACATCCGATTCATCATGCATTCCAGTTCACTCGCACAACAATCTGCACGGCAACGTTCATGCAGCATATGGTTTGTGTTGCTCAAGCGTCACACAAACACGTAGGGGTCTCTGCTTTAGCAAGTTCGAAGGTGATGTTCCAACTCATACTACTGCTGAATTGCATTTTGTCTCTACACTAAAGAGTAAACTCGCGCAGTGTAAACGAATGGAAATGGCGAAGCAACTTATTGCTTGCTAGGAGCGCTGAGAATCGAGATATAGAGTACGGAGTTTGTATACAATGACAACACTCACACCGGTGCATTACTAATGTTGTGGAGATGAGAGAATGACAGCCTCTGGTGAATAATGGAGTTAATGGGTAACACATTATGTAAGTTTTCCTTATAGGCAAATGTCCTGGTAATATAGATCAAAGAAAAAAATAATAAATAAATTGACCCTCAAGCAGCGCCTTTCAGAGAGGTCTGAAAAGAGCTTGTCGATTTAATGCAGCACGTGGATGATTTTAGAGCAAGGCGAGTTTGGGTTGGGTTGTCTTACCTCTGAGCGACACTTTTTTGCACACCATGGGCTAAATGGCCAGGTCACATGGGTTGGGTTGGGTTGTTTTACCTCTGAGCGGCACTTTTTTGCACACCATGGGCTAAATGGCCAGGTCAGATGGACCCCGAGAAGGTTGGGGGAGGGACCTCAGAGAAGGTTGGGGGAGGGTACCCACTGGAATAGTTATTGGGAGACAGATGGTAGCCTCCCATCAGGGCCATCCAGCGTGTTCTTTAACGTGCACAGGGTATGGCTCTCCCGCACTCGGGGTCACGGCTTAACATTCCATCCGACGGACGGCGGCCTTTCCAAGCCCATCGGTGTCCCTTACTGACCGTGAGCAGGGCGGGGAATTTTGCGGAGATAAATCTCAACGCTGACCCAGCTGGGACTCGAACCTGTGAACTACAGATTACGAGCCTGACGCGCTACCAACTGAGTCACCCCAGCCCCATAGAGCAAGGCGAGACTTTAGCAGTAAGATAATGCAAGAAACATAGATGCTTTATCCAGAGTTCTAACCCAGGTCCCTTGGCATAGTAGTAGCTAAGAATGCTAACCATTCTGAAAACTGGACAGCTAACAAAAAAGCGAAGATTTTGAAAAACAAAAAGAGATTTTTTTCGAGGGAGTGGGACCCTAACCCACAACTACCTGATAACATATCAGGTGATCTAACCTTGATGAGGTTGGTTGGCCAATTTGGTAGTTCCAGGATTATAATTTGATGTTCTCAGGTTCGAGTTCCAACTGTGTCTACGTTGAGATATTTTCCTGCTAATTCTCGTTCTTCTCTGGGTGAGAAAGAGAGCATCGATTTGGTTTGAAAATGCCTTCGGTGAGAAAAGAGACATAGCTGAACTTGGGAAAACAGCCGTTTGTCGGAAGATACATTAAGTCATGGTCCTTGTAGAGGAGAACTACAGCCTGTGCACGTTAATAGATAGACTAAATGACTTTAAAAAGCACTGTGGTGGATGGATGACTGAAGAACAGAGAGACTTTCATCCCTATCCAAACAGCTGTCCAATCCGCAACCTTCCCTGAGCCCTTAGAGTCCTTGTGACCTGACTATTTAGACTATTCTGTTCACACAAGTGCCGCAAGAAATAAATCGACTCAATCGAACCCTCTCGATCTTCGAAAAAGGTAACACTGCGAAGTCCATTAATCTTTTAGACTCAATTGGGCAGGGTTCAGATTTATCTCGGCTATAACTCTCACCCTGCCCTGGATGAGAATGGGACATCGATGGGCTTGGAAAGGCTGCCGTCAGTCGGATGGAGAGTTAAGCCGTGATACGTGTGCAGAGGAAAGCCATATCCTGGGTACGCTAAAGTACATGTTGGATGGCTGCTTAAGCATCGTGACGACAATAGAGGGAAAAATAGTTTCAGCCGGGTAGGATCCGAATACACGACATTCTGGTGACATCCTTTCGAATCCCACCTGCTCAAGATAATTTTTCATTTGTACTCATTGTCAAAATGAAACTTAAATAGCCTAACAGTGATTAAGCTTAGTAAAGAAAATGATTGGATTGTTTTACCTCTGAGCGGCATTTTTTTTCCACACGGTGGGCTAAATGACTACGTCCCAAGGGCCCTGAAGGCACAGAGAAAATTGGGTAAGGGGACGTGCTGGGCAGATGTTGGGTGGTAGTTGGAAACCTCCCATCAAGGTCATCCAGCGTTTTCTTTCGTTTCTACAGCTCTCCCGCACACTTAACATCCTATCGGACAGACGGCGGTCTTTCCAAGCCCATCGGTGTCCTTTACTGACGGAGGGCGAGGCGTTTTACGAAGATAAATCTAAACGCTGGCACAAGTGGGACTCAAACCTGGGAAGTGCAGATTACGAGGCTGGCGCGCTTCCGATTAAGACTCCCCCAACTCCCGGTACGCAAGATATTGCATTCTCTCAAACTGATATGCCAAATATTACCTTCTCCGTAGCAAGTTCACAGAATGTTGTCCTTTGTGAAACTTGAACTCAGAGTGTTACCCTCTTTGAAACTAGTACGCAAGATAGTCTTGAAGGTAGTACGCAGAACTTTATCTTGTAAAAAAATTGTTCTCAACTTAAAAAAATGGGTTTAAAAAGCATTTCGGCAGACCACACTCAACCGAAGCACAAATAAAAATATATTTATTGTTTTTTAAATTCTCTTTACCGCTCTGAAACTTTTGGCAAAGGCACTGAAATCTATTTACGCGAAAGCGGAGCATTGATTATAGGTCTACTACTAATGTTACCAAATAAAAAAAAGAGGAAATCTTGTTTTTTTTTTAATGCATATTAGCTTTCCGACGGTATAGTTACAGGTGATGTTTAATGCATTCGTGATATGAATATGATAGCCAAGAAACAAACATCGCTACTTTAAATGCGTATTGGCTTTCAAACATATTACAAAACAAAAAGCAAATGCAGTTAAAGTAAAAATACTTTGGAAGCCAAAACGGGAATAAAATAACTTTGACTCGATATAGATATTGGTGCGTATGTATTACCTAAGTAATATATAATGTACGGTGTTCCTATGTATTAAATATTGCTTCTTTTCTGCTTAGTCAAGTATAGGATGTATCTGCTAGAATTTTTGTACGATTGTAATGATGTTCTTTTTGTCTCTACAGAAAGGATCGAATATTACATTACTGGAATATCTATTATGGCTTGTATTTATTCTTTCCTTTCTACTAGAGTAGGGATAGTCATCCGAAACTTATAGAAGATGTACTAAAAAAACTGTTTCTTAAAGAGCTGCAGGAAATATTCTCTATTTAAAAATGGAAACACATATTTATGATGAATGCTGAATTGAAAAAAACATTGTAGTTTCAGAGAATCAAGAAAATATCTTGATTACAAAAAGTGAAATTATACATTTTTTATGAGAGCTATGAAGTGGCAAAAAATCGTTTAGTTGTGCATCAGAAGATGTTTTGTCAAAACGAAATGGGAAGAAATGAGTCAGCTTCAATGTATTGATGATTTGTTTTATGACCCTTAAGTTCTTTGGCAATGAAATCGTTTAGTTATATTGCCCCGCTGTCTGTCCAGGCAACACTTCCTATAGCAGAAATTTTGAGTTGTGTTGTTTTATCTATGAGCGGCACTTTTTTGCATACCATGGGCTAAATGGCCAGGTCACAAGGACCCCGAAGGCTCAGAGAAGGTTGGGGAGGGGACCCACTGGAACAGTTGTTGGGAGACAGATGGTAGCCTTCCGTCAAGGCCATCCAGAGTGTTCTTTAACGTGCACAGGGTATGGCTCTCTCGCACACGGGGCCACAGCGTAACGTCCCATCAGACGGACGGTGGACTTTCTAAGTCCATTGGTGTGCCCTACTGATCATGGGAAGGGCGGGGAATTTTGCGGAGATAAATATCAACGCTGACCCAGCTGGGACTCGAACCTGGGAATTACAGATTACGAGCATGGCGCGCTACCGACTGAGCCACCTCCACCCCCGCCCCCCTATAGCAGAAAGCAGATGGACCAAGTAATGACATCAACAGGACTGGACCTAGAAAAAAAAATCAAGGGTAAGGGGTCAAAGAGACACAATCGAGCCGAAAAAATGTGAAATACCAAGAGACTGGATTTTCAATGCAGTATAATATTTCCACCTCCGTTTTAGAGGTCTATAAAAATTTCTTGAAAATGGCATGAAACATAAATAAGTTTAATAAGTTTTGTTTCCATTTCCCTTACTAGCATTCTGAAAGGGATAGTATTCTGAAAAGTCCCCTTGTCTTCCCCCCCCCCGAGGGGGACCACTTTGTTGTGGTGGGGGCCTACGGTGCCTCTGAGAAGTTGTGTTCGGATCGCTGGTTCTCCGGGATTCACTAAGTCTTGTAACCTCTGGTGGAGGGGGCTTGTTGGGGGTCTGCCGGTCCAGTGGGCTTATTGACTTGTCCCCTGAGAAGCTCCAAAATGCAGCCCCGGTTGAGGGGCCGTACTTGGGGGTCTGCGGACTGGGAGTGGTGTCCCGGTTCAGTGGGCTCACCGATGCGGTCCCAGTGATATCGTGGGTCGGAACGCTGTTCACTGGGGGATTTCGGCCTGCTCACAATGGAGAGGACGAAGTTGAAAGCTCGCGACTGGTAGAGGTCGGCTGGTCGACGGGCTTATCGATGGAAAAGCCAAACTAAGAGTCCCCAGCAACTCTTTTGGCTGCCAAGATTTGGTTACTGAATAGACATGGTGAAGGATTTGAAAATGCCTCTTTGAAACTGGGTGCCGGCTCGTCGGTGTTTCTGGCGTGCCTTGCGGCCTCGATGGAGGACTCAGCCTCGCTGAGGGACCACTGACTGGGAGGGAGTCCCAAGTTAGGTGGACATCGGCCAGCCCCTGCGAAGTCCTAGGTCGTCTTGGTGACCCGATGGAGAGGCGTTTTTGAGGGCCTGCCGACTGGAAGGATCCCCAGTCGAGTGGGCTCCTATATCGCCCTTGAGAAGTCTGGGGTATCATGGAGTCGGGATGGAGTGGCCTTTGGGGGCCCTGCAAACTGGGATTGGAGTCCCCGGTCATGTAGGTTCGTCTATTCGGCCTCCGCGAAGTCCGGGCTCGAGGTATTGCTGGGGAGGCCGCCGGTTTGTGTTCCGGCGGAGAGGACGAAGTTGAAGGTCATGCCGAACGAGAGCGCGGCCCAATTAAGTGTGACTTGTCGATGGAAGAGCCTGAGGACTCTCCATCATGATAGCTTCCCTGTGCAAAAAGTTAGGACTATCACTAGAAATTTAGGCATCTAAATTCAAAAATTTAACATCTTATCTCTATTGGCAACTGATGTTGTCTAAATCCAGTGAGTTATTTTGGCTCTATTAGGCAAGTTTCTAAATTCAAAAAGCCCACTCACTGCACCTCAATGATTATTTCATCAGAGAGACTTGTTTCTAAAAGTAAGGTCTCTCTCTTCTACAGGTCTACTGCAGCAGGTATGATTAAAGAAGGCAAGATCTATAGAATGTTCTCTGGCTAGTGGATTATGGTTTCGTGGCAACTCCCTCAAGGTGTAGTGCTGTCTCTGTATAGCGGAACACCGGGATTGCCACACATTATTACGTTGTCCTCCCCCCCCCCCCGATAGGGGACCACCTTGACGTGGTGGTGGGGGAGAGCTGAATGGTGCCTCTGTGAAATAGGGTCACGGCCCGTTGTTTCCTCATTTGCACGATGGGAGTGATCTTTGGTGGCAGGGTTTATGAGCGTCTGCAGACTGGTTTGGGAGAGGCCAGGTTTCAGGGAAGCTTTAGGTTACAGCCCCGATGGAGGCGCTGTGGCTGAGAGTTCTGAGGACTGGTGTTGGGGGGCACCGGTCCAGTGGGCTCATCGGTGCAGCCTCAGTGAAGTTGGAGTACATCTGGGGGACAGCTGGTGCATGGCACTATGGAGAGGACGAAGTTCAAGGCTTGCGACTTGGGTATGGACAGGTTGACAGGCTTATCGATGGAAAAGCCAAACGAAGAGTTTGGCTTTTCCATCGATAACCCCGGGAGCCGAGTCAACTTGATTCTATGTACCATTTTTGTGGCTAACCGGGGAACAGATTAAATTTAGGTTTTGACCGATGGATGAACCTTCCTTCTATAGGATTGCTCGCCATAGGTAGCCGTGGATGAGCTGTGTCCTTGTGGCACTGTCTTACCCCGGCGTAGTTAGCGGAGATTATGGCATTCTCCCCATAGTTGGTGTGCAGCCTTATGTTGCGGTACAACTGGGAATTGCCTTTACCTAATGTATAATGTCCTCCCTCCCCATTAATCCGACCCTGTACTTCAGCATGGCAGTCTTATTATTTAATCAATTATTATTTATTTATTTCTGTTATTATTACTGAAGTACTTTTGTACTAATCTTTGTAGCAAATGTTTATTAATATACCTTATTTAGAAGAAAAATTCCATGTATTTATTAGCATTGTGATAATTGCTAATAAATACGAATAATATTCCTCCTAAGCAGGGCATATTTATAAATAAACATTAGTATAAAAATTAATATGAAAGTACACCAGTAGTGGGCGCCACAGCATAGTGGCTCCTGTCTCCCTAAACTTCACTTTACACTAGTAAAAATAATAGATATGCATATATAAGAAATGTGTGGATGATAGGACTAGCTATGCTGACGTCATAACGTGATCCAATGGCCTTTAATTATAGGAAGCGTTGGTCCAGTCTTGTACTAGATAGAGCATTAGACCTGTTTACAATACATTTTGCTCACATGTCATATATATATATATTATATGCATTATATATATATATTATATGCATTATATATATATATTATATGCATTATATATATATATTATATGCAGAACTTATCGTTCTCGACCCGGCGGTTCACCCGGAGCTGTTAAAAGTACTCCACGGTGCATCCTTTATTAGCAGTGATGAGCACGGTCATAACCCAAAATGAAGTCTGAAAATATGATAAATTCTGCTTTTGTGACGCCGCCGTGGAGTTAGTATCTCATGTAATGTCTTAAACAGCGAATTTCCAAGTCACTTAATTAGTAGAGGTAGACCGATCTTGGCCACCAAGATGTCCATATTTGCACCATTGCATGTCTTTATTGGAGGACAGCGAGGAATTACGAATTTTGTAGGAATAAAAATATTTTTTATTCCTACAAAATTCGCAATTCACAAAATTAAAAGCAGTAGCCGTTGCAAGTGTTACACCACCTTCCATTGGCATCCGCAATGAACTCCACAGAAAGCGACACTTCGGGAGTTTTTTGACATTTTGTGCACATGATTACTTTTAATACTTAATTATTTAATAAAATAATGTACTTTAAAAAGGCTTTATTTTTTTTCTCATAATTGCCTTGTATGTATTAATCAGTAGATTCACTGTGACGTTTACACACAATGAAGACATAATGAATTTTATTCCAGCCTATATAAAATTAAAAAAAAAAAAACGTTTTTTAATTACACCCGGACTACGTTTTAGCTTTCGTAACTGATTTCGCGTCATAATTAATTACTGCGCTCCAGCACCTTTTCCAAATGTGTTCTTGACAACGTTTAATTATGTAGAAGACAAATTTCAGTTATTGCACTAACGTATCATTATTTTAATTCATGAAAAGGAAGATTCAAGTGATAGAATAATAACAATATTGCTTTAATACTTCCGAAACAAGAATCGTGTTTGAGCTTTGAAATTAATCTTGAATACGGTTGAGTGAGCTCAATTTATCTCGCGCCTTATAAAAATGCAAAAATAACAAAAAGCTAACTATACAGACATTTTTTTTAAAGCCTTAAAAGTGACAATTTGCAACTTAAATTTTTGTCGGGTTTAAATCCTCAATACAAATGGATCACGCATTGGATGTATCTGTTACTTAATGACCAAGCAAATTAAGCTGAAAGACTATGTGAAGCATATTCATTTAGGAAGACTGAAATGTGACTAATTTCGATCATTTTATTCTTTCCTCCAGGAGCCTCGAAGTTTATTTAATTGCTAGTTTCAACAGCGGCATTACTAAAAGAGTCCATCTCTGAGTTCACCATCTTCAATGTAATCTAAGTCTTATTTTTCAAAACTCTCGGAACACGAATAATCAGTATCTCTGTAATGTACTCTTTAATCGCAATATGCATAGTTCGGATCTTTCAATCATTGCACACTTTAAGATATTCCTCCATTTCCCATCCGTTTTTCGCTTTTGTCCTGGCACTAATGCACCAATGCATTAAAGTCCTTTAATATCCGGGGCGGGGGTGGCTCAGTCGGTAGCGCACCAGGCTCGTAATCTGTAGTCCCAGCTGGGTTAGCGTTGAGATTTATCTCCGCAAAATTCCCCGCCCTGCCCACGGTCAGTAGGGGACACCGATGGGCTTGGTAAAGTCCGCCGTCCGTCGGATGGGACGTTAAGCCGTGGCCCCGTGTACGGGAGAGCCATACCCTGTGCACGTTAAAGAACACACTGGATGGCCTTGACGGGAGGCTACCATCTGTCTCCCAACAGCTGTTCCAGTGGGTCCCCTCCCCCAACCTTCTCTGAGTCTTCGGGGTCCATGTGACCTGGCCATTTAGCCCATGGTGTGCAAAAAAGTGCCGCTCAGAGGTAAAACAACCCAACCCAACCTTTAATATCCCTTTGATCTGCCTATATAATTCCCTTCACCTTTACGGGTTTGTTCATTTCTAATTATAATACGATCCTTGATTATATTCATTTCCTCTGCTCAGTCGTCGAGCCAGTTTCGTAATCTGATGTTCCCAGGTTCGAATCCCAGTATCTGCTCCTAGACTGAGATTTCTTCATAATTCTCGTCCCTCCCCGCTATATCAGAAAGGGGATATCACTGAATTTGAAAAAGCCATCGTCAATCGGATGGGACGGTAAGTCGTGGCATACGTACACGTTAAAGAACAACTGATACGGAACTGATAAGGTGACAGTTCATTCTTCCTCCCAACAGTTATCTAATAGATCCGTTCCCCATATCCAGCTCTGATCCCTTGAGGTCCTTGTGACCTAGTCAATTAGTCTGTTGTCGGTAAAAGGTTGTCATTCAGAGGTAAAATAACCCAAACCTATCCTTTCTCGTTAATCGCTTAATGAAACATTCTTTCTTTTGGTAGCATTTTAAACTAATGATATAAAGTGCATGAGTGTATATATGCATAAAGTGCTTTATTATTAAATTATTCAATAACGAAAGAAATTGTGCGCACAAAATGCCAACAAACTCCCGAAGATTCATTTTTGTATTCAAGAGATTTCAATATGGGAGTCATTTCATTGAGTGGCAAATAGCTATGTGATATTCAGCTTCCGCCCATACTCGTCTCAACATGTCTGGAACATTTACAACATCTGCAGTGATTATTTCTTTTAAATGACCACCAAACTTCGTCTACATATTCATCTCACCGTAACTTAGCGCACTGTAAGGGTTTCAACCACAAAAAATTAGTCCTTCCCCAAAAGTTAGCTGCGAAACCTCTGTCTATTGATAATTTAGTGCATCGATAACGTACTGGGGCGGGGGTGGCTCAGTCGATAGAGCGCCAGGCTCGTAATCTGTAGTTCCCAAGTTCGAGTCCCAGCTGGGTCAGCGTTGAGATTTATCTCCGCAAAATTCCCCGCCCTGCCCACGGTCAGTAGGGGACACCGATGGGTCTTGGAAAGGCCGCCGTCCGTCGGATGGGACGTTAAGCCGTGCCTCTTTGTGTGGGAGAGCCATACCCTGTGCACGTTAAAGAACACGCTGGATGGCCTTGACGGGAGGCTACCATCTGTCTACCAACAGCTGTTCCAGTGGGTCCCCTCCCCCAACCTTCTCTGAGCCTTCGGGGTCCATGTGACCTGGCCATTTAGCCCATGGTGTGCAAAAAAGTGTCGCTCAGAGGTAAAACAACCCAACCCGATAACGTACTACTCTCTTAATAACTTTCGACTCTCCTTTCATATGGTTGGCGAGAGCAGTGCTCCAAGAGGTTTCGAACACTTGAGACGTTCAGTTAACACTTCTTACAACAGAAGGCAGATGGACCACATTATGACATCATAGGTATTCCTGTAAAGCAGTCCGTCCTGCCCACGGTCAGTAGGGGACACCGATGGGCTTAGAAAAACCGCCGTCCGTCGGATGAGACGTTAAGCCGTGGCCCCATGTGCGGGAGAGCCATAC
This sequence comes from Ryuthela nishihirai, assembly GCA_038380435.1. Classification (NCBI taxonomy): domain Eukaryota; kingdom Metazoa; phylum Arthropoda; class Arachnida; order Araneae; family Heptathelidae; genus Ryuthela; species Ryuthela nishihirai. Next base: position 92,536,774 of record JAWZYU010000005.1, on the reverse strand, counting down.
CCTGTGCACTTTAAAGAACACGCTGGATGGCCTTGATCTGTCTCCCAACAGCTGTTCCAGTGGGTACCCTCCCCAAACTTTCTCTGAGCCTTCGGGGTCCATGTGACCTGGTCATTTAACCCATGATGTGCAAAAAAATGCCGCTCAGAGGTAAAGCAACTCAACCCAACCCGTAAAGCAGGTAATTCTTATACATTTCTTTCTATAATTATTACGGTTGTTGGCCGAGTGGTTAGCGCGCTTGGCTACTGATCTGGGTTCGAGCCCCGGATAAGGCATGGTTATTTGTCAGCTGAGGTCCTGCCATCCTCACGATCTTATACTGTGGCATATAAACTTACAGGCTCTGTCAGACTTCTGTGGCAAGCAGCTGCTTGAGGTTTTTTTATTATTATTAAACTTTTACTCTAATCTTTTTATTAATGTTTATTTATATATATATCTTATTTAGAAAAAAAATTATTTGGATTGATTAGTAATTACCATAATGCTAATAAATACAAATAGTTTTTCTTCAAATAAGGTATATTTATAAATAAGCATTAGTATAAAAGTACGCCATTGATAATAGTAGAAAGAAACATATAAGAATCATCTAAGTTACAGAACTACTTATGCTGACGTCATAACTGGTTCACAGGCCTTCTGTTTTAGCAAGTGTTGGTTCAGTTCCGACCCACCGCAGCTGAGAACCCGATCTCTAAACCCTACATAGCAAAAATTAAGTGATACCACCACACCATATTCGGAACCGATCGGCCAAGTAGCTGCGGAATTACGGGGAACCAAAAACGTTCTCCACCAGTGACGTCACCTTGGATGTAAATTGACTGTCTCGCGCACCCATTAGGAATACGCGAGCAACGCCGGGAAATTCTAATAATTATTTTATAAAATAAATAAACACTTAAAAATAGTGATATTCTTTTCTAATGACCCTGTACATAATATATTTAAATTTATGCATTTAAATTTGTGTTATGCCCTAGGAATTGTTTCTTTTTTTCAATAATAAAGATAATTGACTCTACAGATGAATTAATGGAAATAAATTGTCGATACAAATAATGTAGCAAATTAATATTTTTGAATATGACTCGTCATTACATATCACGCGCATATTTGCACGTGAGATTATCGTTATTGCAAATAGAGTTCTTCATAAAATATTTTTATGGATTTTTTTTTTTATACAGATTCATGAACATATAAAATGTGTTTTTATGTTCCTTTACAAAATTCCTTATATGGTTTTTCGAAACAAATTTGCCATCAGAAGCAAAGGTTTGTACAAAGCTGAACTAAATAAACATAATTTCGACGGAATGCATTGATATATATATATTTAAAGCCAAAAGATCAAAGATTTCGACTGAAGGTTGTCTCACTTAAAAGAATTCTAAAATACAGCTGTCGTTCGTTATTTGGTATTTCGTAGTTTTGCAAGAATAAACACAGTTTTTTTTTTATATTCCAGGATAAATAAAACTTTGAAGTTCGGCAAACATTTTGTTTGGATAACCTTTGAAGAGCTTATGCATTACCAAAAATAAAACAAGCGACAGCATAGAGAGAGCCACTGATAATATTCCATAAAACACTGTTATTGTGCTCACGTACTTTCCGAAGTAAACATCTTCCATATTGGTTTTAGGATCTGTCTTTCATATGCTATCACTATATAACAAACTTCTTTTTTTTACTTTTAAAAAATACTGCATTACCCATCAGTCGCATCTTCTACATGTTGCAAAAGCCGATTAGAAAGCCTCGGGAATGTTCGGTTCTGACTCATATAGGAGAGAGAGAAGGTCTTCTCTCTTTTCTGACGTTTCTCTCTGAGGATGGTGATGATGGGAACTTTTGGAGCGCGCTCTCACTCTTCCCTCTAGGCTGTGGCGGAGGAATGGTAATGGATGGCAGCGCCAACATCCAATATCGTCTCGCAATGACACGCGCAGACTTTGCTGCCTCTTGCAGCAACGCAACAGAGGGTAAAGCAAGTGAGGGGCTCTGAATATGTCCAATACTGCGGGCAATATCTAATTCTTTACGTGGCTGTTGACCGACCACCAGATGTATACCTCCAATGGGTGCAATGCTGCCGGTGTTCAATTTATAGTTCAATATGTCTCCGTGAATAGCACAACATCGCCAGAGAAGCACTGTTCTTCTTTCAGGAGAAAATTACGCACCCCGTTGCTTTCTCCTTCCAAGTATTATTTATGCATCTATAACACGTCAAAACAATGGATCTTTCTGGTCGTGGTGATATAGGATGAAGACAATTTATTGGGCAGTCGTAGTCAATAGAACTTGCGCTACATGATTGGTGGAGATAATCCTAAATGCCCTTATCAGTCATCAGCTCTGCGGGGCAGAAGTATATTTGATTCGCTGCCTTTCTAAGTGTGGAAGAAGCGGTTGCAAGGACATTTGTTATTTTTTATTATGGAAACAGTCACGGTTTGAAAGTTTAAGGAGAGAAATTTTTAGATGAAGAGGTGAAGTATTAAATCCTTCATGAATTTCTTCTTTCTGTAAATATCTAAGTGCATGAATAAGGAAATAAATATTTGAAATGAGAAAGAACGTGAAATTTAAGTGTGTTCTTCTCGTCACAGTAAATAAAGTTTCTACAAATCTTTTTGTAGTTCAGCAGATTTTCACTAAAAAACGCACAAGAATGCAGGGGGACTCTTCGTCGGATTAAGGTCCTTGTAGGCCCTAGGATCTACAAAACATAAGTGTTTTGTAGATTCTTTGACGGTTATTGTTATGTTTTGTTATGTTTATGTTTTTTAGATCCTTTGTTTGTAGATGTTTTGTACTTATGTTTTGTAGATCCTTTGACGGTTATTGTTATGTTTTGTAGATCCTTTGTTTGTACATGTTTTGTAGATCCTTTGTTTGTACATGTTTTGTAGATCCTTTGACAGTTATTGTTATGTTTTGTTATGTTTATGTTTTTTAGATCCTTTGTTTGTAGATGTTTTGTACTTATGTTTTGTAGATCCTTTGACGGTTATTGTTATGTTTTGTTATATTTATGTTTTTTAGATCCTTTGTTTGTAGATGTTTTGTACTTATGTTTTGTAGGTCCTTTGACGGTTATTGTTATGTTTTGTTATGTTTATGTTTTGTAGATCCTTTGTTTGTAGATGTTTTGTACTTATGTTTTGTAGATCCTTTGACGGTTATTGTTATGTTTTGTTATGTTTATGTTTTGTAGATCCTTTGTTTGTAGATGTTTTGTACTTATGTTTTGTAGATCCTTTGACGGTTATTGTTATGTTTTGTAGATCCTTTGTTTGTACATGTTTTGTAGATCCTTTGACGGTTATTGTTATGTTTTGTTATGTTTATGTTTTGTAGATCCTTTGTTTGTAGATGTTTTGTACTTATGTTTTGTAGATCCTTTGACGGTTATTGTTATGTTTTGTAGATCCTTTGACGGTTATTGTTATGTTTTGTAGATCCTTTGTTTGTACATGTTTGTACTTATGTTTTGTAGATCCTTTGTTTGTAGATGTTTTGTACTTATGTTTTGTAGATCCTTTGACGGTTATTGTTATGTTTTGTAGATCCTTTGTTTGTACATGTTTTGTACTTATGTTTTGTAGATCCTTTGACGGTTATTGTTATGTTTTGTAGATCCTTTGTTTGTACATGTTTTGTACTTATGTTTTGTAGATCCTTTGACGGTTATTGTTATGTTTTGTAGATCCTTTGTTTGTACATGTTTTGTAGATCCTTTGACGGTTATTGTTATGTTTTGTTATGTTTATGTTTTTTAGATCCTTTGTTTGTAGATGTTTTGTACTTATGTTTTGTAGGTCCTTTGACGGTTATTGTTATGTTTTGTTACGTTTATGTTTTGTAGATCCTTTGTTTGTAGATGTTTTGTACTTATGTTTTGTAGATCCTTTGACGGTTATTGTTATGTTTTGTTATGTTTATGTTTTGTAGATCCTTTGTTTGTAGATGTTTTGTACTTATGTTTTGTAGATCCTTTGACGGTTATTGTTATGTTTTGTAGATCCTTTGTTTGTACATGTTTTGTAGATCCTTTGACGGTTATTGTTATGTTTTGTTATGTTATGTTTTGTAGATCCTTTGTTTGTAGATGTTTTGTACTTATGTTTTGTAGATCCTTTGACGGTTATTGTTATGTTTTGTAGATCCTTTGTTTGTACATATTTTGTAGATCCTTTGACGGTTATTGTTATGTTTTGTAGATCCTTTGTTTGTACATGTTTTGTACTTATGTTTTGTAGATCCTTTGACGGTTATTGTTATGTTTTGTAGATCCTTTGTTTGTCATGTTTTGTACTTATGTTTTGTAGATCCTTTGACGGTTATTGTTATGTTTTGTAGATCCTTTGTTTGTACATGTTTTGTACTTATGTTTTGTAGATCCTTTGACGGTTATTGTTATGTTTTGTAGATCCTTTGTTTGTACATGTTTTGTACTTATGTTTTGTAGATCCTTTGACGGTTATTGTTATGTTTTGTAGATCCTTTGTTTGTACATGTTTTGTACTTATGTTTTGTAGATCCTTTGTTTGTACATGTTTTGTACTTATGTTTTGTAGATCCTTTGACGGTTATTGTTATGTTTTGTAGATCCTTTGACGGTTATTGTTATGTTTTGTAGATCCTTTGTTTGTACATGTTTTGTACTTATGTTTTGTAGATCCTTTGTTTGTACACGTTTTGTACTTATGTTTTGTAGATCCTTTGACGGTTATTGTTATGTTTTGTAGATCCTTTGACGGTTATTGTTATGTTTTGTAGATCCTTTGTTTGTACATGTTTTGTACTTATGTTTTGTAGATCCTTTGACGGTTATTGTTATGTTTTGTTTTGTTTTGTTTTGTAGATCCTTTGTTTGTAGATGTTTCGTACTTATGTTTTGTAGATCCTTTGACGGTTATTGTTATGTTTTGTTATGTTTATGTTTTGTAGATCTTTTGTTTGTAGATGTTTTGTACTTATGTTTTGTAGATTCTTTGACGACTGCATTTTTATGGTGTATCGATTTCGATGGGTATATGGGTGATTAAAATTATCTTAAATAATTTCTCTCTGATACAAAACGATATGTGGCAGAGCGTACAGCTAATTTGATAACTATTTATTTATGAAAAGATTTCAATTACAGTTTTTATCGTACAAAGGGAAATAAAAAAAGATAAACTTTTTTCGTAAAACCTATCTATTGGATACGGTCGTGTGGTGTGGGTGGATATTTATTGAAAATTTGTAAGAGATTTATGGTTGACACGGAACATAATTAATCATGGGCGCCAGCATATATATTTCCGGGGGGGAGGGGGGAGCAAATTTCACTTTCTTTCGGGGAGAGACAAAATATATACCAGCGGGGGAGGGGGGGGAAAGGAACAAATCAATGCTTCAAGATAGAAATATCTAAGTTCAGCCTTTAATTAACAACTGCAATTGCAAAGAAGCAATCATGAATATATTCTTTAAAGAAAAAAAAAAAGACATTAATATTTGATATACCTGATGTTGTTTAACATAAATTAATTTTTTGATCAGCTTTGCGAAGGGGGGAGGGCAACTAACTCTTCCCCCCTGCCGGTGCCCATGTAATTTTCCGATATTACAACACTTTAGCTTTTGAATGAAAGAGCAAAACAGCTCGAATCAGGTACGGAATTATCATTACTTACCTCGGGGGGTTCGCTTTTCCATCTTCTCTCAATTTAATTGTAATTTTATGGGAAAAATTAACTTATTGCATTATGGATTTACTATTTTCTTTCACTCTTCCTCGATAAATACAACAGGTCCACATAATAGCTTCTAAAAGGTTTAATGGATTGAAAAGAAAACTGTTGATGCGATGTTCACTTAAGGTTTGAAAAATGTTTAACTTGGTCGCGGGTACCGATCCATATTGGTGAATTCTATTTGAAATAATTATTTGAAAACAAAAATTGTTGTCTTCAATGGGACTCGAACCCACGTCTCCCAGAAGCATGCCGGGCTAGACCCCCAGAAACTGATAATTGTTTCAACAAAGTGACGTATGACACATAGATGGCGCTATTGGCGAATCAAAAATTGCGGGAATGCTTATATGTCACTTTGTTAAAGAAATGATTAGAGTCTGGTAGTCAAGTTGGTAGGGCTTCTGGGAGACTGGCTTCGAATCCCACTCAGGACAATCTTATTTTTTCCAAGTGTTTCTTGTCTACAGGATGTTTTCCTGTGACACTGTATTACTGACTGATGAATTCTGGTTTCCAGAATCAGCTTTCTTACATTTCTCAATGAGGAAAAGGGAAACTTTGGGCTTGGAAAGTACTACGTTCGTCTAATCAGACATTGAGGTAGTTATCTTCTTCATATTTCAGAAGGTTTGTCGTTATTTTTATCAAAAACTCCTAGAAAGTGCTGGGGTGGGAGCTCAGTCGGTAGCGCGCCAGGCTCGTAATCTGTAGTTCCCAGGTTCGAGTTCCAGCTGGGTCAGCGTTGAGATTTATCTCCGCAAAATTCCCCGCCCTGCCCACGGCCAGTAGGGGACACTGATGGGCTTGAAAAGGCCCCTGTCCGTCGGGTGGGACGTTAAGCCGTGACCAAATTCGGTACAGCATCTTCTTTTCGTAACTTAAAGCAAAATAAGGTTCCCCCCCACAAAAAAAAAACAACAACAACGAACAAATGTTTAAACGATTGCAGAACCTTTGAAGAGATGTTCATATATAGATAAGATGGAATCTTATCTGTATATGAGTAATAGAAGCTATTTCCTTTCAGTCGGAACGCAATGCATGTTGACGTAATATTTTAGCTATTTTCTCATGAGTCACTTGATCGAGTATTGAAAAATTTGCTATCTTTTTAATAGTTTTAAATCGCCTATAACTTAATAATACTTGATGTGAAATTGAGTTCGACTTTCATTTTTCCCTTCCTGCATTTTTCAGCTCCGACCTTTTAATTTAACAGAACTTGATCCTCCGCAAGTTTCCTGTACAGCCTGGTGCCAAATTTCAAATACTTATTCACCTCATGGAAACCCGTATCGCATCTAAAAATCAAGCACCTACGTTTGATACAACCCGATTTCGAACCTGAAGCATTTTGTACTATAAACCTGTATCAACAGTAGCCGCAGTTGCTAGTGAGTTACGTTGCACATGATTGCCATACTCAAATGTTATTATTTGTTGTTGAAACTCTGAATGACGAAAGGGGAAACTTTGAGCTTGGGAAAATATATGCCCCTAGCGTTTCGGCATTGCAATTTCAAAATATTTTTTTCCCTTTTATGTATTTCTTTGCATTATTACTTTCTATTACTATTACGTTTCTGTATTAGATCTTGCATTGATCATATATTTATAAGGACACAGAAATATTTCGGTCAATCTCGATAAATACAACAGATCCATATAATAGCTTCCAAATGGTATTATATATATATATCCACAATCTAATGTAAAGGATGTAACTGATCACTGTCCAATAATATTAAAACTGGGCAAGGTAAATGGATTATTGGATAAACAAGGAAACTATTCATTATTTATTAGAAAAAAAGTTGATTATATTGCGTTAGAAACATGTATAAAACACCTGAATTTACAGATAAATGCTAATACTAACAACTATGCAGATTTAAATAACTCATATGATGGTTTTCTTAATCAGATACAAGTAACAGTGGAAAAGAGTACATTAAAGGAAATAGCAAGATATGGTAATAAAGCTAATATAAATAAAAATCTTTGATATTGAAGGAATTGATTAATATTTTTAAGGTAAAAAATAAGTTTAATCAAAAACACAGAAAATATCCTAATATTAGCGATTATTGAGATCAACATTGAAATATTAGAAACTTTACAATAGAGCAAATTGAAATAGCTAACAATAATTATTATCAAAGAGAATTCGTTAACGTGAGGGAATTTCTAGAAAAGAATGTTACTGTTTAAATAAAATATTGAATACTCCAAAAAAGGGATTAAACTTACCCAAAAACGGTATCCTAAACATTTTGCCCGATACATTTTAATAATCATTTTGTAAATATTAATGTAGGTAAGATGGTATTGTTGATAATTCATTTTATGTGAACATATTAGAGGACTCTCCGAATTCTGTTTATTTGGAACCTGCGAATTCTGAGGAAGTTTTAATATTATATCCACATTAAATAATAATAAATTTGCGGGATACGATAAGATTGGACCTAAGGTACTGAAAATTATTGCTAATTATCACGCTGAATATTTAACAGATTTAATTAATATTTCTTTCAAATATAATATATTCTTCAATAGTTTAAAAATTATTAGGGTTACTCTTGTTTATAAAAAAGGAAACAAAGATGACATGAATAACTATAGGCCAATATCAGTTTTGCCTAGTTTATCTAAAGTTGTAGAAAAAATTATGAAGGAAACAATTTAAGGATATTTGAACAAGAAAAATTATTTTAGTAGTTCACAATTTAGTTTCAGGGAAGAGTGAAATACTGAAGATGCTATATTAAAATTGACTACGATAATTTTGAGTGGAATTGATAACTCACAAAAAATTGGGGCTATATATTTTGACATAGCAAAAGCGTTTAACACAATTAATCACGATATACTCTTAAAGAAATGTTTTGCCATTGAATTTAGAGGTGTTATTTTAGAGTGGTTCAAATCATATCTAAAAAACAGAATGCAATTTGTCCAGATCAGCACCAACAAAAGTACAATTTGATGATCATTAACAGTGTGCCACAAGGCTCAATACTTGAACCTAATTTATTCTTAATTTATTTTAACGATTTTTTCAATTTGAACTTAAAAGGTGATGTTGTGTCATTTGCTGATGATACCACAATTGTTTTCAAAATTTCTAATAGTGATGAATTTTATCTGGACATCACTAAATAATAATTTTGCTTTCTCAATATTTAAACTTTATTGGTTAATGTTGAACCAGCTTGTTGTTTAGTCTGTATCACTCACGATACAGATTTAATAACAAGCTTGTTCAACAATAACCAATAAAGTTTAAATATTGAGAAAGCAAAATTTATTTATTTTTCACTAACAAAGATAGATTTTTCCCCTCTAACTTATATATAGATGGTAATACTGTATGTATAACAAAGATAGATCATATTCATGCAAAGCTATTGAGCAAATTGCAACAACCAAACCTTGGAGTGCATATAGATTCAAATTTAAAGTGGAAGACATATTAATATGCTGACCAAAAATTTAAGATACTATTTATATAAATTGTATTATATAAGTAGGATAAGTATCAAATATATTTATTCTTAAATTATACTATTCACGGATTCAGTCTTCTATACAATATGGTTTAATTTCTTTGGGCAGGAACCTTTTTAACATTTGCCAGTGGTATTGAAGTCTTGAAAAAGAATTTCATTAATATTGTTGCAAATTAAAAAAATGGATAGGCACTGAGCGTGAGTTTCGAATAGTGTATTCTCGAACAAATTACAATGGTATGGATGAAATAACTTATAAACAAACTAATTACTATTTAACATAAATCAATAACACTTTTTCTACAGAGCATACAAGACCAATCTGTCTGTTCTACTAAATTACTACCTCTTCACTGTTTGTCGTATCTCTTGAATTCCTCCATTTCCGCGTAAACAATCTTTTATCTTGTGATAGATCACTAAGTTTATCTTACTAACAACACAAAATAATCAACCGCGCACTCACCACAATAAAAATACTTCTTCTTGTTTTCACTTACGCGCACTGACTCAAACTATCTGAATATCCTTTTCAGATCTTCAACTTTTAACACACTTAACGCGTAAATACTCAGATGAACCTCATCTTTCACAATACGACGCACAACTGCATTACATTTCTCTATTTTTATTCTTCCGAACTGTTTTAAGTTCCAATTCGTTGGCTAAATTTAATCTCACGTAGAAGCACACACGAGGGCTCCAGTCAGTTAAGTCATGAAGTCACTGTTGCTCGTTCATCTGTCGTAACAATATAATGACATATTACAACAAAGACAGAAGAAACAAACTGATCGAAATCAATAAGATAATGTACTTAAGAAAGTTATATACATATCGAATAATATATCTAGTATTTAGAAAACCTAATATTTTAAAGTAAAAGGAAACTTGCTGTAATCTGCGAAATGGAGAATGTAAGTTATATATTCCACAAGATAAAAAGGAAATTTCATATAGGTATTTTTATACTTTATGGACCGAGAATCTATAATTCAATCCCCGTGAATCATCATCATCATCATCATCATCCTCAAGCAGCCATGGGCTACGGAGGTCCAACCAGACCGCGCAGTTTAATTCTCCAAGCATATCTGTCCTGAGCTACATCTGCTGCATCCGGCCACTGTACACCAATTCTAACAAGGTCCTGTTTGACATTGTCTGCCCACCGCATCCTAGGTCTCCCCTTCTTTCTGAGGCCTTCAGGCACACTGTTCATAACCCTATTCGCTAATCTATAATTATCCATACGGGCAACATGGCCAAACCAGCGAAGTCTCTCTCTGCACAATATGCTGCTTAAAGGAGGTTGCAGACTCCTTTGTCTAACCTCATCATTAGTTACAAAGTTAAACCACCTAATACCCAAGATACTGCGTAAGCATCTAGAATCAAAAGCATCTAGTTTCCTGTTATCTTGCTTACACAGCGTCCAAGTTTCACTACCATAACTAACCCTAGAAAGAATCAAACTATTATACAGTCTAATTTTAGTCTTTAGGTGTATACGCCTATTTCTCCACAATCTCCATAGATTCTTAAAAGTCCCGGCAGCAATACCTATTCGTCTGTTAATCTCATGCTGCACATCACCAGTATCAGTTACGCAGCTCCCAAGGTAATTAAACTGTGACACCTGCTCAAGACTGCAACCATTCAGATTAACTGAATCACAACCTGCCTGACCAATTTTCATCACTTTAGTTTTCTCTCTGTTTATAACCAAACCTACTGTACTACCAGTCTCATCAACAGTTCGAATGAAATAGTTCATCTCATCAACATCATTTGCCAAAAGGGCTAAATCATCAGCATAATCTAAATCAGAAATTTTCCTATCTCCAGCCCATTTAAGGCCAAAAGCTTTCCCTTGAAGTGAATTTCGCATAACATAATCAACAACCAAACTAAAGAGAAAAGGAGACAAAATGCACCTTTGTCGAACACCAGAAGTAATGCTAAACCAATTGCTACAAGACTTACCAACTCTCACACATGACTCAGTGTTATTATAGAGAGCTTTCATTATGTTAACTAACTTGTCTGGTATACCATATGATCTCACAATCAACCACAAATTATGACGATCAACAGAGTCGAAAGCCTTTTTGAAATCAACAAAGCTAGCAACCAAAGGTTTCTGAAACTCTAAACATTTCTCAAGAATCTGCCTAAGTGAAAATATCTGATCTACACATCCCCTACCACTTTTGAATCCACATTGCTCATCACGCAATTGACTGTCAACCAGATTCTTAATTCTATTAAGCACAATCATGGAAAGAACTTTACCTGGAACGGAGAGTAGGCTGATACCCCTATAGTTATCACAAGAACTGCGATCACCTTTTTTGAAAATAGGGATAATAATAGCTCTGGTAAAATCTTTAGGAACCATGCCTTTATCATAAAAGTTATTCAAAATTTCAGTCATCCAAATGGTAACTGAAACATTCCCAGCTCTAAGCATTTCCGTAGTAATTTCATCCACCCCTGGGGATTTATGAAGTTTAAGTTTAGAAATAGCCAAACTAACTTCAGATTCTGTTATAGGGCCAACATTAAAGCCAACAATGCATCTATCATCATTGCAAACAATGGGAGTAGAACTAACCACATTGTTTAGAACATCACTGAAATGCTCAGCCCACCTAGCCATGACAGAATCCTCACCTTCTATAACCTTGCCTTGTTTATCCTTCAATCCCTGTATACCTGTTCGTTTTCTACCACACAAAACATTAACTATCTGGTACAGCTCTCTGCTGTTGTGCTGTCTAACTGCTTCCTCAGCTTTGTCAGCAAGGCCATCAAGCCAAAGATTCTTATCAGTAGCTAACTGACCCTTTACACGTTTATTAAGTTCTTTGTAATGCTTTCTATTAGGACTAGTAGGGTACTGATTAATTACATTCCTGCAGTTCCTTCTTTCTGAAATAAGCTCAAGTGCCTTATCACTTAAATAATTCTGCCTCTTCTGCTCCTTTTTCCCTAAAAGAGTATTGTTAGTTTCCAAAAAAGCCTGTTTAAAATGGCCCCATTCTTCCTCAACTTCAGTATTAAGCAAACCATGACTGTCATAATGACTAAGTAACCTATCATGGTAAGCTTTAGCTATAACTGGGTCTTTCAGAGCTTCAGTATTAAAGGTAAATTTTTTAACTCTAGCACAACACTTTTTAAGTTTAAGTTGCAAGACACTTTTAACAAGGTAATGGTCAGATCCAATTTCAGCTCCCCTATATGCCCTGGTATTTCTAACAGAACTAGCCCATTTGCTGTTAATTAATATATAATCAATCATATTCTTATGCAGCCCATCAGGTGAAACCCATGTGTGTTTATGTATGTCGCGGTGTTTGTAATATGTGTTAGTTATTCTGAAACCATTTAGTTTACTTACCTGTAGGAGACGTTGCCCATTGCCATTGCAGCTACCAATACCAAAAGGGCCTATTACTCCTCCCCAAAGGTCAGAGTCGGTACCAACTTTGGCATTGAAGTCACCAAGAACAAGGGTAATATCTCCTTTCTTGACAGAATTCAAAATATCCTGAAGTTGTCTGTAAAACCTATCCTTCTCATCCTCATCAGAATCCTCAGTGGGGGCATAACAGCAGATAACATACAAGTCTTTAATACTTGTCTGAAATTTTGCTGTAAGAAACCTTTCATTAATGCACTCATATCCTAGAAGAGCATCACTAGCATGTCTGCTGAGCAGCAGACCCACGCCTTGGTGATGCTTTCCATCCTCCCTCCCTGTAAAGAGAAATTTAAAGTTATTTTTAAGTATCTCACCTTTACCTGTCCATCTGGTCTCTTGCAAGCCTAGAATATCTAGGTTATAAGCGCTGGAATTCCTGCATGAGGACATCAAGAGAATAATCTCTATGTAATGTCCTCACGTTCCACGTTCCTGCAGAGAGAAAATGATTAGTAGGATTTTTAAAGAAATTAGGTTTATTGAGATTGGTAGGGCCAACAATAACAAACAGCCCCCTGATCGCAGGCATGGGGCAAAGACCCGTTCCTCCTCCGCTAAAGGCTGAAGTCACCGATGCTGGTAGGAACTTCAGGCACCACCTTTTCAAGTGGACTTTTTCAAGAACCATATGGCCTGCCTGAGACACATTACTCCAGTTTAGGCTTGACGATGCCCAACTAGCTAAGTAAGGTTCAGGTACCTGCGATGGCCTCTGATTAGGATTATCCACCAGCTGATATAAGGTATCCCATGCCTCTGTTCACTTAGAGCTGGCAACCCAGAAGCAAACAGAAAACACAGCGGCAGACTCTCCCTCAACAGAGGCCCACCAGTGCAGCAAGTCCAGGATCCATAATCAAGCTCAAATCCATAAACAAGTCCAGTCTAGTAGGTATAAATGGTCAGAACCAGGACCCTGTGAAGTTGACCACTCCTCAGCAGGGTTGAAAAAAAAGAAAAAAGTGGCCATAGATGACCAGATCAGTAGGCCATACTGAACTGGCAGCCCTCCCCTTCCGTTCCCTTCCAAAAGAGAATATCTCTTTTGAAAGGTACTAACGGCCTGCACCACGAGAAGGCGGGGTCGGACATTAGGTGCTAGATCTGGCCGGTTCTGTGCATCATCACTGGGGATTGGTACACAGCTCTCCTTCCAGTTTACGCCTAGCTACCATTTACAAGCCTCTATGTGTGAATATAAGAAGGGAAAACAATACAAAAATTTTCTAGAATGATAAAGACTTACAATATGGACATAAAGGATATAGAATTACTACTAAAAATAATTAAAAATTCTAAAGTTAGCAATAAAACTTGTAATATTCTGAACAGAGAAGCCGTTTGAATCATTCGTTGAGGTAGAAAGCCCTAGGGAGACTGGAAGCAAGGCAATCTCAAGCTGTAGCGCCATGGCTAAATGGGGATTGTTCTTATCTGCCTATGAATGCAGTTTTAAGAGACAAAACATTTTGTCTTTTTTAAGAGTTCAAACATTTTGTCGAAGACTTGGACTAGAACGTCATAGGATGACTTGAGCAAGAGACGACCATTATCTAGTATTAACTTCAAAGCGCCACAGAGAGAATTCATCTCATCAACTCCTATCATTGTTTGCGTTATGCACTAGAAGGACGGTATCTCGACAGTTATAGGACAGTTTACAGGAGGAATTGGCCAATATGCTCTTACTGATGAATTGAAATTCGGTTTGCAAAATGATTCTCTGCTGACATTCATATGAAGAAAACGTGGGATACGATTTCATCGACTCCACATCCAAGAAAGGGACCAATTTGATATGGTGGATTGATGTTCTGGGCTGGGATATGTCTCAAATATCGTGAATGAGATGAAATGATATAATAAATATAATAAAAAATAAATCCATGAGATCGCGAGGTAAATCGACAAGGTCTGACTAGTATCAGAATTCGAGATGAGATCTTGGATACTTATGTTCGTTCTGTTGAAGTTGCAGTGTGTCCAGTATTTAACTTAATGCACGAAAATGCCTGACCTCTCACAGAACTTTGCTGGTGGACGAATACATTTATTATGAAGATATCCATCCTAGTATTGGCCATCACAATCACTAAATCCCATAGAAAATGTCTGGGATGCTGTAAGAAAACAGATTGTAATTCGCTGCCCTCCTCCCACAATCCTCCAGGATCTACAAGCTGCTCTGCATGGGGAATGGAATTACTTCGCCGGGTTCTGCTGCCATCTTTATTCACAGCATGATGAATTGCTGTCAGGCCTGCTTTGCTGCATAGGTGACCATGCATTATTATTAGGACAATGGGGATATTATTTCTTCACTTGCGTTCATTCACCTGATGCACATTTCTCTTCTAATCAGTTATGCATGCGCATAACTTGTTTAGAGTCCTTGAGCATTCTTTCTGTTTTGGCTCAGGATGAAAATTCATATCCCATTACATCCATGACTTTCACTTCAATCCGTTGACCAACGTTTCTTTCTTTAGGTTTTTGTGCTTGATGCTTTAATTTTTATCCCTAGTGTAATGTAGCTTGTTTAGTGTTGAAAAGTCGAAGGATATTGATTCGCTGTCAAACATTAAATTAATAAACAGAAATTCCGACATTCAAGATAAAGTTAAGAAATTTTTCTCCAGAGGGCAAACTGTTTCCAACGATATTGACCGACTGTCCTTATTGTCACCACCATCAGAAATTATGGGCTTCTAACTTCAACTTTCGCTTTAGTCATCATCACTCTGTTGGTGCGGTAGGTGACAGCGGAAAAGAAGTGCTGTCACCTTCCACAGCAAATGAGGCCAATACAACACTCTAATGCCACTCATACTCCTAGACTCATATATGCAATGGGAAGAAAAAGGAAAACCTCATTTTATCTCAATGGAGAATCAAATTCGAGGCTCCGTATCAGATTAAATAAACTTTTATGGAAATATATAAAGAGAGTTGCTGCTATTAAGTATTCGAGCTTCCATAGCTATTTAAACATCCAACAGGAACTAATTTAAATTTCGAGTTATATTAAATATAATCATCATATTCGGAAAAAATTAAAACCCTGGATTACAGATGCGTCATTAAATTCGATAGAAACAAGGAACAAATTGTATAAATTATGGAAGGCAGAACCTTCAAATGAAATTTTAAGGGAACAATTCACTAAATATAGAAATTTATTACTTAACCTTATTAGGCAGGCAAAATCAGATTATTTTAAAAATAAAATATCTAAAAATTTTGGAAACATGAAAAAACAATGGAAAATTATTAATGAATTATCTGGTGTTGACAAGAAAATAAGATATTTCCTTTGGAAATAATTTGCAAAATTTTAAATTAAAATTTCCATGATAATCCTTTGGTTTTTGTTAATATATTTAATAAATATTTTACTGGTGTTACAGAGAATTTATTAAAAATGATCCCAATAAATGAAACATATAATTTGACAGAATTAGATTCCACACTACAATCAATTTTTATTGATCATGTAACTGAAACTGATGTGATACAGACAATAAACTCACTAAAAATAGAAAAGGCTTCAGGAAATGATTATTTATCGCCCTTTATTTTAAAAAATATATGCCCATATATTTCAAAGACTTTATGTCATTTAATAAATTATTCTATATCAGAGGGCAGTTTTCTAAATTCTTTAAAAAATTCCGGTTTATAAAGGAGGTGATCGAAAAAATTTAGGGAACTACAGGCCAATTTCAATACTATCAAATTTATCAAAAATCTTTGAAAAAATTATGAATATAAAAATGGTAAAGTTCCTTACAAAGATAAATTTTTTTGCTGAAAATCAATTCGGATTTAGGGAAAAAAGAAATGCAGAGGATACTATTTTAAAATTAACTTCAATAGTTCATAAAGGAATAAAAGATAACCTTAAAAATAAGATAAATATAAGTAAATAAGATAAATATTGTAACACCATGGTAATATATATTTTAGACAATTTGTAGATATTTAAACTTTAAAAATGATATATAATTGTTGGGTTAAATCGTATCGGCAATATGGAATTACTTCTTGGGGTGGCACATATTATACTAATATTAATTGTAGCTCAAAATAGAATTATAAAATGCATATTAAAAAAAAGAAAATATGAAAATGTTAAAAACTTTTATAAAGATGTTGATATTTTAACAGTTAGAAAATTATATATACATTCAATTTTAAAACATTTGTTTAAAAATTGGTCACAACAAAATATAAAATTTTCAAGTTATAACACAAGATACAGTAACTCTATTACTCTCGTTGAATTCTAACCTAAGAAAACTGTGACTAAAATACATTATATTTACCTTGCGCCTAAATTATTCAATTTTTTGCCAAACAATATAAAAACGGAAAAAACTTTACATAGTTTTGCTTCAAATCTTCGTAAGTGGCTATTAGATATTGATAATATTAAAAAAATTTGTAATAAATTTCATAATTTTTAATTATTTATTAAATTTTTTGTGTCCAACTGTTCAAATTATTTTATTCTTCGATTACTTTATAAATACTTAAAACATTTATTGACTATTGTTGCCAAAATTGTAAATTATATGTATGAAATATGATAAAATTCCACAGGCGAGTTGTAAAGTCTTGTGGATTTCTGTAAGATTCAATTGTAATATCTGTGCCCACTGGGCTGGACCAATGTAATCGGATGTATTATGTATTAAATAAATGTTGTTGTTGTTGTTGTTATTATTATTATTATTATTACTTCTGCTTTGCATATTTTTATCGGGGTGTATATAATAATTTGTCCATTCAATGCACTCTATATTGAAACGTCGTTCTGGATCATTTCGATTCAATCTGGTCACATGCCTCCCCTTTCATCTAAGTTTTTTCTAGATATGCATCTGATTTCTCTTATTGCAATTTATTATCACGGAAATTAAATTAGTAATGAAAAATATTTGGAAGTGATCGCATTGAATTTGGTACAAACGAGTTTTTCCCTTTTTCTTTTACGTTATTCAGATCGTAATTTCAATTGCTAATTAATTAGCATAATCCTGCTATTAATAGATAAATAACTGCTAATCCATGGCTTTGCTAATGTGTTATTCTACGAGTGTATTCATTTTCATGCAAATGAATTCCCATTTCGTAGCTCCGAAAGGATCATTAAATCTCCCGCGTTTCATCGTAATCATCTCTTCATCGATATTAGGGCAAATCGATCCTCCTTCTGATGCTTTTATTCCGTATATTTAAGTCCACATAAAGCCTTTCTGCTGTAGCCAAGGTCATGTCATCCACATTCCACTGGTAGGAAATATAACCGTCATCATCTTAATAATAAATTGCTCCCAAGCTTTGTACGGCGGCGTTACGGTGTCCAGGTCCACAAACCACAACATCTCCGTTTAATTTCCAACAGCAGGGACGGTAAGCAGCTCCAGTATTGCTCTCAAACTCAACTCTCTAACGACTTCAATATCGACATTACTGCCGCCTTTGGTGCATTCTGTACCACACTGCAAAGGAGGAGATGTGAGGCTTGGGTTAGGAGTGTGTGTGCATCATCTGTGTGTGAGTGTGTGTGCCGGTGAAATAGCGGAACGGCAGGAAGATGAGGAAGATAGAGGGAGGAATTATTCCTCGGTATGAACTCCGGCGTCAGGCAAATGGCGTTCAGCGTCGGCGAGATATTCTCTATCATGTGGCTCGAACAAGGCCAAGCTGATGTCGGTAAATTGTAGTAGAACATACTTGACGCTGGAAGGTGAAGAATTTGAGGAGTCCAAATGAGGAGGGGGAGGAGAGACCAAGTGGGGGAGGCTAGGAAAGAGAGGAAGGAGTTCCGCATGTGAATGATAATGAATCACGAGATGTGAGTTCATTATTATGTGAGCCTCATGATGAGGAGGAATTTCCGCGATCCGTTAGAACTTTGGTTCTTCCCCTCATCTTCGACAGATTGTGGTCTGAATTCCAGCAGCTGCTTGAATCATTAAGTGTCATAATAGCATTAAAGTTAGCACTGATGGTGTCTGAATAATGTGAGACACAGATGCTGCTTACTTAATTCAGAATATGTGCACTGCCTGGATAGCTAAAGTTTGGAGAACGTTTGATGGGATATGTTTTATAATGATAGCGCGAAACTGATGCTGTTTAGGTCCAATTTTCATCATCATTAATTGTCTGAAAATGATTTAAAAATAAAGATGGACTGAAAACGCACTTCTGAAATGTGAATTTCTCCTGCACAGAAGAATAGGTGGATACGTCATAAAGATCTGGAAAAAGAATGCATTCATTTAGCATAATAAGAATTTAAAACTTTAATATTCTGAATTTTAAATTAAAGATTATGGATTCATTTATGCAAACTAACGAAACTTAACTTCGACACTCCATTGTATATTCTATGTAGGTTATTTTACACATAAGTGTTCCATATTTTCTCAAATTTGCTATTGAATAATAAAAAAAAAATTTCCTCTGAAGCAGCTGCTTGCCACATAAGTCTGACAGGAGCCTGTCAGTTTACGCCATAGTAGAAAACCTGAGAGGATGCCGGGACCTCAGCAGGTAAACGACACATAAATCCATGCCTTACCCGGGGTTCGAACCCAGATCCCTTTGATCAGTAGCCAAGCGCTCTATTATTTGTCATTAATTGCAATGTATTTAAATGAACCTGGTGTAGAAGGGCTTGGCCCTAACGTCACCATGGTAATTAGGTGGGAAAATGAAAAATAAAAAAAGCAAGACCTCAGCAGAAATCAAAAACACCAGGAAAAAAACTCATTCATGCCTTATCAAAGGTTTCTTAATTTAAAAACAAAACTTTTACAAAATCACACCTTTTACCCTTGTATATAATATTGAAAAGTTAACGTGCCCAAATTTCAGGACCGAACCAAATGGTTCTCATGACCCCTCACCACCACCAGCATCACTGAAAAACCCAAACCATAACAGCTACTAACAAAAGAAAAAAAGTCGCATCTCAGCCTATGAAGGACAGAAGGCACAACGTGAAAGTAGCTTTTTGAAAAACAAGCTCAAAATGTGTCGGGGATCAAATTATATTCTGAAAATTAAATTAACTGTTAGGTCAGAGTTTGAGAGCTCCTGATATAAATTTGTGCATATTTGGAAATGGTACACAGGCGTAATAATGTTAAGCTCAAGTTAAGGTGAAAGTAATAACGTTTCTTTTAGGGAATATAAAATTCACTGAGCCTAAATGCGGAATGACTGATTATTATGTTAAAAATAAATCTAATACGCCTTTTACTGAGTTTACGTGCTTTATTACAGAAAACAAAAATTATGTATAATAAAAATTAAAAGAGGTATTAAATGCTGATAACAGTCATATGCTTGATTCAACTGCTATATAAATTTTTTTTCATATATAATTTTTGCATTGCTATGTTAAC
Source organism: Ryuthela nishihirai (assembly GCA_038380435.1). Lineage (NCBI taxonomy): Eukaryota > Metazoa > Arthropoda > Arachnida > Araneae > Heptathelidae > Ryuthela > Ryuthela nishihirai. The sequence continues at coordinate 92,516,589 of JAWZYU010000005.1, read as the reverse complement.
TATAATGAAGAATATTAGCAATAGCTTTCTACTTGGTAGAATGAAGAACCAAGCAAATATATTAAATAAAATATATTTAAATATAAAAAATGGGTTTGCTTTATCTACACGCTTTAAAAATTTTGCAACTGATGTTGATTCTAAAACCAAGGGTTGGGTTGTTTTACCTCTGAGCAGCACTTTTTTGCACACCATGGGCTAAATGCCCAGGTCACATGGACCCCGAAGGCTCAGAGAAGGTTGGGGACCCACTGGAACAGCTATTGGAAGATAGATGGTAGCCTCCAGTCAAGGCCATCCAGCGTGTTCTTTAACGTGCACAGGGTATGGCTCTCCCGCACACGGGCCACGGCTTAACGTCCCATCCGACGGACGGCGGCATTTACCAAGCCCATCGGTGTCCCCTACTGACCGTGGGCAGGGCGGGGAACTTTGCGGAGATAAATCTCAACGCTGACCCAGCTGGGACTCGAATCTGGGAACTACAGTTTACGAGCCTGGCGCGCTACCGACTGAGCCACCCCCGCCCCCTAAAACCAAGGAGTAGGACCTGTGTTAGAATCATATTTAAGATTTGCTGTATGCATGTAGTGCGCTCTTCCTAAATGGATAGCTTCCTTTGGCTAAAAGTAGTTTAAGATTTTTGCAATTCGAGGCAAAATGTTTATTTTCATTTCGATGGTTTTTATTAGTTGGAGTTATTTTTGTTCAATGAAATAAAGATGTTTTCAAAGCAAAAGAAACTTTTCTCTCTGACAAAATGAATTTTTTAATTTCACAATTTTTTTTCTATAAAGTCGTATACTTATTTTTATATCAATGAATTCCAAGAAGAAAATGTACCTGCGTTTAATATCTTTTCCCTGGTGAGAAAGGAGCCACCGATCAACTTAAAAAGGCCCTCCATCGGATACAGCGTTTAGAGTGCTTTTCGGTTCCCTTGTCACGTTAAAGAACACTTTCAATGTCCTTGACGGGAGGCTTCGATCTCTCTCCTAACATCTATCCTATGAATTCACTTCTTCAGTATTCTTTGAGCCCTTGAGAATCTTATAACTTGTCCATTTAGCCCATTGTGTGCAAAAAAGTGCCGCTCAGAGTCAAAACAATCCAATTAACCCTTCAGAAAAGATTTCACCTGAAAAAATGCGACAAACATAAAGAACTGAAAATTCTGTTTTCATACTGAAACACCTTACTCTAATATTTAATATTTCACATACAACATTGCCATAGCTACCTTTTTTTCTTGATGGTGAACGATCTCGTTTGATAGCTTTGCTTAAGATTCTCTTTCATGAATATCCTTTGTTGTCTATTTTAAAGCAATTGTTTACATTAAGATTTGTAGCCACTGAAATTTTCTAAGAAGTTGTTTTCCCTAAAGTGATGTTGCGGGAAGGGCTCAGTCGGTAGCGCACCAGGCTCGTAATCTGCAGTTTCCAATGTTCGAGTCCCGTGTGAACCAGCTTTGAAATTTATCTCCGCAAAACCCCCACCTTGCCCTCCGTCAGTAAGGGACACCGAGGAGCTTGGAAAGGCCGCCGTCGGTAGGCTGGGAGATCGTGAGGGAAGAGCCATACCCTGTGCACGTTAAAGAACAGGTTGGATGGATTTGATGGGAGGCTACCATCTGTCTCCTAACAGTCCTTCAATGGGTCCTCTCCTCCAACCTTCTCTGAGCTTTTGGGGTCCTTGTGACCTTGTTGACTGGCCATTTAGTCCATTGTGTGGAAAAATTTCCTCTCAGAGGTAAAACAACCCAACCCATCTTAAAGTGATAGCTCTTTTGCTGAAGTACGTTTAGTCTGTATTAAGTCATGGTAACTAGAATGCGCAGAAACAAGATATGAGGAATGTTCAATGATAACTGTTACCACCCCAAGGAAATATTCTGAGAAGAGGATGGATTGGAAATTCTTCTTTCCTTATGTTTCTTGTAAGAGTCTGTAAAAACTCGGATATAATTTTCCAATATTAATGTCAGATCTTAGCAAAGCAATGTGTCTGCTTTTTTGAATCAGAAAAATTGATTCTTCTTCATTCAGGTCAGCAGTGGAAAGTACATTTCCTCTTACTATGAATAAAATGAATACTATAAAGTGAAAAGGAAACAAAATTAACATACATTTCTTGAACACAGATTCCAATAGACACAATGCCAACAGATACGAGTAGTTTTGGACTATATTTATCTTATCTCCATTTGTCTATCGAATGCAAATCTCCGAAATGAAATAGTTATCTTTACTTTGCTGTCTCGTACTTGTCTCTAAACCAAACCTTGGTTCTTGTGTACCTGCTCAATTGTCTACTCGATAATAAATCAACATGTTTCACACAAGAAGCTTAGTGTCAGTAATGGTGATCCTTGTTGAATGTCCTCCTTCACTTGTTCGATGTTGCATGACAAATAAGAAGAGAACTGATGTCACCATTCTTTAAGCCTTGTTCTAGAGGAAAAGCTATTTGAAGTGTAAGGAAAAGGAACTACAAATGTTTCCAGTTTCCTTTTTCATTTTCTCCTTTACGTGAAAAGAGGAAACAAAAGAGATGGTAGTGTTTAAAATGTACCAAGAAGTAAATCAAAGGAGACACTTCAATTAAACGAGTGAAAAGGCAACTGCATGCGTTCGTGTTTTCAAAAGCGATTCCTCGGAGAGATTGACATCCCAGAGAATGAATGTGTACAAAGCAAGCCGGGTGGTCACAGAAACCAATATCGAGGAGAATGTGTTCCTGTTTGCTTGGCCTCCGGCTCGCCTCAATACCTGCTTTGTTCTTCATTAACACCTCTCATGAAACAGGACGTGACGTCGTGTCCCATGGATAATCATATGTGCTTTGTTTCGGATGTCGCTTCTTGCTTTCGTAAAACCATTGGAGAGTGAATCTTGAAGTGTGAAATCCGTTTGGATTTTTATCAGGTCTGTTTTTATTCAGGTTCTGTTTTTAATCTTGAGGGATTTCACTATCATGACGAGATGGTTATTACTTCCAAAATGTCATTCACAAAAGGAAAAGAATTAGATATTGAGATAATTGTATATATTCTTAAGAAGAGCAAAGCATATTTGAATGAGATTAAGTTGTAAGACAATCTGCTGTCAAAACAGTGTTATGTGTTAGGTTTTAAAGTACACTCGGTAAGAGGAAAGAATGAGAGCGAAAAATACATTAGGTTTGATATTTATAGGACTGGAATGAATAGAACGATCCAGGATTTTAAGTGAATTTTATTTTCTTCTTCAGAAGTTTCCCATAATTTTGGCCCGGTTTTCATTCGGGTTATTAGTTATTTTAATTTCATTCCGGCTTAGGTTAAGATTTCATTTTTGAATACTTTTAGCACGTTGATTATCGATGTATTACTAAAATTAAACTCAGGCATTTTACTACAGGTACATGGTATCATCATCATTACATTTCAAATATTACACAGTGTAAGTACACTTTTCATTCTTTAGGAAGGTAAAGAAATTTTTGGTCTAGTTCAGAGTTCAGTTTCCGGTTTTTTAAAGTGCTATTCGGGTTATTGTATAAAATGAAATAATAAATACCCCCTCAAGCAGCTGCTTGCCACAGAGGTCTGACAGGAGCCTGGTTGGTTGGTTGTTATACCTCTGAGCGGCACTTTTTTTGCACACAACGGACTAAATGGCCAGGTCACAAGGACCCCGAAGGCTCAGAGAAGGTTGGAGGAGGGGACCCACTGGAACAGCTGTTGGGAAACAGATGGTAGCCTACAGTCAAGGCCATCCAGTGTGTTCTTTAACGTGCACAGGTTATGGCTCTCCCGCACACGGAGCCATGGTTTAACGTCCCATCCGACGGACGGCGGCCTTTCCAAGCCCATCGATGTCCCCTACTGACCGTGGGCAGGGCTGGGAGTTTTGCGGAGATAAATCTCAACGCTGACCCAGCTGGGACTCGAACCTGAGAACTGCAGATTACGAGCCTGGCGCGCTACCGATTGAACCATCCTCACCCCTGACAGGAGCCTGTCAGTTTATATGCTACAGTAGAAGGTCTGTGAGGATGACAGGACCTCAGCAGAAAAACAACACAAACATCCATGCCTTACCCGGGGCTCGAACTTACGTCTTTTAGATCAGCAGCCAAGCACGCTACCCACTCGGCCACGGGACACCTAAAAAAAATCAGTTAGTCAAGGCTGCTGAGGGTTAAACAGACTTTGAATTTTTGTTTCGCTATTATTTCCGGAATTGCCCATTATATAATCAACAATTGTTGCATTTCGCAACTAAATTATCAGTAGTTGCTGAATGTTATCACTAAAGATCAATTCTATAAAGGTTTTGTTTGATATTATCCACCCTTCTCATTCTAGGTCTTATCAACATTAAATTTGTTTTCGGCACACTTAAACTGTTTCGCTATTATAAAGTTTCAGTTTCAAACGCAATTTCCTATTTTCCTTTTTTTTCATATATTTTGGATTGGTTCAAATTTCTCTGAAGATATAACCATTATTTAGATTTAAACCTTTGTGTCTACTGTAATCTGCAGTTCCCAGGTTCCAGTCCCACCTGGGCCATCCACAAAAATACTCGCCTTGCCTTATGTCAGTAGGGGACTCTGCGACGAACTTGGGAAATCAGTGGTCCGTCTGCTGACAGTTCCCGTGTGTGGGAGAACCATACCCTATGCACGTTAAGTATCACGCTGGGTAGCCTTGACGGGAGGCTACCATCTGTATCCTAACAGTTGTCCAAATGGGTCCCCCCCTAACTTGTTCTGAGCCCTGGGGTCCTCGTGACCTGGCCATTTAGCCCATTTTGTGGAAAAAAGTGTCCCTCAGAGGTAAAACAACCCAACCCTTCGTGTCTACCAGTATCATAGCATGAGTGGCAACTATAGAAGCAATTGGCAAGTATGAGATTGAGCAGCTGACGCCTAGACAATTCTTATAGGTCATGACAATGACCATTCATCCGGTGCGAGATATCAGTGGCCTATCAAACAATTAATTAAATTGGTCAATGGTCTATTAATCGTCTCTCAGTCAACCAACGATCGATGGACACTGTCGAAACTTCAGCTGAGCAATCTCATAGTCTTGCTTTCCCAATTATTAATCATGTTTTTTGCCGTTGGTGTACACAAGGAATATTTAACTGTGCTAATGCAAAATGTTACAATTTGTGCCCTGAGCAGGTGCGGATATCCGCGGATAATAGATTATGTTAACACGGATATAGCCAAGTGTAATAAGTGATGTTAGCGTGATAGTGGATATGATAAGAGCATGAGCAAACGTTTTACTGCATTACTGATGGCTGATATGGGTGAGAAAAAAACCTACTTGAGATAATGGTGGGAAAAAATCCGTTTTAAAAATTCAATTATGATGGTCACTTTAAAAAGGGAAAAAGTAATGAATTGGGATAAAGACACAAATTAAAAATAAGTGGAAGAAGCTGCCTTTTTTGTTTACAAGACACAATATAAGTTCAAAAAATCCTCAGGTGTTGCACAGAAAACTGGAATTGAATCTGGGAAAATTTCAGTTTGTGGGGAAGTTTAGTAGTAGAGGGGAGGTCGTGAGTAATTAAAAGGGGTCTCTCATAATTGCCGATAACTGCACTTAAAAAAATTACCCCTCAAACAGTTACTTGCCACCGAGATATGATAGGAGACTGTTACTTTTAATACACGATAGAAAATATCTGTTATGAAGTCGAGATCTCATCAGAAAGACAACCCAAACATCTATGACTTACCCGGGCATTTAAAAGAGCACAATTAGCTCAGAATAATTTTTCAGTGCTATATATTCTAGTAACTTTTTATTTAATATTTAACAAAGGACATTTTTCTGAAATATTGGCTTATTTTTATCAGATCATATTTTTTCGTTATTTATTAATTAATAATAAACCACTAGATGATTTACTGTACTGGCAACCATGTATCAGACTTAAGGCATTTACAAAACTTCGACGGTTATTAAGTAGCCAAAACTTCGACGGTTATTAAGTAGCCAATATAATCTGAAGCCAATTAAGATTTGTGGATATGATCTTGCAAATATAAGTTTTGTCCACCGCGCAGGGTTTTAGTTACATAGCTTTTCGTGTAATTTGTAAGGAATATTTAAGCAATGTAACGAAAAAAACGAGTTGAAAATTTTGGGAAACTTATGTAACAGCGTAGATTGTCTCACCATTTTCCTGGGAGCTCTGAAAGATTGAAATAGTTATCACAAAAATACCAACAAAGTTTTCAAATTTATTACACTTCAATCATTTTTGCAAGAAGAATGTCATTTGGAAATAATTAAATAAATAAATACCCCCTCAAGCAGCTGCTTGCCACAGAGGTCTGACAGGAGCCTGTCAGTTTATATGCCACAGTAGAAGGTCTGAGAGGATGGCAGGACCTCAGCAGAAAAACGACACAAACAGCCATGCCTTGTATTTATTTAATAAATGCCACTATTTTCCGTAAATGGAATAGCCTTTTATGTTATATTTTCGAAACATTTTTCTTTCACTTATAATAGATTTAAAAAAAAATCAATCACAAAAGAAAACAATTACTTGATTATCGTTTAGGTATACGTTTCATTTGAGTCATTTTTCACTAGGTAATTTTCAAAAGCACAGTAAATGATCCAAATATACGTAGCTCATTTTTAAAATTCAAAGTGATATTATTCGCTTTTATGTTGGCTTTGAAATTAAATTCGAAGCAAATTCGAGAGCCATGGAATCAACAAGGTGGCCATTCGCATAAGACCTAATCACTTTTAGTGGTTAACAAGAGACTTTAATGAGAAAACGGTAGGCACCAAATCCAATTAAAATTAAACTTCCAGCTCTGTACGATTCGTTCATTTCCTGCCAATGTTATTTTTCAGTCGTTTTGCGCTGAAGCGCATAATTATTTGGAATCATCCAAGAAAGCACCTCAATGTCATTTCGTTTCCGCGGGGCCGTATTAATCTCTTCTCAAGGAGGATTGGCAAATGATTATTTATCTCAGCTCCGTGGGATTATGTCGAGCTGCTACAGTGATTAGAAAAGAGTTAAAAGATTATGGGACACTTAAACCTGTTTATGGTGAAAATCGGCCCTAGAAAAATGAAGATTTATTTCAAGAAGCGCACTCAGTTAATGGAAATACTTATACTTTAATGTCACTTTAAGACCAAGGTATAATCTTTAATAGCTTCTTTTAAAAAAAATGAGGCTTACACATCTAGGAATTTGATGTCAAGGAAATTACAAGTATCCCGCTTTAAAATATATATCGTTTATGGGTATAACGAAATATTCCTTTGGACGTTAAAGCAAGTCACACGTGTTTGCTGTAAAGCAAAAAATGTAGTATAAAATTTCCGGTACAGATTATCTGCTAGTAACAAACAATCGTGTGTCTGTCATAGACAAGCGGCAAACATACAAACATAACTGTGGAACATTAATAATTGCGAAACCAAAGTAATAGACAATTTTTAAGTGCCATAAGCGAATATAATATAATAGTTCGAAGCGTTATGAACTGAAATAATAAATTGTTAAACTGTTACATGTAAGAGCAGGACGTACTGCAGCACATAAGTGGGAAAATATAATATGTAGTAAGTTTTTTGTCTGATGACAGAATAGTTAACGTGCTTGGCTACGGGGTAAAAGGGTTTGGGTTCGAGTTTCGGCTAAGATACTGATTTACCTTTTGTAATGTTGTCTTTCTGCTGAGATCTCGTCTTCCTCAAATATATTCTCTATTGTTTAGTATACTGACAAATTCTTGTTATTTCTAGTCAAGTAGCTGTTTGAGGTGTTGGTTTCATTTTACTGTTGCTGATATAAGGCTCAACATTAAATAATCATTTTGTCCATAAAAGAAGGCGTGATCAAAATGGTAATTTCAAATATCAGATTACAAATGGTTCCTCCTGATATAGTGCAGAACTGAATATAGCTTTATATTCTAATTTTCAACTTTAATGCAATTAAAACATTATTCTGATCATTTCATGTCAATATTTTCTTCCCACACAGTGTTCTTTTTCTTTTCGATAAATAGCTGTCATTATTTAGAATCAAACTAAGATAATAGCTTTTAAATACTTGAAAGGGGAAAAGATATTTATTAGATAATCGAAAATAATATCTTAAAACTTGTGCATAAAATGTTTTCCGATCGAGGGTTTCATCTTTGGTTCATCAGTGCTAGTTAAAGTGACTTTTGTTAGGGATCTTACTGGAGTACCCCGAGCAAGAGTTGTCCAGGACGCCATTTTTTCCTGAAACTGGAACATGAAAGAAATACATTACAACGAGTTTAACTTTTAATTTGTAAGTAAAGTAATAATTTTGAGTAAATGAATGAATGAAATATTTATTTTGGGTTAGAAAGGTACAAATGAATATTTTTATTACATTTCAGAATACATTATCAGTCTAAAACAAAATTTTAAATAAACGATAACAATTTTAAAAATCGAAACTCAAACTGAAATTCAATTCAAAATTAAAATGAAAAAAGTAAGACTAAAGAAAGATTACGGTTGTGGTATATCTGATAACCAAGATGCAAACATATCATCATATTCGCAATTACATCTATGTATATAAATACTAACTATATTAGTACCAGTTTATTATTAGGAATATACTTGATCGTGTAATTCCATTCACCTGTCGTTTTTAATGAATTGAATATTGTCCAGTGTTCCTGCTTTCGTTGACGAAACTTTCTCAGGGATACTAAAACTTGTATAGGACTACCAATAATTGAATCGGTTATTGTTAAAATCCACAATTTTGCCTCTTGGAGTATTGGCTGTTGTTGTTTTTTTTCTTTTCTGTACAGTCGCTCAAAAAAGTATCCGAACACTATGGTTGAATACAGAATTCAGAAAAAATATCTGGCAACGATTTTTTTTCTGAATTCTGTATTCAACCATAGTGTTCGGATACTTTTTTGAGCGACTGTACACATGAATGGATGTTTAAAGTTGGGTTGTTTTATTTCTGGGCAGCACTTTTTTTTTGCACACCATGGGCTAAATGGCCAGGTCACATGGACCCCGAAGGCTCAGAGAAGGTTTGGGGAGGGGACCCACTGGAACAGCTGTTGGGAGACAGATGGTAGCCTCCCGTCAAGGCCATCCAGTGTGTTCTTTAACGTGCACAGGGTATGGTTCTCCCACACACGGGACCACGGCTTAACGTCCCATCCGACGGACGGCGGCCTTTACCAAGCCCATCGGTGTCCCCTACTGACCGTGGGCACGGCGGGGAAATTTTGCGGAGATGAATCTCAACGCTGACCCAGCTGGGACTCGAACCTGGGAACTACAGATTACGAGCCTGGCGCGCTACCGACTGAGCCACCCCGCCCTCCATGTTTACAGGACATTTCCTGTGATTCTTTACTACTGATTTAATGCCATGAGCATGAGTGACAAATATTAATTCTATTTATATGAGGCAACAGAGTTGTCCACTTCCCGGATAGATGGCGGCACTGTGCGAATAAAAAAAAAATCCGGAGAGTTTATAAGGTCACACAAGCTGAGAAAAGGTTAGCCATTGGTGGTGTAGTGGTAGCACAACAGACATGTTTCCTGGAGACGTGGGTTCGTATCCCACTCATGGCATATTTATTTATTAAAATATCCACTGGATTTGGAACATTAAAGGAGAAGGCGAAATACTGAAATTTTCCATGTGAAATATAAATGAATCATTTTTTGACTAACATGTATGATTGGTATCATAAGTCATACATTTACGTTGAATGAAGATAACACTGAATTTCCAAGCAACTCACGCTAAACATGCCACGGACCAAAATAGATGCATTCTTTGGTGCTATTAAACAGTTTTAATCATACATATAAATTAAATTTATTCGATCTTTGATGAAAATCAATAGATTGTTTTCCTTTAATAATAAATTATCCATAGGGTCGGTTGTTTAAGTTACCAGATATTTTCTTCATTCTCTAAAAGTATCTTTTGAATTTTAACTCCCGCAAAACATGTCTATTTTTTAGGAAGACACTATTCGTGAAATTCATGCCCTTTTTTACTAATTATTAAAATATTATAACTGATGTTTGTATCTGAGAATCATCTGAATCATTGGCGGCTAACTCAAGGCATCGCTGTGTCGCGAGATTTACAGTCCCTCAAAAAAGTATCCGAACACTATGGTTGATTACAGAATTCATAAAAAATATCTGGCAACGATTTTTTTTAGAAATTAGTGATCTTGCAACCTTCGTGTCACGTGATTACAGAATTCAGAAAAAATATCTGGAGTGTGTACAGCAACTGCACACGTTCCAGTTTTAAAATGAATTAGTGATCTGGCAACGTTCGTGTCACGTGACACGAAGGTTGCCAGATCACTAATTTCTAAAAAAAATCGTTGCCAGATATTTTTTCTGAATTCTGTAATCAACCATAGCGTTCGGATACTTCTTTGAGCAGCTGTACTCTACGAGTCATAAAAATTATATACATATATATGTTTTTCACAACAGTGAAATCGTATTCTAGTAGGAGGGGTGGTATCCCCCCTTTTCAGAATGCTAGTTTGGGTAATAGAGGCAAAAAATTATTAATATTATTTACATTTTATACGCTTTTCAAGAAATTTTCTAAAGACTTATAAAACGGAGGAGAGAATGTTATACTGCATTGGAGATTCAGTCTCCCATTTCCAAACTCCCCTTTAATATTCCGGCTCTAATGTGTTTTTTTTTTTTGGCCCAGCCCCTCGATGTTTTTTTAGATCCGGGCCTGATTGTAAGTGTAGCAAGAGTTGTTCATTAAAAATGGTTCGCTAGTAGACTGTTTTTTTTTCAAGTGATAACGATAATGAAAAAACAAAACATTAATCTCAAGATCTAATCATACCATAAATCAGGATGTTCTTTCTTATTGCAAATGGAATTCTAAACATGATTACGAGAAACAATAAAAGAGAGACCGTGAATTATTAATCCACTCAATCTAAGTCAGTTAGCGTAAAGTTAGTTTACTTTTAGTGGCTTTTAATATAAATGCGTAGAAATTTGAGTGCTGGGGAAAAAAGGGAGAATTTTATTGCTAAGTAAGAATAGGTCTAAGATTTATGATATCAGAAAAACTCTTTCCCGTCATCTTACTGTAAAGGACGAAATATATTTTAATTAAAATTTATTATTTATGCATCTATTTAGATTAAAAATATTACTTTAAATATTTATTATTTATGCATCTATTTAGATTAAGAATATTACTTATAAATTTATTTTAATTCACTTAATTTAACTGTCCTATCCAACTTTGAAAGCATTGAAGGAAAAAAAAACCTTGCAAAGTAAAAATTTTCCTTTCCTCCTCGTCTTCAACTTGATATCGTTTTTCAAAGTAAATCTGATACTCTTTCCGAACATTTTATTTTCCTTACAACGTCGATATGATTTTCTTCATATTAAATCAACCGAAATTTTGAAAAATGCAAATATTCTGTTTCCACATGACTTAATTCCTTCGGATCATGACTTTGACGATTGCGAAGATCTTAGAACTTGACTCTAAGACAGCTTCCAGTGTTGCCAAAAATAGATAAAGAACCTGAAACGTGTTCCGAATCGAAATTCTTGAGTAAATTATTTTCAAGATCACAACTCCATATTCCACAAAATAAAGTATAAAGGTTCGGACAAAACTCATTAAAAGTGACCAAAACATGATACAGAACGCTTCAAACAGATATAAATGTATATATAATTATCTTTACATTTCCAGAAAGTTTCACTTGGAATATTTAGCTATATCTCCAGGTGGTGTTATCTTTTAGCATCAGAGGCTTAGTGACTAATATGTCTAGTTTTCAAGAGAATTTGTGACTTTTTTTTATCTCTGTGATGTCTCAACACTTGAAAAATCGAAAAAGATTCTACTGACTAAAAACATTAAGTATCATACGCATTACGACGAGCAAAAAGCGCTTGTGCCAAGTGAATGCCGTAATTTATCTCTTCATGGTTGTATAACTTATATTAAAATTTTGAAGTCCATCGTCCGTGTTGATCTCCTGACTCAAAGTGCAAAATTCGTCAAAAGAGAAAGTGAAGTCCTCCTTTGAGGAAAGAACTTCAGTGATAATAGATCCTACTCTCACTCTGTGCAAGCTCCTTCTGATGATCTGCTGGAGACTCCCCTTTTACCATCCCCTCCAAAATACACCCGTCTTTCCAAACGCCAGTTTTAATCTCTCGTCTTGAGAGTAATTTAACTTTAACTACTGACTGTAAAGCTTCAGCATTAAAGTAATGGGAAGATGGGCTGACATTAAGGATTAAAAAAGGAAGGAGCGGGGGTGGGTCTATGAAGAATCACTGGATGAAAAACAAGAAGAAGAGAAGAAAAGGATGAGTCAGCGAAGATCAGGTGGCAAGCGTGAAAAGCCAAGTGATAAGAGAGACAACATCCATTGCGAACAAGGCTTTCTCTGATTCGGCTTTCTTAACGCGATGTGGGAAAGGAGAGAGCTGAAAAAGAAACCCATCAGGTTGGGATGTTGTAAAGAGTGATCCTTGGAGCACAGTCTACCGCCTTTGCTATCTTCTTCATTCGGCAGAAGACAGGAACGGCGCCCATTACCTCACACGGAGGGGACCATTAAAGAGGAGCCTTTAATCCCTTGATTTCTTCTAAGTGGTCGCTTACCCGTCATTCCTTTTGGAAGTAACAGATTGTGGACTTAATGAAAAGATGCATCGGCGTCAACCCGCGCGATTCTTGCAATCAGTAAAGTGTTGCTTGCGACGGGCTTAAGGATCACGAAAGGCGCGCGGCTCCCTCTCTCCGTGTGTATGTAAACATCGAACTCTCTAAAACATCTCCTTTATGCCTTTCCTTCGTTCTCTCACTCTCTCTAAGACTGTTAAGAAGAAATTAGGAAGACCGTGAGGAATTTAGGAAGAAGGGAGTTGAGAAAAAAAAACGCATAAAAGAACAAGGGAGCAAAAAATTAAAACTCGCGAATTTTTTTTCCCTTCTTCTTTTCTTTTGCTTCTTAAGAATCGATAAATCATTACTTTTGTATTCTAAAAAGGCAACAATGCCATCCAAGGAAGAACTTTACGATATAAATGTTGTGGAATATGTTTAAAGTTCTAAAGAAATTCGACTTCAGTTTCGCGATATCGCTTAGAAAAAGCATTTCATTCTCTCCAAAGTTTAGAAATATGTTTGTATGTGTGTATGCATGTTTGTATTCTTCAACGCTTAGAAATGATTACAGAATCAGGTTGTTATATTGATTTCATGACAATCGTTAAAACTATAAAACACTATTAATAAATAGCGTTTTTTCAGTTTGGATCTATAATTGAACCTTGTATAATGATAGAATAAGACAATCAATATAGTGTTGATGTATAATGCGCCTGCACGTTAAGAGTATCATATATGCAATCATACCCCGGGTTAACGTTGCCCCGGCAATGTCGATTATCTGAAAAGTCGTTATCACATTATAACCACATTATAACCCTACGCAACTGTAACGTTGCCCTACCCCTATTTTACATCGTTCGGTAGCGACGCAATATTTTCGGCAGGCGACGATTCGAACTAGTGCTAAAGAAGTTTCAACTTGTACAGCGGCATCAATGCTTACAATGTATATGCGTAGTGTTTGGTGTGTATTGGTGTTTTTCGTTAATTTCTCAGAATGAACACTGCTTATTAAATGTGCATCAACGTTGGTATGCATATATACAGTATATTTATAATTCGTTAATGTCCGGGGGCGGGGGTAGCTCAGTCGGTAGCGCGCCAGGCTCGTAATCTGTAGTTCCCAGGTTCGAGTCCCAGCTGTGTCAGCGTTGAGATTTATCTCCGCAAAATTCCCCGCCCTGCCCACGGTCAGTAGGGGACACCGATGGTCTTGGAAAGGCCGCCGTCCGTCGGATGGGACGTTAAGCCGTGGCCCCCTGTGCGGGAGAGCCATACCCTGTGCACGTTAAATAGCACGCTGGATGGCCTTGACGGGAGGCTACCATCTGTCTCCCAACAGCTATTCCAGTGGGTCCCCTCCCCCAACCTTCTCTGAGCCTTCGGGGTCCATGTGACCTGGCCAGTTAGCCCATGGTGTGCAAAAAAGTGCCGCTCAGAGGTAAAACAATCCAATCCAACGTTAATGTCCGTGTGTCACATTGCAACTATAGGCTATTTTACCTGTATAGGTTGCAAAGATTCTTGAAATTACCACACCAAATAGGCCATCTGAATCCAACAAAAATGACCTTAAATTAACAGTGACGGAATTCATCACATCAATTCAATGTCCATCCACACGTGAAAAAATTCAATTTCTTCAAGGAGGACATTGTTTAGCTTCATAATTAAAACCTTTTAATGCATGTTTTTTTTTTCAAAATATTTGTTCAGTTATATGTTTCAAATGTTCTTTGTATTTTAAAAGGTTTGGATTTAGTTAAACATCTGAAAAAATTATCGTTGGGTGGCGGGAACTCTCCAGATTCATGCCCTCTGGAATGAATCTGGGGAGTTTTTGTGGATTCGCTTCCCGCGTGTCAGCGATAATTTTTTTCAGATGTTTAACTCTTGTTGAAGTCCATTTCTACAGGTAATCTGTGAATTTACTATGGATGGGTTTGAATTTAATTTTACCATAATGAATATTAAGTTTTACACCTATAGGTAAAAAGTTGCTCTTAAGATATATTTTAAGCTTTTATGGTGCAAATTTTGGCTTCTGAGGACCTTATTTCCCATTTGAAATACTACTGCAATGGAACTGACTGTCTTCTGTAACTTTGTCTTCCTGTAACGTTTTAACGCGTTAAACTGGGTATGAATTTATACAGATGATTGGGAGTAATAGGGGAAAAAGCTAATTCAATGGTGCTGAAGTGCTAAAGCTCTGAAAATTTTCATCTAAAGGTAATCTGGGGTGTAGCGATCGGGAAAAATCCGAAATTTGTCATCCAAATATATGTTTTTGTTCTTTCTAGGATTAGTTATGGTAGTTTAAACTTGGACACTTTGTAATCAAGATAACAGGACACTTGATACTTTTGATTCTGGATGCTAACTTAATATCTTTGGCATTAGGGGTTTGATTTTATAAGAAATAATGAGATTAGAAGAAAGAGTCATCAACCTCTTTTGAGCAGCATATTGTACAGAGAGAGACAGCTTTGGTTTGTCTACGTTGGTTGTATACGTAACTATAGATCATTGAATAAAGTTATGACCATTGTGGTTAAAGACCTCAGGAAAAAAGGGAGACCTAAAGTGAGATGAGCAGACAATATCAAACAGAATTTATTAGAATTGGCCTTCAGTGATCAAATGCAGTAGCTGTAGCAGGACAGACATGTTTGGAGAACAAAATTACACAGTCTGGTTGGACCTCCACAGCCCATGGCTGCATGAGGATTATGTATATATGTATGCATGTATGTATGTATGTATGTATGTATGTATGCATGTATGTATCCTTCAAGGTCAAATAGAGGTCACCTTGATCTGCAAATGTTAGAAATGTCCTTCAAGGTCAAATAGAGGTCACCTTGATCTGAAAGTGTTAGAAACGTGACAATTGGTGCCTAGAGGTATTTCAGGCTATAGTTCTCAGAAACGTTATGAAACATCAGATGCGATATGTCCTTCAAGATCAAATTTCTTTCAGACTCATATCTACACCTGAATGTAAAGATCGGTGTCTAGGGATATTTCGGATCCCGCATTTCAGAAATATTACAAAATTCCCCCTCTGACTTGTCCATCGGGGACAAAGGACAAATTTCGATCTATGTGTACTACCAATCCAAAAATTAGTGCCTTGGGGGCTACTACGTTAGCTACTACGTCTTAGAAACACTTTATCTATTCCGACTGGTCCCTGCGAGATTAGAAATGAAATTGTTATCTACTTGCGCTAGAAAGCTGAGAATTGACGCGTAGATTAATTTCGGGGTCGTAGATTTCAGAAACGGTAAGAAATTTCAGATTCGATATCGCATTAAAGGTCAAATAAGGGTTGAAGTGACGATCGAGAAATCTAGAAACGCCGATGACGGAGATTTGATTTTTCGTGATACTATTAAGTTCATTGGTTCGCAGTTACACTACAACTGACAGGGTTCAGGTTCCAATGCCAGGATGACATGGTTGTTTAACTGCTTGCTGTCAGCTATAACTGAGGCAATGATCAACAGCGACTTGGATCTTAGTGAGCATGTCCTAGGATCTCATGTGAGAAGGCCTGTATAAATTAGGAGTGGTTTCTAGGACCATTCTCTGGCTTTTATTTGTTGCAAATAAAATTTAAATAGAAATGAAAGTTTCAGTGATGTTAAAGATTGTAGACCAATCGTGTAGCTGGAATGTTGGAAATGCATTCAAAGTTTAATATTTGCTTAATGTAAGAGAAATTATCGTTCAATTCTACAGTATTGTAAAGTACGTCTTTCAATTGACAGCATTTTAAACCAAAATGAATTAAAAAGACAGTTTTAAAATCTGAAGACGAAGAGAGAAATACACTGTTGTTCATAATTTAAGCAGCTGAACGAAATTGCAAATATCTCAAGAAATCCTTTTGGGAATTTAACGAAAGTTTCAGAGGATATTTAGCATGAAACAACTCATATTTATCGGCTATTAAATTTGCATTTCTCAGTGAGAACGACTTTGCGGTATGCAAATTAAGCTGTCGATAAATGCAGCTTCGGGAACGGGCGCTTCTCATTTCTGATTAAGAGCGGCTTTATCGAGCGTTTTGGATTACAGTTTTGTTAAAATGCAAAAGAGGAACCATTTGGATGATGGTCAGAAGTGGTGAGCCATCAGACGGATGGAAGCAGGACATTCTTATAAAGAGGTTACCAGATTCATGAATGTGTAGGAAACTGTAATTTCCAGATTCTGGAGATGTTTCAAAATATATGAACGTGCTCCAGAAGAACGAGCCAGAGTAGGACCAGAGCAACAACAGTTCAAGGTGATAGTTTCCTGTCTCTAACTGGAAGACGCAATAGAATTATGCCAGTGTAGCACCTTACATCGGACTATCAACTGACACAGGACGGACAGTATCCAGAGTAACTCTGTACCGATGATTTCATGAAAGAGAGTTATATGCTAGAAGAACTGTAGTCTAAATACCACTAACATCAGTTCATTGGATGGCACGATTGGAATGGGGCAGGCAGCAAGCACCTTAATTGGACCAATGATCAACGAGGACGGGTTCTCTTTTCTGATGAATCACGCTATAGTGTAAGTAATGATTCTCAATGCCAATGCATCTAGCGAGAGTGTGGGACACGTTATCACTCTTTGAATATCTTGGAAAAGGACCGTTTTGGTGGGAATGGTTTGTTGGACTGGAGAGGTATTACTATCAGTGGTCGCACTGGCCTACATGTCTTCTCAGGTGAGACTTTTTTAGAGGGGCCATTGGGTTAGAATTCCTATTTATTGATGATAATGTTCGTCCACATAGATTTCAGATAGTGGAGCAATACCTTAGAGTGAAGATAATAGATTAGCCAATGACGTCCTCAGATCTAAATCCCATTGAATATTCATCAAATGCTTTGGGAAGGCGAGTTGCAACTAAACAACGTTATGTTCAATATATACTGTGATCTATAATTTCTCATAATTGGAAAGCTTTTCTGTTATATTCTTTGATCGAAAATTTACTTTTATAATTGCACAAGTATTCCGGTATATTCTTTATTCCAAATGTAAATATTAATATATGTGATGTTAAATATCCTCCGAAATTTTTGCTAAATTCTAGAAAGGATTTCTTGAGTTATTTGCATTTTTGTTCACCTTCCTTAAATGCCGTCCGTGACCGAGTGCCGTCCCGTGGCCGAGTGGTTAGCGCGTTTGGCTACTGATCTAAGGGACCTGGGTTCGAGCCCCGGGTAAGGCATGGACGTTGTGTTGTTTTTCTGCTGAGGTCCTGCCATCCTCACAGACCTTCTACTCTGGCATATAAACTGACAGGCTCCTGTCAGACTTCTGTGGCAAGCAGCTGCTTGAGGGGGTATTTATTATTTTATATTTCCTTAAATTATAAATAGCAGTGTATATGTTATACAATGCATGCAATGTAAAGTAAAAGAGGTATGCTTAAAATTCAACAATATACACAAGTCATACAAGAGTAATACTTCATTTGAATGAATTCTAAGTTCAACGATTGTTTATTAACACAAAAAAAAATCATGTAAGCGGTGGACTTAAGAGTTAATAGATTTGGTGAGAATATAGCGAGCTGAAATGAAAAAAAATTGTTCCGGACATTTCTCAGAGCATGCCGGGAGATTTTTCCCAGTTTCGGGTTCGACCCATCTCTAGTAGACGATCCGAGTAGGAAAATGCCCCGCATCTATAGAATAGATAACGAGCTGATAAAAGCAGATGTGAGTGCTTTGTCCAAAGGATAAACATTTGGCAAGGCCATAAATGCTAGCAAGAAGTGTAAATTTGGTGCCATTGGATTGGCCGTCGAAATCGTAAACTATACATCGTTGTATTGACTGTTTATTATTAAAATGCTGTGTGATGTTGAACTCTGAGTACGTGCCCTATGTTTTGGCGCTATCAACGAGAGACCTTATATGAAGAGAAAAAAATAAAAATGAATCTTTACAGTCCTTTTAAATTATATGTTTTGGTAGTTAAAATCATTTGCAGTTATATTGTCTAATTGTGTAGTTGATAATGTGCGACATTGATAAACAATAGAATAGAAATTGATTCTGGGACTTTTCCAACCATGATAATTGTGGAAAAATTGGTGTAAACATTTAAGCACTAAAATTAGGCTATGTAATAGGTTGAGCTTTGTGAAGTTTGGCTGTGGTAGCGAAACATGGACGTTTAAATCAAGATACAGGACTTTAAATGCTTACGTAATTGCACTGGGTTAAAAAAAATTAAGGTAACAGCGTTTTTCATCAACATTTTATTCTTAACGTCCCCGAAGGTAAAAAACATTCTTTTAGAGGCAAAGGTATATGCGAATTTCGAATATACAATCGAAACTGATCTATGACCCTACAATTCCCTACAATATGCAAATTACTAATGCCTATAAAAACAAGAGTTGCTACCAGATAACTCCATCTCAAAATTATTGCCTGCAATGCGAGTGAATCTCATTACTTCTACTGAAGAAGCAAGCCATCATCGTTTGGAAGATTCCTTATGAGAAGAATCTCTACCCTTGGAATAACCTTCTTGGAAGAATTAAAGTCACAGGCGGAGGTAACAAGATGTGTATATGTTATACAATGAATACAATGCATACAATATACACAGAATAATACCACAGGGAAAGTGGTATTGATACTTTGGAAACAGTTCCAGGTTACCGGAACCATTACTAAAGAAGCTGGTCAAGGTCATATGAGAGCTTTTTTCAACTTGAACTGATCGTTACCTGGCTCTAATGGCAAGACGGAACAGTACGATGACTTCGCATGAACTCTCTCAAGAGGTTTCTATAGCCACAGGTGAAATTATTTCCAGCAGAATAGTGCGAGTTTTTAGCGAAATGTTTAATTTTTAGCGAAAGGTTTAGTGAAAGGTTTAATAATTAGCAGAAGGTTTAATGCGAGTGGCTATACGCCAGAAGGCCAGTGATTTGTGTTCCCCTAATTCCCAAACACCGAAAAGCTCGTCTAAACTGGTTCCACTAAAATGTCATTTGGAGCCCTGAGAAATGGGCTAGTGTTTTGTTTTCTAAAGAGTTTTGATTTAGCCTACTGCCAGATTCTAAACCAGGCTTGGACAAACGTTTTAGCCAAAAGGTCGCTTAGAAAATTGAAGTATAAGGACGGGCAGCTAAAGAAATATATAATCAATAACGTAAATACTGTATAACGAACGGAAAAACAAATGAAATATAACCAATGCAATTTTATTAAAAGTATTTATTTTTAATGAGAATTCGCTTCCCCCATGTTGGATTTCTTGCCTTTTAATGTTATTTTCCTCTTCTACAAATTTAATTTATTTGTCATCAATAGATCGCGGGCCCGCACAAAAAGAGGTGGCAGGCTGTAATTTGTCCAGGCCTTGTTCTAGACGTTGTTTAATCTAGAGAGAACGAAGAATGCAATACCATTCCTCCAATGCCAGAGAGAGGGATACTTTTGACGGCGGTGGGTGTATTAGTCTTTTGCCCTTTTCTTCAGTCTTCGTCAGGATATCGAGTCGTATGTCCATTCACATTTTTTGAACGAGGTTTATTTATTAAAAATCATTTTCTAAGAACATTTCTAGAACTGGGAATATTGCATACTACACATAACCATTTTTGAACTTCTAACATGATTTCAATGTCTTCCTTTGAAAAGCAGTAATTTTCTTCTGTTATATCCGAAAGCAAATTGATTTTAAAAAATGATGCAGAAGGACTTGACCTGGGAGAGTCATAGGAGAGTAGCATATCCTGAATGTTATGGGTGCTGTGAAACGTCAATGGATTCACACTCCACGCCTCAGACATTCCGATAGTAAGAACTTTATTGTGATATAAGAAGATAATTTTAGTGATATCGTAAGAATTTAATTTTATAATGATATGACAATAACTTAATATTTAGTGCATCTTTTCTCTATGTGAATAAATACGAAAACCGAATTTGAAAGCAGGAAATTAATTTCACAATGAAATATAAAGAATAGCAGTTGGTAGCTAATTCCTGTACAGCCAAAGCTACGATGCCATTACAAAAGATTAAGTGCAATCTAAGATGAGTGTAATCTAAAACAATATGCGTTAAAAAAAAGCACCAAGTATTATGAAAAAGATTTCTTTGTGTATACGCACAACGTGACAAAAGTATAAGATCATTCTACACGAATATGGTCTCCCCTTGCGCTCGTGCATTGCACTTTTTGCACATACGGAGGATATTCTCTAATAGAAAGCTATCTGTTATACAAGAGTGTTCATATTAGCTCTAACTGAACAACAGTTAGACTTCTGTGTTATTGGGGCATGTATGAGAAAGCTTATAAGCTAGGAGCAGCTTCTAGGATTATTATTTGTCCTCTAAGCAGCATATAAAACAACTAATGTTTATTTGCAATTTCGTTTTTGATTAATGGTACCATTTACTTTATTACTATGTTAAAAGTCATAATTCCGCCAACGTTTGCAAAAAGGATATTTTTTTGTTTACTAAAGTGATGAAAATTGGTCAGACAGGCTGTGTTGAGTTGTTTGACCTCTGAGCGGCACTTTTTTGCACACCATGGGCTAAATGGCCAGGTCACATGGACCCCGAAGGCTCAGAGAAGGTTGGGGGGGGACCCACTGGAAAAGCTGTTGGGAGACAGATGGTAGCCTCCCGTCAAGGCCATCCAGCGTGTTCTTTAACGTGCACAGGGTATGGCTCTCCCGCACAGGGGGCCACGGCTTAACGCCCATCCGACGGACGGCGGCCTTTCCAAGCCCATCGGTGTCCCCTACTGACCGTGGGCATGGCGGGGAATTTTGCGGAGATAAATCTCAACGCTGACCCAGCTGGGACTCGAACCTTGGAAATACAGATTACGAGCCTGGCGCGCTACCGACTGAGCCACCCCCGCCCCAGACAGGCTGTGCTTTAGTTGTTTTGAATGCTTGCATCCTAGAGTAACTCTCTCAGTTTAATTATTTTGAGAACTATGTAAGACACTGATGAGGTATGGCATGAAGATAAACAGTAAAATAGGAATTACTTCTGAAGCTTTAAATATTTTATGGAGAGTGTCCTTTCTAAAGGTTGTTATGGTGGTGAAACTTGAATCCTTCATAAGCAAGATAACAGAAACTTCATGTCTTTGATTCTAGATGCTTACGCAGTATCTTGGGCATTAGATGGTTTGACTTTGTAAGTAATGATGAGGTTAGACAAGATGTCGGGAACTGAACCTTTACTTTTACCGAAACCATTTTTTCAGTCAAGAGCCAAAACAGTAAAAAAAAAGGTAAACCAAAAAATTTTGAGAACCGAAACAACAAAAAAAGTAACCCAAAATTTTGAGAGCCGCAAATTATAATCTTTATAGGGTAAAGAGCCATAACAGAAAAAAATAAACCGCAGATTATTTCATTACGAGAATAAAATTGTAATGGATGATTTTAAAACAGGGTATATATTCAAGTGTGTACAATAAAACAATTGAAGATAATTATTAAAATACAAATAAATTAAAAAATCTACATTCTTATGGCGGTAATGATTGAAATTAATTTAGAGGTATATTTAACTAGTTAACAAAAATAAAATATATGGAATTCAGGAGGCTTGTCATTGGTAACATTCTGCTACAATATTAATAAATGAATTTGTTTGACGACAAAATTATAAGTTTGTTAATACGAAAAACATCGCAAGGCATGAAGTTACCCGAAATGGAGTGCAGACTAATACAATGAAAAGAAGTCATGTGACATGCATGGGACTCTATCGTGCCTGAACCCGGGTTAAGTCGCACCCTATGTACCATTTCAGTTTAGCCACTGAACCAACTGTTTTCCGCAATCAACGGTTTCAAAGTATGTTTAATAATTCCATCAGTTTTTGTCTGTTCTGGGAACAAAAATCTTTAAGAAGAATGGATCTGTCTTAAATGCTCCCTCTTTGATAACTCTTGAACAGTGAAAGAACATTGCTAAAAATTTGAGACTTAAGTTTGATTTGCAGCTTTAACTTCTCAGGGTGCATTTCCGTAAAAAAGAAAGTAAATTTGTAACGTTATGTGATTTCGAATTTTGTTTTTGTATCCACATAATATAAAACGTCTCCAAACATTTAAGAATAGCGCGCATTAAGACTATGCATTTATGCTACATGCATAGATTTAACGTCTGTTGAAAATGACTTCTGAGTTATTGACAAATGTTAATCCCACCATCTTCTTAGGAGAAACGAAAAAAAATAGTGGAAAACTTCTTTCTCAGTCTGGTTTGCTGCGGGAAAAAGAAAAAAATAATACTTAATCGAATGTTCGCAGTTGGCGAGACTTTTAAGTTTATATTCGAAGCAAAATGGGCACTAAAGCAATATTTCGGCTGCATTCTTGGATCTCCACTCGGAGACGAAGGTGCTTCATGAATCCGAATGGCCGCCTTGAATGCGAAAGATAAGGGGATTAAAACATTCATCAAGTGTAATGTGCTGATAGTGGCTCATAGCCCAGGGAGCAAAAGCGACTCACTGTGGAGACTTATGGGGACAGATATGGACCAGATAGCGTCTTAGAGTGCAGCACAACTCTCCTGTAACAAGAGCTCACAACGTTTTCTCTCAGTTCGGCTTGGTGGAGGATCCACTTTGAAAGCGGAATTGTATCAGATCACGTTTCCAACCAACGATGAGCTCAGAACAAAGCAGTGCTTCAAAAATTCGACTTGGGTTGAACCCGAAATCACATGTTCAATAGGATTAATTACATATTCGCAACTTAAAATGAATATCTCTTGGGATGATTTAATTGATTTTTCGTAGCCTTATAGTTTCAGACTGGGGTTTTCAAAACTATGAATTGCGATGGCATTTAGGTGAGACAGAAAATATTTTTTGAAGTGAAAGATATAAAGGGATTTTAAAGAGAATTTTGGCACATTTCATTTTTACTCTATATCATGACCCCGAATTTACAGAATTGTACAAACATTCGCTGAAATACTCAGGGCTTTTTATTACTACTCTTGACTTACCAAAATATTAGATAATTTCCATGACGATTTATGACAATGGTATTCTGATATCGAAGCTCTATAGAACTTCTACAATATGCATCTAACGGAAAAATGTGATTAAAGAAAAATATTTTCGAAAATATTTGTTCAGTATTTTAAGTGTCATAAAAGCTAGAACACTTCACAACAGTAATGTTGCGCAAACTTTATCTCGGAATTAATTAAAACTTAAGAGTTGTTTCAAACCATTTACAAATTAAAAGTGTATTTTAGAAGTTTGCGCAATGATTTTTCAATATTTGGCAATTCTGAATGTTTTTTGGCAGACAAGAAAATCTATTGCTAAATATTCGTTTCGAAATCTCTTTAAATACTGAACTAATATTGTTGAAAATCGATATTTAAACAGTTTTCATCATGAACTTTAATTTATCTTCTGTCACATTTTTCCATTAGGTGTATATTTTAGAAGTTAAAGAGCTTCGAAGTTAGATTGTTAGGATGGACCCTAGCAATCTAACTTTCCATATCTACGTATTTTGGCATAACATGAAAACGCGAATATTTTGATAGATTCCTTAGCGATAAGACCTGTTAGTGAAATCTAATTTTGATGAGATTATTTAATTTTGGGGCTTTTTCAAAGTGCGGAACGAAGGTTTATTCCTTAGTAATAAGAATTTTTAATGAAATCTAATTTTGATGTGATTATTTATTTTTAGGATTTTTTTAAAATGCTCACCGAGGGCCATTCTATAGCGATAAACGTTGTTAATAAAATCTTGTTTTGATGAAATGATTTTCTTTTATATAGCGTTGCATATTTTTTGTATACATATCCTCTAAACACGTTTCAACGTAGATGCGGAACGGACCACTTTTATCATTCGGACTTTTTTTCACGTAAAAATATTAAAGTTTAAAATGCAGATTTTTCATAGTTATATACACTGCTATAACTATGAAAATCTGCATTTTGAAATTTAATATTTTTTTTCGAAAAATTAATACAGAAACAGACTTTTTATTGAATCTAATTTACGAATAAAAACAACCTAATTTAATCCTAATATCGATTCGCGTTTCGTTTCGAAACAACAAAACTTTTATGACCTTAAAATTTTATGAACTTTTATAAGCTTAAGCTGTTATGAACTTTTATAAGATTTTGTGACCCATTTTTAATGGGTCACAAACAAAATTTGCACCGTGGTTTGGGCGCCATTGATCTACGGTAAGTTTGAGGAATGTTAAACTTTTCTAATTCTATATTGATTTTATGTTTATAATGAGGTTGTCCAATTGCCTTTTCCATGATGTTATTGGCTCTGATTGCGATGAAGAATCTGTGTTTGGATATCGCATTTCGACCTTTAATAATAATCGGAGAAAAGCATTCAAGGTATTATTTCGTTTTTCTCCCTCAGTTATGTGATGGATCACTTAATTCTTTACCAAAGATAGCGTGGATAAAACATCAATAACACAAACTGAAAATAAATTAAAAAACAAAACAAACAAACATTATATTGAAAGAATCACAAATTGAAAATGCACAAATTTAGAACTGTTTCAGTCTAAGTTGTGCAAAATAATTGACACCTGTATGTTTAACAAAAATAAAAAAGTCCTTTATTGATTTTAGTTATCTTAGAGAAGATACAACTATCTTTGCAGCCTGCATCTGTTCAGATTATTTTGGATGCATTCCAGATGAAGTCAGTCACGTTGATAACGATTTATAAAAATAAACATTAAGATGAAAATAGGAAGTTTGTTCCAGGAAATAAAAATGCTTCATAATATTAAATATTGTTATTAATACATGTATGGAAGATTATAAATATTCTCCCAACCATTTAAACATTTTCGCACATAAAGCAAAAGTGCTCCTTACAATGTTCAGATATCCTTGTTTTCATTTTGAGTTACAAATTAACGTATTGATGCATTATGCACAAGATAAAGGGTAATCATGTAAAGAGACTCTAGTTATATTTACTTTAAAGAAAATTAATTTTGTAACTGTATTACAGAGCAGCGGAGTATTTCCATCTTCGAAGTTTTCTATAGTCTAGATCAGAGGTTCCCAAACTTTTTTATACTTTTTGTTTTCTGAACATGCACGAACGGTTTTTCAAAATTTTCTTATCTTCCCTTCATTCTTTATGCTTCCACCGCCCCCCAATTGCACCCGAGGCTACTACCGACCCCCTGGATCGTTTCAGCGTCCCCCAGGGGTCGGTATCGTCCACTTTGGGAAACATTGTTCTAGACAGAGATTAGCGTAAAATCATATCTGAATTATAAATACGAGTGGTTTGAGTCATGTACACCACTCGCTCATTCTAAAAGAACGAAATTCTATAGTTTCTAATTGAATCTTTATTTCCAAATAAAAATACTCTTGTAGCATGCAGAAAATGTACGAGAAAGGCGAGAGAGGCTCAGCAGAGGACAATACACATCAGGAAGAAAATGTCCATGAATTATCCAAGACTCCATCCCAAGCTCTTTTACTCTGCAGCCAAGCAAGTTAACCACTCAGCGACAGAAAACTAATATCAGACTCGTTTATGATAAAAAGAAAACCCTTCTAGTTCGATAATCAGTTGCCTCAATATTTGAATTAAAAATTTAAAAAAATGTATTGCACAGTATTTGCAAGCTGAAGATAAGATACAGTGTGACGATCATGTTGACTTCCGTTAAAAAAGTTGAGAAACACTTAGTGTTAGAAAAATCAACATGAAGTTCATTTTTTTTGTCCTTTTTTCAAGTCTTAAATGTGTTTTGGATTTATATCCAGACTATTCTTATGAGATTCCGTTTTTTTTATCGGAAGCTATTTATATATAAGAGCATCAGTAGAAAAAAAAATTATGAAATGTTCTAGCAAAAATGCTACTTATTTTTCTGATAAGTATGTGGGCTTGTTTTATCAAATTAAATATTTTTTTAATTATTGAAGCACGATAAAACAGTAGGCAAAAACCTGGAATGGATTCGGACCTAGGAACAATCTGGTTACGAGACTGACACGCTACCATTGATAGGGCCATATTAACATATTGTGTAGCATCTTCCTCGTAACCGAAATACGTTACAGAATCGCAAAAAGAAAATGGAATTATGAAGCTGAATTTTGTATTGATTAAGCGTGTGAGAAAGATTTATAGAATATATGCTGCAACTCTTATTATAATTAATCAAATTATATTAGGTATGGAATTCACTTTTTATACACGTTGCAGAAGAAAGAAATATGTTAGTCTTTGAAGGATATTCACTAATTCGGAGATAAATGAGCTCATTTTTACACATAAAATATTCCATTTCTGCTCTTTTAGTTATTGTTTTTTTTTACACACCGTCGGTACATAAGCTACGTAATTTAAGAATAAAAACAACCTAATTTGATCCTGATATCGATTCTCGGTATAATATAATCGAGGTGGTATAATAATTTTGAAAAGATCTCGGCATAGGATCTCCAGAGAATAGTCTGGATTCGATAGCAAATTAAATCGAAACGCTAAATCTACATTTCAGGCACAATAAACTTGAAAATACAGATGGAGAAATGTTATTTCTTCACAAACATACTTAAGTTATAGATCAACAAAATGGAACAGACATCGCATTTCCAAATGAACTAGAAAAACAATTATATTTTTATTTTTGGAGCAGAAGAGACTTCTTTATCAGTTCTCTCAGCAAAAAGAAAAGAAATTATATTGGAAGGGAGATATTTGGACGTGCATGCTGTTCTTTCCTCTGTTCTTTTCTCTCTCGATGTTTATGAAAGGGAAAACTTCCATTTCCAGTGAGATTATTCTCTGTGGATTCCGTGCTCAGATCCTAAAGCTGACGTCCGAGAATCTTTACTACAAAAGGAATCTTCAGTCGGGTGGATAAATTGAAGAATAAAAAACAGACATTTTTTTTTGCTTGTATGCTGCATTAGTTACTTGCATAAACAAGAAATAAAATGAAAACGAAAAAAAAATCGTAAAAGATGAAGGCAATAAAATCAAGTTAGGTGGAATTGAAAACACGAGCTTCTAAACGATCTACGTCTTTGTTTAAAATGATTTTTTTTTGTATTTATACTGAGGAGGCTGAGTTAAAATAAATCTCTTGTCATGTAATGTGCTTTTAAACGTAAAAGACTCATTTTTTCTTTTATTGTGTTTTCGTTAAATAACCAGAAACTCAATTAATATAACTAAATATGTATTTTTTTCATAGGTGAAAAAAAGTTACAAGTGCTCAAGGTAATATTGGAAAAAGATTGCTCGTATAGAAGATGGGATTGTTGTTATTTTGTTGTAAATGAACGAAAGAATAAAATAATATTAAGCTTCTCTTGATTTGGACGTTTTTTAATAACAAAACCAGCATTGTGTATGCAAGTATATATGCAGTGAAAAGACAATTTATTATACCTATCCACCTAATGACATGTGGGTCCATCTTTCGCCCTCACAACAACAGCAATGCGTCGTGGCAGGTGTTGGAAGAGTTCAGGTGGTATTGTGGCCCATGATTTCAGGATAACCGTCTGTAAAGCGCCGAGAGTTGCCAGTAATAGGTTTAGATCCGAATGCATCGCTCCACACACTTGCTCAATAGGGTTCAAATCCGGAACGTGAGAAGGTCATTCGAGGGTTGTGAACTCATTCGAATGCTTCTTCAAACAGTCCCTCGCCGAACGGAAGCGATGAGAAGGGGAGTTGTTTCGTTGGAAGGAGGCATGGTGCTGTGGGAAATGGATAGCCATAGGCGATGTTCTTTTGCCCACCTGCAGCATCATAGCCCGGTGATGTGCTGTTAACAAAGATATTCGATGTGGGCGTCGACTGTCATAGCCCAGTCATGCCGTAGTACATCAAGTGGTCTTTGCGCAAGCCTTTGCAGGTGCCCCACCGTTTTTTGCCAACGTTATCATCTGCACTATGGCCCTCCATTCGATATTACGATAGCTGAGAGGTGACACTCACCTCGAACATCACCGTCCCGGTTATGACTACATTTTTCCTAACAGCTGTAAGTTTTTCTGGTTTCGATGTACGTACGATGATACGTATGACAGTCACACACGGAAATTCCAGACGTTCTGTAGCTGCCAGCATGGAGCACCCCATCTTCCTTGCACCGACTATCTGCCCGCGATTGAACTCGCTTAGGTCGCCATGTTTACCCATCATAACAGTCACAGGTAAGCAGATAGCAGGTAGGTATCTGACTTATTGTGGCTCCCAAAGGGTTTCCGGCTGGCCGCATTATTGTGGTGGAGTAGGGCTAGGTTGTGGATGTGTGCGGTGAATATAATTTGCATTCAGTGTATATGTATTTGTATCAATGGCGAAGCATGACTTTTTGAGTAGGGGAGACAATTGCCAAATCCAGTTCTACAACTAAATCAGAACGAGATTCTGTTAATCGATGTTTCCGTATCACAAAACGGGAACACCATTCCGGTACTCGATGTTCCCGAACAATTGAACGGAAACGACTTTTCTCTACTTGATGTTTCCTAATCTTGAGTGAAAATAATTCTATACTTTTTATATCAAATATTATTGAAAATTAGTATTATACATTGCTTCTCTTATAGGAAAAAATGTGGGATAATGTGGTCTTCGAACAATTTTGTTGTGAGAGTCGTGTGTGGGGGGAAAGGGGCGGCACATAAAAATAGTTAAACTTATATATTAATAAAATTTTGATTACCCGGAAGTTAGAATAAAAGTACAAATTAATATTATAAAAGGTTAACAAAATGACATTCAGAAAATTTTTATAAGACTCCCAATTTGAGTCATGCTTTCTGAGGTTCAATATCTCGATTTCGCTCTTTGCTTTTGCTGTCGACACTGTGAAATTGTAGCCCAGTAGAAAATGTGGCAGAGAAAAATATCACCAACTGTACATTAAAAATCTGATATTAGCAAACTATCAACTAAAAGAAAATATTCTATAAAAATGTATTTTTTTTCTCGTCACTGATATTTGTAAGAACCTGAATAATGTGCGCAAAGGCTTCTGCGATAATTTTACTTTATTACTGAAGCAAGGGTGGGTTGTTTTACTTCTGAGCGGCACATTTTTTTAAAACAACGGGCAGGTCACAAGGACCCCGTGTGATCAGAGAAGATTGGGGAGAAGGGACCCACTGGATAGCTTTTAGGAGCCAGATGATATCCTCACATCAAAGCCATCCAGCGTATTCTTAAACATGCACAGGGTATGGCTCTCCCACACCCAAACCAAAGCTTTACGTTCCATCTGACTGACGGCGGCTTTTCCAAGCTCATCAGTGTCTCCTACTGCCAGAGTGAGGGTTTGTGGGGATAAATCTTAACGCTGGTCCAGGATGGACTCGAGCCTGGGAACTGCAGATTAGGAGCCTGGCGCACAATACGACTGAGCCACCCCCGTCCATATTGTTGAAGCAATCAAAAATAAGGTTTTCAACGAATTTCTGGATAGAGAAGAACTGTTTTTTGTCTTCTTGGAGGAATGTGTAAATTACACGTTTAACAAACCTACAAAGAACAGAGAATTCTTATTCCAAAGGATTTTGTAGAGGATTCTTATGGAGGAGAAGTGAAGGGATTGATCTCCCTGTCATCCCGCCGTGCTTACAACGATAAAGGAAACAAAAAAGAGAAATCCTTCTAGGAAAGCAGTTATGTTTGGGCGTTTTCATTTCAAACAGAGAAGATGAAAAGTTGATATAAAACGAGAAACAAAGGAAATGCAGCAGAAAGAGTTAAGTAAGATGCAATCACCGAACAACTGAGCTTCTTTGATGTTCATCAATATCCGACAGTCTCCATCAGACTACAGCTGGAAAAAAGCCAGAAAAATGAGAAGTACAACAATTCGAAAATTATGATAGATACCAATTCTATCGCTGCCGTTTTCTTTCCTCGAAGAGTGTCTATTGGTTTATTGTGATAAATGAAGTAGAACTGTCAAAATGGTCTCAACTAATGAGACTTTAATCAGCGTTGTTTGGCACCTATCCTAAATGTTCGGCGAGGGGAATGAACGAATC
Organism: Ryuthela nishihirai; assembly: GCA_038380435.1. Lineage (NCBI taxonomy): Eukaryota > Metazoa > Arthropoda > Arachnida > Araneae > Heptathelidae > Ryuthela > Ryuthela nishihirai. Next base: position 92,485,796 of record JAWZYU010000005.1, on the reverse strand, counting down.
ATATTAAGACAAGGCAAAGTGCTATATCCTTGACTATGTAGCTCAGTTTTTTCGTCTCGCATTGCAAATCTTTCGCTATTTTGTCGCATGACATTCTTTTCACATTTATAATCAAAAACCTTCCTATCATTAGTTTGAAATCAAGCGAAAACTTTAATGTTAACTAGTGTATAACACTGTTCTCTTCAAGAATTAATATTGTGTGGGGATATGTGGTGGGGGAGATTGAATTTTCTACGGATGTAAAATGAGGGAATAAAATGACTAAATCGATAGCCTTCATGTGCAGTCCCGAATTTTAAAAATATTAAGAGGGGGAGGGCGAAGACTAGATTTTTATTCAAGCATAACATTTTCGCCCTCCGTTTTACAGATCTTAAAACATTTCTGGAGAAATGCAAGAAAAAAATCATAAGTTTAACAATTTGTTGCTTTTATTATCGTTATTACAATTCTCAAGGGGGGGGGCATGGTCATATTCCCCCTTCTAGATCCGACTCTGTTCATATATAGAGTTAATCAGTATACAATGAGATGCCAGTTTATTAGGTGCACCTATCTAATAGCGTGTTTCGCCTTCTTTGATCATCAGAATAGCTCGAAATTCGCCGGAGCATGGAACTTACAAGATGGTCAATGCGTCTTAAGAGAAAAATTTAATCGAGCCGGAAAAGGGTAAAGTGGGGGGAAGCAAGAGATTGGATTTCAACTGCAGTGCAACCCCCCCTCAATCGTTTTAGAAATTTTTAAAAAATGTTGAAAATGTATAAAATGTACAAAAACTTAATAATTTTTTGCCTCTGTTATCCTTATTAGCATTCTTAAAGAGGGGGAATTGCGCACCACCTTAGATCCGTTCTGACCGTTAGTATCGGCTATTTAATGGTATAAAGGAAAAAAGGCTGGTGAAAGAGATTCAACCCAACTCTTCACCCATGTGCCTACTAATTCTTTAATATGTCATTGAATGAAACAAATGAAACAAACGTACAAACAAAAAAATTGTTAATTTCCAAAGTTTCTAGTTATAAATCCAAAATAGCTTACGGAAAATTTGCTGAACATAAATCAATTAAACACATTTGACCGTCCACAAGCTGTTGAAACATCAATTTGTCGAAACATAATTGTTTAATCAATCAATTTATCAAATTGCAATTGATTGAAAGCCTGTTTGTCGAACATTCCAGTAAGCGAATTTGAAACATTTAATGAATATTAATTATATATGTAAATGATTGTTAGTAATGGTTTGGTGTAATTTGTTTGATCATGTTTGTTCGACGGAAATTTGTTCTGAACAGAAATTTGTTCGACGGGAATTTGTCGAAACGGAAATTTGTTTGACGGAACTTTGTTCGACGGAAAATTGTTTGAAATGGAAATTTGTTCGATGGAAATTTGTTCAAAACGGAAATTTCTTCCAATGAAATTAGTTCCAACAACATTTTATTGAAAGTTTGAGAATTGAGAAATACTGAGAGGCAGCTAGAGGGCGTACTCCTCGATAAGGAATCGTTGGAAGTGAGAGAAGAAAGGATGTGGAAAGAAAGGCGACAGAAGAGGAGACTCAGTTTTAGATTTGGCAGAATAAAACATTACTTGTTTTACGAACGATATAGATACCTTTTACTTCCTCTTTGATTTCACCATTCTTATAAGCTATATTCAGAGCTTTGTAGAAGAGGAATAATGCTGGAAATTTAAAACTGGCGTATTTACCACAACTATACTTTCATTTGCAAACATACTCCGTGCCGATTTTAGTTTGATATGACCTTCTATCGCGGACATAATTTAAAGCTTCGATAAATAAAGAAATTGATAGTTTAGCGATAGTTTGAATATAGCAGAAAGGGTTTAAAGTAAGGGAGGGGGAAAAGGATCGTTTGCTTTGAGTGTTTCATGTTTTTTATGTTAAGTTTCTTCGTGTTGCTTCGTGTTTTTTCTTATGTTGGGTTTATTCCTGTTGCTTCATGTTCTGTTCTCGAGTATATTACTTTTCTTCATGCTGCTTCATGTTTCATATTTTGTGATTGAGCTTTGTTAATCTTGTTTTCGTGATATGTTCTGTTTATTTTTCCGTGCGTGGTAATTTTTGTTTCATTATTGCTTTCTGTCTTTGATTCTGCAGCTTAATTTCCCTTTTTCAGCATAATTCACTTTTGTTGTTTTCCATTCGATTTCTTATTTTCAAGAGCTTTATCGTTATACATATATTTATTTCCAGCGTTTATTTTTATTTGATTTTTATCTGGGTTTTTTTCATGCTAGTTTTTTTTTTCTTTTGGGTAAGTTCTCTCTACTGATTGTTTCGGCGCAGATGACTTGGGCTGCTCTCTATGTCTTGAAAATTTTCAGCTGCAGAGTCTGTTATCCTTTTACTCTTGTGGATAATCAGATTAATCTGTAGTGTATAATACATTAGCCTCTAGTGATAGCTGTTACCTTTGAAATGTTGGAGTGGTGTTGGTGGGTTATGTTTGTTGGGATGGTGCATCCGGCATCTTTGGGTCATTAGGCTGAATGGAATATAAGAGTCCTTGCATTTGTAACTTTCTCTGAACCAACTTTGGCTGTTGAGAAGTAAACATTGATGTCCTTTTTATTTTTTTTTTTATTTTTTACTATTTTCATTTTGATATTTTTTCCACCACAGCTATACGCTGAGTGATCATTGAAATATGACCACCCCACTCCATGTTATGTTAATGGAACTCTAATTTCGAAGTCCTACAACTTTTAAAATAAACGTTTATGGGAAACTGTGACTAAAAGTAAATTAAAATTCTGAATTATTTCCATCTAAATATCTATTTTCAACATATTCCTTCAGTATTTAAGGAGTTACGGAAGTTTGAACATATAACAATAAGAGTGCTAGACATTGGTAGTTAATTCAAACTGAAATGGAAAATACGTTTTCAAACCAGTTCATATATAATTACATATTTTAAAACTGTGTGCAAATAATTTCTTATATATTCTTTCTTTTTCCACAAATTTCTTAGAGCAGATTGCTGCTCTGAAAGGTTTAAATTTCAGTACCTGCTTAAAGACTGTGAGAATATTGTTAACAATCGAGATTTAGATAGGTTTGATTGACCTTTAAATTATCCTCTGCCATATTGACTCATAAAACGTTGCTTTTAAAAGTTATAGAATTTCGAACTTAGCGTCCCATTGACATATTTTGTGGTGGCCATGTTACGTCAATGTGACGTTAATTTTGAACAATTACACTAACTTCCCTGATTATTCAGAGTATGTCATTTCTAATAAGCTAGATCTTGTGAATATATACACCGAAGAGCCAAAACATTATGACCAGTGCGTCTTTATGCCAATCGAAGCAACTGCACATAAACGACGCCGCACATGAAGGTCATGAAACGATATAAATAACACCTAATACTGAGCTCTGTTAATCTGTTTTATTCTTGTTATTCAGATGGAAAAGACAGTACACTTAAGTGAATTTGAAAAGGTTAAATTGTAACGGCCAGAAGACTGGGTCGGAGCATTTCCGAAACGGCAAGGCTTGTGGGTGCTCACGCTCAGCAGCGGTATCTTCAAAAGTGTTCCAAAGAGGGAAAAACCACGAACCGCCATCAAGGGGTGGGCCAACCACGGGTCACCGATGCTAGAGGTGAGCGAAGACTATCCCATATGGTACGAGCCAACAGAAGAGATACTGTGGCTCATCTCGTCCGTAATTTGAATGCTGGTGACGGGAGTAATATATTGCAACACAGAGTGCATCGAACCCTGCTGAAAATGGGGCTGCATAGACGCAGGCCGCTCCGAGTACCATGCTAACCTTGGTTCATCGTCGAAAGTGTCTACAATGAGCATGCGAGCATCAAAACTGGATCTTGAATGATTGGAAGAAGGTCGTCTGGTCCGATGAATATTGTTTCCTGTTGCACCTTGTGCACGGTACTTGTGCGTCGTTTACCTGGGGAAGTGTTGGCACCAGGATCACCGTGGGACGAAAACAAGCCGTTGCAGGAAGTGTAATGCTTAGGACAATGTTCTGTTGAGAAACTCTGGGTCCAGTCATTCATGAGCAGGAAACTATGACGTCTACCACCTACTTAAACATCATTGCAGACCAGGTACATCCTTTCGTGGCAACGGTATTCCTCCCTAGTAGTGCCTTCTATCAACAAGATAATGCACCATGCCACACTGCCCGGATTGTTCGAAAATGGTTCGCGGAACATGAGGAAGACTTCCAGGTATTGCCCTGGCCCTTAAATTTCCCAGACATCAATCCAATCGAGCATCTGTGGTTTGTGTTGGAACAGCATATCCGATCTGCGGCGGTTCAACCACGTAACTTACAAGAGTTAAAGGATCTGCTGGTAACGTGTTGGTACCAGATACCACAAGACACCTTTTGAAATCTTATAGCATCCATGCCTCGCCAGGTAAGAGCTGTTTTGGCTGCACGTGGAGGACCAACATCATGTTAGGTAAGTGGTCATAATGTTTTGGCCCTTCTGTATATAAATAAATATTTTGGGTTTTGGGAGGGGCCAAGTGGTCAGATCAGAGCAGAACGAATTTAAACGCAGCTCCAGCATATAATTTTTTTCCTTCTATTTTAGTACTCTTTCATAAATTTTATACAAAATATATATTAATATATATCATTGACATTTTTGGCTACATTTCTAGTTATTAATATGACCATGGCCCCCTAAATTCAAAGAGAAAACTATAAACCTGGAAAGTCGCCCCCCCCCCCCCCGTATATACACATCATTCCAAAATTTCCTAATTTTATACAGAAACTTTACAGCCATGCCTGTGAGCTTTATCATCATGGCTATCAATGTTTTCACACGAAATCAGATGCACACCATTTAACAGAACAGAAAAAAATAACGACATAATTAAAGGAAAGTAAATATTACCCCACCGCCACCCAGTCCTTCATAGAAAACCACACTAAAATCTGTCGCACTGGAGAGATACATCATCCCGACACTTTTCCTAAAATAATTTTGTTTCCTTTTTGGGATAACTTTCTGTTTCAAACAATGAATTTCGAAAAAATTTCAGTCGAACAAATTTCCGTCGAAAAAATTTCCGGATACCTTTAGTAATACCCAGATGACCCTGCGTAGAGGGTATTGCCTTCTTCACTTCCCCATTGTCAGGGGAAAATGAATAAATTACTCTTGAAGCAGCTGCTTGCCACAGAATTCGAAGGCGAAATATCAGCAAATGGACAACACAAGAAAGAAAACAACTATGCCTTAACCTTGGTCAGGAGCCAAGCACGCTAGCCACTCGAGTACTGGGATGACAGTGGGAAAGAAAGGTCGGAGTAAATATTTTACAGAATATGACATTTACAGGTTACGTTAGAAATTTTCCTTTTGGATGTAATTCGATGCGCTTAGTTATTTTTTTTTCCCCAAAAAAAAGGGAATAATGTATTAGAAATTTCCTCCCTTTTTATTGGAAAGATCGTTGAGCATAAATGTTTTACAGACAATAACACTCCCCACGTCGAAAGCTCTCATTTGCTCCCTAACTTATTACGAACGCTCACAGGGTTTGGAAGACAAGAGATAACAACCATTTTGACAGATCCAAAAACCGCTAAAAACAAATGTCAAATTAAAAGCAACGGGGAAATTGGTAATAAAGACAGCAGATTGCAAGCTGGATTTAATTTTTTAATATGGTGTAAGCTAATTAACGGACATTTTTCATTCCAAAATATCTCTGAGAGTGTTCTTTTTTTTTCAATTGGCAATATGTTTTAAAGTGTTTCCACTCTTTTCTTCATTTCCGTTTCACTTCGAATGTGAATTTGATATTTCTGCTCAACACACCCCAGTATCATTAAATTACAAAATATTCCACGTTCAACATTCTCGATCTTTGTCATATCCATTAAAGTTATCTGTTTTCCTCTGGAGTGTTTATGTTAAAACTCTCGAGTACATACTCGAGAGTTTTAATATTGTTCTAAATGAGAGTTTTGATAATTTTTTTGTTAGGGAGTAAATTTCTGATCCAGAAAGCAGCGTACGTTATGTGCTGTGTATTAGCTCTAACTGAGGCAGTCCTCAGTTAAACTTGAATTCAATATTAGTAAGGCAACATCCCCTTTTTTCGGGGGTAAAGAGAGTTTGTGGGAAAATATTTACAGAATATGACACAGAATGCGCCAGAAACTTCCCTTAGAGATATAATTCATTTCCCTCTATCTCAGTGGTTGCCAATCTGATTTTTGTCCCATAACCCTACTTTTGAAAATAACCTGTTGTCCCATAACCCTACTTTTGCTCCTGATAGTAAAGCCAAGAGTTATTTGTTTAAACTCTAGCAAAGATTCTCATTCGGTTAGAAAATCAAAGTTCCAAGTAGAACCTGTTCTCCAGAGTATACCCTGAAGAGAAGAAGGCGAAAGAGTTCTAACGATTCCTACATTCTCAATTTAGAGTATCAAAGGTGGTCTGGGGGATTAAACCTTTTTCTTGGGGGAGTAATATTTTTAATAAGTCATTAGCTCATCAATTTACATTAGCAAAAATATATTTTATAAACATTTCTGTCGAATCCTGGGTGTTCCACTGATTGAAAAGGTTGTTGTTTCTTACGGATGTTCTGTAAAAGAATGATGCTTCATAATAAAGACCCCTTTGGACGGTAAGAATAAATATGACAGTTTTTCTTTGACGTAAAAGAGGGATATTTTCTATAAAATTCCCCCTCCCCCCCACATACACCAGCAAAACAAAGGACATTTGGTTCCAGTTTTGATGTCAGACAATCCACTGTGACTAATTGAGAAGAGTGAAAGTTTTTTTTTTTGCAGTACACTTTATTTACTCTTTCGTTTTGATTTGCTACGAAACGGAAATTTTCATTCTGTAGCTCAGTATCAGAAGTCCACTTCCGCTTTCATCTACTCATTTCGCAAACCATGCACAACAAATGATAAATAACAATAATAAAAGTTATTAAATCTACACATTAAACAATAACATGCGAAAAGATAAAACTCTACAAAAACTCAACGTCCGTTAGCACGCGCCAATTTGAAATGACTGAACAGTCTGCTCCCTTATCATAGGCTCATATGTAGCCGCACTAACACGAATCTTCGAATGATGTGCATACAAACATCCTTGAACCATGTTTACTTATATATGCAGGAACTGGTGGTTAGATTACAAAAGAAAAAAAAAAGTGACAAGAAAACTGTTCTACCAATCATGCGCTTTATACATTTTAATTTTAATTCAGTTTTTCCTCGGGTTTTTTTTTTCACTCTAGCAGAACTGACGGTATTTTAATATTTTAAAACGCGATACCCTATTTTTATGCAAGATTTATTTTTCTGACGATGTTATTATTGCAAAGAAAGACACTTTGGCTTTCCGCCAGCCTTTTTGGGAAAAGTGGGACATTGACCCACAGATCGGAATGTGTAGTCACCTTAGGTAAGAAACTTTCCTAAAGAATCCCTTTTTAATCCTGTGCTAATCTGATGATAATCCGTGAATTATGATAATCAATCTAGAGCGAACATAGCTTATGGCTTCGACTAAGCTTTATGGCAAAGCAAACATTTTCTCGCTTAAATGGCATGCATAATCTAAAGTTTTCTAAATCTAATAACCTGATTAAAAATATGAGGAATAATAAGAAAAAAAATGATATTTTTTCCCCTTTCATCTTCTTTTACGGTGTCTAACTTTTATGGAAGAGGAAATTAAATCGAACAGCAGCGGAATTTCCCGTTTCCTTATCAGCTGACTATGATTGGCCGAGAGATGCGTGCGCCAGACTTAACGTCCTATAGTCTGAGTAACGAAATGTCGTCAAGCGTTGCGCTTGCCTTGAATAGGGTCAGGCTTGCGTTACTGCAAAGATAAGCCACTCGAAGCTCTTTTACTGTAAATAATAGCTATCCACGTAGATAAGGAAGCCGATGTTGGGCTGTATGAAAAGTGGTGAAAGGTGTTTGGTGCGCTGCTTTATAGCCGGTCCTTTGTGTCCCTTTTAGTAGCAAAGTATTAACGGCATTTTCCAGATAAGGATTCCTTAAAACTCTGCGGCCCATGGTTGATAAGTTCCCTAACTTTGGTAGATCAATGCGTCGTGAAACTGAAACTTATCAGTCTATGAGGATGTGATTGAGCTTTTGCTCTTGACTATCCCGCCATCAGAACGAAAGGTAGAAGCCGCAACGAGGGAGATATCGAAAATATTGAAAAGTTAGTGTTAAAATGGCGTAAAGATTTGATAAGGTTCAAAGACCGTTTTAAATTTTACTTTCGCACTGATTAAATGTTGGAAGTGTGATTTATTTCCGTAATGTATTCACTCACGAGATTGTCCCTTTATTATGCTTTCGTTAGGAAATATTTCTGAAATATTAAAGAACCAATTCAATTGTTTCCGTCAATTCGGAATGTTGTTTCTTAAATTAAAGTATATGGGATTTCGTTTTTCTAAAAAAACGCTAGTGATGAATTCATGCATTCTCTGTCCTTAGAGAGGCAGAAGAAGCTTTTTTAAAGCTATTTCCATACTGCCAGCAAATATTTTTAATCAAAACCTTTCAGCAGAAAGTGGTAGCCTGATGGGAAAAAGTAAACATTTCTATGTCCGTATTTTATGAAATGAGTTTCTGAAAAACATTATTAAGCTACAAAGAATAACAAATCGCCTATGGCGAATACGTAATGCTTGTTTTCAAAGAAAATGAAGTTTCTTATTTTCCTATTTTAGAATCAGCTAATGGCAAAATTTCAAACAAATGGATGAATCGTGAAATTAAATAATAGTAATTTATTAGCATCTATCAAACGGAAAAAAAATTATTATCTGTTAAAAAAAAAGGTTTTTTTTTTTTTTTTCATTTTTCTGGGGATAATAGGTCTGTAAATGGTGGCTAGTCAGGTCTAGCACCTTAAGTGCGACTCTGCCTTTTCGTGGTTAAGGCCGTTAGTACTTTTCAAAAGGGATATTCTCTTCTGGAAGAGAATGGGAAGGCTGTCAGATCACTGCGACCTATTGATATGGTCATCAATGGCTATAGTTTTCTTTTCTACCCTGCTGAAGAGGGATCAATTTCATGAGTGATCCGTGCTGATCTTTTAAACCCACTCGCTTACATCTTTGAGTTTGATTGACTGCTGGATGGGACAATTGACTACTTTCAATCCATACTACCTCACTGACACATTCTATCATCCAATCTTAAAAGCCTATTATGAATACATTGTTTATAATATTCTTTAAAACTTTGCTATTTTTCCAAATTTAGTACAGCTAAGCGTTAAAAAAGGAACAGTAAAAAAGAAATTAAAATTATTGAGAGATATGTAAAGGCAAAAATGGTGAATGTCTACTGACGGACGGGTGGCAATGGCTTGTTTTTTTTTCTTCTTAATGAGCTAAGAATCCTTTATAATTCTTAAAAAGTTTTAATTTTTTTTATTTTTGCATTTGCAACATATAGAACAGAGAAGGAGCTTAGAAACTACTTCTAGTTTCACCTAGTCTCCTCATACAAGGACATGCCCTATTAAGACATAAATCACTACTGGCATTGCCTCAGTTAGAGCTAACAAAAATTTGCCTTCTAGTACCGTAACCCATTCCTCAACTACTATAGTTCTCAAAAATATATAGTTCCCAAAAAAACATTTTCCTTCACATTTGCAAAGTTCCTTACCAACTAATGGCGTCGAGTGGTTAAACTGCAGCCAGCGAATGCACTTTCACTGATGGAGTGTTTGAGGAAAGTTTATTAGTGGATTTTTTCCTTCACATTTGCTAAGTTCAGACACCTGAAACTATAGAAATCGTGTCTTAGGAAGTCGCCAAACAGTAGCAGCTGATCCAACTGTTCTATGTGCAGCATATGCAGAAAGATGATAAATTAATATGTATAATCCCGATGTTGTAAATTAGTATTTTGTATCTTATGTGTTAAATTCTTAGCTGTGGGCTTGTTCTTCAGAAATTAGATCTTTGGAAAAGGGAAGATATACGTTTAAATGCATATTTCGTTTTCTGAAAGGTGTAGGTATATAAAGTACAATCGATCTGCCAGTGACTGGAAGTTCGACAGATTATATTCATCGTAAAAGGAAAAAAAAATTATTAATTATTCAATTCCAAAGAATTACTATACATCTAAAGAAGACATGTAGAACCTATCGTTTGGGAGCACTACGGTGGCTGCTCCCATGTTAGAAGCGCTCACTATACATATTTATATTGTTCCCGATCACGTTAAGACAAAATCTACCATTGCTGTTACTACAACGCTATTTTTCACCTTAAAAACTCTAAACAACTTCTTATAGTTTGTACAACAAGCAGCAGATATTTTATAATTTTTATGAACACAAGCACTAATTTCCTAATTTCCATAACGATACTTAAAATTACTTAGCGTTATGATTTTGTTTAAAACGTTACAGTAGCCACTGGACTCTAATGGAGCGACTAAACTGCAACCATTGTTATTACCATTATAGCACTCTTTTGATGAGAAGAGAGTCAAAAATATTCAGTGCGCGCAAAATCCGTCTTTGGTCGCCTTGGTACTCTACTCTGAAAAAAATTGTGGACCTTTTTTCTTTACACAGATTAACCTGTTAAATATTCTGACAACGGAAATACGTGAAATCTTTAGAAATACTGTTAAGGATTTCAAAGAGAATGTTATTAACTGCTTTACAGTACTCTATTGAAGTTGAGAGTTGGAATACTTATGTCATTTAGTTTTTGAATCCCGACATTTTTTTTCTGAGAATTTTAAGTGAAGAGAAGAGCTTAAGTTTTGCTAGAAAAGTGTGTTAGAGTCAAAATAAATAATTTTATATGAGTTACCAATTTTTCATTTTGAGATTTATCTGAGTATATCTACTATACAGACTTTCGATTCTTTTTTTTCTGTTTCAAATAATATATATTCTGATTTTATAAGCATCTCAGTAATGACGCGTTAATGGGTTGGGTTGTTTTACCTCTGAGCGGCACTTTTTTGCACACCATGGGCTAAATGGCCAGGTCACAAGGACCCCGAAGGCTCAGAGAAGGTTGGGGGAGGGGACCCACTGAAACAGCTGTTGGGAGACAGTTGATAGCCTCCCGTCAAGGCCATCCAGCGTGTTCTTTAACGTGCACAAGGTATGGCTCTCCCGCACACGGAGCCACGGCTTAACGTCCCATCCGACGGACGGCGGCCTTTCCAAGCCCATCGGTGTCCCCTATTGACCGTGGGCAGGGCGGGGAATTTTGCGGAGATAAATCTCAACGCTGACCCAGCTGGGACTCGAACCTGGGAACTACAGATTACGAGCCTGGCGCGCTACCGACTGAGCCACCCCCGCCCCAACGCGTTAATGGTTTGTAGTAGAGAACTCAAGACAATAATCATAAGGTACATGAAGCAAAATTCCGCCCATCAGTAGGGTATATTCGCACAAAATATTACGTTAAGTTACTCCTTGCATATCTTTTAGTTTTAATTATCAAACACAGCACAAAGATTAATCTATGATAAATCTGAATGAAATTTATGATTATCGACAAACCCCAAGTACGACTGTCCCCCCATATTTGTGAACCCAGGTGTAACTGATACTGATGCGCCTGTAAAGTATAGGCCATTATTTAATGCACTCTTTCTTAAACACTTTTGACAGAAAAAAAACATGCTTTTACCAGAATTATAAAAATAATCCACCTTTCTTACTTGGTAAAAACAACAACACTTTTTTGTCTAGCGGTTATTATGATGTCCGGCATGCTTCTGGGAGACATGGGTTCGAATCCTACTCAGGACACCCAATTTTTTCAACTCATTATTTCAAGTACTTTTTTTTCTATGATATCGAGCGCACTACTAAGGAGAACGAGTGTCAACACTTCCTTTAAAACACCATCAAAGGACCAACCTTCGCCTGCAAATTAAAAAAATAACAATTACATTAATGCTTTAAAATTTTCTTTTTTAAGAGTTAAATTACTAAACTTTTCCTTTTATAATTCTCGCTTTTTCATTAGGATGAAACTAATATCATGCTGCTCTAAAGGAAGTTTTCGCTTTTATTTCTTCTACAAAAGAGGGGAAGAAAGTGTTTTAATGTTTATTATTTAGTTTTTCGAGAGAAAAAAAAATCAAAACAAATGTTGAGATTACTTTTTAGCCTTGCTTTAAATAAAAAAGCTGTATTTTTTTAAAACTTTTCCAGCTTCAAATAAAACTAGTAGTAGTATTATTGCATTCGAAAAAGGGTGATGATAAAAAAAAAAAGTCCGCAATCTTTTCTAAAACTTCTTTTAAGGTAAAAATGGTTTGGAATTGTTGATAAAAATGGGCGCGAAGGATACATTTACGTTCTCTGTAATCACAGAATATCCCCACTCTGTTCCCGCAGCGCTTCCTGTCAGGAAGCCATGATTAATTGTCCAGAATATGCAGGCGAAGTGAAAAAAAGAAATTTAACCTGCCTTGTTGGCTCACTTTCTTCGGTTGTGTGCGTGAAACAATGCAGCGACGCAGAGAAAGAATCTGGAGCAAGAGGAGCTGAACAGTGAAGATAAAAGATGGGAAGAAGAGAAAGGATGAAAAAAACAGAAACATTTCTTTCGCAAACGACAGAGCAGTAGACTGCTATCATCTCTAGCCTGGAAACTTGGAGAGACTCGGTACGGCGAGTGAAGAGGTGTGTGTCAGTTACAGACATCGTTTAATGAGGTCAGAAACTCTGGCCCTTTCACACATTTCATTTCTTACAATGAGTTAAGACATGATATTTTTTTTGAAGAGTTTCTTTTCTTCCTCGACTCTTTTTCCCGGAGGAGATCACCATCTTTGCATGCATCCATCCATTGCCCTTGTCGTCTCATGGGTTCGCATAAGTATTTGCTTTTTATTTTACAAATCTAACTTATGGAAATGGTCCGAGATAAACGAATACCAACGTTTCTGTCGTTTCTCACGCTGCTTAATATACAATAAAGATATTGAACTATTTTTTTATATATGAGATTCCATAATTTAAGAGTATTTTTGAGAGAAATAAATAGTTTTGAAAGATTGACAGAAAAAATAGTGTACTTTAAGGATGGGAGTAAAAGGACAACTGATGTTGAATTAGAATATATGGCAAATTAACGAGCATAATGTAGTTAAAATTAGAGTGCTATAATTAAATATTTGCATTGCATTCACAAAGAAGGTTCTTAAAGCAAATTAAGAGACACAACAAATTAAGAGACACAATTAGTGAAATGTATCCCTAAAAATGATAATAAACTGCATCTGAAGCAGCTGTTTTCTAGGAGTCTGTCAGTTTAATATGCCACGGGGGTATGTGAAGAAGAGATAGCGCATTAAAAAGAATGAGATAGCGCATTAAAAAGAATGAGATAGCGCATTAAAAAGAAGTGTCCATGCTTTATTGGAGGCTCAAAAGCAAGTCTTTTCGTGCTGTAGTTAAGCACGCTAACCACGAGGCGACCAGAACCATTTAGTGTCCGTCTAATGTGAGTTCAGTTGTTTTATCACTGAGCGGCACTTTTTTGCACACCATAGGCTAAATGGCCAGGTCACATGGACCCCGAAGGGTCAGAGAAGGTTGGGGAGGGGACCCACTGGGACAGCTGTTGGGAGACAGATGGTAGCCTCCCGTCAAAGCCATTCAGCGTGTTCCTTAACGTGCACAGGGTATGGCTCTCCCGCACACGGGACCACGGCTTACGTCCCATCCGATGGACGGCGGTTTTTCCAAGCCCATCGGTGTCCCCTACTGACCGTGGGTAGGGCGGGGAATTTTGCGGAGATAAATCTCAACACTGACACAGCTGGGACTCGAACCTGGGAACTACAGATTACGAGCCTGGCGCGCTACCGATTGAGCCCCCCCCCCCCGTCTCATGTGATAATTTTACTTTTTTAGCATCAAAATTAACTTTATAACAAAATAACATGTTCGACTGTAGTCGAATTCCTCTTTATTTTGGGTTTAGTTTTCGTGTTAGACTTTATGGACAGAATTTCGATGCTTTGCGCTTCCATATTCTCATAAATTTGAAACAAGCAGCTAGAGTCATGTTTTTGCCTCTCAGAGTGAATTTCTCTTTATTCTAAGCTCTCTAGACTTCAGTGTAGACAAATGTGAATCTCTGTTTAAGTTATCGACGAACACGGAAAACTTAGACAGCTATTGTTATAATTCGACTTGTTTTCTACAAAAACAAAACAAAATTTTTTTCTACAAAAACAAAACAAAATTTTTTTCTACAAAAACAAACAAAATGAGGTAATAGTGCAGGACAGGCCTTGACAAACCTTTTTATAGGCTGTATAGAAAGTTGAAATGGAATGGTAGCCGCCAAAGAAATATATATTCAATAACGTAAGTATAATCAATGCAAAACTAAAACTTAAAGTGGAACATCTAATATATATGTAGACGATTGTGAGTAATCGAGTTAATGAGTGACTGGCTGGCAGGGGATCACCCTAATTCTAACTATAATACTAAAATGGTAGAGCTATAAAAATCTGCCCCTAGGGGTAATCTAGGTTGTAGATCTCGTGAAAAATCCGCAATGTGACCTCTACCGTATTTTTCAAAGTCAAATCGAGGTCACATAGAGGTCAAACCTTGATCTACCAGTGCTAGAAACGTGAAAATTGGTGTCTGGGGGTGAAACAACCCCAAACAGTTGTAGCGCTCCGAAACGAATTGCGAATTTCCGAATTTGGGGGGGGGGTCGAGATCAAAGGTCATATTTTGATCTACCAGTGTTAGAGATCTACAAATTGGTTCATTGAGCTATTTAAGAATTGTAGAGCTCAGAAATGTTAATTCGAGATACGGTGTCGCATTCAAGGTTGAAATATGACGTTTAGAAATCAAGAGGCGTCGGAGGCCCGGATTGATTTCTAGTAAACAATATAATTTTATTAGAAGTAATAATTTTACTGAGATTTCGCTTCGCTGAAGTTGGACTCCTTACTTTCTATACGGTTTTTTTCTCTTTTACAAATACAATTTATTTGTCATCAGTAGTAGCTCGCGGGCCGTACAAAAAGCGGTAGCAGATCGTAGTTTGCCAAGGACTGGTCTAGGACATCAAATCTTCTTGACTTATATAATAATAATAATATTTATTTGCACAATATTTAATACATAGCTAATACATAGTCAAGTTCCACAAGAGTTAGTGTTTTAACTCGCAAGTGGATATTTACAAAACATATATATCCTGCAATCCTGAGTACATCAATATATATAAATATGTAAACGAAAAAAGCAATTTCATCCTCTGTAATATATAAATTTATCTCCTATTACTCATATCTCATTTCAATGCAATCAGTTAATACAGTAAATAAAACATCAGTCGCAATCTCCACCGCTCAACAACCATTTTTTTAGTTCTTTAGAGAAATGTGTTTTATTATTTATAATTTTCATGTTATCTGGCAATGAGTTGAATAATTTTAAGCCACTATATCCATAATATTTTTTGAATAACTCTTTGTTTGGTTTTGGAATGCAAAAATCCTGAGCCACTACCGCTCTTGTAAAATATTTATTAACCACTACATCAAATTTGTCCTTATTATGAAATATATGCTTTGCTAAAGCATTTGGTGTATTTATTTTAAGTTGAGTATTTCAAGATTTTTGAAACTTTGCTCAGACGAGTCGTACTTTTTTTAAATGTCATAATCTTTACTATATATTTTTGCAATTGCTGCAATTGATTTAAACAACATGAAGATGCTCCTCCCCAAATTAGAATTGCATACTCTATTCTGGAATAGATTAATGCATAATATACGTTCTTTAAATTTTCTATATTCATCATATCTCTTAAAAGATACATCTTGGGAATTATTTGTTTCATTTTTAATGCTACTTTTTGAACATGATCATGCCAGGTTAGATAACAGTCGAAATTAACTCCTAAATATTTTAATACTTTAGTACTTTTAATCCTTGGGCAAGCACAGTTTAAAGACCCAATTTTTTTTTTGTTCGAAAAACTTACAATCACTCATATGATAGGCTAAATATTCCACAAGGATTGCCGTCGGAAATATATCTGCATATCTATGTATATGTAAATCTGTTACATTCTTGGGCGTCAAATCACTAAGTAACATTCTAGTATTCGAATATGCATTCTATAGGTAATCGCAGTAGTAACGTAAAGTTGAGAAAGTTTACCCTTGAGCGGAAGTTTTGTCTGCACAATAAAGCTAAATTGGACCGGTCCAAAGGATCCCCCGCCAGGTGGAACAACTGAAGAGAACGAATAGAAAAGCTATTAAGAGGAAGATGAAAATTTACTGGACAGGTCGATATAAAATAAATAAATCACCCTTCAATCAGCTCTTACCAAAGAGGTCTGATAAGAGCTTGTAAGTATAATAAATAAATAAATACCCCCTCAAGCAGCTGCTTGTCACAGAGGTCTGACAGGAGCCTGTCAGTTTATATGCCACAGTAGGAGATCTGAGAGGATGGCAGGACCTCAGCAGAAAAACGACACACACATCCATGCCTAATTCCGGGGCTCGAACCCAGGTCCCTTAGATCAGTAGCCAAGCGTACTAACCACTCGGCCAAGGGACGGCTAAGTATAATAGGTCATAGAGAAATCGTGAGGAGGTCATTGTGAGGAAGTTAAAACTTGAGCAAAAAAAGGCAACATCAAGATAATAAATATCCATGCATTAAATGGGGCTCGAACTCAGTGCCCCTTGATAGATATGGAAAAATCAACCTTAATTGTATTATTATAATATGATGCATGCATGATTCACTATTTCCGACTGAACTCCTTAATGAACGGCTAGACATAAATACTTCTATCTTGAAACATTGATTTGTATTTTTTGCTGTAAAAGGGGGAAACCTTGTAGAGCTCAAACTTTGATCCACAAGTGCTAGAAACGGGAACAATTGGTGTCGGGGAATGTTTCGGGTTATACATCTCTTAGACATTACAAAATTTCGGATCCGGGGAGTTCTTAGAGGTTACATTTAGAACTATCCGTGCCAAAGAGCTAAAAATTGGTGCCTGCTGCTATTTCAAGTCACAGATAGCAGAAATGTTCTGAAATATTGGATCCAGGGGTCCTTCGAGGCTTATGATTAAATTTTATCTACTTGTAGCAGAGAACTAAAATTGGATTCAATAGGGGTAATTCGGTTCTTAGATATCAGAACCTTTGTGAAAAATTAAAATTCGGATCTCAGGTACAGAAGCTTGTGAAAATTTAGTGATAACTATGATGGGTCATTCGTGGTAAAGGGTCAAAGGTCAAATTTCGCTATATCAGTACTAGAGAGCTAACTACTGGTTCGTAGGGGCTCTTCGTATCGCAGATCTCAGAAATGTTAAGAATTTTAAAATCCGGGTCGTGTTCAAGGTCATGTAGCGGTAGGCGAGACAATCTATAAATCAAGAGGTGCTGAAGCGCCAACTGATTTCTAGTATATACATATATATGCATGCAAATTTAATTTAGTTCTAATTTATAAAGAACGTATACAGAAATATTCACGATTCGTATCTACCTCACGACTGACGTTAAGGATTCTACAGTAAAATTCGTGATTAATAAATATTACGTAAAAAGGGCCATGGTGAGGCTTGTGTGGTAAAAGTTTCGAAACAATAAAATCATCTATCAGAAAATGATAATAAAACTAGTGATTTAGAAATACAAATCGCAAATATTTATTCCGCAACATTACCATTACCAAATAAGCTCATCGGACAAAAAATTGGTCATTTCCCCCGTTAAATTCCTCGGTCTGTTCATCAGCAACATCAGCACTAGTAATAAACGCATTCTACAAATAGCTGTGTCGTGCGCTACGGGGATCGTTGAGTAACAAGAAATGGTTGTGTGCCACGTGTGTGTTAGTTGTTCTGTGAAACATGTGTCGCGCCAAAGATGTGAATGAGTGACAAAAAGGTGTTATTGCGTTTGGCTGAGCCAAAGGGCATAGTGTACAAGAAGTTGCTGCCTTTGCAAGTGTGTCAAAACGTACTGTCCAAAGGGTCTTCCAGCAGTGGTGAGCATCGCAGTCCACCGCTAATCGTTGCCAGAACTGCGGCAGAAAGACTGTGCTCACCAATAGGGACCGCTGCAGTGTGTCACGCACTGTTAGGGCAAACCGCTTTGCAATGAGGCAGGAATTGTTCCAGTCAGTCAATGCAGGCCTACAACAAGCTGCTTCCGAACGAACACTCCGAAGGGAACTGCATGCCATGGATATCTGGATCAGAGTACTGTGGAAGAGACCCATGTTAACAGCTCTACACAAGGCTGCATGGCTGCAGTGGGTGCAGCACCACAAAGACTGGACTGTCAACTCTCGGAAGCATGTGATCTGGTCTGATGAGTTATGTTTTTGCTTGTACTCAAATGAAACGAGTTGATGGGCCTTCGATGGGCCTTCATCGTAACCCGCATGAAGCCTTCGATGTTGACTGTGTGCAAGATTCTGTTCAGCTGGAGGAGGCTCTGTGATGTTCTGGGGGTGTTTCACGTAAGAAGATAGGGATCCTTTGGTTGCGGTGAAGTCACGCTTTAACCAGAAGGGCTATATGGAGTTGCCGGAGGACCACATGTTGCCTTTTGTGCAGCAGCTCCATAGTGAACACCAGAAGGATACCCCAGGCTTCCAAGACGATAATTGTAACATGCACAAGGCTCGAAGTGTGTCGGATTGGCATGACGAGCATTCTGAAGCCTTTGAACATCTCGACTGGATTTGAATCCCATAGAAAACTTGTGGGACTATTTGGGCAACGAGTGAAACGTCATTCCAACCATATGGCAGACTGCGGCATTTGTTTATGGATGAGTGGATAAATATTGATGTGCACTATATCAGCACACTAATGGCATCCATGCCAGACAGGATTTCGGCTGTTCTTCGGTCGCACGGAGGTATTATGCTCTATTAGGTGACATTCAGCCATGTGTGATTAATTTTTTGTCCGAGGAACTTAATTGCTTTCATAAAATAAATGCCAAATAATGCATAACAAATGCGCGCAATTATTTATTCTATCGCGAGGTATTCTACGCATTTAGCTTTCGACAAAAGGAGGCCTTTGGTATTCCGCTAAAGCACGGGATTCGGAAAGGCCCTTTCTTCGGGAAACTTACACATGATTATGAAGCTATTCCATAAATAATATTTGAAATAAAAATACAAAAACTCTCATCAAGAGACTAGCAAAAAACATCCTGATAGCCTCCTGGGTGCAAAAATAAAGCGCTAACTGCCCAGGGTTCTTCAATTAGTGTATCATGTTATCTAAACATTTGCTATTAACACGAAATTAGCGTGTTTCTTTGGCGTTGTTTTGAGTCCACAGGGAATTAACCTCTAATTAAAATGCAATAACGTCATTGAGAAAGTGCGAAGATTGAGAGAGAGAGTATCGCCCACTAGAGACGCTTACACCTCGTCTCGTTACATAAAAAACTTATTATCAGGCCATAAATGTTAAAAAAAAGACAGATATTTTATAGGTTACAAAAGAAGCGCAACTCGTTCGGAGATTTTTCTTAATTAACCAGGTTAATGATTAAATAATTACTAATTATAAATCTTTCCCTTCATATTAGATTTCTTTAACGTGGTTTGCATTGGTCACAAGTGGCATTAGGTGGTGCACTTAACATAAGGGCCATTGGTTTGGATCAGCATTGAGATTTTTCTCCATTATCTTGAGCCCTGAGATCAGTGAGACGTTAGTGATGGACCAGTAAAAACTGATAGGATGTTTAATTACATCTCTTTTCATAGAAAGATCTGTACTCTCATACAGGAATTTCTAATACGCAGTCTTCGAAATTGTTTTGTGATGTCCAAAGCAATACTTTCTATCTTAATCATGGTAGTGAACTAGCTTGGCTCAACTGCAGTGATTTCACGGGAGTATGGAGGATATAAAATATTAAAGTTTCACAGTAATGCTATAACAACCATATTTAATGGAGGATATAGTCGTTTTCAGCCGAAGATGTGGACACTACAAATGAAATTTTATAGTCTGTTTTTCTTTTTATATTAGATGTAATAGCAATGTAAGTAATTACTGTATGTTTGGCTTATTATTGTTTAAAATAAAAATCAGCCGGCTATAAATTGAGAAATAACAAATTTGACGCCATGTATTGAGAAGTAAGAGATTTGAAGCCATTTAGTGAGAAGTAACAGAATTGACGCTTTTAATTTAAGTTTAAGTGTGTTGCTAAACATGTTGAGAGAGGCCTGAAAATTAGAGGGTTCATTTTTCCAACCGTTCCTTAATAATTAGCGTTCTTGGGATCTTTTTCGAGTGCTGTTTATCGGTAAAAGTATTTCATACCATCAGCAACAAAAACTGAACGAAGTGATACTTTCTAAGGTAGCAGTTAAACCAGACCTGTCCAACCAAAATTTTGTGAAGAGCCACCAGGTAAAAAAAAAACAGCAGGAAGAAATACCCACAAGAACTGCAGGAAACATTATCTACTTAAAAACGAAAACAAACTTTTTGAATGAGTTATGAATTGGGAAAAAAACTCTGTTTTTGGGGAATTGAAGAATGATCTTGATAAAATCAAAAACATACATTTTTAATGAGTACTGTGAATTGGCAAAATCATTTGGGTATACATCTAACAGTGTTTGGTAAAAAATTGGAAGAAATGAGCCAGATTCAGTAGATTGATTAATTTTTATTCAAGCCACAAGTTCTTTTACAATGAGCAGCAAGTTTGGACGGGCCTGAACTTAACCTCAGAAAACTGCGATAAAAAAGTTGATCATATCTTTCAATATTTAACCTGATCATATATTTTAATATTTAACATTTGTTTTCTTTAAGAGTGGACAAGAATTAACAATTTCATATTAAATAAAATAAGCTCACTGGACAAAAAATTAGTCATCTCCCGCCGTTAGAGGGTTACGTCCGTTCGACAGCAACAGAGGGCACACCAGTAATAAACGTGTCCTACAAGTAGCTGTGCCCTTGCGCTACGGGTTTCATACAGTGACAAGAAGTGGTTGTATGTCACGTATGTGTTAATCGCTCCGTGAAACATATTTCGCGCCAAAGATGTGAATGAGTGACAAAAAGGTGTTATTGCTTTTGGCCGAGCCGAAGGGCATAGTGTACAAGAAGTTTCTGCCTTTGCAGGTGTGTCGAAACATACTGTCCAAAGTGTCTTCCAGAAGTGGCGTACATCGCAATCCACCGCTAATTGTCGCCAGAACTGCGGCAGAAAGATTGTGCTCTACAATAGGGACTGCTACAGTGTCTGACGCACTATTAGGGCAAACCACTTTGCAACGAGACAGGAATTGCTTCAGTCAGTCAATGCAGTCCTGCAACAAGCTGTTTCCGAATGAATATTCCGAAGGGAACTGCATGCCATGGATATCTGGAGCAGAGCACCTCGGAAGAGACCCATGTATACAGCTCTACACAAGGCTGCACGGCTGCAGTGGGCACGTCGCCACAAAGACTGGGCTGTCGACTCTTAGAAACATGTGATCTGGTCGGATGAATCACGTTTTTGCTTGTATTCGAACGATGCGAGGCAACGGTTACATCGTAAGTCACATTAAGCCTTCCATATTGACTGTATTAAAGGTTCTGTTCAAGCTGGAGGAGGCTCTGTGATGTTCTGGGGGTGTTTGTACGGGGAAATGGGTCTTTTGGTTGCAGTGACTTACACTTGAACCAGAAGGGCTACATGGAGCTACTGAACGACCACATATTTGCATTTTGTGTAACATCTCCACAGCGAACACCAGAAGGATACCTCAGGCTTCCAAGACGAAAATTGTCGGGTGCACAGAGCTCGAAGTTTGTTGGATTGTTATGACGAAACTTCTGAAGCCTTGGAACATCTCGACTGACCCGCCATCCCATAGAAAAACTTGTGAGACTATTTGGACAACGAGTGAAGTGCCATCCCAGCCATCCGGGCCAATCTTGCCGAACTGCGGCATTTTCTGCTGGAAGAGTAGATGAATATTGATATAAACTACATCCACACACTGGTGGCATCCATGCCAGACAGGATTTCGACTGTTCTTCTGTCGCATGGAGTCGTTACGCGCTATTAGGTGGCATTCAGCCAGGGGTGACTAATTTTTTGTCCGGTGAACTTATTTAAAAGATATCTACTACAGAGTCTTTAGCATGCTAACTTTCGGTTATCCAAATCTTACCTGAAACAACATGACATGTAACATTCCATGCCAGCATCCGAAAACACATACTAAGTGAGCTGCATATCTAATTGACTGCATTTCTATGAATCCGATGTTGAAAATGGGTACAGGCAGTCATGTCAGACTATTATACACCGTAACATGGTTTCCTTTTCTTAATGTTACGTTCTCCGTTTGATGAGGAAAGCATTTTAACTTATTGCTATTTCACGAAGACAAGAAAACTACTTCTCGTTCCTCAAATGTTGAAAAGTCGGCAAGTTGTAGCGGAGTCCAGAATAATTTGTTATTCGTTTGTTTTTGTTTTGCTATTTCTTGTATAATTTCGGCTTCAATAGTATAATTATGTACTTTATATTCTTGACTTTTTATGGCTAGTAAAGCTGCCTTGATGTCGGAGAATATGGCAATTTTGGATGCTTGCAGATTTCTATTATTAATTTTTACCTCAAGTATGGCTGTGCGTTCTGTATCTATAATATTTATATTACCTAGTTTTAATTTTTTCTGAATCTTCAGGGATGAACTATGGAATGCTACAGCTGCATGCCCTGTTGCCGGGTTTAATGACCCGTCAGTGAAATAGCAAATGCCCTTTGGTTTTTTGTTCCCTTATGACATGGTACACGACGTTTTTATTTATTACGGTGCCTGGCAGTTGTTTATTAAAAAGGCTTCCTTCTGCAAGTTCTATAGATATGTATTCCGACACCCATGCGGAGGGCAGCTGTATTTTTACGTCATTAAGTCTCAGTTTATACTACAGTTGCATAATGTGGATGGTTTTTATTACTTTATAATCTGTGCTCGTTTAATACCTTTTTTCCTGTTTTTTGAACAGGGAGCTACTTTTGCGTTTCTTAGCCAGGCATATGGCAAGTTACATCAGGATCGATCTTCGGAATGTTGAATGTGGCTCTATACCAGCTGTGGATAGCAAAATAGCTTTTAGGGGTAGAGGTAGTGCTGAGAGGCAGGTTCTAATTTCTTTGTTTTGAATCTTTATATTTTGAATTTTTTTCTCTGTGACCGTTTCTATAATAATGCTGCCATAGTCTATTTCTATAATAATGCTGTCAAAGTCTAGTTTGGATCTTAAGAGACTTTTATAACGGTTCTTGTTTAGTTCCCTATTCAGGGCCATTACTATATTTCAGAAGGTGATGGTTTTGGCGCTTGACTTTTGAAATTCTAGGATTTGGCTGTTGCCGTTAATAATTTATCGTTGCGTACTCCGAGATATTTAAAGCTTTTCACTTACCTACTATTTTCTTGCCCTATATTAATACTGATAGAAAGGTCTTCTTTTGTTTTGAAATAGGCACGATAATGGATATGCTGTCTTCGATAGTGAGATCCTATTTATAGCAGTAATTGTGGGCATTGTTAATAGCTTTTTGGAAACGATCCTCCAGTCGATAGAAAAGATGGCTTGAGGCCCAAATGCAGATGTCGTTTGCAAAAAAATTTTCTCTGCTTGGGATGACTTCATGCAAATCAACGTAGAAGAAAATGAATAGCCAGAGGGTGGGGGGGTGAAGGGAATAGAGCCTTGTGGTAGGACCTGACTAGCTAAAAAAGGCTTGGAGTTGGGTTGTTTTACCTCTGAGTGGCACTTTTTTGCACACAATGGGCTAAATGTCCAGGTCACAAGGACCCCGAAGGCTCAGAGAAGGTTGGGGGAGGGGACCCACTGGAACAGCTGTTGGGAGACAGATGGTAGCCTCCCGTCAAGGCCATCCAGCGTGTTCTTTAACGTGCGCAAGATTATGGCTCTCCTGCACAGGGACCACGGCTTAATGTACCATCCGACGGACGGCGGCCTTTCCAAGCCAATCAGTGTCCCCTTTTCCAAGCTAATCAGTCTCCCAAGCCAATCAGTGTCCCTACCGTGGGCAGGGTGGGGAGTTTGCGGAGATAAGTCTCAACGCTGACCCAGCTGGGACTCGAACCTGGGAACTGCCGACTGAGCCACCCCGCCCTACTGCTTAGAGGAACTAGAACCAAGTTTAATTCTATAACTTCTTTGTGAAATCAAAATTAATTAATATTAAGTAATTTAAGCCGTCTCCTGAGTAAAATCATTTTTCTAATATGAAGATGTTTGAAAATTAACATAATTATGCCTATTTATTTCTATTTGTTTTCATAATGGCAGGTGGGGATTTGATTCAAACATTTTGTGACAGAATCGTTGTTGATAGCCTGTTCTGAATCTAAACTATCTTCTAAATTCTATATAAAAGCTGACCATTGTACAATACATCCTTTGTTACAATGTTTTATTTTTTTATAAAAAAAAAAGCAGGAAATCCACCTATGAGTATGGGGATATGATCAATCATTAGCAAATCGGGGCTGATATATGGGGGGATATAGAGCATTCCAGTAGATGCATGATATCAACTGCTGCTAATGTTAAATCGATAGCTAAAGTATTGAAGCTACTGCCAAAGATTCTGGGATTCCCGTTATTAAGTAACGTGAGATCCATTTTACCCATGAAAGACTCGATGGTTTTCCCTCTAGCATCCACGTTTATGTCCCCCTACCACCACAGGAATTATGTGCATTGAAATTGTAGCATATCACCCAAATGGGTGGGTGGGACAAGCTTGTCAAATATCCTCGAAAATTCTTCCATTAATATCATCGCCGGGATTATACATATTAATTAGCGTGAAATCTAAGTCCTAATTTTGGATCTCAGAGCGATCGCTTCAAGTTTCGTATTGTTAGCTGGCAGATTAATAAGACAGTGGGGTATGTTTTGGCGTAGGAAATTTCATATCTCTGACTGTTATCGTTTTTTTTTTCTGGATGTGAAGTTTATATAGCCGGCTTTTTATAGCCGGTTTATATAGCCATTTTTATTTTAAATGTATTTTTTTCTGATTACAAGTTAGTTCTTTTGTGATTCAAGTTATCTTCCGATATCTTGAATCACCAAAGCAGCTGCATTGCAGTTTTTTATGAAATCCAACGAAAGTTCTTTTTACTGAGAAGGAATCTAGCGTTCTTTTGCAGTAGAGCAGAATAGAATTATAAAGATAGAAAGGCAAATGTAGCCTCTTCCAGAGAGGAGAGAAATTACACTGTAGCCTCTTTCTCTTCAGAAGGATTAATGGATTCAGTAAAGCTGTTTCCTCAATGGTATTAAGGGAACTTGTCTTTATTTGACTCATGGTGTGAGCAACAAACACTGCTGAATTAGTAGTGAATTCTTGTAATATGAAATAGATCTTTTCCTGAACCACCAACTGTTATCTTTCGGGATCAGAGAGAGGGCATCGAAGCTCTGGAGCGTCCTCTTGTAACTGCGCTCTCGTGGTCTTCAATAATCTGGCTAATATTAAATTACTAGTAGGAGCTGAAGTCACGGCTTGAGATTGCACTATGAGGATGCTAGCAGCCTCCTCTGAAGTCTGTGATCTATAACAGCGATCTCCATTGATAGGATTTAAAGTGGGATGATATCATCTATGCGACCAAAATTAGCATCTCCTAAATTGTAGAGATCTACCTCACGTTTCTTCACGGCTTCAGCCCATGTTATATTTTCAAATATTTGTCTCTTCCTGACTTTATAGGCTTCAACATTAACGATCCACTTCTTATAAGTAGCAAGGTGTCTGCCGCCGTAGTTAGGACAATTAGATCTACAAGCTATGCATTTGGCATGATGATTGGGCTCTCCGCAGTGCACCCCCCCCCCCCACGTACCAGGATGTACGTGATCTGCAATGATGTTTAGGTAGATGATAGACGTCATAGTGCACATTCGCCCTATACAGGAAGAGGCCGAGTGTCCGAAGCGCCGAGATCTAAAGCATTGGAGAGGGGATGTCATCATTATGTGTATATTTTAAAATAAAAATCATGTAGAACTACGTTTTCAGGGAGAGGAATGCTTTCAAACGTGAAAATAGCTCTAACGGTAGGCGTTTTGATTATTTCGTTGTTAATAGCACTCTTTGCAGTGTTCATTTCTCGATATACATTAATTATTCCTTAATCTTTGGAAATTTTGAGTATGTGGGGAAGATCTGTTGGGAAGGCGAGATCTCAGCAGAAAGTCAACACAATAATACGTATACATACAAAATAATAAGAAACTGAGTGGCGTCTTGAAGCAGTATGTGAAGGATGGGACAGGATTCTGGAAATGAGCTGCTGAAATTCGGCTTCAATATTGTTGTAGTTAGTCGTATGATGTTTATAGCGGGTGGTTCATCCTTTCCTCCTTCCTGTGCGTCTGCGCTTTTAATCTCTAGGTACTTTCGCTATTAATTAGGTCAGAGTAGCACTACTAGTTTGCTTAAATAACTGGGCTCTACTAATATGCAAGCTATATACATATACCAAAGAGCCAAAACATTATGACCACCTGCCTAATATGTTGTTGTTCCTCCACATGCCGCCAAAACAGCTCTTACCCGGCGAGGCATGGACATTACAAGATTTCTAAAGGTGTCTTGTGGTATCTAGTACCAACACTTTACCAGCAGATCCTTTAACTCTTGTAAGTTACGTGGTTGAGCCGCCGCAGATCGGATATGCTGTTCCAACACAAATCACAGATGCTCCATTGAATTAATGTCTGGGGAATTTGGAGGCCAGAGAAAAATTTCCACAGTATCCACCTGGTAGTCTTCCTCATGTTCCACGAACCATTTTCGAACAATCCGGGCAGTGTGGCATGGCACATTATCTTGCTGAAAGATAGAACTACTAGAGGGACATACCGTTGCCATGAAAGGATGCACGTGATCTGTAGTGATGTTTAGGTAGATGATAGACGTCATAGTCTCCTGCATGTGAATGACTGGATCTGGGGATTCCCAGCAGAGCACTGTCCAAAACATTACATTTCCTCCACTGACTTGATTTAGTCCCACATTGAATCCTGATGCCAACATTTTCCCAGGTAAACGACGACACGTATCCAGCCATCCACATGGTGCAACAGGAAACAAGATTCATCAGACCAGATGACTTTCTTCCAATCATTCAAGGTCCAGTTTTGATGATCGTGTGCCCATTGTAGAAATTTTCGATGGTGAACCGAGATTAGCATGGGCACTCGGAGTGGCCTGTGGCTACTCCGAGTGCCCATGCTGCAGTTTTTTTCTGTTGGCTCGGCTTCTTCCTGTAAAGGACGACTGTGTACTGCGGAGAGCCCAATCATCATGCCAAATGCATATCTTGTAGATCTAATTTCCTAACTACGGCGATAGACACTTTGTTACTTATAGGAAATGCATCGTTAAAGTTGAAGCCTATTTAAGTCCCATTTTCAGCAAGGTTCGATGTACTACGTGTTGTGACACATTACTCTCGTCATCAGCATTCAAATTATGGGCGAGTTGCGCCACAGTATCCCTTCTGTTGGCTCATACCATACGGGATAGCCTTCACTTACCTCTAGCATCCATGATCCATGGTCGGTCCACAACTTGTCAGCGGTTCGAGTTCTTCCCTCCTCGGACCGCTTTCTGAAGGTACTAATCATGGCTGACCATGAGCACCACAGAAGCCTTACCGTCTCGGAAATGCTCCGATCCAGTCGTCTGGTCATTACAATTTGGCCTTTGTCAAATTCACTTTAGTCCGCTGCCTTTCCCATCTGAAGAACAAGAATAACACTGATTAACCCTTTTAGGACCATAAGGTTTCTAAGAGTAAATATTAGTAACTGTTTATTTTAGTTTGTTCAGACGTAAAATAAATAAAAATCAAGAAAAATACATAACAATGTGTAGTTTTTTTGGAATTTTATGGGAAATATTTTTCCCAATGGACTATAAAGGTAACACAAATTATAGTTAGGCTTATTATGCAATGTCTTTTATTTATTGGTTTATGTAACAAAATGTTAACTAAAATAATACAAAATTATGAAATAAAATTACTATGCAAAATGATGTGCTAATTATGATATTCTGTGAAGCAATTTCTTTTGGTTATGAAGCAAAGATGGACATTGTACATATATTATGCGTCCTGACAGTTCTTTTTTTTTCTAAACGTTTCCGTTTACGTAATTGCATTCAGCATACGTTCCATTTTGACATTCTGTATAAAATATGCAGATAAGGTTATAATTAAATACGACAATCACCAATTTTAAAATGGGAAAAATGTTTCCCTTAGTCGCAAAAGGGTTAACAGAACTCAGTATCAGGTGCTATTTATACCGTTTTATGACCTTCACACGCGCCGTCTTTTAGCTGCAGTTGTTTCGATTTACATAAAGACGTGCTGGTCATAATGTTTTGGCTCTTCAATGTACATACATCTTTATTTACAGTTGAAATAATACAGTGCACAATCATGTAGAGGAAGAGAGCTGCCGCCCGGCAAGCCATTAAAATCAAGACAGCACGATTCCCATTTCCACTAACAAGACTATAACCAAGCCTTCAGGTGTTCTCAACACCGATGCAACAACAGAAAACGGTTGATGCAAAACAGGGCGACGTCTTCGCAACCGTCCCCTACCAGAGTCCAAAGATAAACTATCCTTATTTGAATTTCTTTCCCTTGTTGAAAGCAAACCACCAGTGCAGTCACGTGATATATTTCTGGCTGGAAAATTCCCTCGATCCAATCAGGTACGCACACGTTCCAAACTAGTGGGCGATCTTCATAGAATGCAGCTCCGAGTGCTCTGGTGGTGGTGGGGGGATTAAACTCATAAGCTATTTTTCACTCAGCCCGGAGCTGCCCTTCTTGTTGCTAGGCAAGGCTTAGCAACAGAAAATTACAGAAAATTTACAGAAAAATGTAGTTCCCGGCTCGCCCTAGGAAATCAAGTAAATGCATTTTTAATTTTTTTTTTTTTTCGAATTATTGTCTTTCTCCTTACTAAAACACTATTACCATTAGTAACGCTAGATTAAAAAAAATATAAATTAAAAAAAATTAAAAATATCTATCTTCCTAAAGGGACCTAAAGAGTAGAAATAAATCTAAAGATTATCGATGGTGCAGCCGTCCTATGGCCGAGTGGTTAGCATGCTTGGCAACTGATCTAAGGGACCTAGGTTCGAGTACTGGGTAAGGCATGGATGTGTCGTTTTTCTGCTGAGATCCCGCCATCCTATCAGATCTTCTATTGTGATGTATAAACTGACAGGCTCCTGTCAAACCTCTGTGGCAAGCAGCTGCTTGAAGTGGTATGTATTTTTATTATATCGATGGTGCAATCAGTCCTGAGTTCGTATTCACTTCAAATGAAGATAGGGTACTGGCAATCTTGTTGAGTAGGTAAATCGTCTTCCTATCTTCTTTCGAAGCGAATGCGAACTCAGTGACTGATTCCACCATCAGTATGCTTTAGATTTATTTTCTACTTTTTAGGGCCCTATAGGAAAATAGGAATTTTTTTTATTTTTATTTCATATATTTTTTTTCTATCACTAAAAACACCTCCCTTCCAAAACGTTGATATAAGAACCATGAACATCGAGCACATGTACCCGCTTTTGGAGTCACGTTTGAGGTAGACCATGACATTGGAGACATCAGAAGCTTTAATTTGAGATCATCATCAGCATCCTCAAGCAGCCATGGGCTACGGAGGTCCAATCAGACCGTACAATTTAATTCCCCAAGCATATCTGTCCTGTTAACTTCCCATGGCCGAGTGGTTAGCGCGCTTGGCTACTGATCTAAGGGACCTGGGTTCGAAACCCGGGTAAGGCATGGATGTATGTGTCGTTTTTCTGCTGAGGTCCTGCCATCCTCACAGACCTTCTATCTATGTCATATAAACTGACAGGCTCCTGTCAGACCTCTATGTCAAGCAGCTGCTTGAGGAGGTATTTATTTATTTTTATTTTATCTGTCCTGAACTACATCTGCTGTATCTGGCCACTGCACGCCAATTCTAACAAGGTCCTGTTTAACATTGTCTGCCCACCACATCCCAGGTCTCCCACTCTTCCCAAGTCCTTTAAGCACACTGTTCATAACCCTATTCGCTAATCTATACTTATTCATAGGAGCAACATGGCCAAACCAACGGACTCTCTCTGTGTACAATATGCTGCTTACAGGAGGTTGCCGACTCCTTTGCCTAACCTCATCATTAGTTACAAAGTTGAACCACCTAATGCCCAAGATACTGCGCAAGCATCTAGAATCAAAAGCATCAAGATACGATTCGTTTTTAACCCACGGAACACTCGCGGGTTAAAGTCGAACCTCGCGAGTGTCCGCCCCCCACGTTTTATCAGGGGTAAATAGTGGGGACAAAATTTCGAATAGTTTACGACCGTCATTATACAAGCTTTCATTTGTCACCTAACTGATAACTGTAGGCCATCGCATTCGGAAGATATAGTAGAACGACTCTCACATTTCCCGTTTTTAGGGGAGAAGAAAGCAGGGGGGTTAATTTTTCATAGCCTCTGACACACCCCACGTCGTAAGCTTTTATTCGATGTATAGATCATTACTCTCCACATCGATAATTTTCATGAAGGATAATGAAATTGCTAAAAGGGTCGGAATTTGTGTACGTCTGTTGTAAGTTGTATTCAGCAGAGCATACTGATTGGTATCATTCTGCAAATGGTGTGCAGGGTTCGATTCCGAAGCCATGATCGTAGCGATTTCTGACTTCCCTGTTTACCCATTGCCATTTCCATGGTGGGTCGATTAATGTAGTCTTCCGATAAACATCCACCAGTGCAGCTGCCGAATTAGTGGACGACGACAACAAGAGGAAAATAAAACTTGTTGTTGCAGTGACTCAAACATAACCCTGAAAGTGAAAGGATGTGGACTCGTCAAATGACAGTTCATGGGAAATAAAATAAATTTTTGGTGAAGATATTAAAATTATGCAATATTGCTAGTCATGAGGAGATAGGTTTAAAGATACTCAGAGCAGAAACAATCAACTATATGACACATGACAGCAGAACGTTGTCAGTGTTTTAAGGGCTAAGGAAATGAGTCTTTTCAACATGGGCCAGGACATGGAGCAAAAACGCTCTCTACCCGTCTGTCTTTCAGGATTAGGCGAGGGAATACACAAATAGGCACAGGTGCAAGGGATGACACATGACCTCACGTCCCTGACATGCCACCGCCCCAGCGAACAACAGAGGAGCAGCCGTCATTGGAACGAAATTGTTGTAGGTGACCGTCTAGAATTTCGAGTAGGGGTTGGGTTGTTTTACCTCTGAGCGGCACTTTTTTGCACACCATGGGCTAAATGGCGAGGTCAAATGGACCCCAAAGGCTCAGAGAAGGTTGGGGGAGGGGACCCACTGGAACAGCTGTTGGGAGACAGATGGTAGCCTCCCGTCAAGGCCATCCAGCGTGTTCTTTAACGTGCACAGGGTTTTCCGTGTGCGGGAGAGCCATATCTCCCGCACACGGAGCCACGGCTTGGAAAGGTCCCATCCGACGGACGGCGGCCTTTCCAAGCCCATCGGTGTCCCCTACTGACCGTGGGCAGGGCGGGGAATTTTGCGGAGATAAATCTCAACGCTGACCCAGCTGGAACTCGAACCTGGGAACTACAGATTGCGAGCCTGGCGCGCTACCGACCGAGCCACCCCCGCCCCTCGAGTAGGGGACTTTAGCGTCTTAGCCTTTGGGGAGCCCTTGCTATGTATAGTTAACCCTTGAGCAATAATTCTCTCCACGTTAAGGTAAGCCCCTTTCCACAAATTATTTGATCACATTCAGTGAAGAGAAACCATCCCCAGCATTTGGAAATCGAAGTCTTTAGTATCGCAGAAATTACAAACGGTTGTTGGAGAATCCTCAGGTTTACAGAATTGTCATTACTCATAGGTTCTGCCTAGGACTTGGATTTTTGTTCCTCAGATACGCTAGCGCAAGTGAAGAATCCCACCTCCCTCACCGTAACAGAAGGAAGCAATCAGGGGTCATAAGAGTGTCACAATTTTTGACAAGATCGCAGCTTCTCCCCCATCGAGTTTACAAACGCTCTACTTGATCTACTTGGCATGAAGAAAATGGAAGATAGTAACACTCCCTTTTCCCAATTCCTGTTAATATCAAGAACTTGGCCACCCAATATCAGTAGAGTATTAGGTTCCACTTGAAAATACTGACATTAATAAAAGTACATTATTCAACTGCTTAGCGTAAGCCATCGTTCAGAGACTAGAGGAGGAATTACAGGTGCCTTTCATGTTGATACTTACCCCATGGAAGTGGATAATGTATAGGCGCCATTTTATTCTTTAATGTCATTCTCTCCTTAGACTGTCAATTATCTAGCCTCAAGTTAAAGAGCAGTGATTCTTATATTAAAAAACAAGCATTGCTATTTGTCGGCTTGTTGTTTAGTAAGTTTGTGTGTTCAAAACAGTTGCTCTACCATATGTTTTGAACGCAATGGAAAATGATTTACGTGTCAAATGAAAGCTTTCAACCCGGTGAGTGTCATAGGCTATAAAAAATTTATACTCCATGCCTTCTTCACTATCTAAACCAGGGGAAATTTGAAAAGGAATGTTTCACTATATCTTCTGAACGGGAGTGCAGAAAGTAACAATCTAGGCATGAAATTATAGCTTATGAGGTGGGGAGTGTCATAGGCAATAAAACGTTGACCCCCCATGCTTTCTTCCCCCTAAAAAAGGAGAAATATGAAAACGATTGTAAAGATGAAAAGGTTTATAACTTCCGAATATGAGGGCGTGCAATTTCGAGTTAGGTGTCAAATGAAATCTCATATGTGAACCGTCGTAGACAATTTCAAAATTTTCCCCCACCAAAAAAAAGGGGGAGAATTTGGCGGAAATGGACCTTGACGAGTTGTATCTCAAATTAAAGCTTGCGATGTCTCCAATATCATGGGTTACCTTAAATACCAATCCAAACACAGGGGGAGAAAAAAATGTGGTAGATGTTTATGAATCATATATCAAATGAAAGTTTCTGAAAGTACGTGTTTTTTGTGACAAAGAAAAAAAAAATTAAAAACTTTCAAAAATGCCTATGTTTCTTTTTGGAACCTCGATGGTTGCAATCAGTAACTGAATTTGTATTCACTTCACAGGAAGATAGGGCGCCGACTTACTACTCAACAAGATTGCCGGCGCCCTATCTTCCTTTGAAGTGAATATGAATCCAGTGACGAATTGCACCATCGACGTGCTTTAGTTTCATTTCCTACTTTTTAATTAATTTTCACTTTTTATGTCACTTTTCATATACAGTAAATTCAGTAAATTACAGAATAGGAGTGTATTTCTACGCCATTTCCTTTTGGCTGAATAGCAACAACTGTGGATTGCTTATTATTTGATGTTTGACCAAAATTGAAAACGGGTTAATCTGCTGCCATTTTAAAGCTTAAATAAATTCATCGTTATAATTTTTGAAACTTACTTGCGCCGTGGTTTCAGAGTTATATCCTTTGCAACGCTAAGCAACCAGCTATACAAAAAGAAGGATGGGGGAGAAAATTAGATTGCCCTAGTGCTGTTGCTTAGCCTCGTGAGCTGCCAAAGCTCTGTGTATTCTGTTGATAGGAGAAGCCCTGAGGGAAAAGGGGGATTAGGCAGGTGTACCTATTCTACTGCGAGAGACAGTCAAATAATCCGCTTTGCTACACTTCCTGCTAGTCAATGCGCTCAAGTCTAATTGATTGTCCCTCGAGTGGAATTTACTATTTCTACTTCAAAACCACATCTTAGTAATATTAGCTTATTTTAAGGATTCAGTATCTATTTAGTATGGGTATTTTATTTTACTTTAACATTGGTGCTCATGTTAACTTGTGGGATTTAATTGTGTGCAGAAAAGTGCCTTCATCCACAATCTCCACAGTGTATCTGATCTTCACGCGGACAGTATAGAGCAGCCATAACTTTTTGTTGAATGGTTCAGAACTACACAATGCAAACCATTCTTTCGAGGACACTTTGGCTTAAGAGCTCACCTGATCTGACCTCTAGGGGGCTTGCGGGATTAGCAATATGCTCTGAATGACCTCAAAAAAAAAAAGATTCGCGTTTATTTCTAAAAGTTGTCGTGCATCCTTTTCCCCAACTGTGTTGCAAACTTAGTGGTCGTTAGGCCCAGTCCAAGTGATACATTCAGCAGCAAATAAAATGTTACTGTAGATCAGAGAAATTCAATAAGATATATATAATTTACTGGGAGATTTCAATACTTTTTTTGGACTTCAGATAATGACCAAACAACCTAAACAAGTTTATATTGCATTTTTTCAAAACACGCAGATGATCTTCAGTGTTCAAAGTCCTTTTCTGTTGATATTAGATATCAGTCAGATTTTTTATCGTAACATCTTAATAACATTTGTTTTTTCTCTTGATTCAAGACTGTTCTAGCGAACATCCGAATTCATAAATATTTTTAAATTAATCCCTCTCTCTCTCTTTCTCTTCCGTGGCCAAGTGTTCAGCGTGTTTGGCCACTGATCAAAGGGATCGAGTTTGTTTGTGTTGTCTTTATGATGAGGTCTCGCCTTCCTCACAGACTTTCTCTGTGATGAATAGATTGACAGGCTCCTGACAATTGATTGCTCAGACTTCTGTGACAAGCAGCTGCTTGAGGGGGTATTTATTTATTTTATGCTATATACGGTGAGAGCAATAATAATGAAGTAAAAGTTAAAAGACTACTGGTAAGCTGAATAGAGTGAGACCAATCAAGTACCCAGGGGGAAGTGCTCCACGGGGTTTCAGACTCCTCTCAGCCCCGAAATCCCATCGGCTTGTACGAACTCTCGAACTTGCATACCCATTTTGAACTGAACAGGTGTGTCTTTACATAATTTTATTTCAGCCCTATAACATGGGGCTGACATTAATTACACATTAAAAAATAAACAATTTTAAAATGTTATTTCATACATAATATTGTTGCGGATCACAAAAATGGATAGCCACTGAGCGTGAGTATTAGAAGCTATATTTCAAAACCAAATTCAATACAAGGTAAATTGTTACAAAGGAAATATGGATGAAGTATCTTATTAACAAATCAACTATTAACATGCACAAGTCATCAATCTTCCTGCGTGAGCACACAACATCAGCTCTGTGTATTTTACTAAATACTACCTTTTACTTGATTTACCAGGTCACCCGAAGATCTTCACTCGTAAACCAATTCTCGTCCTGTGCTAATAACTTTTCACACACTAGCCGAACAAAAAGACAGTCCGTGTAGACATTCGAAGTTAGCCATAAAAGTTCCCACTTTTATACTTCCGCGTATACACAACACATCAAGTTACTTCTTGATACTTAACGATAAAAGATCCCACTTTTATCCTTCCGCGTATACACAACACATCAAGTTACTTCTTGATACTTACGCGCACTGTCTCAGAACAGCTCACCGTCCATTTTCGAACTCACCGACCGTTACAATACACAACGACCGTTACAATACAAAACGACCGTTAACGCTCCACTCTTCTTCTCCAAATTCTCCCAACGTTCTTATTCGTTGGCTGAAACTTTTTGCTTTCGGTTGCCAGATTCCTTCTGTCGTAACACTGCCCCCTTCCTAGGTCTTGTTCGTCCCGAACAATTCTGGATTCCAAAGCTTCTTCAGTTCTTCGATGAAACGGGGCCAAATGATCCACGTGAACCACCTTGCACTTTGTAGCTGGACATCGACGAATGCGATATAATACGTCTGTGTCAAAATGAAAGCGAATCTCATTATGACGTAGATTTCTTTTCTGACTGAAGCCTCGTCCACAAACATAATACGTGTAAGGCCTATAGCCCTTGTGAACACGTTTATGTCTCTGCAGGGAGAAGAATCGACTAAGAGTTTTCGTGCAAAACCTGTAAAAAGTTTTCTTCTTTGTCGAAAGTTTTCTTCTTTGGATTTTTACTTCTATCAACAGTAACAAGGAATGAAAGTCATTAGTGACATAAAATCTAGGGAGAATTTTCATCCTGCAATCTGACCCTTTTGTCAGTTGACTTTCACTTAATTCAGAACTGTCGTGATGAACCTTCAGCCATACTTCACCTGATTCAATTTGATCCCCAAGGTGCTTCACAAATATAATATCAGCTCCATAATTCTTTTTAGCGCTTCGGTCCATCTCCTCCTTCCATACTCTTGCTAGAACTGCAGCTTCTAATCCGACAACCTTACCTGTTTCTCCTGTATAAGTGAAATCAGTGATGTGTCGGGCTGCTAGCAATATTTTTTCTGTTTTATCTTCACATAGCCAGCTTGCAACATCTTCAGATACTCCTTGTTCTATTAACATGTTACGAAACTTGTTCAAAGCATTGCCGTTATGCAGAACCTTGCGGACACGTGATGCTTCATCTACCCTATTATCCACAATGTTCACCAAACGCAGAAGTTCTCCTCCTAACTCTTCGACGAGCTCTTGCAGTTCCAAGGATCCGTTACCAAGGAAACACTGAACAGCTTCCATCACTTCCAGAGAGTTGTCAACAGAGTTTTCAAGAGGTGAATCCATGTTGCTGATAACAGCTGAACAACTCAAACTCTTCATTCCACGAGCTTGTGATGCTGCAACCATTTTCTTAACTAAATCAACAGCAACATCTTCTGTACTGATGAGATCAATAGCTCCTTTTCCGAATTCAACATCATAAACCAAAGCGCACACTCCTTCAGCCAGCTTTTTGGACACAATTGAGCATCTCCTTAGAGGAACGCTATCTACGGTAGCCGTCAGATCCTTGCAGCGGTAAATCTCCTTATCTGTTGGCACCAGCTCCTCTGTCTGTCCTACGATGCAGCATCCGACGTCTTCCATCATCTGCTCGATTTTATCTTTAGTGCAGTCGACTGTGAAGCCAGGGATGGATTCCAATTTGTCCAGAGTATCTCCCGTCAATTGGAGAGCACGACCGGAGATCATAGGGACCTTGAGACCTAAAGCAGCAAGTGCAGGAGCCAAGACAAGACTCACTTTGTTGCCGACACCTCCTGTGCTGTTTTTATCTACCATCCGATGGCGCCACTCGGGTCTCCAGCAAAACACATGACCCGAGGAGGTCATATTTGCTGTTTCTTCCGAATTCACTTTCTTGGAGCTCTCATTGTAATTAGCCAGGGAAATATCAGTCTTGATTGCCAAATTGTTCATTCTGGAGATCAGCGACGAGTTCTGTAACATGATATTGTCCACTTTAGAGCTCTTGTAATCGTGATAAAACTTTTCCATATCCTTATAATCTAAATGGTTATAATGTCCAAATCTGCACATTGACTGTTCAGAAAAGAAATTCAGCGTGGCTACGTTGAAATTATCTGAGGGATTCACTTCTCTCTGATCGTAACTCTGAGGCTTAGTTTCATCCAGAAAGTTAGTCTTTGAAGTACCGTCTCTGCCTGAAGCTCTTTTACTAGCATCACCTGTTATGCTTCTAAGCCATTCTTCGGAATTCCTCTTCCTTAATTCCCCACTTTCTATAAACGATTCAAGTGTGGCTATATGCTTCGGAAAAATCTCTCCGACTTCCCGGGTAACGTCGAATGGCACTTTGTTTCTATGATGAATGGACGCCTCTTCTTTACTCGGACCACTCTGCGAAACGTAAACTCTGTTTCGTTCCCCCTCATTACCACTCGCTACTCTGCCTTTGCGATAATTGTCCATGACGCATTTTGCTGACAGCGAGGAATAGAATACCTTTCGTGTGGATCTCTCTTCAGATCGTGCCAGACTTGTATACCTAGGTATTTTGAAGTGCAAAGCGTACTGTATAGTCTCACAGCTCTCTGATCTGTGTGATTGTTCTTCACAGTTCCTAGACATGTCACCAGCGACATAGACACTCTGCCATGCATCACGAGTAGTTGCGTGGTCAAAGGCATTATCTGCGCTATCTCTACGATTCTTGATTTTCAGTAGCAGATCCACATTTTTATATGCGTTGCCTTTCTCTTTTTCTTTTCCATGTTTACAATCTAACTTAACACTATCAAGATCATCTTTTTCACTGACAAATTCAACATTTAAACTATTGCATTGTCTATTGAGTTCGGTTTTATTATCCTTGAACTGATCAATAATCTTACCAACTTGAGAAGCCACTTCAGCTCTCATCTCAGTATTTTGTGCGGCCAGGTCACCTCTTTTATTTCTCAACTCATTATTTTGTGCGGCCATTTGGGCTTTCAAATCATCTTTTTGAGAAACTATCTCAGTCCTCAACTCATTATTTCGTGCGGTCATTTCGGCTTTCAAATCAGTCATCAGCGTAGTCATATCGGCTTTGAAGCTATATATCAACTTTACTAATTCATCCATACTTCTAGTTAACGGCATTCAATAAATTATCCCACTTCTGACACCAAATGTTGCGGATCACAAAAATGGATAGCCACTGAGCGTGAGTATTAGAAGCTATATTTCAAAACCAAATTCAATACAAGGTAAATTGTTACAAAGGAAATATGGATGAAGTATCTTATTAACAAATCAACTATTAACATGCACAAGTCATCAATCTTCCTGCGTGAGCACACAACATCAGCTCTGTGTATTTTACTAAATACTACCTTTTACTTGATTTACCAGGTCACCCGAAGATCTTCACTCGTAAACCAATTCTCGTCCTGTGCTAATAACTTTTCACACACTAGCCGAACAAAAAGACAGTCCGTGTAGACATTCGAAGTTAGCCATAAAAGTTCCCACTTTTATACTTCCGCGTATACACAACACATCAAGTTACTTCTTGATACTTAACGATAAAAGATCCCACTTTTATCCTTCCGCGTATACACAACACATCAAGTTACTTCTTGATACTTACGCGCACTGTCTCAGAACAGCTCACCGTCCATTTTCGAACTCACCGACCGTTACAATACACAACGACCGTTACAATACAAAACGACCGTTAACGCTCCACTCTTCTTCTCCAAATTCTCCCAACGTTCTTATTCGTTGGCTGAAACTTTTTGCTTTCGGTTGCCAGATTCCTTCTGTCGTAACAATATCATTTTAACTTTTCCTATCCAGTACAATATATTAATAATTGGGAAACCCTATTCAAATCTTATTCTCTGATCCCCCTCCAAAATAAAATCTTAGGTACGTGCCTGGATGAGGCGATAACATTTGTCTCCCTTAGAGTCCTAAGGACCAAGCTAAGAAATCTGGGATAATTGAGCAATCAGAAGGGATAATTGCTTCCCTTAGATACCTAAGGTGCAAGAACAAAAATCTGGCAATTGAACACCTGAAGTGATATGTTATTCCATTAGAATCCTAAAGACAAGCTACGAAATATTCGACTACAGACGATTGACAATGTGAAGTGATATTTGTTTCCCTTGGATTCGTAATGACCAAGCTAGGAAATTTGGGATGAATTTGGACTAAGCACCATGAAGTGATATTTGCTTCTCTTAGAGTCCTAATAACCGACGTAAGAAATTTGGGTGAATGAGCTGAAGTGATACTGTATTCACTTCTTTTAGAGTCCTAAGAACCAAGATAGGAAATCTGAGATGTTTGAGCAGCCTGGTGTTTTTACCTCCTTTGAAGTCTTAAGGATCAAAGTTTATCTCCGCAAAACTCCCCGCCCTGATACGGTCAGTAGAGGACACAGATGAGCTTGTAAAGGCCACCATCCATCGGATGGGACGCTAAACTGTGGCTCCGTGTGCGAGAGAGTCATACTCTGTGCACCGTTAAAGAACACGCTCGATAGCCTTGACCGGAGACTACCATCTGTCTCCCAACAGCTGTTCCAATGGATCCCCTCCTCCAACTTTCTCGGAGACTTCGGGGTCCTTGTGACCTGACTATTTAGCCCATTGTGTGCAAAAAAAGTGCCGCTCAGAGGTAAAATAACCCAGTCCAACTCTAAGGACTAAGCTGGAAATCTGGGACGATTGAATAATCTAAAGTGACAGATTATTAAAGTGACAGGTGATTGAGATTTACTTTTACGATATGAACTTTGCCATTTACCACGTCTATCAATTGTTGCAGGAAAGTTCCCAATTTGATTCCCACATAACTGATATGATAAAAAGTTTTCCTTGTACCGTAACATTGAAGAATTTTACTCTTTTCTCCTAAGGCCAGCTTTCAGTTACCACACACGTTGGAAGCCACGTCACCAAACAAATTTCACAATCCTCTTAGGTTTGACAGATTGATCTTTAGGACACTAAGGGAAGCAAATATCACTTGAGGTTGGTAAATCAACCCAGATTTCCTAGTATGAAGCTTATAACTCTAATTGAAGCAAATATCATTTCAGGTTGCTGATTCGTCTCAGATTTCCTAGCTTGGCCCTTAGGAATCTAAAGGATTTGATTCCTTTAGATTCCTAAGGACCAAGCAAGAAAATCTGAGACGATTGAGAAAACTGAAGTAATGTTTGCTTCCCTTTGGATTCCTAAGGACCAAGCTAGGAAAACTGAGACGATTGAGAAAACTGAAGTAATGTTTGCTTCCCTTTGGATTCCTAAGGACCAAGCAAGGAAATCTGAGACGATTGAGAAAACTGAACTAATGTTTGCTTCCCTTTGGATTCCTAAGGACCAAGCAAGGAAATCTGAGACGATTGAGAAAACTGAAGTAATGTTTGCTTCCCTTTGGATTCCTAAGGACCAAGCAAGGAAATCTGAGACGATTGAGAAAACTGAAGTAATGTTTGCTTCCCTTTGGATTCCTAAGGACCAAGCAAGGAAATCTGAGACGATTGAGAAAACTGAAGTAATGTTTGCTTCCCTTTGGATTCCTAAGGACCAAGCAAGGAAATCTGAGACGATTGAGAAAACTGAAGTAATGTTTGCTTCCCTTTGGATTCCTAAGGACCAAGCAAGGAAATCTGAGACGATTGAGAAAACTGAAGTAATGTTTGCTTCCCTTTGGATTCCTAAGGACCAAGCAAGGAAATCTGAGACGATTGAGAAAACTGAAGTAATGTTTGCTTCCCTTTGGATTCCTAAGGACCAAGCAAGGAAATCTGAGACGATTGAGAAAACTGAAGTAATGTTTGCTTCCCTTTGGATTCCTAAGGACCAAGCAAGGAAATCTGAGACGATTGAGAAAACTGAAGTAATGTTTGCTTCCCTTTGGTTTCCTAAGGACCAAGCAAGGATATCTGAGACGATTGAGAAAACTGAAGTAATGTTTGCTTTCCTTTGGATTCCTAAGGACCAAGCAAGGAAATCTGAGACGATTGAGAAAACTGAAGTAATGTTTGCTTCCCTTTGGATTCCTAAGGACCAAGCAAGGAAATCTGAGACGATTGAGAAAACTGAAGTAATGTTTGCTTCCCTTTGGATTCCTAAGGACCAAGCAAGGAAATCTGAGACGATTGAGAAAACTGAAGTAATGTTTGCTTCCCTTTGGATTCCTAAGGACCAAGCAAGGAAATCTGAGACGATTGAGAAAACTGAAGTAATGTTTGCTTCCCTTTGGATTCCTAAGGACCAAGCAAGGAAATCTGAGACGATTGAGAAAACTGAAGTAATGTTTGCTTCCCTTTGGATTCCTAAGGACCAAGCAAGGAAATCTGAGACGATTGAGAAAACTGAAGTAATGTTTGCTTCCCTTTGGTTTCCTAAGGACCAAGCAAGGATATCTGAGACGATTGAGAAAACTGAAGTAATGTTTGCTTCCCTTTGGATTCCTAAGGACCAAGCAAGGAAATCTGAGACGATTGAGAAAACTGAAGTAATGTTTGCTTCCCTTTGGATTCCTAAGGACCAAGCAAGGAAATCTGAGACGATTGAGAAAACTGAAGTAATGTTTGCTTCCCTTTGGATTCCTAAGGACCAAGCTAGGAAATCTGAGATAAAAAAAGGCATTTAATTTAGTAAATCACAAGATTTTATTGAATAAAGATTTTAATATGGGAATCAGAGGTATTTATTATTCATGGATTTCATCTTATCTATCAGACAGAAGGTAAATGGTTAAATTAAATAATGAATTAAGTGATATTTTATCCATTGATATTGGTGTGCCTCAGGGGTCAGTATTGCGCCCAATTTTATTGAACTGTTTTATCAATGATGTTTTTGATATTAAATTTCATAGTGAAATAATCGCATTTACAGATGATACTGTCTTATTATATATTACGGATAATGATTTACAGATGTCTTAATATATAAATAATGATATGCACTTACTTTATAAATGGATATCAAGTAACAAACAGTTTTTAAATTTAAACAAGACGAAGTATTTGAATTTTTCGCTTAAAAATAGGCTATCTGAAAATTACGAAATTAAATTCCATTTTTGTGGATCAATAGGTGAATTAAATTGCATTTGTCCATCAATTCAAAAGGTTTCTGAAATTAAATATCTTGGTGTATTTTTTGACAGTCAACTAACATGGGGAAGTCATAAATTATGTTAAAAAGAAGCTAAAATTTGCTATAAACAGATTTTACATGTTAAGAGATGTTTCAAATAGGCAAACTTTAAATATATATTTACTTTTCATGTGTACAGTCCCACTTAAATTATGTCCTTCCAATATGGGGAGGTACAAGTAAAATGCAACTGAGGAGATTGGAAGTATTACAGAAATGTATTTTAAGAGTGATGTTAAAAAGAAATCAAAATTGACTTCTTCTGCACCTTTATTTCAAGAATTGGGAATATTACCGTCCGTTGAAAAAAAATTATACATATACAAACTATTAATTTATATTTATAAAATTCTGTCAAATTTTCAAATGAAAGCATCTGAATATTGGATCAGAGATTAATGGAAATAATTTATTAATTCCAAGATTGCATAAAGCAAACAAAATGTTTTGTATACTGGTCCCAAATTATATAATAAATTAAGTAGTGATATCACATCTTTAAATAGGGAAGTATTGTTTAAAAACTCGTTTATGAAATTGTGAAGTTTTGATTATTTATTTGCGTGAGCTATGTTGTCAGTTATTTTTATTCTTTTATTTTTGTATAATTTTGCAGCCTTAAACAAGTTTCCTTAAGTGGTTGCGGTGTTTAAGTATATTAAGAATTGTATTATATAGTTGAAATATGAATTTGACTTTGAAACCGGAAAACAATGAAACCTTTCGCTTTGGTTATGAGGTCTTTTTGACTGTTTGGTTTACAAATACTACTGTGAATTTTTTCAGGATAATTGGGCAGACATGGTCTGTGGCGAAAATGTCGTATTAGTGAAATTCGCATAAATATTATTCAGATGCTGGAAAATTTATTGTGTATACGAACTATTCACTGATACTGTACATCAAACTGACGCAATGCAATGTCAATAAAGTATAAGAAATATATTAAATTTTTACATCATCATGTTTCATAGAGTGACATACTATCAACAAATTACTTTAATACCTTTATATTTTTTCCATCGCATTATTTTTTCCACCAGTTATTTAGCATCACTTGCTTGTTTCTTTTATCGAAATCCCTAGGTAAGGAACACATTTTGTTTTGTTCTTCTCTTGTGAGTATTAAGTTTTACTAATATTCTAGTCAGTTTTACGAAGATAATTTTCTTCTCTTGAAAGCATTTCAGAATAAAATTTCTCTCTACATAAGAGGATCTTGTTGGAAGCAAGTTGTGCGACAATTTTTAACACACCCGTTATCGCGTAAATTTGGAAAGTTCTTTTTTTTAAACGACTTATAGAATTTTATGAAGCTTTAAATCCAGCGAAGTTTATTAACAGTCAACATTTTTCGCCCACCGAAATTTAAAGAGAAAAACAGTTTTACGACTAAGAGCGACGGTAAATTCTGGTGCCGGTGTTTAGCGACTGATAGCTGGCCTCATTTTTCTATTAGAGTATATTTAGCTCTGCAATTTATACAGCTTTGCGCTGATCTTGCCTAATACACCGTTTTTTTTTTGCTTCCTAAATTTAAGAGTCGAAGTAGAGGAAGTATAAAAAAATTTTTTTTTTGGAATAATAATAATAATAAAAGACACATTATTATCCTAGAAGTCATTATTTTCGCCGTCTCTTTCTGAGTTGAGCTCCCAACTTTACTGCTGAAGCAATCGACCATACCTGAATGCGGAGAGAGGACGCTTTGGTTCGACCAGAGAGGTTGCGCTGAGCCGGAAATTATTTCAGAAGGGTCAAAAACCGTGCAAGTTACTCATGAATACGAAGCTTTAGTTCATTGCGTGGAATTCGTGAGGCGAGAGAAAGGCGGCCCGTTTCCTTCCCCTTCCGTTCACTCGTCACTCCTTTGCCTCCATATGAAGCTAGTAAGCGCCGCGCTTTCTTGCTCTATCTTCCTCTCTAACGGCACCATCCGGACTCGGATCTTCAAGAGAGGAAATGGCGCCCAATGAGGCGTTCTCGGTATACGGTTTTCAGTTGGAAATTCAGAACTCCACTTTAAGCCATCGCTGCATGCTAGGCTGGCTGCCGTCA
This sequence comes from Ryuthela nishihirai, assembly GCA_038380435.1. Classification (NCBI taxonomy): domain Eukaryota; kingdom Metazoa; phylum Arthropoda; class Arachnida; order Araneae; family Heptathelidae; genus Ryuthela; species Ryuthela nishihirai. Next base: position 92,441,139 of record JAWZYU010000005.1, on the reverse strand, counting down.
ATTATTGGAAGCGACTCCTCTGATCTGTGGGAGTCGTCTTGTCCGAGGGCATCACCACGGCCGCGTTGTTTCTTCCAACACCTGAAGCTATGACTCAGGCAGACGGAGCCAACGAACCAATCAAGAGAAAGGAAATTGGGCTCATAAAACCTTTCTCTTCCGAGCGCTTTAAAAAGAGCATTTTCTTCACCCTTCTCTCTCTCGTCTTTCTTTCGTTTTGTGTTCACAGAAAAGGATTTTGATGAGAAAAGAAGAAGTTTTAAACTGATGCTCACCAAAAAGGTTTCTTTAATAACTGGATGTGAATTCTTCACTTTTTTTTTTCTTTTTGGTCGCAATAGATTGAAGTTTATTTCTTTTCCCATCCTTTTTATAGTAAAGAGAGACTTTCTTGGAAATACGTACAGAGAGAATTAGATCCATAAACAAAACGCAAACAGTTTTCTACTCTATGTGTTTTTCAGTAATGTGAATATTTTAATATTGGTAATCAGGAGGCATTTAACGGCTGCATCATCATCTGCATCAAAATCTCCTGATTCAGGCATATGGTTCGTAATTTTACAACGTGACCAGAAAGAAAGCAAATCAGGTATGCGGTGTTTAATTTTCATTAGCAACTTTCCCATTAAAATTCAGCGGTCCTTGAAACGCAAAACTAAAAGTGGTCTTAAAATCGAACTCGGGTTCTGTCAAAGATAAAAAAATACTTTTTTACCTCAACACTGGATGTTACATGAGAAATCTGTACGCTGAATGTGGATCCGAGCGATTATTGGGAATTATTTAAATGCTTTCGAGAGGTCAAAATCTGTTCAAAAAAAAGAGATAAAACATTTCCAGCACTTTGTGCAGTAATTAAATTCTCTCCAACACTAAGCGAAGTGAGCGACGCATTGAAGAACTGCCAAGAGCTATGTCATGATGCCTTGGAAGAAAGACGTGCTGTCAGCAGATATCCAGGCTGCCGTGCATGCGGACACGGTTATTATTATAGTAGATGCTATTTTCAGATCTAAAGGATATTTCACATATGATTAGGACTACTGCGAATTCAGTTTCTATTGTGATATAATATTTCTCCCGTGCTATGAAATGGAATGCATAATTCATTTTATTGCAAATACAATTTCCATTCACTCTTCAAAACTAATTTTTTATCAGTCATAATTTTTCTCTCGTTCTTTATTAAACTGTTTTTAATTATACACTGGCCAAACAATTATGGATAATGCATATGTTATGCCAATGCAAGGTCACATTCAGCTCTCCTTTATTTTGAAAAAAGTTTTTATGGAAAAATGTGACTCAAAATAAATTAAAGGTTCTCAACTGATTAAAGTCTCAACTAAATTTATTAAAATCTTAATTATTTTTTTTTCATTATGTGGATCTTAGGAGGATTATAGAAACTACTCCTAATTGGCATAGACCTTCTCATATAAAGAAAGATCACACGAGGAATGAAGTCGCTGCTGATCATTGTTTCAGTTAGAGCTATCAGCACACAAACAATCATGTTATCCCGGGACTTGAATCCGGAAGTTACAATGCCACTGCGAACTCAATATCACTTTACACAGCATTTGTTCAATATTTGGAGACCATATCATTAAACAGTAGAGTTGGAACATTAAGAAATATAGTTGTCAGTCACCCAAATTTTTCTCAAATTTTAATAATAATAGTTTACGTATTAAAATATATCTTTTAAAGTTTAGTAATGATTCAGTCTTTAAGTTTTGGCCAAAACTGTTATGGATTATGGAACCGTTTCCTAAAGTTCTGACTTCCATAGCTCTTTAAATATTGAGAAAATATTATTGAAGAATAAAGATCTAGACTTTTATTTATCCTCAGCCACATTTCTCCCATAAAAAACTTTATTTTAGGATTTAAGGAGTTTCAAATTCGACCTTCCATTCCACATAGCATGAGCATTAGTCCCAAATTGTCCTGACCAGTGTATATCAGTTCGTATTGAGTTTGCTTAGCCTAACTGAGATTTAGGTTTCTGTGTCTTCGAAAATAAGTGATTTCACTCACATTTTTATTTTTATCTTTTAAGTAATCGAACTAACAAATCCTCTTTAGTTCGTTGAAGGACACATGCATTATCCAAAAGAAAGATAAGAAGGTGAGAGTAATCACTCTTGTTCCTAAGAAGGATAAATCAATTATGTCTAAATATAAGGCATGTTAAACGAATTTGATACAGCTTTCCAGAACTTAAATGGGGATAGTTGGAGAAATCATAAGAGGCGTTATCAGAGCAGTATTCAAATTTATATGAATAGTTTCTTACCTCTTTTACGAAACGTGTATATAGATCTGAAGTGAAAAATTATTCGGATAAAGGGGCACAGTTTTTCAGAAATGCATAGTAAATATTTACGAAATTATAGGTGTAGTATCATAATCAATGAAATTATTGCATGCATTAAAAATTGCTGGCGTAGCAACACAAAAATTCGCACTGTGGAAGTTAATTGATTGAAAAGCTAATTAACGTTTGCTTTCCTTTAACAGAATATTTCAAGCTCGAGAACATTACGGAAATAACGTGATACGTACAGATGGAGACGTTACGCCGTGGTGTCGTGTGCAGGAGAGCCATACCCTGTTGACGTGAGAAAAAACAATGGATGATTTTAACCAAAGGCTTCAATCTATCTTCTAACACTTGTCCAGTGGATTTCCTCAACCTTATCTGAGCTTTTGGGGTTCGTGTGACCTGGACATTTAGTCCATTGTGAGCAGAAAAATACAGTTCAGAGGTAAAACAAGCTAATCCAACTCAAAGGGTGCATGGTCCAGTCACATTAACGTTTTACTCAACAGCAGCAGCCTTGAAATTTCAAGACTAATGCTCAGATCTGATATTACTATAGGCAGAACACGGACTAATAAAAAATTCTATAAGAATGCATATCGCCTCTGGCAAATATTGGAATCTCGTTTTAAAAGACAATGAAGTTTTTTTGCACTCTATAAAAGCTGTACTCTCCTAATTTTGCACTCTTTAAAAGTTCTTATTCGAAGTCATGAATGATTGGCAAAAGGCGAATAATAGTTTTTATTGGAAATTTTAACACATAAAAAATATTTGTCTTTTATTCCTTCAATTTAAAATGTTTCTTGTCTGACACCCCTCTGAGAAAATGGGATAGATTGTTGCTGTCAGCAACAATGTGGAGCAAAGTGTAGGTTGGCGAAGAATAGATTAAAACAAACACAGTAGACGCTCGAATACGGGATATCATGCTACGAGTCTGTCGCGCTACCAAATGAATCAATTTCTGCTCCCCTCCCCAATTCTCCCCTGAAAACACTTTCACGATACTTAAGTATTCTACGATTGAACTAATTCTGCTTTAAAGAAGAATCAACATTTGCAACGATGATTTTAAAACTTCTTTAAATACTCGAAGAAGTAAATTTTTTGCGTGAATCGTTTCGCGTTTACACAATCTGAACTACCTTGCACTATTGCAACTACCAATCTTATATAATTATTAAACTCCGGTTCAGCCATACATCTTCGTTAAAAGCTAAAAAATGGTCAAATTTAACTGCATTTCGTTTCTTTGGTAACTAAACTATCTTACACAATTATTTTAAATGCAGGTCACATTAAAATTTTGCACATGAAACACAGCAATGCAACTTCGTGGTCAATCCTTTTTTTTTTCTCCCACGTACATCAGTGTTCTCTTTTTTGAGGCCACGATTGGAGGATCTGCGTCCCTCCCTTGGGTGCCCTGCATTTTTTCTTTCCTGAGATTCTTCCCTTAGTTGAAACAGCAACCACTTGCCTGAGTATCAGAGTTACAGATCTTTCCTCTTATGGAACATGCGCAGAAAGCACTAGTGTTTCGCAGAACCGGGAACTTTACTTAGGGAAAAAATGTGAAACAAAAAAAAAATAGTCGAAGGCTTTTCTCCAAAATCCATCACGAACTGAAAAGCTGGTAAGTATCTTTCTGTTTTAGGTTGTTCTCCCGGAGGAATATTCCCCATTCCTCCCGCCTTAGTTTCTTTCTCGAAACTCCGAGGAAACTTCACTCGTCAGGGCAGTAAAGTGAAGAAGGCCCAAGCAACAAGCCAAGTGGTCATTTCTTGGTTGGAAGCTGAAAAAGTTGTGCGAGGAAAGGAAAAGCTCATGTTGTGGCTGGATCGCTGCATTCCTAACAAATCATTTAGAATTCAAAAAGTGTCGAAGTTTGTGGTAAGGAAATGCAAGCCAGGAGAAATATCTACAAAGGAAAAAAAAACTTATTGAAATACCTTTTCTTATGAGTAAAGAATTAATACATATTTTAAAGAGGCTAGTCTAAGTATGATTTTCAATTTAAATGGTTTTAATAATAAAAGAATCAATCAGTAGCACATAAACATATTACCCACTGACATAGAATTCAAGAACTACTTTTGTGGAAAAAAAACAGTTTCGCCTATTAGTGGGATTCGAACCTCACCTGCCAGCTAATGGTAGGTGTTCTAACCACCAAATTATCCACCACCAAATATCCGCTATTTGTACATCTACACAGAGAGAGAAATATACATTGTTTCTATCGAAGAGAAATCTTACAATACATGTTTTTTTATAATCATGTAGTGAAAGGACACGTAAATGAAATACATCACCAAAGCATTTAAGTGGTTTTGGCTTTCAACTGTAACAAAGCAAAAGTAGAGCTTGCTTTTTAAGACGGTTTTCTAAAGCAAAACACACACTCTCTCACATATGTATTTATCATTGCTCTCCACATTCTTCACAAAGGACTGTTACATGGTTATATAATAGTAGCAATTTATTCGGTTTTGGCAATCCCAACAGCATCGACAACAGTGTTTGTTGGCATTAATGCTTGGCACTCTTCCAACGGGAAACGTCCAATGGAAGCAAGAGTGCTTCGTTCAGTGTTGAAAGGTTTAATCTGCTTCAACATATTTCGATAGCTCTCTAATTCCCCAAATACCTAACAAAGCAGCCCTAAATTCTTCCTGTGGGTTTCCCGCTGACAGCTCCACACACGTATACATTAATCCTCAAGTAGCCACTATCTACGGAGACTGTGCAATTCTTCACACATATCTACAGGTTGGGTTGGGTTGTTTTACCTCTGAGCGGCACTTTTTTGCACACCATGGGCTAAATGGCCAGGTCACATGGACCCCGAAGGCTCAGAGAATGTTGGGGGAGGGGACCCACTGGAACAGCTGTTGGGAGACAGATGGTAGCCTCCCGTCAAGGCCATCCAGCGTGTTCTTTAACGTGCACAGGGTATGGCTCTCCCGCACACGGGGCCACGGCTTAACGTCCCATCCGACGGACGGCGGCCTTTCCAAGTCCATCGGTGTCCCCTACTGACCGTGGGCAGGGCGGGGAATTTTGCAGAGATAAATCTCAACGCTGACCCAGCTGGGACTCGAACCTGGGAACTACAGATTACGAGCCTGGCGCGCTACCGACTGAGCCACCCCGCCCCATATATCTACAGGTAAAGGAATTAAAAATGGAAATATTCCCATGTTAAATCAATGGAGAGTCAAATTCGAAGATCCGTGATTTCTACAAAAATCATCTTACAGGAAATTACGACTAGATAAATTCAAATCTCATTCAGATCTATCAAGCTTTCATCACCCTATTCTCAAGATCCGTAACTTCTTGTAGAAATTACAGATCTTCGAATCTGATCTTCCATTTACTTATCATGGGAATGTTTCCATTCTTCTGTCCATTTTCTGTACATATTTTGTATTTTACGTTCACCTTAGAAGCCTATAATCTAAAACATACAAGGAAAATTCAATGATGGAGAATAGGGTCATGAAAACGTTGTGTGGAAGCAAATATTCCGTGGCACACCTGAAGCTTTTTCACGGCCCACCGACTTGGGTTGGGTTGTTTTACCTCTGAGCGGCACTTTTTTGCACACCATGGGCTAAATGGCCAGGTCACATGGACCCCGAAGGCTCAGAGAAGGTTGGGGGAGGAGACCCACTGGAACAGCTGTTGGGAGACAGATGGTAGCCTCCCGTCAAGGCCATCCAGCGTGTTCTTTAACGTGCACAGGGTATGGCTCTCCCGCACACGGGGCCACGGCTTAACGTCCCATCCGACGGACGGCGGCCTTTCCAAGCCCACCGACTTGGAAACACTGGTATTATTGTATGGCAACCAATTCCCACGAATAATTTCACGGTGTGTATAATTCGCTTTTGCAACTATTAACACACAAATAGCTATAAAATACGTATTAAACAGTAAACAAACTTAAAGTTCTTTGTTCAATAAAAGTCTAGCATGAGGTTTTAGGCAATGACGGCGAAGCTATTTCTTAGTTTGCCAAAAATTCAAATTAATATCAAGATAGCGTTCCATAAAAGTTTGTTGAGCTTTATACGGAGTCGAACTTAATCATTAGAGAATTTAGGTGTGTGTTATTTGAGAGCCAACAACTTAAAGAATAAACTTTTTCATTGCAATGAGACAAAGTATTTGAATCGGGTCTATCCTGAATTTCAACTCAAATTTGCAAAAATTGAAAGAAATATTCAAACGATTTCTAAATATAGAATTATTCCAAAATACGTATAATTGATTATATAATGTAATAATTATTTCCCGAGTGTTAATTTGCTGACTGAAAACGTTTGACGTTCAACAATTCATCTTCCATAACTCTAAAATATTTTCAGAATTCAAGGTTTCAATAGACTTATTTAGATCTTAAATAGACTCTCATTTTTATTCCCATTACAAGTTTATTTATAGAGTTATTAATTTTATTTCCATTCCCTCAATATGGAAAATCTCTAATGATTTGAGAGGCTCTGCATATACTGTCATAATTCTATATATGTTATTTTTCATGCTCATCACCTTTTAATGAATGTCCCATCTTCAACATTTTCTTCTAAAAATATGTAATTGAAGAAAAATCTCCAGTCGGCAAAATGCATAGTTATCTTCTCCAGCTTAGCGTAAAATATTCCTATCAATATAAAGAAGGAGCGTTGGTTGTTTGGTTGTTTTACACACAATGGCTAAATCGGCAGGTTCACAAGGACTCCAAAGGCTCAGAGAAGATTGGAGGGAAAGGGAACCACTGGAAAGATAGTAACCTTCCGTCAAGGCCGTGTTCTTTAACGTGCACAGGGTATGACTCTCTTGAAAACAGAGCAACAGCTTCACGTTTCATCCGAGAGACTTCACCCTTTCCAAGCCGAACGGTGTCCCTACTTTGATTGAGTGCAGGTTGAGAGTTAGCAGAAATAAATCTCAAAGGTGCCACAGCTGGAGTGGAGCCTGAAATGTATGAGCCTGACGTCCTATCCACTGAGCCATCTCTGCCAGTGAAAGCGGGGCGGGGGTGGCTTAGTCGGTAGCGCGCCAGGCTCGTAATCTGTAGTTCCCAGGTTCGAGTCCCAGCTGGGTCAGCATTGAGATTTATCTCCGCAAAATCCCCCGACCTGCCCACGGTCAGTAGGGTCACCGATGGGCTTGGAAAGGCCGCCGTCCGTCGGATGGGACGTTAAGCCGTGGCCCCGTGTGCGGGAGAGCCATACCCTGTGCACGTTAAAGAACACGCTGAATGGCCTTGACGGGAGGCTACCATCTGTCTCCCAACAGCTGTTCCAGTGGGACTCCTCCCCCAACCTTCTCTGAGCCTTCGGGATCCATGTGACCTGGCCATTTAGCCCATGGTGTGCAAAAAAGTGCCGCTCAGAGGTAAAACAACCCAACACAACCCAAACGCCCCTGAAAGTGGACGGCCAATGACCCTGTAACATCCTTTGAACAGACGAGACACACTTCACTCTCATCAGTAGGGTCAATACACGCAATTGGATCGTTTGGAGAAAGGCAAACAATTTGTCAAGTATAGAGATGTCTGAACAATTTTACGTGATTGACTCGTTACTAAGGTAACTAAGTATCTGGTGCGTGTTCAATGCTGACTTTGTGCTGAGGTCATTTTAGAATTTTTTTTATTCGTTTTTGCCTGTGGTGATCTGTGAGGAACATATCTTTAAGGAGGATATTATAGTTTTAAGTTTCGCCATAGAGAAGATCTGTGAGGAAGACTAGACCTCAGCAGAAAGACAGCACAATCATCCATGTCTTACCCGGGCTCGAACCCAGGTCCCTTTAATCAGTATACATTTAATTTTTAAAACATTTTGAAATAATAATTATTGTTTACGTTTGAATTGATTTCTCTTTATTGTTACGATAGCCATAGCTGTTTTTAAATATCCAGACATATATTCGTCAATATTGAAAGAATAATGTTGAAAATCGAACTTTTCACAGATTTGAATGAGATCTTTATTTTAAATCACATTTTTCGATTAAAAAAAAGCTTACTTAAGAAATTACAAATCTTTATATTAAATTCTCCTGTGACCTAACATGGAGATGGTTTTAACAAAATGGCCTAGTAAATGTATAATTTTTGTGAATACCCTAAAATCGCATCCCCTCTCCTTCCATATAAACAAACGCGAGACAGATCGCCTCGAGGTATACTAGTAGTTACACTTCTACAAGCCTAAAACCAAAGTGCTAAAAATGAATACGTTTTTTCAATTCCTGGATGTGCACTGAACTCTGATCTTTAACTTTGTCAACACATTTTAGCCATTGGTTTCTCTCCATTTACAAATTTTAAGGCTACAGGTTTGGACAAGACGCTGTCCATCGGTGGAAAGCCGATGATTTCAGCCAGGTCACTTATGCACGAATGACATAAACACACTAAAGAACCAACGTTAAATTTGAAGTTTAAATAAACAAAATTAAACCTCTTTTTTCTTTCTGAATAGATGAATAGATTGTATGAAGTGCTAAAATGTTTAAAATGAGCTACCCAGACAAACAATCTTTATTTTTCCATCGCCTCAGTAACAATTCGAGGACAAATCGAGCAAAGGATTAGAGACTGGGATTTCGTTCTCTGGTTCAAGTCTCCGAAGCAATTTAATCGGCAAACCTACCAAGTCACCTGGGAACAAACTGTCAAATTGAGTCAACGAACAAGCGGAGACGATACTCTCGTCAACAAGCGGGGGTGAAGAACTAGAAGATTAAGTAACAAAAAACTGAATTAAAGTAAGAAAAACCTAAGAGGAGGAAATCGAATCTCGGGAAGTTTTGCAGAAAGTATTAGACTTCCCCACCGAAACATTTTACCTCTAAAAAGAAAGAGTATTTAATACGAGACAGCCATAGGCAACAAATACCAAGTTTTAATCTTTTCGAGAATTTCATTCTCTATTGTTCATTGTGGAACTGATTACCAGAATATACCTTGGGAAATCGCTGATTTGGCAACATTGAATCGTGGAACACTTCATCAATATCTCCGAGTAGCATCTAGAAAGAAGAAAGATTATATTACTTTGGTGACGTGGGGATTGTGAGATTCTGGCAATTAACAACGAGAATAAAATATTTCTGAATGCGAATTGGATTGTTTATATGTTTATGAACATAAGTTTGGAAAAATTCAAATAATTTCTCTCCCGTGTATTTTATTAATAAAATATCTTAATAATTATCTCGTACAAATACCTGAGGAATTATCTCTGAAGCTATGCTGTTACATAATTCTTAATTACCATATCCTATTTCGATTTCTATTAGAAATGCTTCTGGACAGTATTGAGCCCAAGAGTGAGTGAAATTATGGGCTTTAAAGCCCTCCCATCTGTCTTTGAAGAACTGGGTGATATATATCACCCAAAACGGTATCCAAATATAGGAATATTGAGCATGCCAACACTCAACCCCCATGAGAAAGTTTTTGGGGTATGCTGCTGTTTCTGAAGCGTCATTAAGCTAAGCATTTTACCTCAACGAAGAGAATGATCAAAATGTTTGATGCCTCTGATCATATTGGAATTCATTTTCTTCGCCACTTATCGAAACGTATTTCAAAATTCAGGAACTGGGTAGTTTCATAGATCAGATATATGGACACTGACAAAAAAGTTAACATCTAAGTTACGATCGAAGTGGATTTCTGAGGAAAATACACGTGGTAGGCAAGAATGGATTCAATGGGAAATTACGATATTATATGTTGGAAAGGATAAAGAGATGGTATGCACATATGAATAAGATGGAGGATGAAATATGGGCGAAGAATATATAAAAATGGGAACCACATGAAGAAGAAAAATGGAAGACTGATAAAGAAATGGAGAGATGGTGTTGAAGAAACGACGAAGAAAAGATGCCTTCAAGAGGAAGAGTGAATAAGTACACAGAAGAGAGATGCTAGACGCTGATGATCTTAAAATAGGGGGAAAAGCCTGCTCAATTAAATAGGTTATCACATCGAAAAGATCACTTCTTTTCAACAAATCTGTTATGAAACAACTGATGACAGAACTGACTCTTTTCTCGTAAACTGCTTTGTCTTAGAGAAATAGAATTAATTTCTCTTCAGGTAGCCACATGGTAAAGATATCTGACAGGGGAATATCAGTATAGTCCAGAAGATCTGTGAGGGAGACGAGACCTCAGCAGAAAAACAACACAAACTTTCGTACTTTTCCGGGATTTTAGCTCAGTTCCTCACCTTTTCTCCATGTACCGTAAGATCTTTATTCTCTCTAAACTTTCATACAACTTTCGTACTTTTCATTAATTTCAATACAGTTCCGTCCTCTTCAGCTAAGAACATAAACTGATTGGCCACTGAAACCAAATATCAGATTAAATAATTCTGAATTTCAAAAGAATCAATTAAATTAAAAGAAATAGCCAAATTTGCTTTCCATTTAAAAGATCACATATTATTAAAAATTTAAAAAAAATTAATATTAAAAGATTAAATTAAAAAAATATTTAACAGGATTTAAAAGTTTCCAAAATTATGGAAAAATAAACTAGAGGAAGTATTTTGTTCCGGTTAATTTACATGAGCATTAAAAAAATTGTGCATATTAATATACACTCACTCCAAATATTACTATTTGGGTGAAAGTGATTTGGTAGGAAAAGTTGACGTGGTCTGTTGTCTCATCGATACTGAAGGGTTGAAATATTTTGCACCTGATAGATATCACACAAGTGTGAGAATGATCCAAAAGAGCAGAATTTGAATTTGCTTTCGCAGTTGCTGGACAAAACTTCTGGGGGACATTGGCTACCATCCATCTGAATGAATGAAATATTATATTCACCTAAATAATCCCAAACAACTTAATAATTTAACAATATGTTAAAAGGGTAGTTTATATAAGAAGTTTAAGCTTTTAAATAAAGGTTTCCCAAAAGGAATATTAAATTTTCAATGCATCGATGTCAACCTACCATAATAAAACGACATACTGATATTCTTTTATGTAAACAATCACTAATGTCTAATATATATAGACGATTGTGAATGATTGACTGACGGCTGACAGGGGATCACGCTAATTCTAACTATAATGCAGAAATGGAGAACTCTGAAAATTTGTTCTACGTCAATTCATTGCAACCTCAATTCATCACAGCGTCAGAATTTTTGCATTTGAAAATTTACACCTAAGGGTAATCCGTGTCGTAAATCTCAGCAAAAATCCGAAAACTGACCCCCCGACGTATCTTTCAAGGTCAAATAGGGGTCACGTAGAGGCCAAATCTTGATCTACGAGTGCTAGAAATGTGGAATTTGATGCCTGGGATATTCTGAGTCGAAGAAATTATGTTAAACTTTTGGATGCAATGGGTTCTTCGAGGTCAAAGGTCAAATTTCGGTAAAATGTTATTAGAGAGCTAAAGGTTGGTGAATAGGACTCATAAATATTAAGGATGTTCAGATCTGGTGTTGCGTTCAAGTCAAATGGGGGTCAGAATGACGGGCTAGAAACCAAGTGGTGCTGAAGCCACCGATTGATTTCTAGTAGTACTATATAAGCATATTTCGTTTAGAGCTCAGGACGCGTTCCTGAAATAGGAATGTTAAATGAAACAGAGTTAAATAAGGGCACATATACACTGTACAATATTCAAAAGGAAATTTTTCCATATATATATATATGATTTGTTAATTTTTAAACACAATGTGAAAATGAAAGGCTTTTAAATTGGTTTAATTACACATATTTCTTTATTTAAAAATTCTGAAATTTATTACTTAAGCACATAAATTTCCAGCTCATCATTGATATAATGAATATTTATCCACTATCATATTGGAGGTTTTTTGGTATTTGTATCTGTTTTTTTATAATGGCATATAGCATAACATCAGCAGTACAGGAGAGATTGATCAGTGGCCGATAGCTCAGTGGTCAAAGAACCTGACATGTCATCAGGCGATCGTAGGTTCCGATCCCACCCGGCTCAAGACAATTTTTCCTCTACACCCAACTTCTCGTGTTACTTAAAAACAGCTTGATAGTGGATAAATATTTATTAAAATATATAAATAAATAAAAAATAAATACCTCCTCAAGCAGATGCTTGCCACAGAGGTCTGACAGGAGCCTGTCAGTATATGCCATAGTAGAAGATCTGAGAGGATGGCAGGACCTCAGCAGAAAAACGACACACACACACACACAAACAGCCATGCCTTACCCGGGGCTCGAACCCAGGTCCCTTAGATCAGTAGCCAGTTATTACTTAATCAGTTTACTTTTATATTTGTATTCAAACTAAAATTCCAATCTAAGAAAATTTCATAAAATTCAAAAGTTTCAAAAGAATATGTGACAAATACCTGCTCGGAGGTCTTTAGAAAATCACCTAATGTTATTTGTTTTGTGTTTTTCGGTTTTTCTTTTGGTGATTCAGTGTAAGGTGACGAAGCATTTAATACTCCATGTTTTACACAGCAAGATCTTTCGAAATCAGGATCGCTCTTACTCATATTTTCAATCGCATTTTGTATTATCATCAAGTTATCTCGTAAGAAATTTTAAGATGTTATTGTGTGTTATAATATTAAATTTGTGCCGTGTTTAAGTAGTACGGTGTTTACGAGTAGTGCGAGTTTTTTGTTTTAAATCACATTGACGGATATCTTATCAACTGTTCTGACTATGGTAAACTCCTAAAGAAGATAAAATGAAAAAAATTGCTTTTCTTATAAACAAAAACAGCGCTCTATCGAAGAGGCGTTAATTAAAGTATCTCTAAACGAGGATTGCCTGTATGACATTTTAATTAACACCTTGCTCTATTATATATCTGTAATTTTCGGAACCTGATTCTGATATATTAGGAAGTTGGGTTTGTGTGTAGCAATAATTTAAAAAAAAACCTCATGCTTCAAACGTTATCCTACGAATCGAAAAATTTCGTATGATGTTTTTATGATGGATATATTTTGATGATAGAGACAAAGAAGCAAAAAAACAGGCAGATATCGTGAAGTGATAAAGAAAGAGAAAAGCACAGATATATAAATAACTAGGTGATATGATTTAAAAATCATTCTTTTAACCTACTTACATACTTACAACTATAAAATAATCAGTCTCGTAGAGTTTGGAAAGGTTATGAAACTAAGTTTCCCCAAAAATAATGAACCAAATGAATTTAGTTAATAAGATTTTATTAATAATACTAAAATCCCATATTGCAACCTATAACTAATTATATTTGTATTTTTTCTCTAAAATTGTAACTTTGCAATATAATTTTATGTTTTGATACACTAATAATTTAACGAAGGCTACAGATATAAGATACAGGAAAATTTTAGTCTCATTAAAACTGCGTGCAACGTTAGTAGTGGAGTCCCACTTTGGGGTAGTGACGTCAGCGGCCACGCCCCCTTCCGGTCATGCGATTCGACGTCACCGACCATGCCCCTTATTAATAACTCATAATTAATAATTAATAACTCATAATTAATAATTAATAACTCATAATTAATATTTTATAAAGACCCCCTGGTTGACAGCCTCATTAACAAAACGCTTATTAAATATTCGTCCCCCTTTATCAAAAGTTCCGCCCCCTTCATTAAAAACCCGTGGCGCCATCTAGTGTTATTACGAGTACTATACTTTAGGAAAGCCCTCTATTTTAACCGTAATTTTTCGAATTTTTCACTAACCCTCATTAAAAAAACCGCTTATCAAAAGTTTCTCTCCCTCATTAAAAAAAACCCTTATTAAACGTTCCACACCCCTTTATTAAAAACCATATCAAAACTGCCCCCTGGTTGACCCACCTGTATTTTTAATCCCCCCCTAATCAAAAATCCCTCCTCTTTATTAGAAACCCTATCAAAACTGCCACAATCTCGTTAATTAATCCGTTATCTGCCCCTCATTAAATCCCCCCCTTATCAAAGGTTCCACCCCCCTTTATTAAAAAACCTATAAAAACTGCTGCCTGGTTGACCCACCTGTATTTTTTAATCCCCTCCCTCTTTAAAGACCCCATGTTTGCCCACCTATTTTTTTTAATCCCCCCTTATCAAAAGTTCTGCACCCATTATTAAAAACCCTACCAAAAGTTCCACCCCCTCTATTAAACTCCCCCCTCACCAATCACAAACTCGTGAATAAGTCCCTTGGTTTCTACCTTCATCTGAAACTTCCCAAGTCCAACTAAACTTTCGGTGGCAAAGTTCAGATCATCCCCCTCTCAGAATGGCTGATGCAATCCTCAAAAATAATTACAAAGTTCCAATTTTTGACTCCCCTCATTAAAAAAACCCCTTTTCAAAAATCCCTCCCCTTTATTAAAAACACTATCAAAACTGCCACACCCTCGTTAATTAATCCGTTATCAAAAGTTTCACCCCTTTATTAAAAAATTCCTGTCGCGAATTTTTATTTCCTCGTAAATTAAATCTACTCACACTCTTGGTCGTAATTTTCGGACACATCTCGAAATTTTTTTGAGTTCAGAGATGTCATTCATTGACAGCCCTTCTGACTAAACCGCATTGAAATAATAAAACAAACTTTTTAAATTCCCGTACATCCGTTACATGACTGGGTCACAAGTTTAAACTTTTTATTCCAAATACTTATTACTGCTGTATCCTCAGTACATGATGCAAAATATTACTCATTCCTAGGAAGTAACGTTACTCAGTAACAACTGATAAAAAAAAATTATTTCTTCCTCCGAAGCAAAATAAGCTAATTATTTGAAAGTAAGATATCATTTTTAAAAAAATCTACAATTCTAAACGCTCTAACAGTTTTTAAAAATCGTCTTTTCCACCGTTTAAGCGAACGTGTGATCCAATGACTCATCATGCTGATGAAATTTTATTTCACGTTGGATCTCTCGTTAGTACACGTGTGTGCATTACACTTTACTAGGTCAGGTGTTTTCATCGGGTGAAAAATAATTCTGTAAAGAATTTTGTACGCAGCAGAATGCTATGGAGAGCAAACAATGCTAATAGCAGAAAACAATTCATACGCTGCGGGTACCCTTGCGTTACTGCTTACGGTGCGTAAAACATCTAACTTTAGTTGTACATTCGAGTCCAACATGAATGTATGTTAATGGAGTAGGGGATATTAGTTTTATCAAATACCATAAAATACACTAAGTTACTATAAAAAATAATACATTTAATAAGTCTCACTCGATCAATATACTGATAACAACTTTCAACTTACCGGAGAAAATCCACCGAAATTTTATTTGCAACTGGACTGATAGTGGAAATTTAGCAAATTCTTCAGCGATTATATCATTATATCTATGGAACAAACTACATGAGAAAGCTTCGTCGATTCGGTAACATAAATATCTGCCTAACTAAAAATTTTCAGGAATAATTTAAAAGTACAAACCTCAGCAATACGTTTTGGATACTTATTACTGTTCAGTAATTTTTCCCCTGTGCAGAAAAGCGACACTGACATACCTTTCATGCAAAAGATATGTACTTGGTTAACGGTCGCGACTGATGAACTTTTCCCTTTAACGCGAATGGTTAGATCAGCATTGGATATAAGTGACAGACAAAAAATAATGTCTTTACAAACGAAGAGACACTCCGTGTGAAACATCCCAAGTCCAGAAATGCCATTTTCAAAATATAGGGAAATCCTCTCCACACACTCTCCAACTTTTTAAAATTTAACACGACCTTGGCACTTAATTCGAAGAAATTGCAGGGAGACGAGCACACGCACGAACAACCAGCCCAACCAGTTATAACTTAAAGGTCACAGGACACTTATGCACTGACCTATGGAACAGCCTTTCGATGTGAAAACAGATATGCTACTGTTTATCTAAATCCTTTACTCATGGGAAGAGCTGCCTACTACGTGACTATTATCTTCCTCAAGAATCTTTTGAACCCTAATGACAAAGTGAAATAATTATTCGTTTCATGTCGAAATGCCACACTTTATCGGATAGGTCGACGGAAGCTCCCGTCTTATCTTCGGAGGAATCATTTCGGCTTAACGACACAGCAGTTTACTGCGTGCAAAAACTCCAAGTGGTCAGCTAATTTTGAAATGTCCTCTTATACTTTTCATAACAATTAAAGAAAGTATGTAGGCGTTACAGGGAGAATGTGGTTTGACCACAAAAGGATATGAAGTACATTAGAAAGGGAAACCCATACTGAAAATTGTTAATATCATAAAAAATGTGTGACGTGTTTTACAAAACGGTACCGAGGTCGCAAAAATTCAGTGTAAAAATTAGAAAAACAAAAAAGTATCATTTAATACGAGTTTCGCAGAATAATAGAATGTGTGAAAATTTCAATCCCAGTGTGATATGATGCAGAAGTAATGCAAAATCTTTAGCATTATTCACCGTGTCATTTGTTAGGTGGCGATAGTGTTAACATCCACGAATTTTCAAATGACATTCAGGGGTGTATCATTTCCATCACTTAAGTTTCAACTTGTTTTATTTTCTTCCAACCAATAACCACGATAATATACCGTTTTTGTGGGCAGTTTCGGTGGTGACTTGGATGTAAATATGGCGCAGGGGGGCGATCTTTCTCGCAGTAGCGATATGACCATGAACTTTGCTAAAAAAACAAACCTGGTCAATGAACGATGATCAGGACAATATGTAATTAAGATTTGAACTAAAAGGTCATGAAGTGACTGAAATTAGATGTTTCACTACACGAGGAAATCTAACACGCGCATTTCATGTCTAAGAATCGGTTAAGTTATTTTTTTTGCATGCGAATATATATTTCTATACTAGTGTGGAATTCTTAGAATAAGTAGTACACTATGTTTGTGTAAAATCGAAAATGGTTGTTTATCCCGCACCGGTGTGAATTCTTAGAACAAGTGGCACTATGTTTTATAAGTGTGAAAGTGGTTTTTCCGGCAAGGACACCTTTTTTGATAATGTTATGTATTCCCATATGTGTTTCACTTGATTGGAAATTCAAAATCTGAAATAACACTACCTATAGAGAGTGGCATTACTCCAGTGAATTCCATTAGTATGTACTAAATGCTTCTCGATTCTGAAGGAGAGGGCTCCCAGAATCGATCGACTACACAATACTTTGCATTCTCATAACTTCAACTGTTTTACGGACCTAACGCATAAAGCGCTAAGTCTTTCAATGGTTATTTCACACTTCAAACACTCATCAAGACAATCAATCGCCACATTACAGAAGTTGGGTTGGGTTGGGTTGTTTTACCTCTGAGCGGCACTTTTTTGCACACCATGGGCTAAATGGCCAGGTCACATGGACCCCGAAGGCTCAGAGAAGGTTGGGGGAGGGGACGCAATGGAATAGCTGTTGGGAGACAGATGGTAGCCTCCCGTCAAGGCCATCCAGCGTGTTCTTTAACGTGCACAGGGTATGGCTCTCCCGCACACGGGGCCACGGCTTAACGTCCCATCCGACGGACGGCGGCCTTTCCAAGCCCATCGGTGTCCCCTACTGACCGTGGGCAGGGCGGGGAATTTTTGCGGAGATAAATCTCAACGCTGACCCAGCTGGGACTCGAACCTGGGAACTACAGATTACGAGCCTGGCGTGCTACCGACTGAGCCACCCCCGCCCCTCATTACAGAAGTAAGGAAGATTGAAATAGAAAAGAGAAGCGATAGGAAAGCGAAAGAAAAGCACCCTACCCGCATTCACACATTAAAAGAAAAAATATCAGAAACGTAACGTAAAAGTAAGCATTCATCGTTTCGTCTCAAAACACCTAAGATACACAATCCGGGTCAGCCCGACACAGGACGCCTTGTGCCAGCAAGGAGAAACGTCGATCATAAAGATAGAATGCATGTTTCTTTACGTTCAAAACTTTTTTACCCTGTTTATTACAAGTATGTGCACGTGCAAAGTACAGTAGTAACAATAGTTTAACCACAAGTATTGATTTTTTAAGTATTAGGTGTTAATGTCACAATTTCTTACAACAACGTTCATTTCTAGTGAAATGCAAGTCAGCAACGTTATTTTCCTGCAAACATTCACTTTTTGTGCAAGCATGTGAATATTACATGTAACTTTTCAGTGGTATGTGAATCAAATATTCACTTTTCTGAACAAGTGCAAAATCGCTCCAATGGAGTGAACTACAGTGAAATCGATTACTCACACATGACACGTATCAATATTATGCTCCTGCTCCCTTTGAAGAATACTGGAAAATCAACCTTAGGACATTTAACTCTCGCCATCTAGTGGGAAATATAGTATCTTGACTGCATTCACTTTAAGTCTGATTCGAATAAACGGAAGACAATCTGAATAGCTGTTATTACTTTCAAGCAGAATAAAAATCCTGTTTAATTTGACATAGTCATAAACCTATGAATATGTAAAGATTATGTATGTATGTACGAGAATGTGAGAGTTTCTCTGATCTTATGCAAAGTACGGATATAAGCATGTTTATATCTGTGGTTAAGAGATCCATGGTATTATACATATTCAATGGATGTCTTTCTAAGTGTATGTCTTTGCATACATGAATGCGATTGACTAAGTTTTTGTCTCTCTTCATATATATCTATTTTGTCACATACTTCCATATACATGTTTCATGTTCTTCTCTGTACATGTGTTAATTGTATGTTTGTGTGTGAGTGCGTACGTGCATGCATGTACATGCGCTTGCGTACATGTGTGTACGTGTGTGTGCGTGTATGTTTTTGAGTGTATATGTTTTACGTGTATATGTTTTCATGTTTGTCTCTGCGAATCGAATGTGTTCATGTTTGTTTCTGTGAATTGGATGTTTGTATTCATTTTGTTTCTATGAATCGTGTGTACACACACAAGAAAAAACATTTATCTATCTGTCAGTTGCTCGTTACAAAAGAAGCTAACACTTTACATCCTACAAACCTCAACAGATTGGCATTATAGTTCTATTAGGAATTTCAAAAAATATATTTTTTATCTCATCGAAAAGTCACTAAACAGATACTTGTGAATAGTTTACTAAAGAGAAAGATGGTCTTGTAACTTTTATTACGATCTTGAATCCCTCAATCTCTGCTTCGAAAAATAAATTGTTTATTAAGTAGTAGATAATTGTAACCTTCCTGAAGATAGTGTATGAATAAAAGATTTTTCCTGCAAAGCTGTTTTATTGACTATTCGTTCTACTTAACTGAATCGAGAAAGGTAAAATAACGAGTTAACAATAAAAGACTATCTGAAAACTGTATACAATATTGGAGAGGGAAAATACATCTTTCTCTATTAAGTGTAATCATAGGGTTATCTCATACGACAGTCTAGTATCATCAGTGAGCCCCAGAGTACATCAAAATTAAGCATATTAATTAAAATCAAGTTGGTATTTAAATATAACAACAGATATGTATGAGAAAATATGGATCAGTTTGCGCTGATATCCGAAATACCTGTCTTTTGACAATATCGTATGCATATGCATAATACTTGAAATTTACAAGCATTAATTAAATCACATACAAAATCGTGCTTTAGGAACTATCTCCTCTATAGCGATCAGTTATTCTCTTACATATTCTCAAACGTAATTCAACACCTAATTTCCCTATTTAATTATTATATTTCCCGAGAAAGGATGATCAACTTTGCAAAGCGAAGATAATGTCGATACTAACCAACTACAACAACTTCTGATGCAAACACCGAATGGCCCTGCAGCGAACAATTGTTACCGTGTTATTTAAATGAATGGTGTAATTAATGCGAGACTTAAGCTTAGTGATGAAGTCCTTTTGCATGTAATTTAATCTTGACGTATAAATCGGAAAATTACCATTGCATGGAGTTCGAATTAATTTGCAGGCATAAATTACAAAGGAAGGCGAAACTTCCAGTTGCGAAAGATGTCGAGGAAGGTCGCTTAATTTGTCATTCGTCGGCAAAAGCGCGTTGTCGACAAATGTCGACAGTCGCGAGGTGTTTGTTAATGACAAACAAGGGCGCGCGCAATCGTTCGAATCATCGTTCACTTCTGTTGGCGAGCAACCCGCATTTCAAAGTCTTGGTAGAGAGGGCAGTCGCAAATCATAAATGATGTTGCACGCGCTGAACTAGCTGGCGAAGCTGAACGAGCACATATGTTCAGGGCAAAATAGCATCAGCATTTATGCACAATCCT
Organism: Ryuthela nishihirai; assembly: GCA_038380435.1. NCBI lineage: Eukaryota > Metazoa > Arthropoda > Arachnida > Araneae > Heptathelidae > Ryuthela > Ryuthela nishihirai. The sequence goes on along the minus strand of JAWZYU010000005.1, from coordinate 92,420,586 downwards.
CAAGACTGCAAAATTCCAACCGGATTTGGCAATTCAGTTCTCAAATGTGTCTTGAAAAGCGATTACTGCCTTTGGATTTGGGTTGTTAAATAGTGGTCGCTTGCCTCAATCTAGTATCATTCTGTTCATGGCAGCAAGACAGAAATATGTAATATTTGCAGCTATTCTCCTTTTCACACAAAGAATAGAGCGGCAAGTCTCCCTCAAAGAGTTTCTTGTCCAATCGTGGCTTATGACGCTTAACCATGAAAACCAATTAAAAACAAGATGCCACGTCTGAAAATGTATCAATCCTCAATTGTCTCTGAATATGGCAGCCATGATTCTTCACATAAAGAGACTAGGAATGAATTAATAAAATAAAAATAATAAATGTATGATAATATGCAGTCGAAATATTAACTCTATAGGTTCAATAATAAGAAAAAAGAAACGGTATCTTAGATTATACATATTTTTCCTCCGCTTCTCCATTCGTAGCTTCATTTGCAATTTCTAATCGCGAAAGCCACCAACCGTTGTCAGATTTCTCACATTCCCAAAGACATTGGTGTATCAAGCATCCAATTGCAGGGACGAACTTGTTTTTTTACCCAATATGGGGTCTGATAGGGGGAACCGGAATACGAAACTTAGGACCATTCGGCCAAGTATCTCGAGAATTGCACGGGACCAAATATTGTCTTAACGAAAATATAGCTTTGGATAATTTGCGTAGAAACGTTGCAAAGGACTGTGAGAGCGCGCATTGACGTCAACAACGACCTGAGGAACATCGGGTAATTCTTTACTTCCTAACATACCGTTGTAAAAGAAACTATGCTTCATTGTACATTGTACAATATTCTGGATTCTCAGCATTTTAAATTGCTCACTTCCGTAAACTATGCATAATAATAATGGGCAATACAAAAAAGGGCTTATTTCTCGCATAAGGTGTGGAACTATTGCTGTGGAAGAATTGCATGTGGGAGTTGTTATTGACAGAATTTACGTGGGCGTGGCATCTCCCCATTGGTTGTTGCCTTCTTTGATCTTGCCTTCTCACATTTTGCCGCTCCATTCTTTATATGAAACAGAGTGTAGACAGAAATATCTAATATTTTCATCCAGATGAAAGAATCTGATATTTGTAGCCAAAGGGAAATATGTAATATTTGTAGTCAGACGAAAGAATATAATATTTGTAGTCAGACGAAAGAATATAATATTTGTAGTCAGATAAAAATATGTAATACTTTCAGCCAGACGAAAAATATAATATTTGTAGCCAGACAGATAAACACAGTCGTATCAGAATAATATGACCACCTACCATACTATGGTAGGTGGTCATATTATTCTGATACGACTGTGTATGTAATATTTGCAGCGAGAGAGAAGGATGTGATAATTGCAGCCAGATAGAATAATGGATATTTGCTGCAAAATGAATGATTCTAATATTTGAAACTAAATGGAAAGATGTAATATTTACAGCCAGACAGAAGATCGTAATAATTTCAGCCAGACAAAAGGAGCAATATTTCAGCCAGACCGAAGAGTGTAGTACTTGAAGCCAGGTACAGTCGCTCAAAAAAGTATCCGAACACTATGGTTGATTACAGAATTCAGAAAAAATATCTGGCAACGATTTTTTTTAGAAATTAGTGATCTGGCAACCTTCGTGTCATGACACGGAAGGTTGCCAGATTGCCAGGTTGCCAGAAGGTTGCCAGATATTTTTTCTGAATTCTGTAATCAACCATAGTGTTCGGATACTTTTTTGAGTGACTGTACGATTGCGGTGTACCACAATCTTTCTGGCTTCAGAGGAAAGAGAATTTAGATGCAGGGAAGAATCTAGGCGCAATTTAAGTTTTAGGATCCAATGATAAAGTAATGATAATGAATTGTGTTAAAACCAGGCCCTATGTTAACACAGAATCGTAGGCATTTTGTTAAAACTGATTAAAACTGATCCTAACACAGAAGCAGTGGCGAATATTTTAAACCAGGTTTTATGCTGTCAGAGAAAGAGTTAAGAAAAAGAAAACAGCGCCTTACTGTAACACAGAAACAAAAGTGAATTCGTTCATATTCTGCCCAGGCACGCGCCCACTGAAAACCCTCCACTGAAGTAAAAAATCAATAGCAATTATAAAACATGTTTTAACTTGGTCTCTGAAACTACACGATCACCAAAAACGCTGAAAGTGAGATCCAAAATCTTCGTAACAGAATATTAACTGACCAACAAGATCTTTAGTTATTGAAAATAAATCTGAACAAAAACCGGGAGGCATTTTTTGTTGTTACTGTTCAAAATTACAGAATGGCATTCCCAGTGCTCCGTTTCTCAGATGAGATTTCAAGACGCGGTAGTCACATGTACAACAAAGAAATAACAATTGAATAGTACTAATGGAGGTAATAACTCGTGATCCCTGGAAGCTGCAGAATTTGCCACCGATGGAATGAATGCTATGAATGTGATTTTACCTGTCTGATATTCGGATAATGAAATGTTTCAGACAAAAAATTATTTTCAAAGAAATAAGTGATGTCTATAGAATATGTAGAATATACATCGGAAGAAATATAAAAGGTTGGTTCAGTTTCCAGCATATACGTAAACTGTGCACTACAGAACGCAGTGGACAGACTTGATTCCCATTCTCGCTAACAGTTTTTCCGTGGATTTCATTTCTTAACCCTAACCGGAGATTTGAAAACTTCATGACCTTGCAACTTAAGCAATTGAGCCCTAAGCCCTAACTTGAATTAAGGTAATAATTAAACCCTAAGCCTAATAATTAAAGGTAATAATTAAACCCTAAGCCCTAAACTTGAAGAATATTGATTTTCAGAGTTGTAAATCACATTCATAAGACAATTGGTCATTTATAATAACCACTGATTACTTTTATCGAGCTGTACTAGGGATAGGGGGAATCTCCAACACCCCCATTCCCCAATTTGGATTGGCATAAATTCTACAATTTTATATTTACCCATTAAAGTTGATAAGAGTTTTAAAGGACAATTTTTAATTGTAAAGAAATTAAATATAATCAGTAGTAGCATAAATGAGAGTTCTGGGCCAATGTTAACGTATCGGGAATCCCATGTTAACCTATGGGACACTTTTGGGGAGATGAGGGGTTAAACTAATTTTCAGAAGGTGGTGTGTGTAAAAGACATGAAATGATGGGTTTCGTTGAGAAAATGTTATAGTTATCGTACACTTCACTGGATTATTGGGCTGTTGGGTTGTAAAAGACATGAAATGATGGGTTTCGTTGAGAAAATGTTATAATTATCGTACACTTCACTGGATTATTGGGCTGTTAGGTTGTAAAAGCCAGGTAAATCGGAGAAGTCGACAAAGCCAAACAGTTTTGGGAAATTAGTTTGAAAAAATATGGCAATTCCAAATCAACAGGTAAAATGATAAAATGACGTTTTCGGAGGCTGGGCGAGAAAAATATGACGGAAAGTTAGACTTTGAAGTAATATCTGTGAATGTATGGATTTTCTTTGATCCGGTAAGGATGAGAGGGTGTGAGATGAATCCATTTTCGAAAAAATTGCAAGTAATGAAATTGCGATGAAATCGTGAAACAGCCAGGAAAAAAATTGCTAATTTAAGCATAACAGGTCAAATGCCTCTCAATATTGTCTAAGGCGCTAATTGTGTGTTTTTGCTGTATTGAACATTTGAAGTGATGTGGGAACTCATTTCGTTAATTCAACTGGAAACGGTGCCGGACCCGTTTCCTAGCCTAGAAATTGGGTCGAACCCTCTTAAATTTGCATCCTTATAACTCTGCTTCTAATTGAGCCACACATCTCAAACTGTCTTTAGATTACATTCGAGATGCACTATACGTTTAACGTATTGGAAGCAGTCTCGACCTGTTAATTTTTTTTTTTCTGGGTTCGACACTTTAAGATTTTGTCGAATTATGATGTCCATTCTAATTGTGCTAGGATCTTGGTTTCAATTTTAATGGATGGTGTCAGGCTAGAGGCCTTTTTAGATTTTTTTTTTGTTCAGGCTGTGTATATTTATTTTGGATTTCGCCAAAATAGTCATATGCTACGGGGAGGCCCTCTGTCCCGGCATCTGGAAAGTTAATTGAAGGGGCAGTGCCCCGAGGGACGGAGGTCGCCCAACTGCTAGCGGACGGCCCAGATGGTCAGGCAGAGAAAGAAAGGAAGAAAGGGTTTGGTAACGATGAGATGAGAGCCGGTCGAGTTTCGAAAGCGTGCAGGCGAGAAGTTGTAAAGCTGGGAAATGCCGACTGGTAATAGCGGCATTGGCTCTGTAAATACAGCTGAACAGGCATAGTAAGCTGGTGTTGTAATCTATGAAATTGAGCATATGTCCTCGTCCAGCAAGTATGTTTGGAAGGTTAAATAAATCTTTCTTATTTTTAAGTAAAGTCTGAAGTTGAACTAATTTATGGGGGAGGAGCCTCAGTATCGAGTCTCTGCAATTGTGAATAAACCGTTGATTTTATCCGAAATACTCTTTCACCCGTCGCGTATAGCGATCGAACCGAGGGAACGTCCTAAGTGGTCCCAATAGACCGACAAACGAAGAGTTAACCTCACAAAGTGGCGCAGTCCGACAGTATGCAACAGAGGTGAAAGTAGCGGCGAAGGTGACGGAAGAGTTCCGACATCCATTGTGAGCTGACCAGAGCAAGGCTGATACTACCAAGAGTGTCCTGCGGTGTGCTTCAGGCGATAGAATAGCTGTGAAGGTACCTGAAGAATCGTGCATCACGTTCGAACTGTGGAAAAAGCTGTGAAGGTGACGGAAAAGTTCAACATCCACTGGGAGCTGACCGACGCAAGGCTGATACTGCCAAGAGTGTTCCGACTGTGTGCTTCAGGTGGCAGACTGACGAGGCGGTTCGTTCCTGTCATCACATCGGAGGTAAGTATCCTCTTACTCTAGGGGCGAGTAATTAGATACAGCAGAGGCCTGTACGAGCTAAAATGGAGCTTAGGAGCGGTCGCGATAGGGAAAGGGATGAGTTAAGGCGAGGCTACACAGTCACAGAGAGGGATAGCGCGCAGGGTGGTTATTCAGGGAGTGCTCTGGGAGGCGAGGAGGTGACAATAGACAGAGAGTCTGATGCTGCGACAGACATGAGAGGGTTGAGGGATTATGGCAATGACAATGATATAGATATGCTGCAGAGCGGGACCAGAAAGCAGAGAGCTAAAGAAAGGATTGGATATGATTTTGAATTAGAGAGGGTGAGATAAGAGATGCAACTGAGAAGGGAAGAGAGAGAGGCAGCAGAAAGGGAAAAGGAGAGAGAGGCAGCAGAAAGAGAAAAGGAGAGAGAGCATGAGTATAGAATGCTGGAACTGCAAATGAGGAATGCAAACGAGGAGAGGGGTGATGTGCGAACGGTGGCAGTTGCTAGTAATCCAGCAGATGCGCGGCTGGCTAATTATATAAAATTATTGGGAAATATGTTAGCTGCAAGCCCTAAAAACCCAGAAGAGGTGATAAATCTCTTTGAGACAGCGGACGGCTTATTTTTTAGATGGTAATTATGCAAATCACGTTTTTCGAAAATTAAGTGCAGAGGATTTTGTTCATTATAAGAAAGTTAAAGAGGCCGTATTAAAAGAGTTTAAGCTCACTCCCTCTGCGTACAAGAGAAAGTTTGAAACTATCGCGAAAGATCCGAATGAGTCATATAATCAGTTAGCCTCGAGACTCAGAAATAGCTGGGATTACTACGTCTGCAGTAGGAAGGTGACAAAATTTGAGGAGCTTATGGACCTGATAGTGTCGGATAGGCTACGTGATAGCCTTCCTCAAGACACTCATGCTTACGTAGTACAGAAAGAGGCGGAGTCATGGGCAAAAGCAGACGAAATAGCAACGTGGGCAGAAATCCATCTAGCCAGTGTAAACGGAAGGGAAGAGGTCCTAACTTTTAAAGAGGTAAGGCATAGACAATATGCAGAACGTGTTGTTTCCCCCCAGCAGAGGATAGACTCAGAGAGAAATTACTCGAGCAGAAGGTATCAATCGGCAGTTAATTTAGCTGAATATAGAAATATCCCAAAAGTAAGGAGGTGCCATAAATGTAGATCTGACGAACATTTGATGAAAGATTGCCCACTGAGAACTGGGGACCGTGAGAGTCGAACTCAGGTATACCAAGTTAGCACCTTGGATCAGAATTCTAAAGATGTTTGTGAGGCAACAATAGGAAGGGTTACGACACATTCAAAGCCAAGTCCAAGCAGTCGAGTAATGGGACAGGGAGAGATACGTATCCCAGTAGATTATGAAGAGGTTCGAATCAGATGTGGCAACCAGACAGCTAGAGCAGTCGTGGATTCGGGGGCAGAGCTGACAGTAATCAGAAAGGGGATGCTGAACGAAGAAAAGCACCCGGTAAAAGACCATCTGTTGTTGCATGGGCCGTTTGGTGATGCCATAAGGGCAGAGGTAAAAGAGCTGCCTTTAAGTTTGATTGATGGTACAGACAATAGCACTGTGAGTGGCGGAGAAAGTAAAGTGCTATGCGCAGTAGTAGCAAAGCTGCGGAAGGAGGTACTTCTGAGTGTGGAAGCATATAGTAAGTTACTTAGAAAGAAGGCGAGAAGGTCTGTAACTGGTATCCCCAGGAGGAAAATCCACGAGCCGTGGGCCAATAGAGGAAGCTACTATGAAAGAGGTAGAGAAATTCCAACTAGCAAAGGGAAATGTATGCTCCATGGAGACCGTCCAATCAACACCGTCCTATCTCCCAGCCCAAACATGTGCAGCAATCTGTCAGACTCGATGTCTACGATGATCAAAATTATGTAGGGGAGGGAGCGAACATGGCAATTGGAGGTAACAATGGGTCAGGCCGACGCCAATGTCGACGACTTTCAGCCCGTAGAGTCTGAGGGTACGTACGGGAAGGTGATATCTAGGTAGTCACGAAAGGTGTGCATAGCCTTTCACATGGGATGTCACCTGTGGACGAATGAACACCGCCAGTACGGCATACCTTCGTCAAAGACAGTTATTAGTGAGATAATTAATTTAGAAACTGTGTACTCTCGGACAGCTACTTCAGTCACCGGGTTTTTTTTTGTTTGAAGCAAAAAGACAATATTTAGACTCAGGCACCAGTATATACCTAGGAGTTATTTTATATTTAAGTGTAGTGTACATAGATGTGTAAAAGATGTGCCAATTCGCAGAGAATTTATAGAATTCATGAAGCAACTTAGAACTCTGTATTTTGTGGCATTGAACTCTAAGATTAATGCGAAAATGAACTCTGATTTTCAGCATTCAACTTGACTTTTTAGTCAGCAGTTAACAGGACTAACTACTGATTTCTGGCAGGGAGGTGTCAGGCTAGAGGCCTTTTTAGATTTTTTTTTGTTCAGGCTGTGTATATTTATTTTGGATTTCGCCAAAATAGTCATATGCTACTTGGAGGCCCTCTGTCCCGGCATCTGGAAAGTTAATTGAAGGGGCAGTGCCCTGAGGGACGGAGGTCGCCCAACTGCTAGCGGACGGCCCAGATGGTCAGGCAGAGAAAGAAAGGAAGAAAGGGTTTGGCAACGATGAGATGAGAGCCGGTCGAGTTTCAAAAGCGTGCAGGCGAGAAGTTGTAAAGCTGGGAAATGCCGACTGGTAATAGCGGCATTGGCTCTGTAAATACAGCTGAACAGGCATAGTAAGCTGGTGTTGTTGTAATCTATGTAATTGAGCATATGTCCTCGTCCAGCAAGTATGTTTGGAAGGTTAAATAAATCTTTGTTATTTTTAAGTAAAGTCTGAAGTTGAACTAATTTATGGGGGAGGAGCCTCAGTATCGAGTGTCTGCAATTGTGAATAAACCGTTGATTTTATCCGAAATACTCTTTCACCCGTCGCTTATATAGCGATCGAACCGAGGGAACGTCCTAAGTGGTCCCAATAGACCGACAAACGAAGAGTTAACCTCACAGATGGGGTTTTTCAAGTTCTATAATCTGACGAAAGGATAATCGGTATGAAACCGTTTTCTAGCCGACAAAGTGGGTCGAACCCCTTTTAATTTTGCGGCTTCATAGTCTACTTCTAATAGAGCTACAGAACTCAAACTAATATCATTGTGTTCCATTCGGCAAATACTATACGATAAATGTATTGGAAGCTGTCTCGACCCAATACAAAGGGTCTTCGTGACTCTTTGTAACTCCATTGGCCGCTTTTTTTAGGAATTGGAGAATCTATAGAATGCAATTTTGGACGTTACGCAACAACCTCTTTGATTAGAAGACCTTTTAATTCGTCTTTAAATTTTCCTGGAACCATTTTATTTGATTCATTGTATAATGCATGGTTTGTGGGGTAATTTGAGAAATCAAAGTAGTCTAAGTTAAATTTCTCATATATGTCATCTGTCTGGATATCAACACAGAAGGAATCAGTATCGGTAAATAACAATTCAGCATTAAATTTTGGTTTTAGAAAATTGTAGAAGAAATTATACATGTGTAATTTACTCAACTCCAAAATCGTTACACCAATGTAATATGGCTTATCTAATATAATATTTTTCTTTTTCATATGGAGAATTACGAAATTTTCTGCAAGTTTAACACAAGAAACGTACCTAGGATTTGCAATTAATTTTTTAAGCTTTTCTTCAGTATTCACAATGTGGCATTTTATTCTCTTTCTCTTATTTTCTAAACATTTTCCATATATAGCAATGTTCATCAGTTTGAAAAAGTCTTTTTCAAGATTATTTATGGCGTTAATTCGTTTTGTAGCATTAAAATCTATGTAAGGTTTCAGCCATAGTTTTTGATGAAATTCCAAGATTCTATGCACCTGTTTCACCCTCAGTCGCAGTTCCACATAGAGTTTAAATAATCTATAGTGAGCGACATAATTTTGCTTGTCGAAGAGATTTGGAATCAAGAATGAGACATTACTATTAGAAAGTTTCAATTTTTCAGGAGCCAAGGGGAAATCATTGTGTAAATCGTGTATATGTGCCGGATATTCTAGATCAACTTCGAAGAAATAACCCTTTTTGCTGTCGTCTGGAATATTAAACAGGTCAATATCATTTACCCGTTTGAAATTACCAGTTGGAAGAGTTTGAGACATTGCCCAGCCAAATAAATTGTTTGCATCAAAGTACATGATATAGTTTTGTGGTTTAATTCTCTCATATGGATCTACTAGAGGATTGTAGGCCTGTGCAAACCTCTTAGACACTAAAGATATTTCTCCTCGCAGAGCTCTTTCTATGAAAAAATACATATCACCTTTTATAAGTTCCAGCTCAATTTCTGTCATTTTTAAATAGGCAGCATAGAATAAGCTAGGAGAGCTAAACTAATGACAAGGATCGAGTTGGTAGTTATTCATACACGAAATTCTGTAGTTTTCAAATATATCTCCTAGTAGTAATACATCAGTGATCAATATACAGATCGTGATATTCCCCGTAGGTAGCAATAGAAATGGCTTTCCACAAAATTTGAGCTCTTTCGTATTGTTCATTGTTTTGAAATTCTCTTTGGATGGAAGTGACGTTTGCAAAAACTGAGCACTCTGTTGCAAGTACTCATATGGAAAACTTCCTTTGCTTTTCAAAAGTTCTTTCTGTGAGTCATTCAGATTGTGTTGTCTGCAGTATTGACTTAGGATGTAGAAATTTTCCACATTTTTCGACAGTGAATCCAGTAAAGAGCTGAGGAACATGAATGAATCAATAAATTTAATTTGACCGAATTTAATGCATATGTATTTTTCTGTAGTTTGTGGAATACAATAAATTTTCTTCTTATCTTTAAATTTCCACAGATCTTTTACTATAAAGTGACCATCAAATCCTTTGAGATTATGAAACAACACTGGTATTTCAAGTGAGAATTTGTATTGAAGATTACATTTGTTGTGAACAGCACCTCTGTATTTTCCAGTTAAGTAATCGTGGTTCCTTACTCTATCAGTTCCTAGAATTTTCCACAAATATTACAATGTTTTGCTCCAGTAAAAATTTGCCAATCAAAATCAGTCATCTTAACATTTCTTTTCTTCAAATCATTGATCAAATTTTTGGCTTCGATCATTTCATTCAAAAATTGTTCTGTTACATTTTTCCCTCTGTACATTCTGGTTTTGATCAGTTTACCTTCCGGTCCAACTACAAATCCTGACGGTACTAAATACTTAGTTCGTACCCTACATGGATTATTCTCAATTCTACATTTCGAAAAGCATTCGAAGTCTGCATAAATCACATATGGGTGGTTCAAACCGTTTTTAATTGTATGGAATTTCGAACTATACCCTTCGGGAAACTTGATAGTTTGTAAAGTGTTTGATTTGCAATTATCTACGTGATTCTTTACGAAATCGTCGCGAGTGAGATTATGAAGACAGTCATGGGCAGGGATAGGATTTACCATTATGTCTTGAAAGGTATGCTGCAACCCTACTAATATTTTTAATCCAACAATAGTGAGAATTACGGCAGTCTTTTAAAAGTAAAAGTTGTATGGGTTCTTTAACAGGATTCTGTGAAATATATAACGTATGCAAACCATCTTTCTTAGAATAGAAAACATTTATAGAAATATTATTTAAAACCTCGCACTTCGGGATTTGATCGAGGGTTACTGGATAAGTCAATGAAGATGTGTCTAAGGCGTTTTCAAATATTTTATATTTTTCCACACGTTGTGGATGGTCTTTAGCAGGATGTAGAGCTGATAATATTGACCACAAGAAACATTTGTTGTCGTAGTTTTTAACATTCACCATTCCTTTTGTAAATTTCAAATGTTCTGGTAAATTTACGAAAGCAGATGCTCCAACTGCATTTTACTGAGACATTTGAATTTCCATAGAAATTATTTTGTCAAACACCCATCTACTTCCCTTTTGTATAAAACTTTCAAAGACGTTGTCAATTTTCTCATAAGCATTTTTCAGTAATTCATTGAGATAGGTAGGCAAACTGATTATTTCGTTACATGGCGAAAAATGTGCACATATTTCTTTCTGTTATTCAGGATCCGTTTACTTTTTACATTTTATTTGTAATATGAATCTAACTTTTAGAGGCTGACTGAGTTTCTTGCGAATTATTTGTTTCCATTTATTGTTATTTTTCTCCAGAAAACTTTTTATGTCTTCTCTGACATTTATGTTATCAAATTTATATGTGCGAAACGTTTTCCGAAAAGCACTGCTTTTATTTATATGATATTGATTCAGATGATGATTGTAATTTCTTTTCTGTTAAAGGTAGAATTGCAAAATTCGCATTTTTCAAATGTGCGAGATGTGCATACAGTTTTCATATGACGGTTCATATTGGATTTGCGAATAAATACCCCACATTTGGTACATTGAATAGTTGCGCTCATCTTTGAGTTAGCAGTTATACCCTCTTTATTATATACAGTAGCTAAAAATCATGGTCCGATAATGCAAAACATCGAATATTTTTCATAATCGGAAGTTGAAATAGACATGACTGTAGTGTGTGTCCAAGAATAAATTTCTAAACAATACCGATGTTATTGAACATAATCTTATGTTCCTTTTTGTCAATAATATCATTTTTTAGCAAAATATCCAAAATTTTATTTACTACTTCTGTACTGGTGTTTCCAGCTCGTTTACTGGCAACCAAGATTGATAATTTTTCGCATATGTCATCGAAACTCTTGTATAGTCCAGAACCAAACTGTTGACTTTCTATTGCAGTTAGCATCATTTTGATCGAATTTAAATATTTTCTAAGTGCCTCAATGTGCTTATCGATAATTCGATATTTCTCAGTAGTTCTACCATAGCGTTTGGTTTCTGTAGCCTTATTGCCCCCCCAGTTTCTAAAGATGCCCGATTGTTTGGTAAATCATTTCTTTCAGCTCAGGAATGGGTTTTCTCGCCTGTAAGATATCACTCGGAAGTTTTAGTTTATATTGGTTTAATATTTCATCTTGCAAGTTGGAATCTGGATTATAAACGAACGTTTTTTCTGGCATCTCAGTGGACTCTTCTGGCTCTAAAGTTTTCACTACATCTTGAATGTTTGTCATGGTTTCTTCACGCACAGTTTCCAGACCTTTTAACCGTTCGACCACTGGCTTGTGAAATTCTTCCAGCGTTTCCTTAATTCGTTCCTCTCCCAAAATAGTGTCTTCAATTTTCGATTTTGTAGTAGCTCGCGATTTCAAGATTTCATCTATCTGAAACAAGACCTCCAGGTACTTTTCTTCTTTCTTTTGGATCTGGATAGTGTCTAGCAAGTGAAACACTAATCTTGCTGCCTCTGTCAAATTTCTTGTTTACTGGAGTAACGGAAAAAAAACTGCTGAAGTTGTGGTCTTACTACTTCAACGAATTTTTGATCGTCCAAGTTGATACTATAATTTATACTAAAAGAGAGATTTGTTGTGCAGCGTAAAGAGGGATTTGTTGTGCAGCATTTGTTGTGATCGTCCAAGTTGATACTATAATTTATACTAAAAGAGGGATTTGTTGTGCGTAGATATGCTGATATATCTATTAGAAATGCATAGAAGATAATTATCTTTGAAAATAGGTGGCGTTAGTAGGTCGAATTTTGTGTTTATTTGTATAATTGAATGAGACTGCAATATGTCTTTTTTCACTCCTTTATCACCATAGGTAAGGATATGGATATGGACGTTTTCCTACATCCGCACAACAGTTATATACACGTCAGAGGCAAAATACTGAAATTAGATGGATCTGATATCGGCGGCAATGATTTAGTTACGATGGTCAATAACGGGTACAACATTTTTAAGAGAGCTCAATATTATACAGAAAACAGAGAATTGAAAGATATTGAATTGCCAGGAGTGACGACCACGATTCACAATTTAATTGATTTTACAGAAGACTTTTTCACACAGTGCTGCCACAAGTATGATGTCGTTCAAAGATACCGCAGACAGTTCGAAAATGAATAAGTATTTGTACGACGGAGGCGAAGATAAACTGGACACGAATCAAAGATAAAGGATTTTGCACAAACGTTAAAGAAATATCCTGAATTTAATCAAGGATTCTCGGACAGATATGAAATTACAAAAAATAGTCAAAATGTAAGTTTATTCTTACCACTGAATCGGCTGTTTGGATTCTGCCGAGACGTGGATAAAGTGTTTCGCGGTGTAAAACATACCATAAAACTAGAAAAAAGTGACGACAAAGACATTATTCAGAGAGTTGGGGCTACACTGTATAAATTTGAAATATCTCACGTATCTTGGTTTCTTCCAAAAGTGGAACCATCACTACAAGTACTTGCAAAACTAGAATCTCAGTTAGCAACTCGCAATCCACATGAAATCTTTTGGGAATCGTGCAAACTGTACAAATCTGATACTCGAATTGACTCTCATGTCAGTTGGTGGGTTACTACAATTCAAAATAAACCCGCCCCTCTTTATGTCGTCTTACAAAAGTCTAATCGATTAAATAATCAAACCAGAAACAATATGGTGTTTGATCAGATGTTACTAGAAAGGATTCAGATCAGTGAATAGCAAACAGTTTCCCGAACAAGAATTCGAGTGCAACTTTGAACCCAACAGTTTAGATTATGCGCGAGTTTACAACAGCTTACTAGCGGCAAAAAATATGGATATCGACTCGGGTACACAAGTCAGTTACCAAGATTTAATGCAACTGTATCCGATATTCCACTTCGATCTCGGCAAATACGAATCACGTCTATTTGAATTATCAGCAACTGCTGACATCGAAATACGATTTAAATTAAATAGACCGCCAAAAGAATTATATCACGTATATTGCGTAATTTTCTCAGAACGAAAAGCAACTTTACAACCACTAGAGGGAAAACTTTTAGTTGTTGGATAAAAAAACTGGATAACCATAAAAAAGAAAAATATTACATTAGATAAGCCATATTACATTGGTGTAACGATTTTGGAGTTGAGTAAATTACACATGTATAATTTCTTCTACAATTTTCTAAAACCAAAATTTAATGCTGAATTGTTATTTACCGATACTGATTCCTTCTGTGTTGATATCCAGACAGATGACATATATGAGAAATTTAACTCAGACTACTTTGATTTCTCAAATTACCCCACAAACCATGCATTATACAATGAATCAATAAAATGGTTCCAGGAAAATTTAAAGACGAATTAAAAGGTCTTCTAATCAAAGAGGTTTTTGCGTTACGTCCAAAAATTGCATTCTATAGATTCTCCAATTCCTAAAAAAAGCGGCCAATGGAGTTACAAAGAGTCACAAAGACCCTTTGCATTGGGTCGAGACAGCTTCCAATACATTTATCGTATAGTATTTGCCGAATGGAACACAATGATATTAGTTTGAATTCTGTAGCTCTATTAGAAGTAGACTATGAAGCCGCAAAATTAAAAGGGGTTCGACCCACTTTGTCGGCTAGAAAACGGTTTCATACCGATTATCCTTTCGTCAGATTATAGAACTTGAAAAACCCCATCTATTAAAATTGAAACCAAGATCCTAGCACAATTAGAATGGACATCATAATTCGACAAAATCTTAAAGTGTCGAACCCAGAAAACAAAAGCTAAGTGGTTGAGACTGCTTCCAATACGTTAAACGTATAGTGCATCCCTAATGTAATCTAAAGACATTAGTTTGAGATGTGTGGCTCAATTAGAAGCAGAGTTATAAGGATGCAAATTTAAGAGGGTTCGACCCAATTTCTAGGCTAGGAAACGGGTCCGGCACCGTTTCCAGTTGAATTAACGAAATGAGTTCCCACATCACTTCAAATGTTCAATACAGCAAAAACACACAATTAGCGCCTTAGACAATATTGAGAGGCATTTGACCTGTTATGCTTAAATTAGCAATTTTTTTCCTGGCTGTTTCACGATTTCATCGCAATTTCATTACTTGCAATTTTTTCGAAAATGGATTCATCTCACACCCTCTCATCCTTACCGGATCAAAGAAAATCCATACATTCACAGATATTACTTCAAAGTCTAACTTTCCGTCATATTTTTCTCGCCCAGCCTCCAAAAACGTCATTTTATCATTTTACCTGTTGATTTGGAATTGCCATATTTTTTCAAACTAATTTCCCAAAACTGTCTGGCTTTGTCGACTTCTCCGATTTACCTGGCTTTTACAACCTAACAGCCCAATAATCCAGTGAAGTGTACGATAACTATAACATTTTCTCAACGAAACCCACCATTTCATGTCTTTTACAACCCAACAGCCCAATAATCCAGTGAAGTGTACGATAACTATAACATTTTCTCAACGAAACCCACCATTTCATGTCTTTTACAACCCAATAGCCCAATAATCCAGTGAAGTGTACGATAACTATAACATTTTCTCAACGAAACCCACCATTTCATGTCTTTTGCAACCCAACAGCCCAATAATCCAGTGAAGTGTACGATAACTATAACATTTTCTCAACGAAACCCACCATTTCATGTCTTTTGCAACCCAACAGCCCAATAATCCAGTGAAGTGTATGATAACTATAACATTTTCTCAACGAAACCCACCGTTTCATGTCTTTTACAACCCAACAGCCCAATAATCCAGTGAAGTGTACGATAACTGTAACATTTTCTCAACGAAACCCACCATTTCATGTCTTTTACAACCCAACAGCCCAATAATCCAGTGAAGTGTACGATAACTATAATATTTTCTCAACGAAACCCACCATTTCATGTCTTTTACAACCCAACAGCCCAATAATCCAATGAAGTGTACGATAACTATAACATTTTCTCAACGAAACCCACCATTTCATGTCTTTTACAACCCAACAGAACAATAATCCAGTGAAGTGTACGATAACTATAACATTTTCTCAACGAAACCCACCATTTCATGTCTTTTACAACCCAACAGAACAATAATCCAGTGAAGTGTATGATAACTATAACATTTTCTCAACGAAACCCATCATTTCATGTCTTTTACACACAACACCTTCTGAAAATAAGTTTAACCCTTCATCTCCCCAAAAGTGTCCCATAGGTTAACATGGGATTCCCTATACTTTAACATTGGCCCAGAACTCTCATTTATGCTATTACTATAAATTACATCACGAAAAACAAAAAATCCGCTCTCTTTTTCCACCAACAGGCATATTTTTAGCTATTTTAATTTCGTCTTCTCTATACTAAAAAATGATTTGGCTACCCATCCCCAGTAATAAACTATTTTTGGCGTCCATGTTTGCATGTATGTATAACACAATACACGTAACAGTAAACGGGATAAAACGTAACAGTGAGTACGGGACTAAGAATAGGGATGAAGACAAGAAAACGTGTATCCGTTAGAAGTAGGAGAAAGAAAGCAATAAACATATAAACTACACACAGTGCAAGACAAGGACGTACTCAGGGGAGACCCAGCGGTCTGTTCTCCCACCCCCCAAAAAATAAATCCGGTCGTCTTATACGAAATTTCAAACCTGTCTAATTGCTTTCCCCTCTTTGTATCATTTTCTTTTAGCCGACATTAAAAATAGATTAGAAATAAACGACTATAAAATCTTATTCGATATAGAATATCATTTTAATCTTTCCTGTCCGGTGGAATGTTTTAGAAGTTGGGAAACCCTACTCAAGTCTTATTTTTAGACACTCTAGAGTAGGGAAACCCTACTCAAGTCTTATTTTTAGACACTCCCCCCCCCCCCACCGAAACTAAATTCTCGCACCCCTCAAAACAAAATTCTCAGACTCCCCTCACCTCACGCCCGAAACTAAATCCTGGGCATGTGCCTGATGCAAGAACATTTTTTTTTGAAAGACCACTAGAATGGAAGGGAAAATAGGCATATTTCACTATTTGGTGATAATTATGCCAGTAGTCCTTTACGATATATTTTCCTCGCCTCTCCGCTTCCCCAACTACAATTTTTGCACTTTTATCCAGGCCTGACTGTCAATCATTTCGAAACAGAATATCATTTTCATTTCTAGCATTGTTTATATAACATAGTACATATATATAATTGAATAATTAACAATATTCTGATTTTAAAATAAATCATATATTTATCACAATAGACAAAGACATAGAATCACACTTTTCATTCTCATTTAATTGCATTCATACATTTAAATTTTTTTCTTTTATATTTCGTAAATTTATCTGGTAATTCGTCAGAATTAGCTTCGCGCCAAAAAGAATGCATTTAACTCTCTTTGTCGTAAGCTGTATTACAGAAGGAAGACTTTACTTAGAAATTCGACAAAAAAAACTTTTTTTTGATTCGTTTGTTGATAACGTTTGGAAACGTTCCGTGTGTTTTGTTACACGTAACACCATGGGAGTTAACGATGATTATTTCAATAGAGAGGAAAGGCCTCTTCTTCTACAATATAAAAAAAGTTTGAATTGAAATAACTAAATTTATGTCTGTTGGATGAAAGAAAGAAATAATACGTCCTTAAAACACGTCTAGACTTCCATGAATAAATATAAAATTGGAAGATTTTTATAAAAATTCAGAGTGAGCGAAAGAAATTCCTCCTCCCCTATTTATTTTGTTAAATTGCAAAAATGAATGAGAAAGAGGAATTAGGAAACGCATTCACGGTAATGATTATTTAACAGCAAAAAGGTAACTCTCTTACCTTAAAAACTGAGGTTCTGTCATCCATTAATGAAAGTAAATTGTCGAATGCATATTTATCAGTTGCATAACTGCAAAATATCACTTAATTGATTAGATCTAAACAAGCCTGGATCTAGAAATAAGATCTAGAAAAAAAAAGTAAATTAGAGAGTGGTGGATAGAAAAAATAAATGGTGGGGTAAGTGACTGAATAGAACTCGGAAAATTAAAAGGGATGGATTTTCCCTCCATTTCAGTGGTCTTTAAAAATTTTCTTGAAAAACGCTTGAAATAAATTTAATATTTCTTTCCCCTCCATTCTGGCCCAGCTGGGTCAGCGTTGAGATTTATCTCTGCAAAATTCCCCCGCCCTGCCCACGGTAGGCGACACCAATGGGCGTTGAAAGGCTGCCGTCCGTCGGATGGTACGCTAAGCCGTGCCCCCGTGTGCGGGAGAGCCACACCCTGGGCACATTAAAGAACACGCTGGATGACCTTGACGGGAGGATACCATCTGTCTCCCAACAGCTGTCCCAGTGGGTCCCCTCCACTAACCTTCTCTGAGCCTTCGGGGTCCATGTGATCTGGCCATTTAGCCCATTGTGTGCAAAAACGTGCCACTCAGAGGTAAAACAACCCAACCCTCCATTCTGGTTACAGGAATTCTCAAAAGGGACTTTATTACCGATTTATCTCTCCCTCGACTAGATCCAGGCCTGGATATAAATATCAATCACAGCAAGGTTCGAATCTAGAAAAAGAAGGGTGACATCGACAAGAGACTGTATTTCCATTGCAGTGAAACATTTTCCACTTCGTTTTAGAAGTTTTTTTAAAAACAAGTATTGAAAAATGCGTGAACTATACAAAATTTTAATAATTTTGGCCTTCATTACACTTACTAGCATTCTCAAATGGGGAGAAATGGCCCCTTGCTCCCACCCTCGCATTTCCGGCCGTGATCGCAGCATTAAAGTAATAGATTAATAAATCTTTTCTAGTGATTGTAACCAATGTGATGAGAATACTACACAATCAATTTACCAGAGAGGACCGGATTTATTGCATGTTTCAACATTTATTTTACGAGACCGTAAAGAATTAAATAGTAACAGAACACTTTAACAGCTAATGTACACACGTTTTTAAGTACATTCCCTGGGTTTTTTCCTTTGGCTTCCCTTGGTATGTGGATACCCGATTGGCCTTACTCTTGATTCTCAAGGTTCGGTTAAAGTTTTGCGGATCAAGAATGAAAAAAAAAACTTTAAAGCAGAGTGACGCTAAACCGCTTTCGAAGTATCATTGAGTCTTCCGATTTCGATTAAGATAAATTTTATTGGTTAAAATGGGCCATAACATCAAGTTCGCCGTTCGTCGAGTAATCTTTGGGATTACAGGGACTTGATTTGAACGGCTTCAACGTGATTTATCATGTACTTTGGTCGACGATTTGAAGCTATACAAGAAACAGAGATAAAAGAGAAAGTAGTTTTTCCTCTCAGCATTATGTTTAGTTTTCCAAATTTTTCTAAGAGAAAAATTTGTAATTATTAAATTATTCGTAATTATTTACACAGTAATAATGAATATGTAAACAAAGATTCTGCATATTTAAGCAAGAAAAATCATGCTTTCTACGGAAATATATCACAAGATCCACTGCAGTTCTCATTCAAATCTTTCTGGTTTCCCATTTTGAAGAACATCTATCTAGTATAAAAATAGGCTAACACTGTAATTGTGTAAACGCAGTCCGGTTGCTAGATCGTCAAAGGAAATTGTGAGTCGAAATGTATTGTACAAAATTATGAGAATATTACTTTTCGTTAAATGGCAACTTCTCTTCACCTTCAAAGTCGACGAGACTGATGAATAGACTGTTTATATCACTACTTTCAGCGCCACAACTATGTGACTTCGAGAAATTTGGCATCCATGACACTTTAGGAAACTCTTGATAGTCGCTTTTTGCTCCATAGGATAACGTGTGCTTCTTTCACTTCAATATCTCATTTTATTTTGGTTTATAAAACACTTTAAACTCTCAGACAAAGTCAAATGTTTCTGTGAAAATTAATGTTCCTGAAATACAAAAGGAAATCGAATTACTTTTTATGAGTATGTAAAAAGCAATTAAAATTGTCATGGCGAAATAGTTGTGCAAAAGACTAGAAACGTTGCTCAAGTACATATATCGGCTTAACTCCCTTTCCCTGTTACGAATATGTTATATTAATATATTTTTATGCTAATAAAACCCAAAGGTGTCAAGGTAATTACTTTATAGATCCTTCTTAATACAGAAATAAATATAACAGTTGTAAATCTTTTTTAGAAATAACGTTCCTAGTGCTTTCGCATGAGTTTGTCACTGAATTTGTCAAAGCAGATGTTTTGATCAGCTTCCTAACTAGGAATTGATCATAATAGGTTCTCAATTAAATGAAAGTTTATGTGAAAAATGTAAGCTTGTGATGTGGGTATTGCCAAAGGATATAAAACATCATTATTTTCTGTTTCTACCATTATTTTCTGTTTCACCATTATTTTCTTTCCTCCCCCCCCCCCGTCTGCATAGCATAGAGACAAATCCAACACTGTTTCCATCAGTGCCCACACATCTTAACAATTTATTCCAAAATTGATGAAAGACATTATACATTAAGCTTTAGATGGAAAGTCTAAATTAGGAAAAACAAGTTGTTGAATATTAATAATATCACTAAAGCCATTATAAAATAGAGATCCCTACCAATTTATTATGAAAATTCAGCGTCATAATAATGGGAATTTTATTCACTCTTTATTTCAATGTTATGTCAATGTAATAATTGGGAACTTCGAAAGTACGTTTTGTATCGAAACATGTTGCTGAAGAATGATTTTTTCCGGATCTTTCATTAATCAAAATCTTAATTTCCAACGATATTCGTTAAAAAATTAAAAGGTTATGGCGCTGGAATTCTGTGGTTAATTCTCCAAGTGACACTGCTATTGGTAACTATTGCAGTTTCCATAACTCTTTAAATACTGAACCAATATTTTTGAAAATAGACAATTAGGTAGATTTGACCGAGATTTTTAATTTGCCTTCAGCAGTAATTTTACATACAAAGCATATTTTATAAGATAAAGATTAGTTTCCTGGAAATTTTTTAGCAATTTCTCCCGCTTACCTCAACAAAAGATATTGGATATTTCACTAAGTGAAGAGAAATTGTAAAAAAGTTTTTCCTGTGTAAAAAAATAAATAAATATTGCTGTAATATTTATTTACATGATTAATAATTAACATCAAAAACCAAATTAATACTGGTGAATCAACAATGTTTTTATACGTATTTTATGTGAAAGAGATTTAACTTGAGTATTAAAAAATGTTCGTAAGTTATAAACGTATCTACAACAGAAATAGCAATTTTCAATCACGTTTTTTTAAACTTTAGCAAATCAGAAGCAGGCTTTGCAGAAATTGTTAAACGGCATTAGTTGATTTATCTACTATTTCTGTTAATTTTTTTGTTACAGATCTGTAAATAAAATAACGTCAACTGAATATTGCAAAGGACCAAAATATAATGCATTTACAAGAAAAAAATACGCATTTCCTTTTGGCCATTTTCATTAATTGACTTATACATAAACTCTGCTAATGTAAGAGTTCTGGTTTGAAATGGAAGCTGCATATTTTGATGTTTGCTATCATCCAGAACTTATTTTTGTCTTTCTCCAGACGTTTCATGTTTACTAACAATTTCTCTAATAATAGCCGGTTAATAGGAAATCTATAACCGTTAATATAGTTTACGATTATTGGTGACATATAAATTGAAACTGTAAACAAAGCTTGTTGCCAATAGAATAACCGTAATCATGAACTAGTTATTATTTTGACTTAAAACACGAAATTAAATAAACTTGAAGAAATTAAATCATTAATCCTTATTATAACAATTAGTGCATTTTACAGCTGAACTTGATTTAATCATATTTTACAATCACTATAAGAAATAGCCTTTCACTACTTTAAAACGTATACACATATCCCTTGATTTATACGGTACTCAGTTCACACAATTTTGGCTTTGCACGGTCAAAAAATGCAACCAGTTTCGATTTACACGGTACTGACTGAGACGTACATAGAAAGGAAATCTCAGTCAGTACCGTGTAAATCGAAACTGGTTGAATTTTTTGACCGTGCAAAGCCAAAATTGTGTGAACTGAGTACCGTGTAAATCGAGGGATAGGTGTACTAGAATTATCGTTTCTGCCCAACTATCTCTGCTCTGTTATGAACCATGATATGGTTATTAGATCTATTTCTAGTTTATATAGACAGAACTCTGTGGTTTTATAAGCTACTGTGATTTACTTAACCATTAAATTCCTATGACTAGTAATGTTGCTGTTAAACGTTTCAGTTTCTATAACTCGTTAAATATGAAACGAATAAATCTGGTTTTTTCGCAAAAAGTTCATTTTCAAAGTGAAATTTTAAGTATTTGACACATTCTCTTTTTGATCGAGTAAAGCGTAAACTAGAATTTCATTGGACATTTCACTTTTCTGTGTTTTTCGTTGTTTCTCTAGGACTCTAATTATTGCATGAAAAATATTTATTTCTGGCAAATGGATTCTTCATTTAAAGTAATCCTCAGGACCGAATATGAATTTTAATCCTCCTCTTGGAACTGAAATGCTAGCTGCAATCGGTTGAAAAATACAACAAAAGTGTCGATATGTCAAACGCCATAATAATGAAATATTTAGTGTAAAAATGTTCATTTATGGCTCCTGCTATTTATACGTATCTCTACACTGAGATGCCAGTTTATTAGGTACACCAACCCTCGTCACATAAGTGGTACATACATCAGGTGATGATGGTGTAATACATCAGGTGATCACGATGGGTAGTGTATTATACGGTATTAATTATACCGTATTAATTATACCGCCCACTTCGAGCATTAGCTAAATTTGGATTGAGCTTTAGAATGGGCAAAACGAGCAACCTGTGTGACTTTGAACGTGGCATGGTGCTAGGCGTGCCGGTTCTAGCATCTCCTAAACGGCCATCTACCTGGGCTTTTCAAGCACATCGTTTCAAGGGTTTACTGAGTAAGGTGCGAAAAGCAAAAAACTACGAGTGATCGGCGATCCTGTGGACAAAAACAGCTTGTGAAGCAGAGGAGTCAAAGGAAACTGGAAGCAATTGTGCAAGCGAACAGACGGGTCAAAACCTGACAAATCACAGAAGAATTAAACATTGTGTACAGAAGGTCATCTCCGAACGCACCATGTATCGGACTTTGTTGCAAATCGACTAGAACAGCCGCCGATCATGTCGAGTGCCAATGTTGTCAGCGAAGAACGCGAAAGTGCATCTCTAATGGGCGCAGAGGCATCGACACTGCACCGGTGATTACTGGAAAAAGTATCGAGGACGGACACATCAAGATTCTTTTTGCATCATGCTGATGAAAACATCAGAATTTGTTGCAAACAACATGAGGCCATGGAGCCATCTTATCTGGTGTTAACAGTACAGTCCAGGCATACATTATGCCCCCTGATGCACTTCAAACAGCACCTAAACGCCAAGTCATAATAGAACATCATTGCTGATCAAGTTCATCCTTTCATGGCTACAGTTTATCCTCACTCGGATGAACATCTTCATCATGATACTGCACCTGTTCACAAGACACGTATCGTCACCGAATAGTTCCAGGAACATGCCGATGAATTTTCGTTGCTTCACTGGCTTCCACAGTCCCCAAATCTAAACCCTGTTGTTCATCTTTGGGATGAGGTGGTAAGGGCTGTTAGCAGTGAGACTGTGCCGACTTCCAATTTGCAGTAACTGCGAGACACAATCATTTACGCATGGTACAACATTCCTGCACAACACATCCAGCATCTTGTAAATTCCATGCCATGACGAATACATACATGCTGTTCTATAGACCAGCGGAGGCGCTACCCACTACTACATGTTGTGTACCTAATGATGAGTTAACTTCTGAGGGACACTTTTTTGCACACGGTGGGCTAAAGGACCAGGTCACAAAGACCCAGAAGACCAGAGAAGGTTTGGGGGAAGAGATCCACTGGAACAGTTGTTGGGAGACAGGTCAAAGATTCAGCCTCCTGTCAAAGCCATCAGTATGTTCTTTAACGTGCATAGGGTTCGTTAAGCTGTGGCCCCGTATATGGTTCTCCCATATACGGGGCCACGGCTTAACGTCCCATCCGACGGATGGTGGCTTTTCCAAGCCCATCGGTGTTCGCTACTGACCGTGGAAAGGGCAGAGATTTTTGTGAAGATAAATCTCAACGCTGACCCAGCTGGGAGCTTATGAGCCTAGCGCGCTACGTCCGAGCCATCCCCGCCCTTGTACCTAATAAACTGGCATCTCAGTGTATGTCAAAATGCTTCATTTTAACGAATACCAGTATACCGAAAATATTAGTTGAACTACATAAATATTTATCTCGATACAAAAAAAAATACGGCCAGTATAATGAAATTTATAAAAAGAAAGTAATTAAAAAATATGCACATCGTACATTTTCCAACTTTACTAACTTTGGGTTTTAGATCTGTTAATGATTTAAACGCTGTGAAATATCTAACCAATCACCGATTGGCAATCTCACTTCTTGGCATTGATGCTCTCTAGATGTGGCGGCATAACGTTTCAAGGAGAAGTTGCCACATTTCCTTAGCATAAAAGTTCATTTTCAAACTTGTAGATCTACTCGATTCTGATGCATTGCACGGCAGGTAACGATAGGTCAGCGAAAAGTTTTTCAAAGCAGATCTGATTCACGAATTATATTCCATCATTTGCGAAATGAAATTATTTTTATATTTGTTAATTTTTATTTTAGTTCAGTTCGTTAATTAGTTTCGCTATTAGTAGCCAATATGGCGCGAAGTCTTCGTCTTTTCGTAACGACATGGAAAGATATTCCGAATAATGCATCGCAGAGTTTCGACATCATTTAGGAATTCACGGAGGGATGCTTGATGGAACAGCCAGATAAAAAATTACCGAATATTTAGAAGAAATAAACTCTAATACACGATAAATTTCCTACATAATGATTATTTTGTAGTCCATAACTATACAGCACTTATTTTTTTCATTGCATTTCAATGTAATGAATATATTTTGGTCACCCGCTGGATTTAATTGTTACTGACATTTCACTGTATTAGAGTGAATAACTAACACACTAAACATATTAGGATAATTATACTTCTTGCAATATTCTTCTGTAAGACGAAGGTTGGCTCAGTCGGTAGTGCATCAAGATCCTAATCAAACTTTCCAGTTTTTCCGAGTTCAGATTATAAACAGCGAGTATCAGCTGCATAAACAGCCTTTTTCTGCGACTCCTGGTAAATGCATAAAATATATAGAATTTCAGCGTTACAAGTTGGGCGAGATTGTTTTACCTCTGTGCGACACCTCTTTTACGTATAAAGGGTTAAATGGCAAGGTCACAAGCACCCCCAGGGCTCAGAGAAGGTTGGGGGCAGAGGACCCACTGGACAGCAGTTGTGAAATTGTTAGTAGCGTCCCGTCAAGTTCATCCAGCGTGTTCTTCAACGTGCGCAAGGTATGGTTCTCCCGCGCAAGGCCCACAGCTTTTTTGCCATCTGGCGGACGGCGGCCTTTCCAAGCCCGCTGTCCCCTACTGACCGAGTGCAAGCTGGGAATTTTGCGGAGATAATCTAAAATCTGGCCCAGCTGGGACTGGAATCTGGGAACTGCATATTACGAGCCTGGCGCGCTAACCAACCCGAGCATCCCAACCCACCTAGTCCCAGTGTTGCAAGTATTCAAACATTTTTTATCTATTACAAATATTGTAAGTCTTTTATTACACTTTTTTTTGTTTGCTTACTAAGTATATTTTCTGATACTTTGCATTAATAGTTGGGGCGGGGGTGGCTCAGTCGGTAGCGCGTCAGGCTCGTAATCTGTAGTTCCCAGGTTCGAGTCCCAGCTGGGTCAGTGTTGAGATTTATCTCCGCAAAATTTCCCCGCCCTGCCCTCAGTCAGTAGGGGACACCGATGGGTTTGAAAAGGCCGCCGTCCGTCGGATGGAACGTTAAGCCGTGGCCCCGTGTGTAGGAGAGCCATACCCTGTGCACGTTAAAGAACACGCTGGATGGCCTTGACGGGAGGCAACCATCTGTCTCCCAACAGCTATTCCAGTGGGTCCCCTCCCCCAACCTTCTCTGAGCCTTCGGGGTCCATGTGACCTGGCCATTTAGCCCATTGTGTGCAAAAAAAGTGCCGCTCAGAGGAAAAACAACCCAACGCATTAACAGTTGACCGAATAAATTATTATTTTTAACTGCGTCAAGATATATTCATATCAAGTCCCATTGTGCCGGCAGTGAGAAAGGGGGGAACCACTGGCTTTGAAAGACTGCCATCAGTTTCAAGGGACGTTAAGAGTAACACCGTGTAAGCAAGAGAGCCATTAAAGAACACTTTGGAAGGCTGTTTTTGACTTGAGGCTTCCGTCTACCTCATAAGAGCTATGTGGACTGATTCCCTTCAATCTTATTGAGTGCCGAGAGTAAATTTATCGGTAAAACCAGATTTCTTGGAGTAGTTTTACTATTTATGTAAACACAACTCCACTAACTATAATTTTTCGAAAAACTGAAAATGAATCTGTTAAAGGCTATAAATATTTTTCTTTACTTCCCATTTAAGATTCTTTTTTTTTAGATTTTTAGTTATGAAAAATTCTTTTAATAATCGCGAAATGAATTTAATGATTAACTCAGAAGTTAAAAAATTACGCACTAATAACGAAAACATAATGAGAGCTTGAATGACTGTATCGATTCATATACAATTAACTTCGCTTTGCCTATTGATTGGGAAAAATATCCACCAGTTTTCTGCTGGCAAAGGGGAGATAGGGGACAAGTTGCAGCAACTTGGAAAGAAGAGAATTCTAATAGTTTTTTCAGCAGTAAATTTAAAAAAAAAATCGAAAATCCAATAACTGGAACCTGCCTTGGCCCAAGTTCGTCGAATTATCGGAAATCAGCTGAATAAGTCTTCGCGTCAATGACTAATTAATCTTCCATGCCTAACAGTTAAAATACTTCCAGGATTTTTCGCTTCTTTCATAACAAACCCACTCAAGGAGCTAAACCAATGACATTAACAGTTTTGTACAATTCGGACGTCATGACCAAATTCCTTAGTAATGGTTCTCACTGATAGTCGAACCTGCCGCAATGCGATCATTATGATCAACCCAGTGTTCGTCGCTTGATGTTGTGCTCCGCATTGTTGCACCCGAAGCATGTTCTGTTCTTCCCACAGCCAAAACGTGCTGAGAAACGTCTCCTAATTCAAGAGATATCAAGATATAAAAGGCGCAAGAAGGAACAGGGATTGTATTGTGTTTATGTAGGTGGAAGTCGTACGAATGGTTGAGATTAGGTGGTTCTGCCTGGAAATTGTTCAGCGAATGCCGAAAATGCCTGGTACATGCTGTCGGCAGGTTAACATTTGAATGCTTTTGAGAGAGGAAGAATTATTGGCTTATGTGAAGCTGGATGGATTACACGTCGTGTCGCTGTCCGTGTTGAACGCTGTTGCCAAGAATGGTGAAATGAAAGTTCCAGCATGTGTCACAGAGGGAGTGGTGCTGTCCAGCAGATGTCAGCATGGCTTGATAGGCACATTGTTCGACATGCTCGTTCGTCGCCACAGAGCACTGCAGACGATATTCGACCGACTGTGTCAGTAGCCATGGACGTCCCCATAACGACCCGAATGGTAACCCGAAGGTTGCATGAGGCACACCTGCTCTCTAGCCAACCGTTATGGTGACTGTCATTTACTGCAAACCATCTCAATGCTCATCTGGCTTGGTGTCGAAGTCGTGCGAACTGGGGTCACGAATGGAACACTGTTATGTTTAGTGATGAATCTCTTTTCGGTCTGGGTGCTGATGATTGAATGGTAAATGTATAGCGACAACCTGGCGAGAGGCAGATCCAGCTTTTGTTCACCACTGGCACACCGCCCATCAGCCAGGCATAATGGTATGAGGTGCTATTGGATATGACAGCAAGTCACCTCTTGTCCGCATCATGGGAATACTGACAGCTGCACAATATGTTAGAGCGTTTCTGCAACCTGTTTTGTTACCGTTCCTGGGAGGTATGTAACAACCCATTTTTCAGCATGACAACGCCCGTGTACACATTGTTAGGATCTCCAGACAATGTTCGCATCATGTTCAAGTATTGTCATGGCCTGCACGATCTCCAAGTTTTTTCCCAATAGAAAATCTGTAGGACCACATTGGATGACGTGGGCAATCCTCTCACTGGACAGCATGGAATCTCGATGAATTATGGGAACAAGTTAATGCTGCTTGGTGTGCAATTCCTCAGGACCATATCCGTCGACTGTATGACTCCATGCCACGCCGTATTGCTGCCTGCATTGTGTTCAGGTCGGTGCAACCACCTACTGAGGCAGTCACATTGTGCTGCATTATCTCATCTTTTAACCGCTGTAAGTGGCTGCACATTAAATCATGGTATGCCAATATATCTATTGCTATGTGTGTGCTACATTTCACCCCTATCCTCTCATTCCTTCAGGGTGGGACAATTTCAATGTCATGCAGTGTATTTCAGACAGCACAATGCTTGGTACGATTTGTACGATTCTATTTCTCGTGTTGTATCATGAGTACAAGTCTCCAAACTTCTATGTACAATACGTGCTTGGGAATTTTACCTGCGACCCACTAGAGTAGGGGTTCTCAACGTGGAGTACGCGGTAAATGTTTTGGGGTACGCCGTGAGAGCTGTTTCACTGATTAAAATAAATAAATAAATACACCCTCAAGCAGCTGCTTGACACAGAGGTCTGACAGGAGCCTGTCAGTTTATATGCCATAGTAGGAGATCTGAGAGGATGGCAGGACCTCAGCAGAAAAACGACACTAACATCCATGCCTAATCCGGGGCTCGAACCCAGGTCCCATAGATCAGTAGCCAAGCGTGCTAACCACTCGGCCACGGGACGGCTTTTCACTGATTACCCAGTAAAAATGTTTATAATTTATATAAGATCTGTTAAATTGTTTATGTCATGTTTTGTGTTTATCAATATATGTAATTTATGAATACAAAATTTAATGCATATATATATATGTTTTATTTTATTTCCATTGTTATACTATAACTACAGTTTTATCTATCTATACAAGGAGTACGCCAGTTACATACAGATTTCCAGGGGATAGGAAGCATAAAAGGTTGAGAACCACTTCACTAAAGCATAGAACAAGTCCATACAAGGACAAGTTTTCCACCATCTCTACTTCTGCGCGATCAGATGAAAACCGTGTTTCCACGGTCTTCACAATACTTCGATCAGGAGTCCCTTGACTATCCATGGCAGCATTAAATGTCACGTGACCTGCTAACCTGTCCAGTGATCCTTCCAGCAGTTTCCTTCCTACCTGATGTTTTCTACCTAGGGCTTATTGTCGTTGCTGAGGCCATTCCCGAAGTACAAAGTAAATCGCTTTCAAACATTCCTATCTTCGTTTAATTCAAAGAGAGCATTTTTTTCTCTAAAGCAGTCTCTGAAAGAAGGGATTGGGAAGGAGCTATTGACCAAAGTTTATATGATTCTGATAAAAACTACTAATTGCCTTAGCGAAATTACTTTTCACTGTGATGTGTTTGAAAATGGGCAGTGTGAACAACTGCCATGAGTGCATTAAACGCGTTCAATTCTGTGATATGGGGCGGGGGTGGCTCAGTCGGTAGCGCGCCAGGCTCGTAATCTGTAGTTCCCAGGTTCGAGTTCCAGCTGGGTCAGCGTTGAGATTTATCTCCGCAAAAATTCCCCGCCCTGCCCACGGTCAGTAGGGGACACCGATGGGCTTGGAAAGGTCGCCGTCCGTCGGATGGGACGTTAAGCCATGGCCCCGTGTGCGGAAGAGCCATACCCTGTGCACGTTAAAGAACACGCTGGATGGCCTTGACGGGAGGCTACCATCTGTCTCCCAACAGCTGTTCCAGTAGGTTCCCTCCCCCAACCTTCTCTGAGCCTTCGGGGTCCATGTGACCTGGCCATTTAGCCCATGGTGTGCAAAAAAGTGCCGCTCAGAGGTAAAACAACCCAACCCAACCAAAATTCTGTGATGACCAAATTTATCTCTATTTCCATCAGCAATAGTTCAGAGTAGGGGTTCGTGAAGCATAAAAGGTTAAGAACCACTGGCTCAGAGAAGGAAGTAAGAAAGCTGACAGCAACAAATTTTCTAAGTTTCCTTTCAAAACCTTGGGCCACTCATGCATTCTCAGGTTTCTCAGCAGAAAAAAATTGCTAATACCATCAGTCGACTTCATGTTGGTAGGGCAAAACTTGGAAATTTTCTGTATCGGGAAATAAAAGTAAATATTATCTTTTTCGTAAAACTTGTATGTGGTGGAGATATCAAATTGTACGTGTGTGACAGCCGTAAGTTCGATTGACAAAGAGAACTACTTCAAAACTCATTCAAGACTATAGGATCTTCTGATGTCACATTTGATTTCATGCTCAACCCAGAGGCTCAGACACACAAATTCGAAAATATTTTAGTGCACTTGGACGATTTATTGAGAATGAAAAAAAGAGTTTATCCTCGAAATATTTATCATGCTTGACACTGAGAAGCCCTTCGCACTTTTCTTGTGATTTTCTCGTTTTGCCAACATCAGCTACCCAGCATCCTGTTTGTAACCTTTGTTTGTGACTTCTGTTGCCAATATTATCTGTTTGCCCTGCTTTCATTTTCGTTCATGGTTTCAACACTTTGGTGATGCATAAACTTTGCCTCATCTTCACTAACTTAAATAGTTCCCTACATTTATTATAATAGCGATTCTTGCTCTGTCAAAGCAACCTAAACGAAATTCATTTAGGCAATTTAGGAAATTTTTTAACGCAAAGGTAGAATTAAAACAGTGATTTCCATTTGTTTAGAAATTTCAATGTGGTGATTCCTTCACATTGAAAGGCGGAGGTAGCCTCAATCGATAACACGCTAGGCTCGTAATCTGCAGTTCCTAGATTTGAGATCTACCTGAGCCAGCATTTAGATTTATCTAGACTATCCTCTGTTCTGCCTTCTTTAAAGAAAGGGGACACTGATATGCTAGGAAAGGCCTACCGTTCTTCGGATGGGACATAAAGTCATGGCCCATATGCAGGAGAGTCTTGGCCTGTTCATGTTAAAGAACACGCTGAATGGCCTTGATGGTAAGTTTCCATCTGTTTCCTATCTATCAAGGTCACCCAGCGTATTCTTTAACGTTCACAGGTCATGACTCTCCTGCATATGGGCCATGACGTTATGTCCCACAGAAGAAAGGCGGCCTTTTCTATAATGAGTCCCCTTCCTCCAAACTTCTCTGAGCCTTTGGTATCCTTGTGATCTGCTATTTAATCAATTTTGTGCAAAAAAAATGTAGGTCAGAGGTAAAACACCCCAATTCTTCACGTTGAAACATATCTGTGGATGGTTCAAGACATTTACTGTCTATTATTTGCTCTTTGATATTCGAAATATATTTATATTATTCCTCTTAGATATTCAAAAGTAGCAGAACGTTTGTGAATATATTAATAATTTAGCTGGATATTCGATAGAAAGTTCATGGAAACATTATCAAAGTTTGGTCCCCATGTAAGTAAGTCGAGTATAAGTAATTTTTCATTTTTTGCTAACAGATTTTCATGATTGGAAATCAAGACAGAGCTAGATTTTCATTACAAAATGTTTTAAAGATTTATTTTATGTGAATAAAATTTTGTTGACATTTTTATGTGCTTGCTCCTGACGAAAGCGGGGCGGGGGTGGCTCAGTCGGTAGCGCGCCAGGCTCGTAATCTGTAGTTCCCAGGTTCGAGTCCCAGCTGGGTCAGCGTTGAGATTTATCTCCGCAAAATTTCCCGCCCTGCCCACGGTCAGTAGGGGACACCGATGGGCTTGGAAAGGTCGCCGTCCGTCGGATGGGACGTTAAGCAGTGGACCTGGCCATTTAGCCCATTGTGTGCAAAAAAGTGCCGCTCAGAGGTAAAACAACCCAACCCAACCCTGACGAAACCTTTCGATTTTCTACTAATATAAAAAAAAACTTGAATTCGGTGTTTACGAAAGTCGAAGAAAAGATAAATTAGCGAATTCGTTGAAAACTTATACAGACACAGAAGGGTTACCAGTGATTAATAGGGTCGGAGAACTCTATGAATATCAAAGAGAAATCTCCGGTGAATAAGACTAAGGCAAACATGGAAGTTTAAACATTGCCTCTCTCTTCTGTACATGTAATTAAAGCTCTGATAATCAGCGTCGTAGGACAACAAAAGCGAAAACTGCACGTCTCGTGTTCAAGGCAGCAAGTGATCCTCTCAAAGACTTTCTCTTCGTATCGCAGTCTTTCAACTGTTACGGTAATACCGTTGTTACACACAAACCAGCTGGTTGACGGGCACACCATTTATATGTTCTCTCAGCGGTACTGGGCTGCCCAAGTCCAGCTGGGTTGTCTGTCTCTCGCCCATCTATCACGTTTCCCATAGGCATGCGTAGTCGGCAACGTCGTCATACGCCGACTGCCTTTGCAGACAGCATCATTAATCATCTCTTCCCACCTGCCACTCAAGGTGACATGAGTATTGTTAATCAGGTTTCGCGACAAGTGCACTTCCTTTGAGCAATTACTGCAGGTAAGTCTCGCTGCGTTTGCTTTCCATACCGATGCAACTCTAAATTCACAAAGCCCATAAATTCGAAATCTACTTGCGGCCGCGACCATATTCTCTGTATTTTCCAGCTCAACAGTTTATGAGAGAGCTTGTCGTACATCCTTTCCTATTGACTCCTCCGACTAATAAGGCTTATTTACTAAAGGTTAGATAGTAACTAAGTAGTGAGAGAATTGATGTGGTTTCATGAACCAATAATGCTCAAATTTCCATTCCGTCCAGCTTCTTTATAAGGCAAAGAGCAGCTTAAGGGCCTTAAGGTTCGTCTCCAGGGTCGCTTGCAATGTATCGGAAGAGTGTGATAAACACCACGAAAAGCATAGATTATATTATATTTATTTACACCAGAAATATTTAAAACAGTTAATACTTCTGACGTTCAAGTTGTTCGTTGGGTTGTTTTACATCTGAGCAGTACCATTTTGCCCTCAATGGGCTAAATAGTCAGGTCACAAAGACCAAAGAGTTCAGAGAAGGTTTTGAGAAGGGGGTTCACTTGGCAGCTGTTAGGAGACATCTAAGCTTCCCATTAAGGCCATCCTGGTGTTCTTTAACATGCATAGGGTGTGGCTCTCCTACACATGTCCCATCCGATGGATGGCAGACTCTACAAACGCATCGTTTTCCCCATTCCCACAGAGAGAACGGAAGTTAGAGGAAATAAATCTCAATTCAAATCTGCTTTTCGCACCTTTCACGGTAAACCCTTGAAGTGGTTGTGGGTAAAAAGCCCAGGAGGATGGCAGTTTGGGAGATGTAAAAACCGGCACACCTAGAACCAACTATCATGCCACGTTCAAAATCGCTTAGGTCGCTCGTTTTGCCTATTCTGAAGCTCAATCCAACTCTGATGCTCAAAGAGCTGGTCTGCCTGATTTATATCGCACACAGTGGTCACGTGACGTATTACGTTTTGGAATGTACCATCAGGGGTGGTGTAGCTAATAAACTGGCATCTCAGTGTATGTAATCCGAATATGCTGATTGCTATTAATTTCATTTCAGCAAAATATATTGAAGCAGAGCCAATAAACAAATATGATTTCTCAACCTAAGGAAACGGATTAATCGATGGAAAGGAATTTCGTTCGATTCTTTTTTCCGAATTCTTTTTTTCCGTATAAAAAAGGTTACACTTCACCTTTCACCATATTCATTTTGGAAATTTTTACAAATGTTTCAATTGCAATTTGTTCCGATTGATCGCAATCTTTTTTCTCTATTCTTCCTACATAGTGATTCAAAATTCGCGCAACCTATATTAGAAAATTTCATTTATTCTCAATTTACGTTTCATAAATTGTTATCAATGGGTGACGCTACAAACGTTGATTAATATCCTCAAGTTTTTCAGCACTTAATAGAGAAGCCCGACCAGTAAGTTTCGTGTCATGTACGCTTCCAATCTTGCGGAATCGTGCAATTAAACATCATGTTGTAGAATTTTTGGGTACCGAAGAATAAAGAAACTGATCAATCAAGTGAGCTTGAACAGTTAAAAATGATTGTGTTGTTAAATAACATTCGGCCAAGGAAAATTTGATTATTTGCAATTACTGAAATACACGTCACCAACAAAGAACTGACAGCGTGAGAATTAAACAGTGTTGCATATGTCAGTGACTGCAAGGTTGCTAACTTTAGAATCGGTATTTAAATCTATTCAGTTGGCACGAAATAATAAGCATTTACATTTTGGGTTGCGCGAATTTTGAATCACTCTGTATAAACGTTCCTTGCAAAATAAGCATTCTCTTCTAAAGAAATTCGAGCAATGATTCTTTTCTTCTTCTCGCTTTTGAGAGAGGTCCTGTGCTCTGTGACGGATGTTTGTAGTCTTCATAGGAGCTCAGAGTTATGCATCTTGTCAGAGACTAACAAATGCTGATTCTGTGTTTCTCTGTTAAAGAAGACATCAAATGGAAAGATGTTTTGGAAGAGAAAAAATCGTAAATATATTTGAAACCCATTACGGTTATTTTCAAATTTTCTGTGTTAGATCAGACCCAACATTTTGAAACCAGTCATTTACTCTTCATGTGGAATTCCCTTTATCAGTCTACTGACATTTCTATCGGGGAGTTTGTTTCTTATTTTAACAGAAATGCTCATTTTTTGTTATCAATTTCTTTATTGATATTGACCAGAGATAAATTCTTTTTACGGAAATATATTTAATATATTTTTGTTGTTTAAGGGTTCGCCTATTAATTACATTTTAAACATGCTGTTTAAGACTAGCTTTAACCTCTTCTTCCCCTTTATGTGACGTCGTGTAACGCTAGGCCGAAACCTCCTTTTCCACCCTAAGTTATTTAACTGTTTTTTTGAAAAAGTCCCCACTTTCGGAAAGGTAGTCAGCATAACAAGCGAGTCTTTCGTAATATGTTAATTAGAAGTGATAATATAACAAACTATTTGATTTTTGTCATTTCAAAAATGGATAAAAAGTTAGTAATTACACTGAGCATCAAATTTCATAAAATCATGCATCGGAGATAAAAGTAGCCATTTCTTAAAGATTTCAAGGTGCTGAACACGAATATGACAATGAAAATGCAAAATTGCCTACGATTTCTGAGAAATCTGCAATAGTTTCTTTATTAACAGAGTAATATGTACATATGACATGTATAGGTAAAACTCCGCTCCTACTTCCGACGTCGCTTTGCCCGTCGCTTGTACAGCTGCTCAGGATCATCTCTGGCGAACGTCCAACAGTAGTCAGCCAACATTGAAGTGGACCAGTTTCCCTGGTATCGTTTCTCCATCATTGCAATCTCCTGATGAAAACTTTCACCGTTGCTCATCACTAACCATGCCGCAATTGTCGGGGAAGAAATCTAAGTGGGAATGGAGAAAGTGGATCTTTAAGGACATATTGCAGACAAGTTGGTGATACAGAGACAACATATCTTTAACCAGTTTCTTGTAGTTGTCTGCCCTGACATTCCTGAGGAATTTAGCTGACACCAAACGAAACGTATCCCAAGCCTTTTTCTCGTCACCCTGAAGCAGGTTGTCGAACATCTGGTCACGGATCTGAGGATCCACAAAAATTCCCCCTTTAATTTTCGCTTCGCTGAGTCGAGGGAATTTGGCAGACAAGTACTTGAAACTGATGCAGTCCGGCCTGTGGCTTTTACAAAGTTTTTCATCACATCGAATTTGATGTGTAGGGACGGTAGCAGGATTTTGTG
This sequence comes from Ryuthela nishihirai, assembly GCA_038380435.1. Classification (NCBI taxonomy): domain Eukaryota; kingdom Metazoa; phylum Arthropoda; class Arachnida; order Araneae; family Heptathelidae; genus Ryuthela; species Ryuthela nishihirai. Next base: position 92,384,899 of record JAWZYU010000005.1, on the reverse strand, counting down.
CGTTTCTGCCAGTTCTGGGTGTTCCACATTCTTCTCTCCGACCTTCAGAGATTTCTTCTTAGGCCAGTTTCTCTTCACGCAGCGCAAAGTCTTTGCTCGGCTGTCCCATTCACATTAGAAACAGCAGTACTTCTTAATCCCAACTGCAGACCCATCAACAAAACCACTACTTTTAAGTCATAACAGAGATGCCAGCCATACTTGCTGGATTGAAGACAGTTCAACAGCTATTTTAGGTTGTCGTAGGTTTCTTTCATGTAGACAGCGTGTCCAACCAGAATGAATGGAAGTCGATTTCCATTATGCAGCAGCACTGCCTTGAGACTCAATTTCGAGGAGTCTATGAATAGTAGCCATTCTTGAGGGTCATGTTTGATTCCGAGGACATTCATCAGGCCATCTGCATCGGAACATAACACAAGGTCATCTTCCTTTCTGAAATAAGGCGCAAATTGCTCATGACGAGTTCGAAACGGAATCACTCGGATATTTTCCTTAAAAAGATTCCATTTTTTTAAATCTTGATCCAAGTAACTCTGCTTTGGCCTTGGACAGCTCCACATCGCGAAAAAGATCGTTCATTTCTTCTTCTGTGAGAATGTGTGGCGCAGATGACGCACCGTGGCTTACGTGTGGATCATCATTAGACACTGAAGGCTGCGTAGAACCCGACGCTGGTTCGCCTCTGTCCTTATCGTTTAAATCGATGGAAAATTCTTTTGGAGCTTCGAGAAAGGGAAGGCCTTCGCCATGTGGAACTGGTCGGAGAGCAGATTGTTTATTCGGGTACGCTATTGTCCATTACTTTTTCCTTGTGATGCCTCCAGAAATAGGTGGGACCATGTAGAAGTGGCAGTCATTTGCGTGATTTCTTGGCTCTCTCCAAACCATAGGAACAGCATCGTTACTTTTTCGCCTTTCAGCCACTTCGGAAGATTTCTTGCACACGTATTTCAGCATATATGTGGGGCGCAGGCCTTGTTCTGGTCATCAATCTTGCATCCAAAATAAAACTCGGACATCGCTTTCACTATTGGAGTGATGGCCCTTTTCTGGCTTACAAACCTCACTTCCCCGCAAATGTAACAAAATGTATCTGCACTATTAACACAGTTACGAGGCATCACTACTGCTGGATTAAACATGCAAGGATCACTTGTGTTGTACTTATGACTCAGGGGTAAATGGGAGTCACTCAAAAGACTTGCTCATCCTACGAGACGTCACTTACAACTAATGATTGCATCATCTTTTGTCCGCGATCGTAAATCCGCGATGTCATGACTCAACTACATTGCATCAGACACACAATACCTCCGGGGGTTGTGTGTATGGCGGGCTGATGCAATACAACACAATATGTTGCAATCTGGAGTTTAAAATACAGCGTTGCGAAATGGTTACCTATGTACTCAATGCATACTGAGTCGTTTATAGATGACCATCTCTGTCTTTCCTAAAGAAGAGCCAATCGACAAATTGGCTATTTTCTAATTTTTTTTTTCTAATTTTTTTCACATTTGGCTATTTTCATTTCAAAGCCTTTTTGTGTGTTGCCCAGTGTTATTTAGACTGCTGTTGCAAAGGAATTCCAGTCTCTTCCCCCTTTTTTAAATTTGAAATGAAATTTTTTAATTTTTTCTAGATCCGGGCCTGTATAAAATGGTTATTCATTTTTAATTTAGCTTCTACTATAAATTGTTAAAACGTCAATTTGATAGCTAAATTTTCCAGCTTAGATAACTCTTTTAATACTTAAAAATATTTTATAAAATCAGTATTTGATTAAACTTGTCATCAAGCGGCAACACAGGTGCAATTTTACTACATAGCGAGATCGCTATTTTTAAGCGACCGCAGGAACAGTCTGAGAAAAGTAAATAGAGATAAGTGAACAAGCATCGCTCCACGAAAGCAGTTGAGGCTCATATTACGTAATCTCACTCGCACAGGTTGGGTTGTTTTACCTCTGAGCGGCACTTTTTTGCACACCATGGGCTAAATGGCCAGGTCACATGGACCCCGAAGGCTCAGAGAAGGTTGGGGGAGGGGACCCACTGGAACAGCTGTTGGGAGACAGATGGTAGTCTCCCGTCAAGGCCATCCAGCGTGTTCTTTAACGTGCACAGGGTATGGCTCTCACGCACACGGGGCCACGGCTTAACGTCCCATCCGACGGACGGCGGCCTTTCCAAGCACATCGGTGTCCCCTACTGACCGTGGGCACGGCGGGGAACTTTGCGGAGATAAATCTCAACGCTGACGCAGCTGGGACTCGAACCTGGGAACTACAGATTACGAGCCTGGCGCGCTACCGACTGAGCCACCCCCGCCCCCTCACTCGCACAGATCAACTGTGAAGCTTATAGCGTTTTGATCAAACAACGAGTTTTTTTCACTTTTAATGCGTACCTCATCCAGACTAATTCTGATTCTAAGGGGCTAGACTAGTTACGATTCTCTCCTCCTCCACTTTTGGTTGGTTGGTCGGTTGGCTTACCTCTGAGCGGCACTTTTTTCCACACAATGTGCTAAATAGCCAGGTCACAAGGACCCCGAAGGCTCAGAGGTTAGGGGCGGAGACCACTGGAACAGCTGTTAGGAGACAGATTGTAGCCTCCCGTCAAGGCCATCTAGTGGGTTCTTTAACGTGCACAGGGTATGGCTTAACGTCCCATCAGACGGACGGCGGCCTTTCCAAGCCAATTAGTGTCCCCTACTGACTGTGAGCAGGGCGGGCAGTTTTGTGGAACGTTTAAAAATGAACGTTTAAACCTTTGAAAATGCTAGTAAGGATAATACAGGTAAAAAAAAATTATGAACTTACGCATAAACCTGGACTTTTAACTTTTACCACGGGGGCAGAATTGTTACATACAGGACCTGACCTAGGGTGGGCAAGGAGGCCTTGTCTCCCTAGACCCTTTGAGAATGCTATTAAGGATAGCGGAGGCAAAACAATTATTAATCTAGTGATTCCATGAATGTTTGGAGAAATTTTTTATAAACCTCTGAAAGAACAGGAAAGTTTTTTCTAAACCGATTGAGTGACTTCTCATTCGGGAATGAGGAGTCACTTTCTTCAATTTAAAGAAATGAGCGTTCGTTTTGATGAGAACTCTGAAGAAGAAAACAATCAGGCAAAATATTTAACTAATTCTTTCTCTCGCGTTCAAAACTGTATCACGCAAGTTATTAGTAATCGTTTATACACGTCTACAGATATACGCATTTCCTCTGAATGGTAGTATTTGTCCTTTCTAAACGCTTTAAAATGCTGCTTATAATTTTCAACGTGATAAATGTGTCTGCTTTTTCCATGTTGTTCCACTGAACACACATGAACCAGTCAAGCAGATCTCTGACATTACCTAAGTGGTAATACAGCGCAGACAGCAGCTTCTATCTGTACTCCGAGTTGCCTTACTCAATTGAAAGAAAAATTATTGTCTTTCATAGTTCGCTATTGTACGCGTGCCGATTTAGATGGGCGATGGTAGCTCGGTCGGTAGCGCTCCAGGTTAGTTCCAGGCTCAGTTCAGACGCTCCAGGTTAGTTCCAGGCTCAGTTCAGACGCTCCAGGTTCATATCACTCCAGGTACAGGCTCAGTTCAGATGCTCCAGGTTCATATCACTCCAGGTTAGTTCCAGGCTCAGTTGAGACGCTCCAGGTTCATATCACTCCAGGTTAGTTCCAGGCTCAGTTGAGACGCTCCAGGTTCGTATCACTCCAGGTTAGTTCCAGGCTCAGTTCAGACGCTCCATGTTAGTTCCAGGCTCAGTTCAGACGCTCCAGGTTAGTTCCAAGTCAGTTCAGACACTCCAGGTTAGTTCCAAGTCAGTTCAGACGCTCCAGGTTAGTTCCAGGCTCAGTTCAGACGCTTCAGGTTAGTTCCAGGCTCATTTCGGATGCTCCAAGTTCGTATTCTGCTCCTAGTTCATATTCCCAAGTTCGAGTCCCACCTTGCCAGCGTTGTTATTAATTTCCCTAAACCCCAATCATCTAAATCTAAACCCCAAATCCTAAATCCCATGGGCCCTGTCATCGTCAATACAGGGTGTAATATCCCTCGCATAATTAATCAGAGTTTTTTTTATGGTTTAACAATTGCATAATGTAGTATATGTTCATAGATACTGATATTTTTTATTGATAACATTTTCTATGATTATTGTACATACTTAGATATGTGATCATTTTGATTTTGTGGCATGGTTATTGCCTGTAGCTATTTCTGTTAGCTGGGAACGTCGAGTTGATGATACTGCACCAAGTGCACAAAATGCATCGGAAACGTGTGAAGACCTAGGATGCGATCCACTACCTATAATGATAGGAAGGGAAGCCGCTGTCATTGCGGGCGGCCGTGATGAGACACCTTCCCGCATCTTCTCTTGTTCGTTAGGAAGATGTTGGCCACGGTGTTGGCTAACCGGATGAAACTTTATGGTACCCCTGGGTGGGGCGGGTCGCTGCTGCCAACGATTACCTTGAGGGAAAGTAACGGCGTAGGGGAAAGAGTTAACTAGGGGACGGGCAGACTCGAATCGGACGTCAAATTATTGAGTCGTGCGTTACTCGAGAACTGAGATTCTGCAGGAAGGTCTCAGTGTAGGATTTGATTGAATTCAACCCGAGTAATAGTCTGTGTAACTACAAGTAACCAGAAGTCTGTGTGACTACAAGTAACCAGAGGTCTGTATGACCATATATATATATACAGTCATCCCTCGACTTACGTCGGGGTTCCGTTCCATCCAGCAGGACGTAAGTCGATACATTAAATCAACAGAGTTATAGTGGTTAATGACTTAACCGTAATATGTATACTGTACCAAACACTGCATATTTCACTGATATTGGATTGTTAACAATTATTATTGAAAAAAAACAAGAGCAATAGTAATGATGAAAAAGAGAAGAAGAGATCGTATAATCACCAAGACTATTGCTGAACTGTGTAGCTGTAGATTAGAAAAGGTGTTTGATATGACTGCTTTCTCCTTCAACATGTTGAAGAGACTTAGTGCCTTAGCGGTTATGGTCATAGTTCTAAGGGGTATGCGCTTTTGGTTCACGTCCTCTATCCATGATGCAAGTAGCTTTTCCATATCACCGATAGGACCTTGTCGTTGCTTCGACACTATCATCGATTTAATGGAAGCAGATCCTTTCACAGCCTCAACGATTTTATCCTTATTTTTCAAAATGGTCGTCACTGTCGAATGAGATCATCCGAAGTCATGTGCGATCACATTGACGGGCTTACCAGTTTCATGTTGCTTTATAACTTGCAACTTCGTTTCAAGATCAATTGCTCGCCTCTTTTTCTGTGATTCTTCACTAGGTTTTTGGTTGGACGTATAGGGGTCATGTTTCCCAAAATATCGCGAAATATTTAACGATAAATACACAAATAATCTATTTCTCAAACACAAAATCAACAGAGGAACTGTTGAAGACACCTGCCGACTGCCGAGGGAGGTTGCTGCTGAATGCGCTGTTGCCACTGCGCATGATGCATTGTTGCTAAACAGAAAACTTTTTACTTTACGCTCGCTTGCGTCTGGTTCGAAATTATACTCGAAAATGTTATTCATTCCCTTATGGGATCACGGACACATTATCGAACGGACGTAAGTCGACGGATGACTGCATATCAGAGGTCTGTGTGACCCTACGAATTTGGATTGGATTGTTTTACCTCTGAGCGGCACTTTTTTGCACACCATGGGCTAAATGGCCAGGTCACATGGACCCCGAAGGCTCAGAGAAGGTTGGGGGAGGGGACCCACTGGAACAGCTGTTGGGAGACAGATGGTAGCCTCCCGTCAAGGCCATCCAGCGTGTTCTTTAACGTGCACAGGGTATGTCTCTCCCGCACACGGGGCCACGGCTTAACGTCCCATCCGACGGACGGCGGCCTTTCCAAGCCCATCGGTGTCCCCTACTGACCGTGGGCAGGGCGGGACCCTACGAAACAAAGGTCTGTGTGACCCTACGAAACAAAGGCCTGTGTGACCAAGTATATTATATTTCTTTTAGTCTAATCGTAATCAGTCTGTGTGACTGCAGAGAAGTGAAGACATCACTAGAAACGATAGACAATTTTCTAAGGTGTATCACAGTAACAGAAAGGCAACGCTGATGAGAAGGAGATGAATAAAGCTTATGTTAAGTTTCAATAAATGTCTGCCGATTTACATTAATCTCTCTCAAAGGCTGTATTGTATCAGGCGGAATTATTGATTGGATAAGCATTCTACGTTATTGGCACTGGATTAAATAATCCTCGAACCTCAATATAAATTTCAAATGTTTAACGTTCTCTACCCTTACCACTGAAGGCCAGCTGAGTGCGGCATCTATTGACCACTCGAGAGTGAGGGGACGCGATACAGGAGACACCAAGGGGTTGAAAAGTCCGCCGTCCATTCGTATGTGGGAGAGTCAAATTATGTTCTCGTTAAAGAACATGCTGGCTGGCCCTGACCCAGCATGTTCTTTATAACATGCAGACTACCATCTGTTTCCTAACAGCTGTTCAGTGGGTCCCCTTCCAAATCTTCCCTGAGACGTGGGGGTCCTTGTGACTTGGCCATTTAGTCCATTGTGTGCAAAAATGTGCCGCTCAGAGGTAAACAACTCAACCCAGCGGATTTGGAGTTTTGTTTTGCACGATATAACAGGCAAAATATAATTTGTGATTTTTAAATTATAAAATGAAACCGGGACGAAAAGGTAATTTTGCCTCTGTGGAGTTTTGGCGCCTTTATACTCATGTATATTTCACGCATTTTTCAAGAAATATTTTAAAGACCTCTGAAACAGAGGGGGGGAAACATCATACTGCAATGTCATTATACTCCAGTCTCTTTCTCTTCCTCCTACCTTCTACTTTTTTCCAGCTGGATAGAGCCACTTGCCGTCCCCCCCCCCCAATTTTTCTCTAGCTTGGGTCATAGTATAAGTAGACTAAACATCGCTCCTGTTGAAGCTTATATTAGGTAACCTGACACAGAATAACACAGAGAAGCTTAATGTTTTGATCTACACAACGTAGTTTCAACATTTTTAATGCGTGCTACATCTGTGTGCGTTGATATTCTTCCTGTATTCTATTACTGGTCATATATTTTATTACTGCAGATCAACCCTCTTGTACTGCGATTGTGAGGAGAAGGTAAATTCATTTTCAAGCTTCCTTTTTCATACTATTGTCATGTAAAGTGACTATTTGGAAGTAACTGGCATCCATCTATTGGCAGTGTCTCTTTCCAGTTGGAAACAAATTTGACCTCTTGATTTGCAGAACCGAGAATTGTCAGATTTTGGCTACTCTGCAACGAACGAAATACATTGAAGAGATTCTGTATTCTCGGACAATCGTCATACATCTATCCGGAAAGACTGAAATTGTTATTTGCTTATCATTCGATTAAGGAGTCAGGGCTTTGTAAATAATTTCGGAGGCAAGCATATGGGAAAGCTACTGCTTAGATATCATAGTGGTCAGTAAGCTGGATGGTGAATCATTAGATCAATATGCATCAACTAATTACTGCATGAATGAATAAATGTTTATAGTTGCGAATAATGCGCTTTAAGTGGCTCTTACTCACTTTGATCCTGACAACGATGACCCATGCTCTTCCCACAAATCAGTTATTGATGAGCCAGAGCACAAAGCTTGTTTGGAAGTAATCGAGACAATAAGATCGCAGTTGAAGCACCGAAGGTTCTCTTAGATTTTGGTTCATAGAGTTATCAATCACTTGTCGATCAAGCAATGATTTAGGAAAACATTCTTTGACTGATAAGTATTTGAAAACTTAATCAACCAATGACTTATAAGAACCGATGCGTTTAGAATAAGTAAGACTGCGCAGTTAATGCATCAGTTCTTATAAGTCGATTAAGTCTTCAAAGCTTAATCAACCTTATAAGTTCTTACAAGGTTGATTAAGCTTTGAAGTACTTATCAATCAAAGAATGTTCTCTTAAATCATTGATTGATCGACAAGTGACGTGGGTTTGATTTGTGGGTTGTTTTGCCTTGGAGCGGCATTTTTTGCATATAATGGGCTACACGGCCAGGTCACAGGAACCTAAAGGTTCAGAGAAGTTTGGCGGGAGGGAACCCAGTGGACAGCTGTTCGGAGACTTGGTGGGGAAGGTTGGGTTCATAACCATTGGAGAGATGTTAGGAGATAGATGTTAGCTGGAGGCCTTGACGGGAGGTCAAGGCCACCCAGTGTTCTTTAACGTGCAGAGAGTATGGCTCTCCCGCAGACGGAGCCACTGCTTTACGCCACGTCCGGTGGACGGCGGTCTATCAATGTCCTCTGCTGACCGAAGTCAGGTGGGAGTTTAGCGAAGAGAAATCTCAATGGACTCGAACCTGGAAACTGAAGATTATTAACCTGACGCACTACTGACTGAACCGCTACTCCCCCCCCCCCCCCTCCCACTGAGCCCCACCTTGGTTTGATAAATATGCGTTTTATGAATACTCAGAAATGAAACCCAGCTGGGGAAACGAAATTTATCACAACAGGATCAGATACAGAAAGGAGGTGGAGGAAATCCATGCATTCTACCTTTTTGAGAATGTTAATAATCGAGACGGAGGTGAAAAAAGCAACATATATATATATCAGACAAAATTGACAAAAGAAAATGTTTTTAAAGGTCACTGAAATGGAAATAAAATTTTTATACATTAAAGCGGCGGTTCGTTCATATTCGATTCATTTACTCGACGCTCTCAGCTCAAATTATTCTACATTCAAGTTTAAATCTTAGATAGCTTAATCAAGATTTTGCATAAAGCACCAAGCTTTGACACCAAAGGTTTCAATAGTGGTTGCTCAAAATGTAAAAAAAAGTCCATGTCTTCTGTTGCTATCTCGTCACATATATAGGTATATAAATCTACTGATCATAAAACATTTTTATTAATAGCTGTACCTGCTGGTCTAGTGGTTAGGGTACCTAGCTACGAAGCCCAGCGGATATATCTTTGTGTAAGTGTTTGAATGTTGCATGGGAAAGCAGAACAAGCTATATAAAGCTTCTAAGTTATATCTGTGTAGGGATGAATCTTCTCTCAATTGAAAAATAAATATTTTCCTTTCTTTTAATTCATTTTTCAGTTAGTCGGGTTGTGGGTTTCTCAATACAATTATTCCACCATATTTCCAAACCAAATGAAAGCTTATGACGTGGGAATATTGCAGTCTATTAAAAAATTTCCTCCTATAATTTCGTCCACCCTAGAAATGGAAAAGTGTGTAAACGATTGTTACACAATGTCCTTCGAATGCGATGGTCGAGTGTAATGGATTATATACGACATGAAAGGTTCCCCCCAAAAAAAACATTCCGAACTTCCTTTTTCTTAATAGGTGGAAAACGGTTAACAACAAATTTCTTCTGTCTCCCCAACGTGATGTTAAGTTACCCAATAGATTTGGTTAAGCTCCTGTCAATATTCAACGAATACCGACCTTATGAATATTAGGGACAAGTCTCTTCCACTTCATTTCGGCTTTTGCTATATTATCTGAATCGGCCGGCCACAAAATCAGTGACCTCTCTGAACCCCAGTCCATTGCCAAGCAATCTGACCTCCAATTCAAGTCCCGTCTCAGCTTCGTGCCATTAATCACGTTCTAGGGCAACGTCACACTCCGACAGTCACATGACGAGCTGTAGGATGCAGAGAGGACTTTGCACGTCACGGTAGACCAAGTGGCTTTCTTTCGGCACCCAAATAATATTCTACTCTCAAGTTCTTCTGCTACCAGAGGACCCTTGAGCTTTCTAAAACCGAACGCTTTTCTTGGTTTCTTTCTTCGCTACTATTTTCTTTTCTCTCACAATCGATAAGCACCCGAGGATAGAAAAAAAAAAGTGTTAACAGGAAAGAGTAAAGTTTGAACTGTTTCGTAAACTGTCACCGAACTTCGGAAGTTTTTTTCAAAAGAAATCAAACGAAAGAAACAAATGTGTATCGACATCCAGTCCCGAAATGGGGGCCTCGATGGCTTTTACTTTCTCACAAGTTATAAACTTGAAACTAAGTGCAGCATTTCTCTTTTCTTTTATCGGAAGTTTTCTCTCTCTTTTTTTATATTTTCCTCTAGCCAAAAACGAAATTATTTCTTCAGTTTCAGAAGTAATCTTTGAAAAGATATCTTCACAGATGTTGGCTAAACCCTACGGCAAAATGATCGTAGTAAACTTTAGGTACAGTTTGCTGGAAAAATGCCTGATATCTCATCACATACACTGGTTTCCATAAATTAAGGAATAACCATATGTTGTGGCAGTTGGAAGCTAACATCGAAACTCTACAACTTATAAAATAAGTTTTCGTTTAAAAAAATGTGATAGGAGAAAAATATCTCAACAAAATATCAAAATATCGATTTTTCAATAATATTCGTTCATTATTAAATGAGTAATGAAAGTTTGAATATTTAACAATGTCAGTCACAAAAATGACTTTAGAAGTTAATTAAAACTTAGTAATAAATATTGTATCAAAGTGTTTAATAAAGTAAGTGTGTATTTTAGACGTTTTGTGTAAAGAATTCTTTCACTTTTCATCAGTTTTGCATATATTTCTTAAGATTGCATTGCTGGTATTAAATATTCAAACTTCTATAACTCATTTCCATACTGAACGAATATTGTTTAAAGTCGAGATATTGAAATATTTGATTGAAATTCTTTTCTACTCTCACATTTTTCAAAGCAAAAAAACTTATTTTAGAAGTTATAAAACATCGTCGTTAGCTTCCCATTGGTATAGCATTGGGCTGTTCCTTAATTTATGGAAAAGAATGTATATAAATATGAAACTTGTTTTGTCTATGTAAACGATTGAGGACCATTAGTGTAGACCTACACTGAGACATACTGAGATAAATTCTGCTTCCACTGAAACCTACACTGAGACACACTGAGATAAATTCTGCTTACACTGAGATCTACACTGAGACACACTGAGATAAATTCTGGTTACACTGAAACCTACACTGAGACACACTGAGATAAATTCTGCTTACACTGAGACACACTGAGGTAAATTCTGCTTACACTGAGATCTACACTGAGACACACTGAGATAAATTCTGCTTACACTGAGACACACTGAGGTGAATTCTGCTTACACTGAGATCTACACTGAGACACACTGAGATAAATTCTGCTTACACTGAAACCTACACTGAGACACACTGATATAAATTCTGCTACACTGAGATCTACACTGAGACACACTGAGATAAATTCTGCTTACATTGAAACCTACACTGAGACACACTGAGATAAATTCTGCTTACACTGAGACCTACACTGAGACACACTGAGATAAATTCTGCTTGCACTGAGACCTACACTGAGACACACTGAGATAACTTCTGCTTACATTAAGACCTACATTGAGATAAAATTTTTCTGACCTACACTGAGATAAAGTTTCTCTGACCTACACTTGATAAAGTTGCTCTGACCTACTCTTGATTAAGTTGTAAATATATAACAGCTCAGATTTACCTAAGAACACTGCTAAACCCAAATCCTGCCCCCTTGGTCAGTAGGGGACACAAATGATCTTAGGAAGATCACCGTCCATCGGATGGAACTAAAAGACGTGTGCTCGTATAAGATGTGCGCAGGTGATCCACATACTGTGCACGTTAGAGAAGTCTCAGTGTAGGTCTTAGAGAACATGCTGGATGGTCTTGATGGGAGTCTGCTATCTGTCGACTGGGTCCGCCTTCAGCAGCCTTCTTTGAGCCTTGTGACATGATCATTTAGCCCATTGTGTGCAAAAATAGTGCCGTTCAGATGTAAAATAACCCACAACCTATCAAAGAACATATAAAAAATAAGTCGTAAACAAATTTCCACTTTCCTCATTTGTGGTATTCTATCCTAAACATTATTTTCAGTCAAAATGTTAAAGTTGATATTTGTGAAAATATCTTGTCCTAAGAAGGGAGCGATTTGGCGCTTCGATAGCGTATCAGACTAGTGATATTGCCAGGTTCGATCCTTAACCCGTAGCTACTTGTGCAAGGAATCGTACCTTGTGCTCGTAAAAGAGCATGCCGGATGGTCTTGACGGTCCTAACAGCTGTTCAATGGGATCCTTTCGCTCTCCAGCTCTAAGCATTTGGGGTCTTTGCAGTGATAGTACATAGGTTGGGTGACATTCATAGTACTATTCCAACACGGTACTAATAAATGCAATACGTTTCAATTTATTGGATCTTTATGAAAGATTAAACAAATATTTCACAGTTTTTATGAATTAAACAAATTTAATGGCAATATAATTTGGACTTTTTCTTTCAATATCTTTTCACAAATATTAAAATTTTTCAGGATTGAAGATAAGTCTTAATAAGAATTTTTTTGCGAAAAGGGATAGATTGTTTACCTCAAGTAACAAGTAATATTATATTAAAAGTATAATGCTTGTTTCATAAAAAAAACCGCTGAAATATCTAGTTTTTAACAAAAAGGTTATATTAAATTGAAAATCGGAGCTTAAGGTATTAACCAATAATTAATATTCAATTATCCCACAACATTGTTATGTACCATAGTTACGAAATCACAGGTTTGAAAATGGACATACAAATCCACCGATACTCAATATTCAAAAATCAAAACCAACGGTTTTCGAAAGTTTGGTCATGAGCGTAATATAAGTTGTAATTGCAAGAATATAGGGTTTAATAACTATTTAACCATAAACCAGTAAATTTAACCATAACTAACACATAAAAATACGTTTTGACTAGTGCCTCAGTTAGAGCTAACACACAAAACACATGGATATACTTTCTGACCACTCCACTGTCTCAAAATTAATTGACAATATGCAATGATATGCTTTCTCACCACTGCCTTATCTACAGATAACAAAACACAAAAGCACGCAATTTTTGACTACTGTCTCAGTTACAGACAACAAATAGAAGTGTGGGCGTTGCAACAGAATCAACACTATGCAACTTAGAAATTGCAACACCATGAAATGAATAAGGGAATGCCATGGTATATTGCACTTTTGTGAGGGACATCGTGAGAAGTAAATAATTCAAGTTAGAGACAGAAATGTGCAAAACACTAGCGATAATGAGTATCTCACATGTAGAGGTGATGCGGATGCTGAGACGGAGAGGCATATTTACAATCAATTGAAGCAGAGATTGACTCAGTCGGTAGTGGTCCAGGCTTGTAATCTGAACCCAGATTCGTGTCTCACCTGGGCCAGCATTGAGATTTATTTCTACTAACCATCCACCCCGACCTCAGTTACAAAGAAGATACCGATAGGCTTAGAAACGCCACTGTCCGTCAGATGGAGCTTAAAGCCGGCCCCGTGAGCAAGACAGCCATACTCTCTGCACATTAAAGAATACGCTAGGTGGCTTGATGGGAGGTCTCCTAAGAGCTGTCCAGTGGGTCCCCTTCTCCCAACCTTCTCTGAGCCTTTGTGGATCTTTGTGACCTGGCCATTGTGGCTTGGCCATTTAGCTCAATATGTACAAAAAAAAAGCGCTACTCCGAGATAAAACAACACAACAAATACTGCCAATCTGACCGTCAATCTTGTGCTGGGAGAGGGGGAGGGGGGCACCCTGCAGCATTAATCTGTGCTTTCAGTTCCTGTAGGGTGCGAACGAGTTCAACACGTTAATCGACGTGCTCGATGGGGAAAAGGTCTCTCTATCACGATGGCCATGCTACAGTGTCGAATTCGCCTAGGCTGTCCGTGGTAGCATGTGACGTGTAGGGGCGTTATTATTCTGCTGCAATATATCTGCAAATCGCTTTTTAATCCAATAGCATCGATTCCTTATTTTTTTTCGCTCCTTTGTGACCATTTGCTGCCGAATTAAAATTATTTGCATACTCAACCAACACAATGTTTGGTGAGATTTGACTTCCTCTACCTCTCTTCCTTCGTGCTGTGGGATTTGCATGTTGCATCAGTTGTCCATGATAGCACATGCAATGTGTGTGAGCGAGCATTAACCTGATGCAGCGTACTTACCCAGAATGTTCCAGAGGAATGGTAACATTGCTGATTTTCCAACAAGGTCCACTTACCGTCATACGGTTTCAGTGCCTGGAATGTCACTAGGTATGTGCATCTCCTGTATATGTCGCCTCGCTGCGTACTATCGCTCCCTAATCATTATCCCAGTCAATAGTTTCATTCTGAAAAGCGTTTAATCTTAAAGTGTAGAGTAAGAGTAAAGTTATATTTTCCTCTATTTCAACAAATGTATTTTACATTCATCGAACGAAATCCGATTAAATAAGATTTGGAATCCAGCTACTTTTCCCAGAACGAAAAATTAACTAATCCAAGGATTGCCAATAAAATTCAAAATTCATTTCCTAAACATATTTCCCTTTCACTTTTAAAGTGTTATTGTCATATTATGAAGTTTTACATTTTTTCCCGTAATAGTTATAATTTCCTTCTCCTACCAGATATTTAGAGACAGTGATTATCAGACGCAACGTTAACTCCTCTCCACAATGAAAGCTGATGGAATAATTTCAATGTCGGTTGATACCGAGAGCCACAGATGATTCTTTTCCTTTTCTTCCCGTTCTTTAATGCATCCTTCATCTCTGCCCTGATGTTTGAGAAGCACGTCATTTAAAAGACTCGGTTCTTCAACGATTTCCGTTTGCTAGCCGGATATACGACAGCAAAAGTAGTTTGCATTTTTAGGAAATGCTAATACGCAAGCAAATGACATATACGAGTCAAGACAAGAAAAATGATCTTGGGGACAACATTTAAATGTACAAAGCTAAACGCTAGAGTAACTTGGAGTCTCTAGGAAGGATGCCGAGTTCATCCTTCAAACGATCCTCTATTTGTCACGAGTATTGACATCTGCATCTATATTTATCCTTTTTTTCCAAAGAAGAAAGAAAAAAGTTCGACTCTGGAAACCAAAGACTGCTTCTCCGGTCGATTTCCCAGGAAGATTTCTTTTTTTCCTTTTCTTTTACTAGACGTCGTTAGGTAGTCATCGCATGAGCAACTTTGATTCGTTTATTCGATAACGTTGGGAAATTTATTTATTCTAAACTGCTTTTAGTAAGCATTGATCGAGAAAGTTTGGTTGAAATGGCCTCTTTATTAAAGTAAAACGTGAAGCCTGGAGCCCATAACAGAAAACATCTTCTATTCTATCTCATTTCTCCAGCTGGATTAAATCGGATACTGAAATGAATGTAGAACCCTTGATAGCGTTTAGAGTTTTGTAATCAAACCGTATGATTGCTTAACTATTATTTGCATCGTTTCTTAACGTTAAAGAATGTTAGAGGAATTTAGTTTAGATAAAGGTGAATGATGGGAAGTACTGTTTTCCCTCGATGTAGGTAAATATTTCAGCAAAGCAAGCATATAATACATCTGTAATTATTTCAACTCTTATATTTTACAATCTAGAGCTGATGTTCATGTTCGATTCGTTCAGAATTCAGCTGAAGTTAGAGAGCAACAGATCAAATCAGTCGTATTGCCACTTTGATAAGGTGAATTTTTCGCGAATTCTAAATCGGGCTGACTAAACTGTGATTAAAATTGTAGCATAGTTATGATAAAGACTGCATTGGTTTGGTCATGTTGCCCGGATAAATTCGGCAATCATGCAGCTATTTTCATGCACTAAATCATGCAGTCGTATGCATAGCTGTAGATTGGCGAATTGGATTCTGAACAGCATACTTAAAGGCCTTAGAAAAAAGGGGAGAGTTATGATACGGTCAAACAGGACCTATAGTGGCCAAATGCAGCAGTGGCAGCTCAGGACAGACGTATTTGGAGAACAAAATTGCACAGTCTGGTTGGATCTACATAGTCCATGGCTGCATGAGCATTTTGTACCTAAATATGTTGTTCAATGAACCTGTTGGATCAGTGTAAATTATGTCTGCAATTATTTCCATGCATTGAAGGTCAGTGAAGCTCTTAATTTGATAAACCGACATAATAGGCACCCGAAACTCTATGCAATCAGGACACAGAAGGCAAATGTGCTCAATGTTTATACAGTGCGTTGTAAGAATACGTAGAATAGTTTGTTTGTTTTTTTGACTGATTCACAATTTGAATCTTTAAACAGAAGTTTTAAACAAAGAATGGAGACAAATCCTCTGTCAGATTTTAACCATCCTTCTACAATTTTTACCTATGCATCTAAGTTTTTACTGCAACCCATAACATTCTAATGCAGTACTACACGCCTCGAAATGTTTCAGTTTCAGTTGTGTTACTTCTGAGTGACACTTTTATGCACACTATAAATTAATAGCCGCAACAAAAATACCTCCAAAATAAATGATGGGTAGGAGATCCACTAGACAAAAGACAAATGGAAGCTTCCCATCAAGAAAATGAAGCGTATTCTCTAATGTGCACAGGAAATGACTCTTCTACACCAGGATTTATGGCTAACATTCCATCCAAGAGATGGTGGCCTTTTCAACCTCAAAGGTGTTCCTTTTTTTATACCAGGGGTTAGGGGATATTAATCTCAACACCGGCACAGTTAGGACTCGAACCTTGTAACTGCAGAATGAGAACCCTGCCGAAATAACCAACTTCCTCGTAACAGAGCATTTTTTTGCTGCGAAAAATTTCAAACGCTTCTATAAGGACTGTATACTATATACAAGGTGAATCTGAAAAAGTGGGCAAGTCGGTCCTCGCACCCAACGGCATTTCTTGTGTGAATTGCCGAGAGGATGGCTGGTTATACTAACCACGAAATGGCGGATATGCACTTTGTGTACGTTATTTTTATGCCGTTGGGTGCGAGGACCGCACCTTTTATACCATTTCCAACGCCACCTAGCGGCTCGCCGTTTGCGTTCCGACCATACATTCTATGACGAATATTGCTCGTATAGCTGCGTTCTACCACCCCGAAAAGTTTTGACCACTTTTTCAGATTCACCCTGTATATGATAAGACACATTTTCTTTTTATTTCACTTAGTCAGAAATCTAAAGCTAGGGGTAGCTTGGGATTTCTCACTGATACCAGATATCAACGTTCTAAATGGAGGACAAAAATGCTAGAAATAAAGAAGAAAAGAGGACAAAAGTGCCAGAAATAGAAGACGAAGGAAGATATTTTTCAGTTTGTGAAAGAAAGAAAAAAGTTTGTTAAGTTCATTCTAAGTACCGATTAATAGTTCAGTCAGAAAAAGTTATAACTATTATTCAGTACACTTGAAAATATTCGACGTGGTGGTTTTTGTTCATTAAATTTTTTTTTTAATACATAACCTACAAGCTTTTGGCTTGTGTTGGTTTCTCGTACACCATACAAACACTTACACAAGGAATACGCCACTTAGACAAATACATGCCTGCTGAAATAGTAGTTAGGCACGCTAACACCTAGGCCAGGTAGGGCTAACTTGATATTTTTTTCTTTTGTCTTACCTCTGAGCTACAGTCGTTTTGCAAACAATGGCCTAAATGTCTGGGTCATAAGGACTATGATGGCTCGAGAAGGTTGAGAGAGGGGACCCACTGGACAGCTGTTAGGAGACATTTGGGAGCCTCCATTCTAGGCCATCCAGCGAGTTCTTTAACGTACACAGGGTATGGCTCTCCTACACATGAGGCCACGCTCTACACCCCATCCGATGAACGGTGGCCATTCCAAGCACATCGGTGTCCCCTTTCTGAGCAAGGATAACGTAAAGATTTAGTGGAGATAAATCTCAACACTGGCACAAGTGGGATCAAATCTGGGTACTGCAGATTACGAACCAGGCGCGCTAAAGACAGCTAAATCTCTCTTCTACTTCATAAGTAATCACTATTTAATTGGGCGTAAATGGGAGAGTAGTTAGGGAGCTAGCTTTCCAGCAGGTATACTTTGTGTGCTTATGCTAGTTCTAATTTAGATATTGGTCAACAGTGACTTTGCTCCTTGTATGAGAAGTCTATTACAAATTAGGGATAGTTTCTAGTTTGTAAGAAAACTTACAAACTAGAAACTACTCCTAGTTGTTTTTTTTTGCATTTTATGTTGCAAATAAAAACATGTCGTCAAACATGCATTTTTCTGCATTTTTGTTGCAAATAAAAAACATGTCAACTTTCAGAGTGTCATCTATCCATGCTCGTGGTAAAATTTCATGCAATTTTCTAAAGTGCATGCTTTTCTCTATCTGGCATATAAATTGTTAATATTAAGTACTACATAAAATAGCAATTTTTACAACCTTAAAACAGCCCCTTTAACATTCACGATATATTTATAGCAAATTATTTTTTTCATAGTTAACCGAAAATGTTTCGACAGTTCAATAAATTATTTGACAGTCACGGGGTATAAGAAGATTAAAATTAGAAGGATACATATCGCCTCTGGCTCATGTGAGAATCTCTTTTTTAAAGAGCAAGAGATTTTCCCTTCTTTCATTGAAAATTTCGTTGAAAAATTCATTAATTCCTTAAAATCACCGATAAAGTTATCATTCATTCCTTAACAGTTTTAATTTGAGCTAGCGGATGATGGGAAAAGTTCAAATAGTATTTTATTGGCAATTATACAACATAAAAGTATTCGTCTTTTAATTCTCAAACCTAAAAAGTTGCATTTCCTACATCTCTCTCAGAAAAGTGGATAGATTATTGCTGACAGTGGAATATCTGATAAAAGCGTCGAGTAACTTTTCAAATTCTTGTACTATATAATTATATTATTTGTAAACCTCAAAAACAGCTCTGCCGTTTCATCATTTCAGTGGTACGTAAAGATATATACACAGTCGTATCAGAATAATATGACCACTTACGTAATAATGGGAATAACCATCCTTGGTCCGGATGACAGCGGCGAGACAGCATGGCATGGACGCAAGGAGGCCCTAGAAGGTTGCCAGAGGCACACGTGCCCATTCAGACTCCAGCAGAGCACGGAGGTTCCGAAGATGACTGATTGTGGGTTCGCATGCCGAACATGTCGATCCAAATGATCCCACAAGTGCCTCTCTGGGATTGAGGTCGGGCTATTTCGCCGACCAAAAACACGACAGTGACGCTTCGAGACATCGCGGTCGTGTTCCTGGAACCAGTCACGCACCACCTTGGCAACATGGCAGGGCGCTTTGACCTGTTGATAGACACCATCACCACCAAGGTGAACGTCCAACATGAAGGGATGCATGTGGTCAGCGAGGATGGACAGGTAGCCATTGGCGTTCAGGGACCCATCCAGTGGTACAAGCGGTCCCAGGTCATACCAGGGAAACATCCCCCAGACATGCACACTGCCACCGCCAGCTGTACTTGACCGACAAGCGTGTTCAGGTGTTGGTTCTCGTGTGTCTGACACCATATCTGCCACCGCCTGTCACTTCTGCGGAGTAGAAACCTAGATTCGTCGGAGAAGACAATCTTTTTCTACTCTTCCACTGTCCAATGACAGTAGTTTAATGCGAACTGCAGGTGTCATTGCCGATGGACCTTGGTTGGCCTCTACGTCAGCGTCAACTCCGGAAACCCATGTGTAACAGGGTTCCCTCTATTATTATCGGGGAATAGATACCGAATGAACGATGGGGCACTCAGGTACATGGGTGCCTGGGTGCCCCAGCGTTCTACCTGGGTGCCCCAGCGTTCATTCGAGTGGTCAATTGCTGCACTGTTGCACGTCGATTGCCCTTTACCAGTCGATGGAGGCGACATTTTCCTCTCAAGTCGATGTCCTTTGGGGGTCCACAGTTATGACGTCTGGAGGTATTCGGTGTGCCATCGGTCCATTCTTGGTACACCCTTACTACAGCACCTCGCGAAAAGCCTACAAAGTCTGCTGTTTCCGAGATGCTTCCACCCTTGGTACGGTAGCCGATGATTATTCCTTTTTGAACTTCTGTCGCATCAATACCTCTGCTAATTGTGCTCATATGTCTGACCAGCAGCTTATATCTCCTCTGGTCGACCTTGTCATGTGCACTCTGTGATGTGCCTGGGTGGGTACACTGTGATTCCATGGGTGGTCATATTACTCTGATACGATTGTGTATACAGTGGCGGAAACTGAACAAAAAGAACACCTTTAACAATTAAAGCGTAATAGTATGAGATTTATTTAGTAGAAGCAACTTGTTGTGAAAGGACAGTGATCACATGTGTGAAGTGATGAATGTTTATTTTACCTTTTAATGAGTATTACATTTTACAGAAGGCACGTTTTAATAAGGTGTCGAACCTCCTCGAGCAGCAATACAAGCTTCCAATCTGACATGCAATCGGTCGTACAAATGCTGAATATCATGCTGAATCAAATCATTTCATTCACTTTCAACCTGGAAGCGTAATTTAGCGATGGGAGTTGCTTACCGCGGTCCGCGGAAGAGTTTTTGCTTGATCCAGTCCCAGACATGCTCGATTGGAGACATGTCCGGAGAGCGTGCTGGACAAGGGATTTGGTGCACTGCCTGAAGAACATGTATAGTTGCCTGGGCAGAGTGTGGGCGGGTGTTATTTTGCTAGAATATCGCATTTTGGATTACACTTAAATATGGCAGGACGACCGGCTGTACGATGTCGCTGACTTACGTATTGCTATTCAGTGTACCCTGTACAAACCAGATAAGTACAAGAGTGATAGCTAATCGCTCCCGACACCATGATGCCCAGTGTGGGCCCTGTGTGTTGATGGCAGATGCACGATGGAAGAAGTCACTCACCTTGTCGGCTTCGGATGCATAAACGACCATCAGACGCTCCTAAGCAGAATCGGCTTTCATCACTGAAGACCATAGACTGCCATTCTTTCCTCCAATGAACTCGTTCTTTACATCACTGGAAACATGCTCGACAGTGACTAGGTGACAGTGGTAAATGTGCCAGTGGAACGCGTGCCCATATTCCTGCTTCCAAAAGACATTTGCATATCGTTCTTGTAGACACCCTTGGTACAAAAGATGATCGAATTTGTGACACCATAGCTGTCTGCTCTGCCACTGCCCCCTCCTGATATGCTGATTCTCTTCTGCGTCCATAACTCTGTGTTGCCCAGAACCACGTCTGTGTGTGTGTGCGAATGCTCTTTTGACCATAGACGGCACCATTGTACTATTGCTGATACCTCTAGTTCAACATGATGTGCAATTTGACGAAAAGACCAACCTGAGTAGTGTCAAGTACATATACGGATCCCCTACTAGTGCTTTCCTCCCTATGACATCACCGGCCACCCCCCCTCCCAGTCACGTGATATGATGGCATCGACCACGCCCCTTATTAATATTCATACTTAATAATTAATATTTCATGATTAATAATTAATAACTCATAAAGACTCATGGTTGACCTGTATTTTTTAATCCCCCCTCATTAAAAAAAACCCTTATCTAAAGTTCCGCCCCCTTTATTAAAAAACCGTGGCGCCATCTAGTGTATATCATAAGTACTGTACTTTAGAAAAGCACTCTATTTTAGCTGTAATTTTACAATTTTTGACCCCCCTCATTAAAAAAAAAAACCCTTATCAAGAGTTCTGCCCCTTTCATTAATATGCCCCCCGTCATTAAAAAACCCTTATCAAAAGTTCCACCCCCTTTATTAATACGCAACCCCTCATTAAAAAATAACATTTATCAAAAGTTCCGTCCCTTTTATTAAAAACCCTTGGCGCCATCTAGTGTATATCATGAGTACTATACTTTAGCATTCTATTTTAATCCAATATTTTGACTCCCCCTTCATTAAAAAAAACCCTTATCAAAAGTTCTGCCCCCTTTATTAAAAACCATTGGCGCCATCTAGTGTATATCATGAGTACTATACTTTAGCATTCTATTTTAATCCAATATTTTGACTCCCCCTTCATAAAAAAAACCCTTATCAAAAGTTCTGCCCCCCTTTATTAAAAACCCTTGGCGCCATCTAGTGTATATCATGAGTACTATACTTTTATCAAAAGTTTCGCCTCCTTTGTTTAAAAAAAAACCTTATCAAAAGTTCTGCCCCTGTATTAAAAACCCTGTCAAAGCTGCCACAACTTCGTTAATTAATCTGTTATCAAAAGTTCCGCCCCTTTATTAAAAAAAAACCCTTATTAAAAATCTTCTGACGCAAATTGTTATTTCCTCGTAAATTAAATCTAAGTTTAAAAATTTATGTGAACCAGTGACAGATGGAATCACTCAATTTCCATTAGTATATACTATTTTTTAACTTACGAATTTTTATTCCTTATTAATTAAACACTTATCAAAACTGACATCCCCTTTATTAATACGCACCTCCTCATTAAAAAAACCCTTATCAAAAGTTTGGCCCCCGTCTATTAAACTCCTCCTCACCGATCACAAACTCCCAAATAAGTCCCTCGGTTTCTAGCCTCATCTGAAATTTACCAAGTCCAACTGAACTTTCAGTGACAATGTTCAGTTCATCCCCTCTCAGAATGGCTGATGCAATTCTCAAAAATAATTTCAAAGTCCCATATTTTGTGAATTCGACCTTCATTAAGTCCTGTAATGTGCATGTCGCAACCAGCATGCAGAACGCATGACATGGGGCGGGGGTCGGTTCTTATCA
Organism: Ryuthela nishihirai; assembly: GCA_038380435.1. NCBI lineage: Eukaryota > Metazoa > Arthropoda > Arachnida > Araneae > Heptathelidae > Ryuthela > Ryuthela nishihirai. The sequence goes on along the minus strand of JAWZYU010000005.1, from coordinate 92,362,269 downwards.
CTACATTGTCTTGGGGGTGACACCAGGGTTCACCGTTTGAACTCTCGATACATACTGTCTGCACCTCAATATTTGCTGATAAACTATTTCCTTCATCAATAATAGAAACGAAGTAAATAATTCTGATGTCGCTTTAGCCCCAGTGTTTACCTCGAACGTATCTTTCCCATGAGCTTGGTGCCTATCAGATAGCATAGTTCACTGTTTCGCTCAACCTTTGTGAACGTTAATGAAAACGTTCAGTTTATCCCCATCACCCCTTTGGCGGTCATTTTCATAAACCCGTTATTCATCAAAAAGTCCTTCCAATCCTCCTTTATTAAGAAATTTTCATTAAATAAACCTGTAAGCAAAAGTTCCACCCTCCTCACACCCCGAACAATCATCTTGAATGGTTACCCTTCTCGAAATTTCCACTGATGGTCATCTTGGGTGACTTTACCTGCTGCGCTGCTGACCCCCCCTTTGCTTCCGTATCAGACGCAATGTTCAACAACATGAAAACCCACTCGCACCCTTGATCATAGTTTTTGGACCCATCTTGAAATTTTTCGAAGTCCAGAGACGGTTGACAGACCTTCTGACTAAACCCATATTGTCCTCCTCATTTCAATCTCCTTTCGTTTCAGGACATCACAGGAGATAAGATATGGAAAAAATGTTTTGGAAATCATTTTCCATCCTCTTATCGAAACATCCCATCTCTCCTTTATGATAGGTCAGCTATTTGTTTCAATGTACCCCATCCGAAGAAGACAAACCATTTTGAAATTTCCCTTCGCGCCCCTAAACCTCCAAAATTTGGGTTTCTCTTATTAAAATTAGTCTCCATCTGGCTGAAGGATGTTGCTATCAGATATTTGTGTTTACACATATTCTGCACTGCACTTTCCGCGTCAGGACTTGTTTTGGAACGATAAAGTTGTTTTACCTTAAATTCTTATTTCTGCCATGTCTCAATTCATTACTCTCCGTATTTTCATGTTATACTAAACCATTACAAATTTCAATCATCTCCCAGTTTATTAACTTATTTTTCTTTACTAAGTCACTTCAAAGACATCGTGATTGCAAAAGAATAATCAATAAAACCAACGTTTTCAATTCCCGTATATCCGTTGCGCGAGTCGGTCTCAAATTTAAAGCTATTTATTCTTAATACTTATTGCTGCTGTATCCTCAACTCATGCTGCAAAATATTACTCTTTCCTAGGAAGTAACGTTACTCAGTAACAATCGATAACAAAATATTATTTCTCCCTCGGAAGAAAAATCAGCTAATTATTTGGAAGTAAGATATCATTTTTTTTTTAAATCTGCAAATGTAAACACTCTTACTGTTTTAAAAATCGTCTCTTCCACCGTTTACGAGCGTACGTGTGATCCAATGACTCATTACGTTAATGAAATTTTATTTCGCGCTGCGAGCGTTAGTACAAGTGTGTTCGCACCTCGCTCGATGGCTACTGCGACGCGCTTGCGCTGACGTAGACCCGCAGTGACCTTGGTTGGGTGCGGCCTTCCCTTCAAACGTTTGGTGGCAACGGGGGACGCGACGACCATAGAGTGCATACATATTTGGGCGAATTCGATTGTAATGGGCCAATACTAAGGTTGGAAGTATGAAAAAAGCGAACACTCTCTGATCGTTACCAATGACAATTACCTGTGGATGTCAGAGTTCTAACACTGTTTCAGTTTGTAAATACGTTTTCCTACTAACAGTTCATTCATGAATGTATGATGCGGAGATTTTGGTAAACAATTGAGAACTATGTTACAAAAGATATGATCGAGATCTTACACGAAGCAGCTGCAATCAGCCATCCATGCGCGAAAGCAAAATTATCCAATCACACAATTACTAATATTGAGATTATAGAAAATAGTAACTGTCGAAACATTTAGCATTCATAAATTGAGGATTCTCGATGCTTGAGAAACGATTCATTTAACTACCAAAGATTAATAAAGTTTAATTCTGCTGTCTAATCCTATCAAGATCACAATGGATGTTTTACACATAAAATCTAAGACTTCCTCTTTTCTGACTTCTTATTCACTAAACGTGCTCATCAAAGTCGCTATCTACACAAGATACTACTCAACAGACACTAATGACTCATAATTACACAGACAAACTACCTAACTGGTTCAGATATTATGTAAGCATTTAGAATGAAAGACAAACTGATTGCAAGTTTGCTTATTAAACCTTCAGTTTGGATATTCAAAATCTGATATAACACTATCTATGGAAAGTAGCATTACTCCAGTAAATTCCATTAGTATGTACTAAATGCTTCTCGATTCTGAAGGAGAGGGCTCCCAGAATCAATTGGCTACACAATACTTTGCATTCTCGTAACTTGGACCGTTTTCAGGACCTAACGCATAAAGCGCCAAGTCTTTCAACGGTTATTTCACACTTCAAACACTCATCAAGACAATCAATCGCTATATTACAGAAGGAAGGAAGATTGAAAAAGAAAAGAGAAGCGATAGGAAAGCAAAAGAAAAGTACCCTGCCCGCATCCTCATATTAAAAGAAAAAATATCAAAAACGAACGTAAAAGTAAGCATTCATCGGAGAAACATTCGCCTCAAAACAGCTAAGATACACAATCCGGGTCAGCCCGACAGAGGGCGCCCTGTGTCAGCTTGAAAGGCAGCAAGGAGAAACGTCGACAATACAAAAGGGGCATTAGAATGCATGTTTCTTTACGTTCGAAACTTTTTTCCCTGTTTATTTCAAGTATATGCACGTGCGAAGTACAATAGTAACAATAGTTTAACCACAAGTATTCATTTTTTAAGTATTAGGGTGTTAATGTCACTATTTCTTACAACAACGTTCATTTCTAATGAGAGGCAACTCAGAAACGTTATTTTTCGTGCAAACATTCACTTTTTGTGCAAGTATGTGAATATTACATTTAACTTTTCAGTTGTATGCGAATAAAATATTCACTTTTCTGAAAAGTGCAAAATCGCTCCAATGGAATGAACTACAGTGAAATCGATTACTCACACAGGACAATAAAATGGCATAGAAGAATGGCCAGAAAATGTACAAAGTACTAGTGTGGTGGATGACGGATTATCTTCTAAATATGCAGAAGTGAAAATATACAGGAATACACAGTAGAATATTTAAGTGTTTAAAAACATCCCCGTAAATTTTTTCAAACGTATATCGTGTCTGCTTCTTAATATCTATATACTATTCTTTCCAGCACAAATGTTAAAAGATAGAAATTTCGAATGAAGATGATGCAACAGTCATAAAGGCTGTAAATAATAAGGATCGGTTAGGACATTTAACTCGCGCCATCTAGTGGGAAAAAGTAATCCTGTAAAAATACGTTTTTACCAGATACATCTTTACCATGATGTATTCATGTACTAGGGATTGTACTATTTGCTGCCAGATGTTCAGCAACCACGGCAATCCCCGGTTCCGTCTCACAACATTACCAAGTTAACAGAAAGCCGTGACTATCTAGAGTCGGGGGCAAGAATACACCATATAGAGGCATCTCATCCCCAACCTCACATGGCAGCAGTTCTATAGAAGGAAAGCTAACCACCGGTAGAAACCTGAAATTTAATCTGTTTCCCGGTTAGCCATGAACAAGGATATGTAGATCCAAGTTCGCTCGGCACCCGGGGTGGAGACTCTTAGTGGGGCCCAGACTTTGAAAAGGACTCATGTTTACTAGGTGACGGAATCTGTTCAGCCGTCCCCTTGAACTGCTCCACGGAGCACCTGATGTTGAGGTCTTGACACCGTCCAACCGGGCCACTAAACCAGTCAGCGATGCCTTCGACCTCGGTTGGTCTTGGCTCTGTCCAACTGGGGACCCAATCTGGTCAGCAAAGTCTTTGACTGGTTGCTGGGCCCGAAGCCTCCCCACCACGACAAGGTGGTCCCCTATCGGGGGGGGGGGGATCTACTAGGGATTAGAAAAATCACTATCTAAAGCATGTAATCAACCATTCCAAATCATTTGATCAGACCTTCAATAGAAATTGTCTTTTGAAAGTTTGGCTGTTTATAAATTAATACAATAGCATGAACAGTCATTCTTTCACAATAAGCAATTATATTATGTTGACTGCATTCATTTTAAGTCTGATTCGAGTAAACAGAAGACAATCTGAATAGCTGTTATTACTTTCAAGCAGAATAAAAATCCTGTTTAATTTGACATAGTCATAAACCTATGAATATGTAAAGATTATGTATGTATGTACGAGAATGTGAGAGTTTCTCTGATCTTATGCAAAGTACGGATATATGCATGTTTATATCTGTGGTTAAGAGATGCATGGTATTATACATATTCAATGGATGTCTTTCTAAGTGTATGTCTATGCATACATGAATGCGATTGACTAAGTTTTTGTCTCTCTTCATATATATCGATTTTGTCACATACTTCCATATACATGTTTCATGTTCGTCTCTGTACATGTGTTAATTGTATGTTTGTGTATGCACGTGTGCGCGCGTGTGTGTGGGGCGGTGAGCGCGCACGCACCTGTGTGTGCGTGCGTGCGTATTTGTACGTGTATGTGTGTGCGTGCGCGTATGTTTGTGTGTGCATGTGTGTATGTATGTGTACATGTGGGCGCATGTATATTTGAGTGTACGTGTGTATGTGTATATGTTTTCATGTTTGCTTCTGCGAACTGAATGTGTTCATGTTTGTTTTTGTGAATCGGTGTGTGTGTGTGTGTGTTCATTTTGTTTCTATGAATCATGTGTTCACACACAAGAATAAACATATTATTTATCTGTCAGTTGCTCGTTACAAAAGAAGCTAACACTTTACAACCTACAAACCTCAACAGATTGGCATTATAGCTTTATTAGGAATTTCCAAAATATATTTTTTATCTCATCGAAAAGTCACTAAACAGGTACTTGTGAAACGTTTGCTAAAGAGAAAGATGTATTTTCCCTCTCCAATATTGTATACAGTTTTCAGATAGTCTTTTATTGTTAACTCATTATTTTACCTTTCTCGATTCAGTTAAGTAAACAGCTTTGCAGTCAATAAAACAGCTTTGCAGTCAATAAAACAGCTTTGCAGTCAATAAAACAGCTTTGCAGGAAAAATCTTTTATTCATACAGTATCTTCAAGAAGGTTACAATTATCGACTACTTAATAAAGAATTTATTGTTTCGAAGCAGAGATTAAAGGATTCTATATCGTAATAAAAGTTACAAGACCACGACCACACCATTTTATTTGCGCTAAGAAATCACAATGATGGCCAATCAGATACAGAACACTATTTATTTAGTAACACTATTAGCATTTATTGAGTATGTATTCAGAGGCGGTCTGTAAATGGTAGCTAGGTAGTCACTGGAAGGAGAGCTATGCACCAATCCCCTGTGATGATGCATAGAACCGGCCAGGCCTAGCACCTAATGTCCGACCCCGCCTTCTCGTGGTGCGGACCGTTAGTAACTTTCAAAAGAGATACTCTCTTGTGGAAGTGAACGGAAGGGGAGGGCTGCCAGATTAGTGTGGCCTACTGATCTGGACAACTATGGCTAATTTTCTTTTTTTTCTACCCTGCTGAGGAGTGGTCAACCACACAGGGTCCTGGTGCTGACCATATAAACCTACTGGACTGGACAGATATATGGCTCTGAGCTTGATTATGGATCCTGATTTTGCTGCACTGGTGGGCTTCTGTGGAGGGAAAATCTTCCGCTGTGTTTTCTGTTTGTTTGTGGGTTGACAGCCCCAAGTGAATAGATTTGCAGGATATGTTTATCAGCTGGTGGATAATCCTGAGCAGAAGTCATCGCAGGCACCTGAACTCTTTGCTTCTATTGGCATCGTCAAATTCTACATTGGAGGAAGTCTTCCAGTGTAGATGGCTTCAGCCTTTAGTAGTGGGGGAACGGGTCTTTGCCCCATGTCTGCGATTAGGGGGCTGTTTGATATTGTCGGCATTCCCTCTCTCAATAAACATAGTTTCTTTAAACATCCCACTAACCATTTTCTCTCCATAGGCAGTTTGAATGTGAGAGAACTCTGCACAGAGCTTTTTCTCTTGATGTCCTCACACAAGAATTCCACCGTTATAATTTAGATATTCTCGGTTTGCAAGAGACCAGATGGAAAGATAAAGGTCAGATTCTTAAAAATAATCTTAAATTTCTCTTTTCAGGGAGGGACGACAATAAGCATCACCAAGGCGTGGGTCTGCTTCTCAGCAGACACGCTAGTGATGCTCTTCTAGGATATGAGTGCATTAATGAAAGGTTTCTTACAGCAAAATTTCAGACAAGCATTAAAGACTTGAATGTTATCTGCTGTTATGCCCCCACTGAGGATGCTGATGAGGATGAGAAGGATAGGTTTTATGAACAACTTCAGGATATTTTGAATTCTGTCAAGAAATGAGATATTACCCTTGTTCTTGGTGACTTCAATGCCAAAGTTGGTACTGACTCTGACCTTTGGGGAGGAGTAATAGGCCCTTTTGGTATTGGTAGCTGCAATGGCAATGGGCAACGTCTCCTACAGGTAAGTAAACTCAATGGATTCAGAATAACTAACACTTATTACAAACACCGCGACATACATAAGTATACATGGGTTTCACCTGATGGGCTGCATAAGAATATGATTGATTACATATTAATTAACAGCAAATGGGCTAGTTCTGTTAGGAATACCAGGGCATATAGGGGAGCTGAAATTGGATCTGACCATTACCTTGTTAAAAGTGTGTTGCAACTTAAACTTAAAAAGTGTTGTGCTAGGGTTAAAAAATTTACTTTTAATACTGAAGCTCTGAAAGATCCAGTTATAGCCAAAGCTTACCATGATAGGTTACTTAGTCATTATGACAGTCATGGTTTGCTTACTACTGAAGTTGAGGAAGAATGGGATCATTTTAAACAAGCGTTTTTGGACACTAACAGTACTCTTTTAGGAAAAAAGGAGCAGAAGAGGCAAAATTATCTGAGTGATAAGGCACTTGAGCTTATTTCGGAAATAAAGAACTGCAGGAATGCCCTTAATCAATACCCTACTAGTCCTAATAGAAAGCATTACAGAGACCTTAATAAACTTGTAAAGGATCAGTTAGCTGCTGATAAGAATCTTTGGCTTGATGGTTTGGCTGACAAAGCCGAGGAAGCAGTTAGACAGCACAACAGCAGAGAGCTGTACCAGATAGTTAATGTTTTGTGTGGTAGAAAACGGACAGGCATACAAGGATTGAAGGATAAACAAGGTAAGGTTATAGAAGGGGAGGATTCTGTCATGGCTAGGTGGGCTGAGCATTTCAGTGATGTTCTAAACAATGTAGTTAGTTCTACTCCCATTGTTTGCAATGATGATAGATGCATTGGTGGCTTTAATGTTGGCCCTATAACACAATCTGAAGTTCTTTTGGCTGTTTCTAAACTTAAACTTCATAAATCCCCAGGGGTGGATGAAATTACTACGGAAATGCTTAGAGCTGGGAATGTTTCGGTTACCACTTGGATGACTGAAATTCTGAATATCTTTTATGATAAAGGCATGGTTCCTAAGGATTTTACCAGAGCTATTGTTATCCCTATTTTCAAAAAAGGTGATCGCAGTTCTTGTGATAACTATAGGGGTATCAGCCTACTCTCTGTTCCAGGTAAAGTTCTTTCCATGATTGTGCTTAATAGAATTAAGAATCTGGTTGACAGTCAATTGCGTGATGAGCAATGTGGATTCAGACGTGGTAGGGGATGTGTGGATCAGATATTTTCACTTAGGCAGATTCTTGAGAAATGTTTAGAGTTTCAGAAACCTTTGGTTGCTAGCTTTGTTGATTTCAAAAAGGCTTTCGACTCTGTTTATCGTCATAATTTGTGGTTGATTGTGAGATCATATGGTATACCAGACAAGTTAGTTAACATTATGAAAGCTCTCTATAATAACACTGAGTCGTGTGTGAGAGTTGGTAAGGCTTGTAGCAATTGGTTTAGCATTACTTCTGGTGTTCGACAAGGGTGCATTTTGTCTCCTTTTCTCTTTAGCTTGGTTATTGCTTATGTTATGCGAAATTCACTTCAAGGGAAGGATTTTGGCCTTAAATGGGTTGGAGATATGAAAATTTCTGATTTAGATTATGCTGATGATTTAGCCCTTTTGGCAAATGATGTTGATGAGATGAACTCTTTCATTCGAGCTGTTGATGAGACTGGTAGTAGAGTAGGTTTGGTTATAAACAGAGAGAAAACTAAAGTCATGAAAATTGGTCAGGCAGGCTGTGATTCAGTTAATCTGAATGGTTGCAGTCTTGAGCAGGTGTCACAGTTTAATTATCTTGGGAGCTATGTAACAGATAATGGTGATGTGCGGCATGAGATTAACAGACGAATAGGGATTGCTGCCGGGGCTTTTAAGAACCTATGGAGAGTGTGGAGAAATAAGCGTATACACCTAAAGACTAAAATTAGACTGTATAATAGTTTGGTTCTTTCTAGGGTTAGTTATGGTAGTGAAACTTGGACACTTTGTAAACAAGATAACAGGAAATTAGATGCTTTTGATTCCAGATGCTTACGCAGGATCTTGGGCATTAGGTGGTTCAACTTTGTAACTAATGATGAGATTAGGCAAAGGAGTTTGCAACCTCCTTTAAGCAGCATATTGTGCAGAGAGAGACTCCGTTGGTTTGGCCATGTTGCCCGTATGAATAATTATTGGCGAATAGGGTTATGAACAGTGCGCCTAAAGGCCTCAGAAAGAAGGGGAGACCTAGGATGAGGTGGGCAGACAATGTCAAACAGGACCTTGTTAGAATTGGTGTGCAGTGGCCAGATGCAGTAGATGTAGCTCAGGATAGACTTGCTTGGAGAACTAAATTGCACGGTCTGGTTGGACCTCCGTAGCCCATGGCTGCTTGAGGATGATGATGATGATGATGATGATGATGATGATGATGATGATGATGATGATGATGATGATGATGATGATGATGATGATGATGATGATGATGATTCAGAGGCGCCTACCAGTTCGTCGTACATTTCGTTTAGTAGCATAGGAAAGTTCCATTCAGACAGATAGGAATAATTATCTTCAAATCCTGCCTCTTCCACAAAAAGTTTAGTAATAACGCTTAAATGAATGTTTCTCACGGCTTTTGAGAAATGGGCATCAACTGACTCAACGGATATGGCAAGACACGAATATCAAAGCTTACTTGGCTGATCTACTTCACACCCAATACAGTTCGTACGTAGAATCTGAAAAAGTTATTTCTGGCGAGTGTGTTTAATGTTTTTCTGAAATTTATTTTAGTGAACAGTACTGCAAAACTATGTCTTTTCACACATCAAGTGTACTACTTATACCTAAATCCTTTGACGTCATCTGGCAAAAATCTTTCATTGGTCAAGATCTAATTTGTAGTGATATTAAAAACCCATTTGTAGAAGAGTAATTTCTGTTATTTATTCTGATTGGTCGTCAGGGATAAATGAAAACAGAGTAACGATTCTCACTGCGTGCATAGCTCTATTATTATTTGTTTACAGGTAAGTCGTGTAGGTTGTTAACTGGATATTCTGGTTTTTTACTCTAGTGACTAATATGAATGGTAGAAAGAGTGATCAAGTCTGGAAAAGATTCAGAAAACACCAAAGAGGGAAAAGATTCCATTCAGTGTGTAAGAACTGTGGCAAGGTGTTGTTCCTAGGATTAAAAAGCATACAGAAACTACATGCAGTGGTGAAACTATAACATCCCCTGATTGGTTAGATGAGAAACTTAGATCTATTTTGAATTCCACAGAGTCTAACAAATCGGGAGCTTCTGTTGACCTATCTGATAAAGTGCTGGATTTCGTCATGAAACGAATAATTATTTCACTTTGTCATTAGAGTTGAAAAGATTATTGAGGAAGATAAAACTCACGTAATAGGCAGCTGTTCCAATAAGTAAAGGAGTTAGATAAACAGTAGCATATCTGTTTTCACATCGAAGGGCTGTTCCATAGGTCAGTGCATAAGTGTCCCATGACCAATGAGTTGCCACTAGATGGGTTGCTGGTTCGTGTGCGCGCTCATCTCCTTGTCATTTCTTTAGATTAAGTGATAAGGTCGTGTTAAATTTTAAGAAGTAAGAGCGTGTTTGGAGGGAATTTTCGTATCTTTTTAAAAAGGGTATTTCTGGACTTGGGGTGTTTCACACCGAGTGACTCTTAGTTTGTAAAGACATATTTTTTGTCTGACGCTTATGCCCAATGAACTGATGAACTTTTGAACCAATGAACTTTTACTGAGGCCCTCACCAGTGCGAGCCATCGGATTGTCGTTGGGGTTGCAAAAAGACATTATTTGGGTTGACTAATTAAGCGCACAATTCACAAGTCCGTGTCGTGGTTGGGTCTGTGGGAAAAAATTCATCAGTCCACGATCGTTAAGCAAGCATTTGCATGAAAGGTATATCAGTGCAGCTTTTCTGCACAAGGGGAAAAATTCGTTTTCACCAGTGTCACTGAACAGTAATAAGCGTCCAAAACTTATTGCTGAGGTTTGTACTTTTAAATTATTCCTGAAAATGTTTAGTTAGGCGGATTTGTATGTTACCGAATCGAAGAAGCTTTCTCACGTAGCTTGTTCCATAGATATACTGATATAATCGCTGAAGTATTTGCTAAATTTTGACTATCAGTCCGGCTGTAAATAAAATTTCGGTGGATTAACTCAGGTAAGTTGAGAGGGTTATCAGTATATCGATCTAGTGAGACTTATTAAGTGTATTATTTTTATAGTAGCTTAGTGTCGCGTAACGGATATACGAGAATTTAAAAAAGTTAGTTTTATTGATTACTCTTTTGCAATCAAGATGTCTTTGAAGCGACTTAGTAAAGAAAAATAAGTTAATAAATTGGGAGGTGATTGAAATTTGTAAGGAATTTTTTTACCATTGATTCGTGAGGATTTTTAAATGGTTTAGTATAACATGAAAATACGGAGAGTAATTAATTGAGACATGGCAGAAATAAGAATTTAACGTAAAATCACTTTATCTTTCCAAAACAAGCCCTGACGCGGAAGGTGCAGTGCAAAATATGTCACAACACAGGTATCTGATGGTATCATCCTTCAACCCTATGAACTAATTTTAAAAAGAGAGGCGCAACAGTTTAAGGTTTAGGGGCGCTGCAGTAAAAAAACGTTCTCCTTCAGAGCAAGGAGCGTAAGTCCCTATTCGGAACTTAACACATTTATTACTGCCTATGAAACGTGGTTGGGAATAAAAAATGTGAGAGAAAGATTTATTTCTCGGTCTGTTGACGCAGAATGGGAAAAGTATATCCATATACGCTGATTATTATTCAGAGTAAGGACCCCCCCACTTTATATAACGCAGGACTTTGTTAAAACCGTTTACGATGTTATTTGAAATGGTTAAGTATGAAGGATAATGATTGGTAGTAGGAAATAAAAATATGAAAATGGGGCGAAAGTAGGAGGATAATGGGGGTTCTAACACCGAGGCGGGTCAATGTTAATCCTATGGGCCCCACCACCCTGTGTTCTAAAGTGGGTCTTTTATATCACCCATACAGGTCACCAGACCATACTACCCCTCAATGTTTTTCCTAATTACGAATAATTTGTTTTTAAAACAAATATTTGTTTTGTTTTTCGCCGTTTTCCTTTTATTATTTTTTTTATTTTTTTTTTATTTTTACCCAATAGCATTTTTTCATTTTATTTTCTGCGGAACAGTCTTTTAAAACAGTTACTCTGCGATAGTCCTTATTCTAGTATAAAAACTACATCCAACAGTCACGGGGTTAATTATAAGAAATAAAAATTCGCAAGTTAATAAAAATAAATACAGGGAATATACAACTACCACGTTAAAGTATAAAAATATTTGGGAGTTTATTTATAAGACCTAGAAATCTCGTGTTCATTTACGAGGAAATAAAAATTCGGAGTTTTTTAATAAGGGGGGAGGGATTTTTGATAAGGGGTGGTGAAACTTTTGATATCGGATTAATTACCGAGGATGTGGCAGTTTTGATAGGGATTTTAATAAAGGAGAGTGGAACTTTTAATAAGGGAGAGTAGAAAAAGTGGAAAAATTTCGGTTAAAATAGAATGCTAAAGTATAGTACTCATGATATACAACACTAGATGGCGCCCCAAAAATCGAAGATTTTTTTCTGGTGTTAGGAAATTCAGGAAGGCTTAAAAAATACAGGTGAATCAACCAGGGGGTCTTTAAAGAGGGGGCTTAAAAATACAGGTAGGGTTTTTTAATAAAGGGGGCAGAACTTTTGATAAGGGTTTTTTAATGAGGGGAGTGATAAGGGTTTTTTTAATGAGGGGGCTTAAAAAATACAGATGGGTCAACCAGGGGTCTTTAAAGAGGGGGGCTTAAACATACAGGATACTGGTAGGGTTTCTTAATAAAGGGAGCGGAACTTTTGATAAGGGTTGTTTTTTTAATGAGTGGGTGTCAAAAAATTGGATTATAATAGAGTGGTTACTAAAGTGTCATGCCCACGTAATTTTATTATGTGGCCAAGACTTCATAGACTTTGGGACGACATTAGGTTAGGCTCCATTTTAATAGTGACATTTTCGACTGCCTCCATTTTTGGGTCCAGTTCATTGAAGAGGAACTCGGCTGCAGGCCCCGAACTTTCCAGATTGAGCCTGGAACCCCAGATGGCAGAGGAAATACGTGACATGCCTGGTAAACAACGTTGGCCGGAGGGGAGCTGAAATTCGCACCTCGGCTACTCTGCGAATCCTGTACAGCCACGCATGAGCGTAGGTGACCTCCACAAGGAGGGCCAGCAAAAAAGGTCAAGAAAGAACTTGGCGAAAACAGTCTGTCTCTTCTTCTCGTCCGGGCTGTGTGGTCGGTAGCAATGGTCCTCTCGAGTTAGCAGAATCCCGAAGTGTGAACAGTGTATGTGTGGGAGAAGTGCTAAGCAGCCCGGGCTCCCAGTAACTTGGAGTGAAGCGGCCCAGTGATTGCCTTCCCGAGGGACTCCTGACTTGTCGAGGTAAGGGGGTACTGTAATGAAACTGGTTCCGCTTTTCTTTTGCATTTGAATGTATTTCTGTAAACGGCCATCACTGTACCAGAGCGGAACCGTCTTAACTGTTAACGACTGTTAGATTCACGAGCAAGTAGCTCTTCATCATTAACTGTTGATTAATAAACTTGCAAAGTTCCCTTAATTGAAAAGGGCCATACTAGAGGCATTGTTGAATCTGTCCCAAAAGTGGGAACTACATATGTGTAGAATGTTTGAAGGTAATTCTGTTAATAAATGCGTATTTTATTCTTAACTGAAATATTATCGCAGTTCTCATTATTGCAAATGTCTGTTAACTTGGTTGTGGGTCCAGGAATTTGCCTTGATTTTTGCTGCAAAGAACATCACGGCCTAAAATTTGTGCCGCCCTAAAAATACTCTAGGGGGTCATAACAAAAGTATAGTACTCATGATACACTAGATGGCGCCAAGGGTTTTTAATAAAGGGGGCGGAACTTTTGATAAAATGTTTTTTAATGATGGGATATTAAAAAATACAAGTGGGTCAACCAGGGGGTCCTTATTAATTACGAATTATTAATTATGAATATTAATAAGGGGCGTGGTCGGTGACGTCATATTGGGAAAGCACTAGTGGGGGATCCATATACGTACTGGACACTACTAACCTGCTTCCCGAAGACCCACTATACAACCTCGCTGAAACTCCGCTAACTGAACAAATGTTGCGTGCCTGCATCATCCAGGCATGGTAGCTTCTTCAAAGAGCACTGAACAACACGATACGAGAAGAATAACTTCTTTCTTCACGCCCTAGTCCTTAAATATGCGCTGTATATATTCGCATGTTGTCGTCCTCAGTGATGTCATTACTTCACCCAATGACTTTCAATCTTAGAACACGGTTTCTGCTACTTTAACTATTAGCATATTATAATATGACGTTCCTAAAGGAATTCCATCTGGGTATTCTTTTTTAAATTTCCGCCAATATATATTAAAACTGCTAAATATTTTAAAAATGCGAATTGTAATACAGTAGACTCTCTCTTATCCGGTATCTGTTCACCGGCCTTCGCTTTAACCGGTCGATCCAAGAAGCGGAAACAAGTCGCCATCTGTTTTGTTTATTTGCTTCAGTTCCAAGAAGCGGAAGCAAGTCGCAGCGTGTTTTTTTTTATACTACAGTACATATTTGCTCCAGTTCCACTTTGTGAATATTACAGTGAACAATGTACTGTGCGTATACAGGAGTGTGTGTTGTGATCTATTAATTATTGTGTGGTAGAAAATGAGTGGGTGCAAACGTAAACTTAATGTCGTTACGATGGAGATGAAATTAAAAGCGTTAGAACGTATTGATAAAGATGATCCAGTAAAGCATATTTGCGATGACCTAGGTGTTGGTAAACACATGGTAAATGAATGGAGAAGGAATAGAAAATCTTTGCAAGATTTTTGCACTCAAGTTGAGTCTGAAAAAACGCTTTCTTCTCGGTACACTCTTAGAAAGCCGAAAAATGAAATTGTCGATGATGTACATTGATTATGGTTCATACAAGAGTGTCGAAAAGATACGCCAATCAGTGGGCCAATTTTGAAAGAAAAAGCATTAATCCTTCATTCTAAAATCGGTAATTGGAGAGATTTTCAGCAAGCGAGGGTTGGCTTTCTGGCTGGAAAAAATGACATGGTGTTCATTACCTTGGTGTTTGTGGTGAGAAATTGTCAGCTGATCCTTTGGCAGCAAAGGAATTTTCAGAAAAACTTTTAGTGCTTATTGAAGAAGAAAGCCTATGAGCAGAACAAATCCACAATGTACATAAGACTGGTTAAATTTTAAACTTCTTCCAACGAAAACGTTTGTGACAGCGCAAGAAACCTCAGCATCAGGATTTAAAACAAACAAAGAAAGAATCACTGTGGTTGTGTGTACAAATGCTGCAGGTACTCACAGACTTCCTCTTTTTGTAATTGGGAAATCAGCAAAACTCCGAGCATTCAAGCATTTCAATTTAGCTGTTCTGCCAGTTTACTGCAAAGCTCGAAAGTCTGCTTGGACAGACTCGTATTTGTTTAAAGAGTGGTTCTTTAAAGAATTTGTTCCCAAAGTCAAAAACCACTTGACACGTCTTAAAATGCCTGTAAAGGCCCTACTCATTCTCGACAATACCCCAACACACCTAAGCGAACTCATTTCTGACAACATAAAAGCCATGTTTTTGTCACCTAATGTAGCATCTTTAGTGCAACCAATGGATCAAGGCGTGCTTGTAAGTTTAAAAAGGCGATACAGGAGAAAACCTCTTTCAGAAATTCTGCAGCGAACCGAAAATGACGGAATAGCACTTTTAAATGCTTTGAAAACAATAAATATCAAGGATGTGATCTACATGTTGGCAAAAAGGTTTTGAAGAAATGCCTCGTACAACGTTTGTGAAGTCATGGAGAAAACTTTGGCCCTAGTTGAAAACTGTGTGGTAAGTACCATAGACGACAACACGAAAGTATCGAATGAGTCTGCGCCTGCCTAAGATATGACAGCTAATGACAATATTTCGCTGCTTAATGACTTTAAACTGCTACCTGGATGTGACATACTTGAAGAAGATGACCTGGAAAAATGGTTAAAAGGTGAGCAGTTGGAAAATGAAACACTGAACGATGACGAAATTATCAATGCAGTCTGCCAAGAAGGGAACGGAGAAGCGGAGAATGAAGAAAAAGAAAAAGGGAAAGTTAACCATACTGAAGGAAAAGAAGCTTTTGATGTAGCAGTAAGATGCATTGAACAACAACAGACCTCATCTGCGATTGATGTGATGCTTATTAAAAATGGCAAGACTTTGCAGGTAAAAAAGTGTTAAGTTCAAAGAAACAAAAGAAAATCACGGACTTTTTCAAGTGAGTGTGAATAAATTGTTAATATTGTACAACCAATTATTAAATAAAATATAGTACAGTTAGTATTTTTGTCATTTTCTGTTTTTATTTTTTTTCTGATCAATTTTCGTATTAAGTGGTCTTTCGTTCATCCGGCCAGAGGTCCGGTCTCATAAGGACCGGAAAAGAGGGAGTCTACTGTATTTCATTAGTACCAGTCAAACAGAAAAAGAGTTTTCTCTTATAATTTTCATTTGTTTTCAATCGAAACTTCATGACGTTCACATTCCACTATCAAAATTTCATATTTTTATCATTAATAAATCGTTTCAATATTCATTTGAAATTTTGGAATTTTCAATCTTTTTCACCGTTAGAGGGTGCAATTATCGTTTTCTAAAGATTACGAAGGGCGAATGATAATATTTTACCAATTCCTATCTAACTCTAAAAAAAAGAATTTTTCATTTATTTCTAAATGCAAACTATTATCTGCTAAAACAAGAAAAATGTGTTTTCGCACCCCCCCACCCCTTGGTCTAAGAAGTCAATTCATTGTTACCAATGGGCACATCATTGCATTCACATTTCACCACCAAAATTTAAAATTTATAAATTAAATACTTCGGTTGCAATATTTGTTTCAAATTTTGGAATTTGCAAAATTTTCCGCCGTTAGATGGCGCAATTATAGTTTTCGGAAGTTTCAAAAATGTGAATCATAACATTTTAGCAATTCCTAACCCAAAAAGAATTTTTCATTTTTCTCAAAAAAAATTATTTGCCAAAATTAAAAATAAGGTATGTTTACCACCCCCTCTGAGTCTAAGGGGTCACCTAATAGATGGGAATGGAAACTTCACGACCTTCACATTCCACCACTAAAATTTCAAATATCTATTGCAAATACATCGCTTGCAATATTCGTTTGAAATTTTTGAATTTTTACCTTTTTCCATCGCTAGAGGGAGTAATTATAGCTTTAGAGTGATTCTGAAAGTGCATATAGTAATATTTCATCAATACCTATCCAACACAAAAAGGATGTTTTGATTTATCTCTGTAAACAAAAAAGTTCGATGTTTACAGACGTCTCGTTTTCTTAATAAGATGAAAAGAGAAATACAAAAAAATGCATATTTTGATTTTAATTTAACTCATATTCTTACGAATTTATAAAAAAAATGAGGACATTTGCATGTGTTTCCAAAACGCTGCGAGGTCATAAATTTTGAGATAAAAAAGAGGACATGTCCTCCTTTTGGAGGACGTATGGTAACATTAGGTGTAGCGTATTTGACCTTTAGGGAGCATCACTGGCCATTCAATGTTAATATCACAAATATGGTAAAAAGATAAACACTAATCAGCCAACTTCTAATGATTTTCAGAAGAACAATCTCTTGCTGTTGTGTCAGTATATGAAGTATTTATCTTTCCTTATCACTTCATCCGTATGATTCCAACAATTTTCTTGAGCATGCACTCTTCTTCACTGAGTAAATGATTAAATGTAAGGAAGTTTCCTTTCCGTTAGATCCCGATACAAGTCCTCATTAAGCGATGAACTAACTCTTCGACACCTTACGAATCTACTATTCTTTTTGTTCATATCATGGCACGTTAAAGATGAATACGTAGTTGGCAAACAAGATCGGAAATTCTTTCTCGTCACCGAAAGAATCTATTGAACCATGAAGAGAAGGAGCAAAGCGGAAATATTATATCAATGAATAACACTGCGACGTCGTGAGAATTATCCTTTTCTGTTTGATGAGTCTTGAGAAACTCTTTTTCACATACTGATTGGCTAATCTTCTCGAACTGAACTAGCAGTTTTGTCGACGTCATTTCATCCTGCTTTGTTTGCATAGTTCTAAATCACTTCATAAATTTCTTTAACAGGAAACAAAATTACATAGACCAGTGAATGTAAAATGAAGTGCTGAAATTTTTCCTATAAATATTTGCTGCGCAGTTTAAAGAAATACTTTTCTATCTCCAGCAAACGCATTGAATTATAGAATATTAAATCCTTACAATGTACGTTTTGTTGCGTGAGGCAAAAAGCAGCTTTGTGTTACTATTTTCATTGGCTTTGCAAACATGCATTCAATGGATAAGGAAACATGATTTAATATGTGATGAACTGCATGAATAAAAGTGATGACTGCATGTATCATAAAGTTCCGAAAAGTATCCGATAACATCAATAGCAAAACAAAAAAGGCCATGTCCGCAATTTGCATGTATCGCAAAAACAACTGTCTTTGCAGACACAGACAGAAACTTGCATGTTTCCTAGGAAATTGAGTTTGGATTTCAACATCAGATCGTTCGCATAAGTGTGCGAAACGAATCTCATTTAAGGAATTTCGATTCCCACATTTCCATTCGTGAGCGTCGCAGGAGAGGTGTATAGAGGTTGATTTCGCTATACGTATAAATTACGCTTGCACTTGACGATTTGGGAGTCTCTCTCGTAACTTAGTTCTGGTTGCAACCATAGGAACATTTTCTAAACTTGAAAATGTCTCTTGAAAATACGTAAATTTTTTGCTTGAAAGAAAATAAACCAAAACATTGACTGAAGAGTAAAACATGTTATTTTTCCCTCTAAAAATGAAAACTGTAAATATTTCTGAGAATTTGTAATGGTAAAATTTGTGCTAAAACTACTCACTATGTAAAAGAGTTGAAAAAGGTTGGTTGTCATGACGGATTCGAACCCAAGTCTCACAGAAGCATACCGCCCGTTACCGCCCACCTCGGTGATTGCCGTGTCCCAAAAAGGGTTCCTAGCCTGTCAGACTAAGTCAGATGTGATGACCTGGGTTCAGATCCTATCCGAATGGTCCAGATGTGATGTCCTCCCTTCTCAGATCTAAGGAGACTGAGCCAAACGTCGTGGGCGCCGGAGGACGATGCGATTGTTGTTTAATAATTTCTTCACCCTTACTTCGGTGAAATTACAGGTTCGCAGGTTTTTGGCCCGTGCCACTACACGCCTCTGAAGAAACTGGTGTTGAATGACGAATAACAACAGTCCATTAATTAATGCCCGAGAGTTAGATAGGGACGACACAGTTTTATTTATAGTATATACAGCTACGTGTTGGGAATGCATTCAACTCCGTGGGCCTTTGCTGCTTTGCTGCTGCAAACATTAATAATGAAGTGGAGAATCGCACTCTATGCAAGTTCTCACTTTTTAGAGTTTTTCATTTTTTTTCATTTTTTTTTCTATGCAAGACCTCAAAACTCGGCGAAAGGATAATAATCCTTTGCCTACACTGTGGTTCGCTCTGAATCCACAAAACTGTTACCAGATTCACCGCTCAACTCCGTGAGCCTTTGCTGCCTTGCTGCTGCAAACATTAAATATGAGGTGGAGAATCGCACGCTTTGCGAGTCCTCGCTTTACAGACCTCAAAACTCGGCAAAATGATAACCAACCTTTGCCTACACTGTAGTTCTTCTGAATCACAAGAATAATAAAACAGATTCTCCAAGAATCTTGATTCCTCCTTGGAATCGCACCCTCACTTCAAGGGTTACTTTTGAGAAAGACGGCGTCCCTTTGATGCGTGTCGAAACGGCCTCTTCGTTTGACAGCTACGCACAGACAAAAGCTTCAAATCTACCGCCTAGCCTCGTGCGCGGAACTTGCGCCTTAGGCTAGTCATTTACGGCATTAACAACTGCTCGCATTCGTCACCACTTACACGGAGCAGCTTTAGACCCGAAAAACAACAACAGTGAGTCATCCCAGCACAAACATTTCCAAGAACACATAAAAATATATACAACAATAAAATATAACAAAAATATACAATAAATAAATAAATATAAAATTCGAGGGACATGACAGTAGTTTAGCGGTTTTTATTTACACCATGGCATTTTAAAATATATCTGGGTGTCCAGGCGTATGTGGTGAAAACTCTAATTTATAGATTAATGCATCTGAATAATATAGTCACTTTGTACAGGTGTCATTAATGCACAGCTACTTCACTTGAAACGATAGAAAGAAGATTTCGTAAAAATATACAGGTAAACGAAAATTTCCCAAAGCTACAAATATACTGTATTTATATGGTTACTAGAAATCACTTGGTTCTTCAGCACCTCTTGATTTCTAGACCGTCAATCTGAATCCTATTTAATCGTGAATGCGATTTCTGATCTAAAATTCCACTTATTTCTGAGTTCTATTGCCTAAAATCGCCCTCTTCACCAATGTTTAGCTCTCAATCATTGGCATATCGAAATCTGACCTTCGACTTCCTTTAAAAGGACCCATCACATTCAAAGTTTCACAAAATTTCTAAGATCCACTGCTCTATTACCCCCACCCCCCCGGCACAAAAGTTTTGGTTCTCTACCACTGGTCGATCGATACTACCACTGGAGATTAAAGCTCTTGCTTAGACTACTGACATAAGATAATTAACTGAGGGTCGCTCATTTAACCTTTAGAAGAATTACTGAACATTTAATATTATTTTGGCAAAATGGCAAATTACTAATCAGCTAACTGCTAATGAATTTAACCTTTGACCTCGAAGGACACATCACATCCAAAATTTGACACCATTTCTGAGATTTACAACACCAGACACCCATTTATAGTTCTCTAGCACTGGTAGATCCAAATTTGACTTCTGACCTGGAAGGACTCTTCGGATTTGAAGTTTCGTAAACCTTTGCGACATCTACCACCCGAAACACCCACAGAACTAATTTTCAAGTTCGTAGACCTTGTTGATCATGGTTGACCTCTAAATGACCTCAATTTGACCTTGAAGGACCTGTGAAATAGCGTATTTTTCCCGAGATCTACGACCCGAATTGCCCCTAGATGCAAATTTTCAGAGCTCTACCATTTCTGTATCGTAGAAATAGCGTGATCTCCTATCACTGATTCACTCACAATCTTCTGTAGACAGTATATATGAAGGTAAGAGTACCGGTAGGAGTAGGCATAAGAAAGAGCAAGTGAGGCTATTAAAGCTCTTTCTTAGACACCTGAGAGAGGATAATTAACTGAGAGATAGCCCATGTGACTTCAAGAGAATCACTCGCCATTCAATATTATTATCGCAGAAATGTCTAATGTTTCTGCGATATAAGATCATAATCAGTTAACTGCTAATGACCTTCAGAAGAATATTCTGCAGCTGTGTATCAGAAACATAAAATCACGTTATAAATACAGAGCCACCTCACCAGTGAAAACAACTAACGAAGAGAAGGTATAAACGGAACTTGGATTAGGAAGATACGTTATCTTGCCCTTAATTCGAACCCTTTATAGCAGTGTTTCTCAACCTTTTATGCTTCATGTTCCCCCTGGAAATGTGAATTTAACTGGCGTACCCCATGTATAGATAGATAAAACTATAGTTATAGTATAACAATGGGAATAAAATAAAACATATATATATACACATTAAATTTTGTATTCATAAATTACATATATAGAGAAACACAAAAAATGACATTTTTGCACAGCATTGTTGCCAACTTAACGAATTTGTTACTAGATCTAGCGACTTTTGAGTTCTCACGGAGTACCCCAAAAAATTTTACCGCGTACCCCACGTTGAGAAACCCCTGCTTTTTAGGATTCTAAAGTCACTTCAATTCTGATGAAGCAAAATAAGCAAACTGCATTAAGAAGTCCTAAATAGATTTCTCATTGGTGATTCCTTAATTTGTTCCATTATAATTTAACCGGGAAAGGACACTTAAAAGCAATTGATGGTAATTCCTGGAATAAGCATGTTTACGTCAAAGCTATTTTGAAACGTTAAAGTTAATCCTATTGAACTACGAATACAAAATTGAATAAAGATTTTTTTAAATTAAGAAAACTGTAATTTCAAAAAATGGTTTGTAAAGAACAACTTAATAAAAACAGTTAACATTATACACTGTAGATAGAATTGACAACTTCTTTCATAACTGTGTTCATTATTTAGTTGGATTGAATTGTTATTACTTCTGAATACAATCTTTTTGAATCCAGTGGGCTAAATAGCCAGGTCACAAAGACCTCAAGTTTCAAAGATGGTTACGGGGAAGATAACCACTGTCGGAAAACAGATGGTAGCCTCTCGTCAAGCCCAGCGTGTTCTTTAATGTGCACAAGGTATGGCTCTACCGCAGATGGGGTCACGTTTAACGTCCCATCTGACTCTTTATAGACGATGAAAGGGTAGGGGTTCAGCGGAGATAAATGCCAACGCTGGCCCAGGTGGGACTCGAAACTGGGAACTGTAGATTACGAACCCGGTGCACTACCGATTGAGCCACCCCGACCCATGAAGACATGATAGGGACTTATCATTGTAAATCGCTATAGAAAGAAAAATAACATGTGAGAAATGCGACATCTAAGGTAACAGATTACAAACATTCATACCATAACCAGTATTCGAATACTAGCACCTATTCCCTGCAACCGAACATGATATCCTCTGAAAAAAAAAATTACTTCGTTTCTCGCAGTGTCTGTTAAACATAATCAGTTTATCACAAAAGATGAAGATTTTAAAAATCCATATAAATAATTTCCAAAAATCTGTTTTAAGCTATACTTGAGGCGAAAGAACAGTTTCTACTATTTTACCTTAAAAAACTGTATACGTAACGTCGCGAAGAATAGAAGAAAACTCTTAGAACGTCTCTTTCAAGTGAAAGAAAGAATCAACTGCAGCTAAGTTGGCATGTTAGTGCTCTGCTTTTAAATCCCTGAGTCAGATCCCTATTTATGTGCGTGCACAGAGAGCTCCATTCTCTGGCGGCGGTGGAAAGTCCGGAAGTCTGATAGGAGCGGGGTCGCTTATCTCTCAACAAACTTCCACACAGCCAATCCAGATAACTGAACATCGTCCTATCTTGGGCTACGTCGAAAAATAACTTGGTCACCATTTTCACCGAGGAATAGCCGCCATAAATCTCTTTCAATGACTCGCTTTTCCAAGCTTTTTAACCCTAAAAAGGACCAGTGGTCGTGTATCAACGTGTTCGTTACTGCAATGTCCAATGTGCGTCTGTGACTCGGACGGCAGACCTGAGTGTTTGAGATAGCAAGGATTAGAGACATCCATCAGTGGTAATTTCCTGATAAGAAAGGGACCTGGCATCTGTCACTGAGCCACCGTGGGCAGAGTACGTGATGACATATATAGATCCATTATCTGCTTAGAGAGGAAGCTAGTTGTGGACACTGAAGTTGGTAAAGAATTCTCAGGTCAACATCGAGATTGGGCGAGAGTTCAACATCAGAGAGTATTTCTGAGAGATGGAGAACTGCCACGTTTTTTATTTTTAGGAGCTATTTTTGAAGAAGAAAGACAGACCAGAGTATGCATAATTGCTTAAAAAATGTGTTCCTCATATTCCATTTGCATTTTGTGGAATGTATCAAAAAATAAAAAAGACTGAATTTTAAGATTATAGTATAATAAAAAATAATCAAAGCAAAACAAGAATGTAAAAAATACATTTAGTTTAATAGTAATTAGTTTAATAGCAGTCAAGTGTGAGAAAAATGCGCAATTGGCCTTATGGATTTCAACACCGAGCTCCTAGTTACGCGATAGTTAAGCTTCCATGTAAATAAGATTAACGAAGGTATCATTCTAATTTATTAACGACTAATTCTCTGCAATTTTAACTTCTACTCTCATGTTTAACTTAAAGCGACAGGAAGCGTATTTAGGAGAATAGTCTTTTAAAGAGTCTGTAAAATAAGGAACAACAACAAAGATTTGCTCATTTGAGAATATATATATTGTATGTGTTTCATTATCAGCAATCATTGTTTATATTGGTAATTACATCAAATTATGCTTTCTGTTTGCTCTTCTCATAACAGGTTCTGCGATCAATAATATTTTTAAGAAATCGGTTCGATCCAACTGGTGCAAACCACCTGGATGACACTAGTTACGTATATGATCTCGTATAATGAGTTCGAGTCCCAGCATCAAGATTGTCAGGC
This sequence comes from Ryuthela nishihirai, assembly GCA_038380435.1. Classification (NCBI taxonomy): domain Eukaryota; kingdom Metazoa; phylum Arthropoda; class Arachnida; order Araneae; family Heptathelidae; genus Ryuthela; species Ryuthela nishihirai. The sequence continues at coordinate 92,338,321 of JAWZYU010000005.1, read as the reverse complement.
TGAAAGCATCGATATTGAGATCTTGAAATTTTACGAAGCATCATAGTCGAACATCTGTTTCTTGTCTCTTATTTTCTAACTTTCCTATATCCGAAAATTAGCCTCGAAATTAAATGGAGAAGAGGAAAAGAAAAAAAAAAATACCCCCTAAAGCAACTGCTTGCCACAGAGGTCTGACAGGAGCCTGTCAGTTAATATGCCATAGTAGAAGGTCTGTGAGGATGGCAGGACCTCAGCAGAAAAACGACACGTACATCCATGCCTTTACCCGGGTCCCTTAGATCAGTAGTCAAGCGCGCTAACCACTCGGCCACTCATACTAGGAGCAAAAGTTGTGGTTCAACTTTAAATCAGTTAAAGAGAATAGGTGAAATATGCTCAGAGTAGACTGAATGGTTATCGTGCCTAACTGCTAACCAAAGAAACCCGGATAAGGAATATATATATTTTTTTCTGTGTTGTGTTCTGATGGGGTTTCGCTTTCCTCGTAGATCTCCTCGGTGTATTATACTGCTAGGCCCCTGTCAGAGTACTGTTTGACCAAGCAGCTATTCGAGGGGTAATATATTTAGGTGAAATGTCACAAATACGCTTTACTCGCTCTCACACGAAACGCATTAATATAGAGCAACTCTGTCATTAACTAATTTTTAAATACTTCTTGATACCTCATCATTTCCCTCAAATTATTGTTATGAATTAAACGGATGACTACACTACTACACTGAGCATGAGTTCCAAAAAATATATTTAGCTATTATAATTCTAAAATGATGTAAATTATTACAAAAGTATGAATGAAAACATTTTTATAAACTCAACTAATATATATCAATATCAATATGAAAATAAGTCTTCAAAAGAACTTAACACTTGTTACTACTCTTACTATCTACACAAAAAAACGTAATATAGGGCTTTTACATCAGTCGATAAGAGGCACAATCATATTTGTGAACAAACCTGCAATCTATCGAGAATAACCTTAATAAAAAATAAATATCCCCTCAATCAGCTGCTTGCCACAGGGGTCTGACAGGAGCCTGTCAGTTTATATGCCACAGTAGAAGGTCTGAGAGGATGGCAGAACCTCAGCAGAAAAACGACACATACATCCATGCCCTATCCGGGGCTCGAACCCAGGTTCCGTAGATCAGTAGCCAAGCGCGCTAACCACTCGGACCAGTTCCTAAACAACCAAATATAATGATGAAATCTTCCTACAGAAAAGTTGAGATCTGCTCTGTTTGTTCGACTAGCATACGACTCTTCAGTCACATTTTTAAATTTCCTAAGCATCCTTCTTTTTCTTTCAGTCCCCTAACAGGATCAACACTAATAAACTTATTTAATCTCTCACGAAGACACCAAATAAAAGCGTTTCTTCTTTTAAATACGCCACACAGGCTAAAACAAACTACGTCTTTCTTCCCACTCCAATTCCTCTTAATTACACTAAATTATTCCTTATTTTTTAAGTTAGGTTCGTTCGAAGTAATTGCAACGTAATTCTCACGCTGTAGTTCACGCGAGCATCAAGACGAAACTGCACATCACAAGTTCATTGTAGCACGTTCATCTGTCGTAACATTATCTGTCAGAAGAGAATAGATTTTTGTCATATCAGCAAAACCTGCAAACAGAAATATTCACCTGCAAATATCTCTCAATAATCTACATCAGTGAAAAGATTCATAGCACTTCTTCTTCTTCATATTTACTGCGAAGTCATTAACTGAAATGGGTTCTTCCTATGAACAGCACTTTTATTTTGCACACAATGAACTAAATGGCCAGTCTCAAGAACACTAAGAACCCGGAGAAGGAAATCCACTAGACAGTTGCTAAGAGACAAAATAAAATCGCCCGTCGAAGTCACTCAGATTCTTTTGTAAAGTGCACAGGGTATGGCTATCCTATACACGGCTCTTCGGCTTAACGTCCCATTCAACAGAAGGCTGAATGGGAGGCTCTTTCCACCCATTGAACGTTGTTTCCTTTCTCGCCAAGGGGAGGATGGGGATTAACGAAGATAAATCTAAAAGCTGGTGCAGTTGGGATCTGAATTTGAGAACTGCATCATCTCCGGGGTCACTTCGGCGAGATGACTTAGGTGAGGAGAAGTTCCCGCGACTCCGTAGAAGCAATTGTGTTAGCGACACCCGTGAATATAGATCCTAGAGCGAAGAAAACTACAGAGAACAGTGGAAAGGAGTTATGTTAGAAGAGGCAGGTTCATTACGAAATATTATCGTAGACTTAAAGAATGAGATCAAAGTGCTGAAAATGAAATATCTGGACTTCGATCTTCAACAGAATTTTCATCAGGCAAAATAGATGATTTTTTAAATGTAATGCAGGGCTTATTCAAATAGTTTCGGACCTGAAAGAGCTTAACCTTGAGTTGCAGTGTCGAACTGCAAAGCAAGAGGCAGAACTGAAAGAATTGAGAAATGATTTACATGAACTGCAGCAGTACTCGCGGAACCAGAACTTAGAAATTTTAGATGTTCCAGAAATTCCAGGCAAAACTCTTCTGGACATTGCTTAGAAAATTGCTAGAACAATTCAAGTAAAGGTGAGTAATGATGATATTCAGGTGGCTCATCGAGTTCCTGCAATTAACAAAGACAAAACTAAACCTGTTATTGTGAAACTAAAAACGAAAGAAATAAGGAACAATTGGGTAGAATGCAACAAAAAATCTAAATTCCCTCGAAAAAGTGCTGATATTAATCCAGATTTTAAAGAGTTAAATTTATTTTTAAATTAACATCTAATTCCTAGTACTAAAAATTTATTATATAATGCTAAGCAATTTAAATTAAAAAATAGATAGAAATTCGTTTGGGTAAAAAATGGAAAAGTTTCCATCCGTAAAAGTGAAAGATCAAACATTTGGCGGGTCAGAGATGACAATGACTTAAATATGTTAAATGAGCAAGATGGCTGCTGAAAATATTTCACCTTTTAGTTATGTTGAACTTATGCCATGTTCTGTGATCTGCAACAACATTAAAGAATTACTGTCTTTCTTTAATTCTGGAAATTATTCAAGTTTAAAAATTTTGCATTTTAACATTTGAAGTTTAAGAAATAAATTTGAACAGTTGGAAACTATTCTTGAATATTTGAATAGTCAGACGGATATTTTAATACTTTCTGAAATATGGATCAAACCACGTGAGTTAAATTTGTATCAAATAGATGGTTATCATAAGTTCCATTGTTGTAGAGATTACAATAAATCTGGTGGAATACTTTGCTACGTTAAAAGTTCTTTAATACTCAAGTAAAATGCATTTAATGATATAAATTCAGCTGAATATGTTGCTATTTATCTCGAAAATTATCAGCAACATTTCGTATTTATATATAGATCTCTTTGTATCCCAGTTACCACCTTCCAAGTAGAATTTCAGGAATTACTCTTATCCTTTGATAATAAAGACGAAGTTGTTGTAATTGGCGATTTAAATACAGGGTGTCTCAAAAATATAGGTACAAACTTTTAGGGTAGGTAAATAACATCGAAAGGAATGAGAATTGCATAGGAACCCATAACCGGAAACGTCATGGGAAAGGGGTAGCAGAGGTACAAGATCTGAGAGGACACAAGACAGTGATTAATGGGAAAACATTTATTGGACATAATTATTACAAATGGCGTACTAGATGATACATTTCATAATGTTATAGCAGATGCTCGAACGCAATACATGCGTGACACCGACGGAGCATTGATTGTCGGAACGGTCGAACATCCCTGGAGTTTCTTTGATAGTAGCAGCAGTGCAGACGAGCCTTGCCACGAGATCCATGTCAGACTCCACAGGCGATTCATACACGGTAGCTTTGAGGGCCCCCCACAGAAAGAACTCAACGCTCGTTAAATCAGGTGAGCGTGGCGGCCAGGCAACTGGTCCAGCACGCCCAATCCATCGTTGCCCAAAAAACATGTTCAAATGCGCACGAACACACCTTCCATAATGGGGAAGTACCCCATCATGTGGAAACCACTTGTTGCATCTCACATTTGCTGGAACATGGGCAAGTAAGCCAGGTAGAACCTGTTCCAGAAAGATCAGATACTTTGCGGAGGTCATGCGGGATGGTAAAAGGTATGGCACGACTAAGCAGTCGCAGATTAAACCTACCCACACATTTACTGTGAAACGATGTTGTGCCGCATGGGTGCACATACCGTGGTGGGGCTCGTGAGCCCACAAAGCGCATTGTGCTGATTGAATACGCCATCCCGAATGAAACTGGCCTCATCAGTAAACAAAACATAAGCTGGAAAATTAACATCTTGGGCACTTTCTTGGAGATACCACTGCGCAAAACGCACACATGCAGGATAACAAAAATATAGGTAACCAAAGGCAGAGGCAATGGCACGTGTGCTGGTACTAGGATTAGTCTCCACGGCATCCAACACACTTTCTTCCATGGCGGGAGTACGCGTCGATCGTGGCCTGGCCTCACTTCTGCTACCTCTTAATGACCCATAATCGCACAAATTTTGATGCGCACGCGCAAACAAACGGTGGCCCGGTACATGTCTGTGTGGGAAGCATTCTTGGTACATTTGTTGAGCGGCTCGTCCATTGCCCTCAGCTATTCCATACACTAAGTGCATGTCTACCAGCTCCCTGTTCGAATACCTTTGCATGCTCTTCGTAAGCCGACTACTGCTCGAATGAGGAAATCCGAAATTTCCCCTCTAGCGCACTGATGAGCAGCGCTGCCTATTGACTTAAAGTGACGTTTCCGGTTATGGGTTCTTATGCAATTCTCATTCCTTTAGATGTTATCTACCTACCCTAAAAGTTTGTACCTATATTTTTGAGATACCCTGTATAGATATACCAGGAAATGATCACTACACAAATGAATATCTAAATTTGCTGTCATCAAATGGCTTTCAAAGTTTCATAATTTCACCGACCAGAGAAAGTATGATATCTACTTGTTTAGATCACATTTTTGTTAAAAGCAAAATCGAAAGTTCATTCAAGAGTAGTATTGTTAAATTGGCAGTGACTGATCATTATCCCATTGCCTTAACAGTTAATTTTAACAATAATATGAATATTCAGTGTGATAATTATACAGAACCTATTCTTTATCACTACATAGACTATACTTTATTGAACAGGCTTTTAAGTGGACGAGGTATTAATTCTTAATGATGTCAATGAAGCTTATAATAAAATTTTAACTACATTTAATCTCGTAATTAAAAATTCAACTAGGAAAGAAATATTCATAATAAATCACAATCAGCAAAGCCATGAATTACTTCTGAAATTCTAAACTTATTAAAAGAAAGAGACAAGCTATATAAAAATCACAAAAAATACCCTTTAAATGAAACTTACGAAAGTGGCTTTAAAAATTTTAGAAATCAAATAAATTATAAAATTCCAGATGCAAAAAAAGTTTCCTTACAACTCAGTTTCAAAATTGTGATGGTATTATATCAAAGCAGTGGAAATTGATAGGCGAGATAATAAATCAGAAGAAGAATTATAAAATAAATATCCAGAATTAGAAAGTGGTTCTGATTCAACTGAAAATGCTGTTATTGTCAAGCCAATTTAATGAACACTTTGTAAATATAGCGGTAAATCTGTCAACGAATAGGATTGTAAGAAATGAAAATAAGCCACCTGAGTAAAAATGCCAAATCAAAGTTTTTAGCTCCAACTTGTAGAAAGGAAATGACTGACATTATAAAAAAAAATACCCCCTCAAGCAGCTGCTTCCCACAGAGGTCTGACAGCAGCCTGTCAGTTTATATGCCATAGTAGAAGGTCTGAGAGGATGGCAGGACCTCAGCAGAAAAACAGCACGAACATCCATGCCTTACCAGGGTCTCGAACCCAGGTCCCGTAGATCAGTTTTAAAAATAAAAAATCTGCTGGGTATGACAATATTTCCATTGTTGCTGTTAAAAAATGTTCTTTTAACTTGATTCAACCATTGGTTCACATTTGTAATCTGTCGTGACCCAAAAGATTCGGATCCTGTCCGACTAAGCCAGATGTGATGACCCGTCCGAACAGGAGAGAGACAATGAAATTACTACTTAATTCTCTTCAGTGAAAAGACAGGTTCGCGGGATTTTAGGCCCATCACACTGCACGCCTTTGAAGAGACTGGTGTTGAACGATGAATACCGACAGTCCGTTAATTAACTGCACGAGAGTTATATAGAGATGGCACACTTTAATAAAAATATATACAGCTACGTGCTGGGAATGCGCTGAACTCCGTGGGCCTTTGCTGTTTCACTGCTGCAAACAATATAACGAGGTAGAGAATCACACACTACTGAAGTTCTCACCTGAAACTCGGCGAAAAGATAACCAACCTTTGCCTACACTATGGTTCCTTGTGAATCCACAAAAAACTATTATCAGATTCTCCAAGAATCTCGATTTCCTCTTGGAATCACACCCTCATTTCAGGGGTTTCCTTTGAGTATGGCCAGCGTCCTTCTGACGCTTCTTGAAACGACCTTTCGCTCAACGTGCTCGCACCAAAACTAAAGCTTCAAATCTCCCGCCTAGCCTTTTCGCTGCACTAGCGCCCTCATTTACGGCGATAAATAACTTCTGGCATTCGTCACCACTTGCATGGAGCACCTTTAGAACCAAAAAACAACAACAGTGAGTCATTCCCAGCACACGAACGCACTCAATACATAAAAATATATGCAACAATAAAATACAACAAAAATACATCAATAAATAAATAAACATAAAATTCGGGGGACATGACATAATCTATCCTTCGAAACCAGCACTTTTCCAGATTTAATGAAGAAAGCTATTGTAACTCCAGTTTACAAAAAGGGAAATAAAAATGATTATAAAAATTATCGACCGATATCTTTTCTCCCAGTATTTTCAAAAACATTAGAAAAAAATAGTTAATAATAAACTGATAATTTTTTTCTCTGAAAACCAATTTGGGTTTACGAAGGGTAGAGATACAGAAACTGCATTGTTGAATTATACGTCAAAGGTGTTTCGTTCCATGCACAATAATCAATTTACTCTGTTCGTATTTATGGATTTGGAGAAAGTTTTTGACACCGTTGATCACGAAATTTTAATTAGCAAACTAGAAAACATTGGCATTGGTGGTGTTGTATAATAAAATGGTTTAAAGACTACTTACAGCCCAGAACGCAATGTGTTAGTCTTTTTAATACACTTAGTAACCCAAAACATATTTCATATGGTGTACCACAAAGTTCAGTCCTGGGACCAACCTTGTTTTTGATATTCATAAATGATCTATGTAAATTAAAAATAAATAGCTATATTAACACTTTTGCAGATATTACATTATTAACTTTATGTCCTGATTCTCTGGAAAATATCCTTTATAACATGGACACTGATCTAAAATGTGTGATGAAATGGTTGGATTTAAATGGGTTGCATTTAAATTCGAAAAAGACCAAGTTTATTATATTTAACCCAAAAAAGAATTCATACAATCCAAATTTAATTTAATTAAAATTGCATACCTTTTCATGCAATAATTACTCAGCTTGTTGCTGTGAAGAAATTGAACAGGTTCAAAGTCTATCATACCTAGGCTTTTAAATTGATAGGTCCCTAAGTTGGAAAATACACATTCGAAAACTAACAAACATACTTAGACAGATGTTATATAAATTTTATTATTTAAAAAAAAAATCCTCAGTAATAAAACTTTAATAATGTTATACAAATCTTGATTCGTTAATAATCTTATACATAATCGTAATTAATGTTATACAAATCTCAGTCTGCTATACAGTATGGTATTACAAGTTAGGAAGGAACATACATTTTATCATTAAATAATAATAAATAAATATCCCCTCAAGCAGCTACTTGCCACAGAGGTATGCAGGAGCCTGTCAGTTTATATGCCACAGTAGAAGGTCTGTGAGGATGGCAGGACCTCAGCAGAAAAACAACACAAACGTCCATGCCTTATCTGGGGCTGGAACCCAGGTCCCTTAGATCAGTAGCCAAGCTCGCTAACCAATCTGCCACGGGACGGATCAGTAGCCAAGAGCGCTAACCACTCGGCCACGGGACGGCTATTTCATCACTAAGGAGTCTAATTTCAATACAAAATGAATTTATATTTCAAATATTACCAAATAAATATAAAAATGTTACCATCTTTTGTTAGTATATCATTTCAGGTGTATTTCCACTGAGACACTTTGTTTGTAGAACATTAAATTACTTCTTTAAAAACAATAATGTAGTGCTGCATTATACAAATTATTCTATGCGAGATGATGGGAAAAGATTTCTGCTACCACTTGCAAAAAAAATTATGCACAAACATTTTGATTATTTGGCCCGTAAAATTTTTAATTCTTTACAGAGACTAATTTTATGCATTTCAGATTTCTCACTGCTAATTATCTAACGAATATTACAAATGATGAGAGCATGTTTTCAGTGTTAAAGTAAAAAAAACTTTAATTCGTTTTTATAAATTCTGTATTGTTTTTGTATATTTTTTCTTCTTTATGTCAAGTTGAGTGTCAATGTTGCCAAAAATATATAATTTAAAAAATTTGTTAGTTAACCTACATGAGTTTAGATGCTCTTGTGTTAATAAGAGCATCACAAATACATGCTGTTTGTAACCTTATTATTATAATAAAACTGATGAACGAACCTGGTGTACTATCGACTAGGCATAGCTCCTCCCAAGTTCATTGAGTTGGCATAAATACATTACAGGGAATAAAAGATGCAACACTTACAAGAACTGATGCAAATGTGACGAAATTCAGTGAGGCGGTAGTATATGTGGAAATGCATGTAACTGATTAAGTTTGCAGGACGATCGAAACAATTGGAGAGGTACTGCTGACATCACAATGAGGAGCAGTCACACCCACAGATAAATGCAACCAAAGCTCCCTGGTTGACAAAACGTTGTGTAAATTGTTCTAAACCGCTAAAGATGCCCTTACGCAGACATCAATAGACATTCCAACAGTTAACAGACTTTGAGCGTGGAAGAATCATTGGCCTTAGAGAAGCTGGTTTGTCGCACAGAAAGGCCGCAATCCCAGAACCATTGTACATATATGGCGCCAGTGGGTTCAAGAAGGATCTAGCACACTCCGACAAGGAACAGAAAGATGACGTATAACCATGGAGCAACAGGACCACTATTTGCGACACATGACATTGCGTGAGAAATTCGCGACTACAACGCAACTGCAAAGGGACTGACAATAGGTAACACATCGAATACCTACCAGGCAGACATGTAAGCAATAGGCTTTACAGTTTTCATTGCAAGCCTATCGTCCGGCACTGCGTTTGCCCCTCACATCTGCCCACATGCAAGCACGTGGTGTCGCTTTAAACAGATCTGGAACGAACAAGAGAGGAGTACCGTGGCGTTTAGTAACGAATCTCGTTTTTGTCTTGGTCAGCAGGACGGTGAACAAAGTGTTCGCCATCATCCAGAGGAAAGGAACGCCACCCAGTGCGTGTGACATCGTCACACAGCTCCAGCACCTGGTGTCTTGGTGTGGGATGCCATTAGTCGGAATCTCGGTCTGAACTGGTCATCATAAGGGATCTCTAAATGCCCAATGATATGCTGCCAACATTTTGCAGCCAGTGGCTGTCCCATTTGCTCAGCAGCACGGAACCTTTAACTAGCAAAATAATGCCCGTTCCCATACAGCCCGTATTAGTCTGCAGTATCTACACGATCAAAACATTCATGTACTACCATGGCCAGCACGCTCGCCTGGCCTCTCACCTTGACACGTCTGGAACATGATGGGCCGACAGCTCCGACAACACCCAAGAGGTGCGCCAACCACTGTCACTGAAATGGAACAGCGATTTCGCGCTATTTGGCGTTCTATCCCTCAGGAAGACATTATGGAGCTGTATGATAGCCTTCCCCGCCGTGTTATTGAATGCATTACTGCTCGGGGCGGTTCAAAATCATACTAATTATACCACTTTACAGGGCAGGTAAAGTGGTAATTTTTCCATATTTTTTTGATAATGTATTCAATCGCAGATCTCAGTGTATGCTAACAGCTGCCTGCGTTTCAAAATAAATGGCATTAATACTTCCAGGTGTTGCAATTTTTTTCCCGTAGTGTATTTCAGAAATTTTTACGAGAAAAATAGAAATATCTGCTATTTAACTCTAATTGTAAGAATCGCCATAGCCGACTGTCGAAAACAAGTCTCAGAAATCATTCCAACGCGTAACAATAACATCAACAGCCGTTTTCGGTCTTTCAACAGTGCTTTTCTGAAAAATAACCCTTTAAAATGGTATGAAATGAACATGAGACAATTTACGAAACTATTATATTCGAGTTCGAAATTAGAATTTATGAAATCCCATTTAGGGTAATTATTTTGGTCCCATTTTTATTGTGACTCGAGGTATAAGGGGTGGAATTTCGGAGTTAGTGGGTGAATTGAAACGGTGAATTCGAAAATTTTAAATCCGGAAAGATTTGTGAATCGGTAGATTGGAAAATTGTGAATCGGGAAAGATTTGTCAAGTCGGTCGACTATAATCAAGTAGGAAGTCATCGGTTTTAGTTGAAACTGAGTTAATGCTAAAGCGAAATATTCCTTCGCTTTTATTCAACAAACTATGTATAAAATTCTGCTCCAGGCGCAGGTTGTATGTTGGTGGCTCCTGTGATAAACTGGGGAATACGATTTATGAGTCAGTTTTACTTTCCGTTTAGGCATTGGCTTTCATGGCCGTGAGGTATGCAAAGAAAACGGTAATATTGATTGGATGGGTTATATTCACACTGTAAAGGAAAAGAGCACCTTGCACCGCGAAATTAAACGGATAAGAACAAACAAAATCTACTCTTAAAGTGAAACAAACTAAATTTAAATAAACCTCTTAAATGCTACCAATCGGAACTAATCTCAGAATAAAGTTAGCACAAGAAACTGATACTAAGGAACATATATTTGAAACAGTATTGTGATATAGCATTCTATAATTATCTAGGGAATGGCTATGGAAATTATTTGACATGTAATATAAATATCTTTAGGTTGCTATTAGTATATTAAATATTTGTTCTTCCTAATGGGTACTTATGTAAATGTTAGACATGAAAACTCTACAAGATAGAGAACCGTTAATATTCTTCCTTAGAATCATTAATAGCAATTTTAGTAATAACAATCCAAGGAATGTTAATTTTTCATCCTCATAAGAGGCAGATTTCCCAAAGCAATACGTTGCCTTTATCAGAGTTCTCGAAAATATTCAATGAATTTTAAAGTTGTTTAGAACTTCTATCGTTAGATAAAAGGGGCGGGGGTGGCTCAGTCGGTAGCGCGCCAGGCTCGTAATCTGTAGTTCCCAGGTTCGAGTCCCAGCTGGGTCAGCGTTGAGATTTATCTCCGCAAAATTTCCCGCCCTGCCCACAGTCAGTAAGGGACACCGATGGCCTTGGAAAGGCCGCCGTCCGTCGGATGGGACGTTAAGCCGTGGCCCCGTGTTCAGGAGAGACATACCCTGTGCACGTTAAAGAACACGCTGGATGGCCTTGACGGGAGGCTACCATCTGTCTCCCAACAGCTGTTCCAGTGGGTCCCCTCCCCCAATCTTCTCTGAGCCTTCGGGGTCCATGTGATATGGCCATTTAGCCCATGGTGTGCAAAAAAAGTGCCGCTCAGAGGTAAAACAACCCAACCAGTTAGATAAAAATTTCTATTTCAATTTTTAAGAAATTAATCTTTGTGACATCAACAGTCCATGGATGAGAGGTTAGCGCGCTCGGCTACTTATTAAAGGACCTGGGTTTAAGCGTCGGGCAGCGATGTGTATGAGATCCCACCTTACTCACACATCTTCTATATGGCGTATTAAACTGACAGGCTGCTGTCAGACCTCTGTGGCAAGCAGATACTCGAGGAGGTATTTATCATGTTTCGTTTAAGAAATGAGCGAAAATTGATCAATAAATGAAAGTAGGTGATTTTTTTTTCCTTCAAAACCCCTTTGCTGAACTTACTTATACGAGTACAAATGAAACAAACTGATAAAACGAGAAATTTCTTACTGTAACATTAAAATGGATTAGAAGTAGGAGGAGCTTTTATGAAAATAAATGAAAAAACAGGAAAAGAAGGGGGAAATAACATTAACGCAAATTTATATATTCTACATGGTAGTAAATCACATGGTTGTTAATGAAATTGTATCGTAGTGATTTGCTTAGCTACTAAAAAAACACACCTGCTGTCATCTACAGCTGTCAACTCATTAAGTTCAGTGTCAGTCATTCGCGACCGACGTGAGCAAGGGACTTTCAGCCAGTTGAGGACAATTATTACTTGCAGCTGCTAAAAAAGCTGGTGATGTTTTAGTTAATGTTTCTTAGACGTTCGTATCTTCTATAGAGTGCAATCGAAATTTTATTGTGACTCGAGGTATAAGGGGTGGAATTTCGGAGTGAGTGGGTGAATTTAAATGGTGAATGGAAAATTTTAAATCGGGAAAGATTTGTGAATCCGTAGATTGGATAATTGTGAATCGGGAAAGATTTGTCAATCGGTCGACTATAATCAAGTAGGAAGTCATCGGTTTTAGTTGAAACTGAGTTAATGCTAAATGTCGCAAAGGCAAAGATGAGCGTTTTTAGCCTTGTAGAAAAAATGAGAATTGAAATCATTTAAAAAACCTTTTAATAATATATAGTTGTTTTCTCTTTCTAAATTATTTGAACAGTAGAACACTTATAATGCATCCATGGCCGGGGTGGCTCAGTCGGTAGCATGCCAGAGTCGTAATCTGTACTTACCAGGTTCGAGTCCCAGCTGGATCACGTTTGATAGCTTGTAGAGATATTTTTGTGAAATAGCTGTTGTGAATTTTCCCTGATGTCTGCATCAATTGGGGATGATGCGCAGCGCACAGTGTTCGTATTTCATCTGTGCTGCATTTTTTTTTCACACAATGGACTAAATGTCCAGGTAGCAAAGACTTCAAAGACTCGGTTTGGTAGGGACCCATGAAATAGCTTTTAAGAAGAAATATGAAATGATTTCATTAAGACCCAGCGAGTTCTTTAACTTGAATATCGCATGGCTCTATTGCGCACGGCGTTGCAACTTAATGCCCCACATCCGAAGCACTTTCCGAATCCATCACTTCATCATCATCATCATCATCCTCAAGCAGCCATGGACTACGGAGGTCCAACCAGACCGTGCAATTTAGTTCTCCAAGCAAGTCTATCCTGAGCTACATCTACTGCATCTGGCCACTGCACACCAATTCTAACAAGGTCCTGTTTGACATTGTCTGCCCACCGCATCCTCGGTCTCCCCTTCTTTCTGAGGCCTTTAGGCACACTGTTCATAACCCTATTCGCCAATCTATAATATTTCATACGGGCAACATGGCCAAACCAACGGAGTCTCTCTCTGCACAATATGCTGCTTAAAGGAGGTTGCAAACTCCTTTGCCTAACCTCATCATTAGTTACAAAGTTGAACCACCTAATGCCCAAGATACTGCGTAAGCATCTGGAATTACGAGTCAAATATGCAGCTGACTGGTACAACTCTGCCCCAGGAACAAGGTTTGTCTACTGTAAACAGTAGCTAGGACCTTTAGGACAGAACCATATTACGTCTCGAATGAACAGAAAGTACAATGCATCAAATATATTAGTATTTCTTAAACAGTGATGCACTCGTCACTTGGAGTAGGAGAATGAATTTTGGGGAGATACATGACGAATTATCACAGGAATTGGGAAATATGAAGTACAGATATATTAATCAAAGGCTTCTTTAACAGAATATTTTAACTGTTATTGTCGCATTCCAAGGCAGCATAAACTTTCAAACTAAATACAACTTCTTGTTACTTCTGGAGGATTTTTCCAATTGCTTAGTTCTTCATAATACTGATATAAAATCATTTTCCTTCACTTAATATTTTTAAACTTTTATTAAAGATGTTTCGTTGATCATCACTTTCGATTTGTAGTATTTTCTCTTTTTTCGTGCACCTGCTATTGTTAATCATTCTCTTTAAGAATTTTAAAATTTCCCGGAGTGGTTTTGGTTACCGTCTGAGTTGCAGTGTCGAATTTCAAGTCGGAATACCAAAAGCGGAAGGGACTTGCTACATGCAAAACATATTTGCCTTACTATACCTAACGGAAACAGTAATTGCTGCCAAATCGGTTATTGCCATTTACTGCTCCCTAATTTTGAATAAACTCCCTAATTTTGATATAACAATATTTGAACCTGCTGTTGTCAGTTCTCCCGCATTAATGCATCCTATTGCAGGCATGAACTTGGTTTTTTAACTCAACACGCAGTCACACAAAGGGAACGCGTATACGAAATTTTCGACCATTCCGTCAAGTATATTACAAACAACAGGATACCAAAATCTGTTGAGGGGGAAATAAAAATCTCGATTTTTTGCATAGAAACGAAGCCACGTGCAATTTACATAGCGCACTGAAGTTAGAAATGACCTGAGCAACGTCGGGCAATTCCTCGTGTTGAATCTATGCTAAAGGACCAACCTATATTGCAAAACAGAATATACAGATTAAAAGTAAAACCCGGCAGTGCCGGGTGATGTTCAACTAGTAACAAATAAATCTATTGGGTTGTTTTAGCTCTGAGCGGCACTTTTTTGCACACCATGGGGTAAATGGCCAGGTCACATGGACCCCGAAGGCACAGAGAAGGTTGGGGGAGGGGACCCACTGGAATACCTGTTGAGAGACAGATGGTAGCCTCCCGTCAAGGCCATCCAGCGTGTTCTTTAACGTGCACAGGGTATGGCTCTCCCGCACACGGGTAACGGCTTAACGTCCCGTCCGATGGACGGTGGCCTTTCCAAGCCCATCGGTGTCCCCTACTGACCGTGGGCTGGGCGGAGAATTTTGCGGAGATAAATCTCAACGCTGATCCAGCTGGGACTCGAACTTGAGAACTGCAGATTGCGAGCGTGGCGCGCTACCGACTGAGCCACCCCCGCCTTAAAATAAATCTATTTCCTCTTAGAAATATATCTATAGTAAAAAAAATCGGAATGAGTCTTTATTTCGCAGGTAGAAACATGGATCTTCATGCTTCCTCTCTGATGAGATCTCGCCTTCCTTACTCGTCTCCTCGATATCGAATTAGGAACTAACAGGATCCCGTCTAACTCTCATAACAAGTGCCTGCCTGAGGGTGAAAAAAAGCCGCGATGATGGAATTTTATCTCTTTGACACGTAAATAAGGATCGACAGTTCTTTCCCTTCATTTACTCGCAACAGTGAAATATGACACTAAACGTGCTGGATTACTCTGAAAAGAGCGAAGAAAAAAAGAAGAAATGTGAAAGACGAAGAAAAAAAAAGAGAGTAGTCTGCCTTCTTATCCCTTTCAACCTCGGTGTAAGACACATTGTGCAGAAAGGGAGGGAAATCTTGGGGGCTGCGAAGCAAAACGAAAATCCAAAGAACAAAAATATTCATCCATAAATATCTGCTCGTTCAAAGGCAGGAGAAATGTGAAAGGAAGTGCAAGAGCAGCAACAGCGTCTTGGCATATGCAAGGGATGCCGGGAGACCTCTTCTCCAGGGATTACGTCCGACTTTGGGCTTTTTATGTAAAAGCTGTTTCAGGAAGTGTTCCATGCGTCACTGGGTCGCATAAAGTGAGGTGAGATTGAATTCGATTTCGCAATCTGCTACCAAAGGACGTGAGAGAGGAGACTGACAGAGTCGGGCTTGGTCGCTTTCCGAAAGATGGGATGCTTTTCATGTAGCGAAGGAGAGTATTTCGATATCTGGAAACTTATGACTGTTCTGCATGTGGGAACAATCAACGTTTTCTGATCTGCATCAACAGGATTTTTCCCGACTGCTTTGATAGGACAGATGGAAAGAACAGACCAAAAATACTATAAGGTATGATGGCTTGTAATCTTGATGTACTAAATGAAAAAGAAAGAAACGTTTTACTATAAAGCTACCGCCTAAATTTTGTATCGCATTGAATAAAAATATTTTTTTTTCTTTATGTTTATTGTGCGTTTCAAGTGTTCAGAGATTATGGCCAGACTTATCAAAAGAATTGTGGATATCATAAGCCCTCAGTTTACTGTATCTGTTCAAAAGAACTGTGGATATTGTAAAATCTCAGTTTTCTGTTTCTGTAAAGAAAAGCGTGTCGAATGAGTTAAATTCGTGTTAATGTGAGTTTTAAAAAAAAACATACAGATGAAATCGTATAATGTATAACTCATCATGCGATATTAAGTTTATTTGTACCACGTAACTGACTTAAACTATCTCACTTGTTTCAAAATTTAAAAAAAAACCCGTTTCGTAGCAGTTTGCCACAGAATTAATGTTTTTATTGCTTTTCTGGAAAAAAAATGCAGCTGTTGATTAAAATTGTTTGTTTACTTCCGGATATTTTGGACAAAAAGTAAGACAATCGTTCATTAAGCATAACCAATTTAATATCTGAGAGCTTGCGTGTTAATACAATAGATATATAACAAAGAATTCGAACTGAAAAACTAAAGAAAACCATTTAAATTCAGAAAATATATTCGAAATAATATAAGGCATTCGCATTATACTTAATTCATTCTAATAACTCCTTCCTAAGCGAAACTTTGTAAGTTAAATTCCGTATCTCTTGTGGTAATTTATTATGAAATATAGGTCCAATATATTTCACAGATTGGGTAATGTTTTTTTGTAAATACATATGGTATATGACAATTTTTTATTAGTATCTCAAATTTGTATGCAAATTAGTTACAAAGCCGCCACACAACTTAAAAAATATATAACTACTTGCAGTCCCCGGCTTACGTAAGGTTTGAAATGAAAAAAAATATTCGTGCCGTCCTTAGAGGTTAGAGGTGGTCTGCTGTTTAAGGTATTTGCTACTGTTATGATGATATAACTATTATGATAGTTGGTGCGAGGAAGAGGCGTTGCCCAATATATGCGACTGAAGAACGTCTGGGATTTCCACATGCGATAGCCACACCTGTGTACCAGGAATACATCAAAACCGGCAAAATGTGCACCTGTAGGAGGAAATGTGGCCATAACTGGACCGTTGGAGTTCAAGGTGAGCACCACCTCTCCTACATCAGAACATCGTAACAGAGGGCCACAGTGCTGATAATAACACTAGCATTCAATGACGGAGCAGCTATGGAGGTCTGTGCAAAGACCGTTCAATGTACAGTCGCTCAAAAAAGTATCCGAACACTATGGTTGATTACAGAATTCGGAAAAAATATCTGGCAACAATTTTTTTTAGAAATTAGTGATATGGCAACTTCGTGTCACGTGACACGAAGTTGCCATATCACTAATTCTAAAAAAAATTGTTGCCAGATATTTTTTCCGAATTCTGTAATTAACCATAGTGTTCGGATACTTTTTTGAGCGACTGTATAGTGACACGACTGGACTACTGCAGCCAATTCCACATCGAGTACCATGGTTCACATCAAGTCACAGTGGGAGAAGGAACATGGAAAATAGACTGTGGAAGACTGGAAATGGGTAGCTTGGTTCGACAAATCGAGGTTCGTCCTCGTAATCTGCAGTTTACCTCTGTTAAATCTCGCTCTGTCATCGTTCAGTAGAGACACAGATGGGCTTGGAATTGCACCGTCCATCGTATAGGACATAAAGGCGTGTTTGCGTGTGCTGGAGAGCCATACTCTGTGCATGTCAAAGAACACACTGGATGGCCTTGACAGAAGGCTACCACCTGTCTCCTAACAGCTCCCCAATGAGTCTCCTTCCTCCAATCTTCTCTGAGCCTTTGGAGTTCTTGTAATCTGGCCATTAAGCCCATTGTGCAAAAATGTGCCTCTCAGAGGTAAAAAAACTCAGCCCAATCCTTTCATGTGACAAATGATATAGTTTTAAAGCTACCTGGTTAATACAGTGTATTTTTCTAAACTGGAACAAGTGTAAATTAAAAGGAACAAACTCAATAAACCTGAATTTATAACAAAAATAATTAAATGTAATGCAGTTCCCTTTACGGGCAGGGATGGCTCAGTCGATACCGCGTCAGGCTCGTAATCTGCAGCTCCCAGATTCGAGTCCCATCTGCGCCAGCATTCAAATTTATCTCCGCAAAACTCTTCGCTCTTCCCTCAGTCAGTAGGGAACATTGATGGACTTGGAAAAGTCACCGTCCATCGGATGGGACGTAAAGCCGTGTCTCCGTGTGTGGGAGAGCGTTACCTGTGCACGTTAAAGAACACGCTGAATAGGTTTGACAGGAGGCTACCATCTGTCTCCTAGCAACTGCCCAGTGGGTCCCCTTCCTCCAACCTTCGCTGAACCCCTTGGTGTCCTTGTGACCTGCCCATTGGGTGTAGCTAAACGGTAAAACAAAGCAAGCTTTTCTTTTAACAAATATTGACTTTGAAGATATATCGATTCTTGCAATCCATTACAAAGAGCATAAATTTCTGAAAAATTATGAGCTTATGTAAACCTGTTTTAGGATATCCATTCAAAATTCTCATAATCTCACATTTCATTCATAATTCTCATAGTCTTTTATTATACTTGTACATATAGTCAACTTAAATACGTACAAGTATAATAAAAGATTATGACACTTAGAATCTAGATTTCAGTTTAACAGTAAAAGACTTTATCTTGTTCGCTATATAATCAGCAAGTAATTTTCATAGACTTGTTAAAATTTATAATCGCAGTATAACACATCATTCAGCCACTATTCGTGGTTCAAGATGAAAATTAGATATTCCTGGTTGTAGGGATGATACGACATTTATTAGAAACTACAATATAAATAAATATTCCCCTCAAGCAGCTGCTTGCCACAGAGGTCTGACAGGAGCCTGTCAGTTTATATGTCATAGTAGAAGGCCTGTGAGGGTGGCAGGACATCAGCAGAAAAACGACACATACATCCATGCCTTACCCGGGGCTCGAATCCAGAGTCCCTAAGATCAGTAGCCAAGTGCGCTAACCACTCGGACCAGTTCCTAAACAACCAAATATAATGATGAAATCTTCCTACAGAAAAGTTGAACTACACGAGACGGCTGAAACTACAATACAAACTGAAAATTATGGAGATCTCGAATGGTATATCAAATATTCCATGAAACTGAGATGATCATCACATTCATATACACACTTGTTACAAAGAAACTTTGCGACTTTAGTGTGGAAATTTAAATAATGGGAGATCGGAAAGAACCGAAATTGCACAGATACGTAAAGAGGAGATTGAGCTTAAGGGAGAAAAATCAGAGGGATATGAGCCTCTTATTTGCATGCATGCTTGCCAAAATGAAAAGTATAGGAAAGCATTACTTCGCTTCTCACACAAAACAATCATGACATGATGGTAAAGAAACAAGCTCAATTTGTCAAGTTGCCCTACTCCCACGGAAGAAGTATCCAGTTTACCCTCAAGAGAATTTTGACGTTTGAATGGGCTCGTCGGGGATCATGTGCTCGCTAAGAAGTTCAGGATCTGATTAGGAGGATTCAGGATTTAGATTGCACCTGCGACAGACTATCAATTCCATTCGTCACAGTAGAAGAGAGATGTACCAGGGGATAATGATATTGGCTCGAGGAGATGCAAGAGGTCATGATCACCAGTGGTCATGATGTGTGCATACCGATTTCTACTATGTGAAAAGTACTCTGAATCATTCTGCTAATGTTTCCGAATAGAGTTTAAGAAGCACATGCTGTGCTGACGTCAGATAGGTAGAAACGTGACCTCTTTGAGTTACAGTTTTTAACATGACTGCAAGTGACTGCAACTAATAGACTCAGTAACACTTTGGGCAGACGAGACTCACTTCACTCTCATCAAGAGGTTTAATTCACGCAATTTTGCGTGATTTAGAATAAGGCAAGCAAGATCAGTAGCCAAATGCGCTAACCACTCGGCCACGGGACGGCTGAAACTACAATACAAACTGAAAATGGGCTCCTCGGGGATCATGTGCTCGCTAAGAAGTTCAGGATCTGATTAGTAATTTTCCTTAACCTTATGTTAATCACATGCAATTGCATGTGACTAACATAAGGTTAAGGAAAATTAAAATTTTTGTTAAAAAATTCATTATCAAATTTCAAAAATATGTTTACTTAAATACATGCTTTATCGCTTCTGAGGCCGATGTTGATATCAGATCAAAGTATTCGAGCTCACTGAGCCCGCAGTAACTGGTTCAATGAAATTTCCGAAGTTTGGCGTGGATGCATTTCTTCAAGCACAGGTGAAGGAAACACGAAAAAGAAACGTTGTAATTTTGTATTAAAGATAAAAAAAAATCAACTAGCACATGAAATAAAAACTAGCCTCTAGCAGCATTGGAGAATTTTAAAAATTTGGTAGAGAGCGAAAAAAAGGGAAAATGTATTTTGGAGAAGTATTTTGAATAAACCATTGAAGCGGAAGGGAAAACATCAGAATTATTTTTAGGTCCATTTAGGGTCAATCCATTCCTTTGACAATTTTCCAATTTCAAACTTTTTCTAAATCCAAGCCTTTTGTAAAATAGCTAGATTTTAAAAAAAATTTGAGAGTTATGTAATAATGAAAATAAATCAATTAATAACTTTATATGTGGCACTTATATTTTGAGATTTATTTAGGGAATAATTTAAACATACCATATTTAAACGCCAGTCCCTAAGCAGTCGGTTTTTCACTTGGCTCTAAAACTGTCATCAGCTTCAAGCTTTTTACTGGCGTAATTAGATCGATCATATTTCGAAACCTGTTAAGAATGTAATTGTTTCTATTTCATTGTAAATTTAAGTGCAGTAAAATGTCAGTATAACGAAATCGAGCGGTGATCAAAATTCATCCGTTATACTGAAATACAATGAAAAAAGGGCTATGATAGTTATGTACAACAAAATGATCATTATGAAAGAAATTTACAACGTACTAGAGTTTACTTCTTAAAAAAAGTTAGTGATTTTTTTTTTGCTGTTTGTTCCAACAAGCATCTCTTCTTGAATTCTTAATTGCTGTAGCAACTCTTCAACACATTGTCTGGAATATCTTTCCTTCTGATTACGCGCCATATTGACTACTAATAATGAAACTAAATAAATTAACGAACTTGACTAAAACAATAAAAATAACTTAAAATAAAACAATACTTAAATTTAACGAGTGATAAAACAAAACGCATGAATTGGAACTGCTTTGAAAGAACGTTTCGCTGAAGCTACGGTTGCTTGCAAGGAAATACAACCAGAATCGTGTAGATCTCCAAGTTTGAAAATCCTCTTTTATGCTACGGCTGAGTTGGGTTGTTTTACCTCTGAGCGGCACTTTTTTTGCACATGATGGGCTAAATGGCCAGGTCACAAGGATCCCAAGGGCTCAGAGAAGGTTGGGAGAGGAAACCCACTGGACAGCTGTTGGGAGACAGATGGTACTTCTGGTTAACTATTAAAGAACACGCTGGAACGTTCCAGCGTGTTCTTTAACATCCACAGGATATGACTCTCCCATACAGGAACCACGTCTTAACGTCCCATCCGACGGATGGCAGCCTTTCTAAGACCATCAGTTCCCCTACTGACCGAGGGCAGGGCCGGGATTCCTTTTATGCTAGAATAGCCTAGCAACGCCGCTTTAAAAGCATTATGCCTGCAGTATAGAAAGAATTTATGCCACACAATGAGACTGGCAAAAATACATGCAGGCGATGTAGCACATGATTCATAGCACTGTGATTGGTTAGATATTTCACAGCTATTAAATTATGTAGTGTTACCATATGCCAATATGTACATTGTATATGTTACCGGCAATGTATGAAAAGCCGGCATTCTATAGAATACCCGGCGTTTTTAGGCAAAGTATGAAATATGAGAATTATTACATACTTTCCCTAGGCATTGTATAGAATACCTAGGCATTATATAGAATGACAAATACTATTTCGGCAAAGTATGAAAAAGGCTTTTATTGAAAAGATGCATGTTAAAATGTAAGAAGTACAAAGTATAAGATACGGGATTTTTCTACAAAAAGGAAAAAAAATACCATTGCTGAACTACCGCCAGAAATATTAACTTCATAACCTGTAATGAATCTGTCGTCCGCATTATAAAAAACGCTCCAAATGAGGTAAAGCCAAGTGAGAACGAATCAGTAAAGTGTTGAATATTCGAAGTTTGCAATTCGAGTTAGGATACTGGTATTTCACTTTACTACTTGTCAAATCTATTTCAGTGGAGTTCCGAGATGCTTGTGATATGTCGTTTTTTGATGACTTTTTTTAATCTGTTTTTTGACCTTAACTCTCTTTCTATGGAAGCTAGGGTTCTCAAACTTTGGGATCCCTATTGAGGCAACCCTCTTTTACACTCTTACAACGCTAGGGGGCGCTTTTCCGAATGGAAGGGTGTCTTTCTGGTGTCCAAAGTGACCAACTACGGCGCTCTTTTTTACCGAAACTAGGGACTGGCGGATCTGGCAATCAGGGTGAGCCTATAGGGGACCCAAGGGGAACATTTACTGGTCAATTCGAATTGGACTGAGTGCTCTGGCTCTCTGTTTGAGGCAAGCGTCGAGAGTCACGTGACTCGCATTGCGACATTAAACATCACTGCCGGGAGTATTTTATACTTTGCCGATTTGCCTTTTGGCATTCTATGGAATGCCTAGGAAATGTGTGAAATATGAATCGTTTCATACATTGCCGGCTAGTTTTAGGCATTATATACAATGCCTAGGCATTCTATAGAATGCCGGATTTCAAACTTTGCCGGTGACATATATACTGTTTAGAGATTTTCTTTTTACAAATTTCGTTATACTGATCACAATTTTTGGAATTGGGGTAAATTTTTATTTCGTTAAACTGATATTTTCATTATACTGGTATTCGTTAAAATGACAAATGTTTACATTAAGATACGAAGCAAATTAGCCCAAGATCGGAAAAAGATTTCGTATTGTGGCGTTCCTTATATTGACATTTAGTGTATTAAGATATTTGTAAGAATGATTTCACTGTAAGTGTCTCAGGATTGTAGTTATATCAATAACTATAATCCATCGTCAATGTGGTTTCATTGTTAACATTGTAATTTATCGCTAATGTAGTTCTATCAGCGAATCTCATTATCATTTATATCTTCACTTTTCCTGACCCTCAAAGTATTACTCAGGCATCTGGAATTAAAAGCATCAATTTCCTTGTGTATCTGTGATTTTTAAATATATCGGTTTTAAAATATAGGTTTAAATTATCCCTCAAGTACAGTCGCTCAAAAAGGTATCCGAACACTATGGTTGATTACAGAATTCAGAAAAAATATCTGGCAGCGATTTTTTCTGAATTCTGTAATCAACCATAGTGTTCGGATACTTTTTTGAGCGACTGTACCTATTTACCACAGAAGCCTGTGAGGATATGCCACAGAGGGATGTGAGAAAGGGGGGACCTCAAAAAAAAAAGATAACACATGAAAATAAAATCCTATGTTTTTATCTGGGGATCGAACCCAAAATCCCTTTGCGTTGTAACTAAGCAGCCATCCACTCGAACAACTGAAATAAAAAATGTAAATTTGCAAACTTATGGCGAATAGAGTTGTATCAATAATTACTGTTTTTCCCGAAGGAAGCAATTTATATTGCTTACAATATAATTTATTTGGAATTAGTTTTTCAGATTATATATTTATAACGATTGAGAAGAAACAAATTCCCTTCATCCTCGTAAACGTCATTGTCTCATCCGCTAGTTACCATGGCAGCAAGACATAAAGAACTATTCGCCACACATTGCAAAAGGCAAAAGACTGAGCTACCGCGAATAGTTACCATGACTACGGAAAAGATGGAGCTGAAAGCTTTCCAAAGCGGCATTCATCTATGTTCAGAAAGCAGCAGCATTGAGCCAGAAGTGACGTTTAAAGGTCAGACACCGTGGGCGTTTTGCGCATCGACTATCATCGCATTGGGTAGAACAAATTGCTCAGGAGATTACCTCTTTACTTCCGGTCAAACGAGGGAAGAGAAGAATTGACAAAAACTATCGCAATCGTTTTTTTTTTCTCTCTCTTTCCCTTTGTTTTTTTCTGTCTTCTTTCACTTCCGTTGATTCATCGACTCTTCGTCAACCTCCCTCGTTCATTGCTCATTCCGAAAATACGTCATTTGTTCCATCTTATAAGGAGAAAACTACATTTCTATCTCTCTCAATATTTATTTTCCAGTAGTTAAAAGACGACGATAGATTGCGTTCACTTTATCGTTTGTCTACCCGAATGTTTTTTTTTTCTATTCAACTTGTTTGCTATCAAGTTTTCATTCAAGTTCTGCTATTCAACTTGTTTTTGTGTTAAGTGCTGAATGAAAAATAATTTTTGGATTGGATAGATATTAGTAAAATATAAAATATCTCAGTTTTCGAATCTTCCATTAGTTTGAATTTGCATTGTCAGAAAGCACTGAATTCAAATAATATCAAAACATTTTATCATTGAAAAGCGAGCGTTTAAATTACCACAGGTGGTTGGGCATTCTTGTTGTTCGACAGTGTCATAATAAATTATTAAAGAGATCCTATTTTTCGCCAGTAGAAAGCCACATTCGAAGCTCTGTAACCTCTAGAAGAGGTCTGGCCAACCCGCGACTCATAAAACAGATTATCAATATACTGAATCTGGTTCATTTCTTCTAATTAGAAGAGGTGTGGCCAATCGCGGCTCATGAAACCGATCATCAATATACTGAATCTGATTGATATCTTCTAATTAGAAGAAAACAGTTCATCAATATACTGAATCTGGTAGTTTCTTTTAATTAAAAGAGGTCTGGCCAAACCGCGGCTCATGAAACAAATAACCAATATATTGAATCTGGTTCATTTCTTCTAATTTTTTTGACCAAGCATTTTTAAGTGCATAACTAAACTATTTACCAATTCATAGCACTCATTAAACGTGCTTTTTTTTGTCTTTTAATAAAGATATTTTCTTGATTCCTTAAAAAAAATAGTTATTTTTGTTGAATTTTCAACTCATTAGAAATGTATATTTTCCTTTTTAAGTAGAAAAATTTCCTAGTGGTTCTCCGCCAATTTTGGGTTAGCCATCATTGCTCTAAAATAAGTATATCTATGTATCTAGTAAAGTAAGTAAAAATAAAAAAGTCTAAAAAAATTATTTTAAATTTTGATTCTATTTTAAATAGTATTCTTTTAGTATTAAAATTGTGATTATTTTTTACAGTTTAATATAACAGCTGTTATTCTTGTTTAATTGTTCTCAAGTTAAGTTCTCCTTACTAACAATATTGCAGTTAAAAATTTCTCCTTTAAAAATTCTTTACGTACTGAAATGATATTGCTAAAAATCAGAATTTAAGTCTTATTTGGTCTTTTTTTTTACCATAAATAACTTATTTTAGAAAT
This sequence comes from Ryuthela nishihirai, assembly GCA_038380435.1. Classification (NCBI taxonomy): domain Eukaryota; kingdom Metazoa; phylum Arthropoda; class Arachnida; order Araneae; family Heptathelidae; genus Ryuthela; species Ryuthela nishihirai. The sequence goes on along the minus strand of JAWZYU010000005.1, from coordinate 92,312,808 downwards.
ATTGGAACTTGACATTTTTGTTATCCATTGCCATAACAGAAGTTCTACATACACTGAAGTGCCATTGAATTAGGGATAGGAGACGTTATCCAAATTCACTACCGCAAGTCTCTCATTTGCGCGCATGCGTGGCTGAAACTCTGGTTATATGTAGCTGTCAGCTTTGGCTTCCCCAAGCATTCGTCGTGAGAAGTGTAATGGGAAAGGCGTAAGATCTAGATGCATTTGACAGAAGGCAGACCGTAGGTGCCCGACGGATGGGACACTCGATCTCCGAAATTGTCAACGAACTTGGATTTTCTCGTTCGACAGTTTCAAGAGTGTTCCGGGAATATAAAAATTCCGGCAAAAAACCAAGCGAACTGCAAAGGACAACTAACCTTGAAAGATCATGAGCTTCACCATCTGACCCGCATTGTATGAACCAATAGGTGTCAGGCATCATCTGAAATCACCTCCCATCTGAACATGGGTTCCAGCCGAGAAGTCAGTGCACAGACCGTGCAAAGCTCACTTCATCGTCTCTGCTTCAAGAGCTGCCGACCTACGAGAGTCCCACTTCTAACGGCACGACACTGGGCTCAAAGCCTTGCTTGGGCTGAAGAACATCGAAACTGGACCATCGAAAATTGGCATCGGATAATCTGGAGTGATAAATCCCGATTTAAACTTCATCACGGCAATGGGAGATTGATTGTATGGCGTCAATCCCATGAAGCCATGGATCTTGCATGTCAGGTCGAACAGTACAAGCTGGTGGTGGCTCAGTGATGGTATGGGGTGTCTTCAGTTGGACGTATGTGGGACCTTTGGTACGTGTACCGACGACTCTCATTACATCCCGGTACGTAGATGCATACCAATGGAGATGCGTCTACCAACAAGACAATTGTTCATCTCACTGGTCCAGGTTGGCTACTGCGTGGTTGCAGGAATGTTCTGCTGACTTTGAAATAATGAATTGGCCATCTAGAAGCCCAGTTTTAAATCCCATCGAAAATCTTTGGGATATCGTCTAGCAGAGTGTTCGGGCCCTTGTCCCATCAGCGACGACCTAGAGAGAATTGTGGACAGCTCTGGAGGATGCATGGGTCGCTATACCTGTGGAACATTTATGCAAGCTTATGGAGTCCTTGCCTCGTCATGTGGCGGCCGTTATTAGGGTCAGAGAGAGTCCAACCCGTTACTAGGTTGCTATCCCTAATTCAATGGCACTTCAGTGTAATTTTTCAGGGCTCAGAATACGCATTATTCTGATTTTATATCTTATTTTAGTATCGCTGATATTATACTCACTGTGATGCAATTCAATCTCGGGGCTTCCCCTTAATCTTTCCTTTTTTCGGCTTTATTTCATCAATTGTAAACTGTAAGACTATTATATAAATGCAAGACTATATATATGTAGTCTTTGCTCTTCAAGTCAACACTCTATTTTTTCTTTTAATTGTAGACAATTAGCCTACCTAAATAAAATACTATTAACCCAAGCCCAAAATCTAAAGACATTTTCAGAAACTGACAAAGAAAAATAAATTATCCTTCGTCTAAAATTGTGAAATGTATAGAATATCGTTATGTTTAAAATAAAAATAGAATAAATACCCCCTCAAGCAGCTGCTTGCCACAGAGGTCTGACAGGAGCCTGTCAGTTTATATGCCATAGTAGAAGATCCGTGAGGATGGCAGGACCTCAGCAAAAATAAATACCCTCTCAAGCAGCTGCTTGCCATAGAGGTCTGACCGGAGCCTGTCAGTTTATATGCCATAGTAAAAGGTCTGAGAGGATGGCAGGCCCTCAGCAGAAAAACGACACAAACATCCATGCCTTATAGATCTAAATTATATTAGCCGAAAACAAGGTTTTGGAATGCATTGTCAAATTATCATATGGATGAGAAGCTCAATTTATTTTTAAAGGTGCTACCAAGGTAACAAAACTGAAAACAGGGTGAAGGCAAAAAAAAAAATTGCGATGACCATTGTTTCTCAAACTTTTTGTGTTACGAAGAGAACTCCACTAAACTCAACCATTCCCTCGGTGAGAAAAGGATCAGTAATGGGCTTGGAAAAGCCGCCTTCCATCGAATGTGACGTACAGCTGTGGGTTAGGTTGTTTTACGCTATATTAACTCTGAAAGCCAGTTTTTGCACACAGTGGGCTTAATGGCCAGATCAGAAGGATCTCAAGGGCTCATGGAAATTTGGAGAAGGGAACCTTCTGAATAGTCATTAGGAGACAGATATTCATTTCTCCTAACGTAAACCTCCAATAAAAGTCATCCTGCGTGTTATTTGACGCGCAAAGGTTAGGACTCTACCGCACAAGGCGCCAAAAGGCTTAACTTCTTACTCCGGAGAACGGCGTCCTTTCGAAGCCTCTTTTTGCCCCCTTTCTGGCTGAGGTCAGAGTGGGAATTTAGTGGAAATAAATCTCAACATTTTCACAGCTGGAACTCGAACCTGGGAACTTCAGAATATGAGCCTCGCGCACTATCGACTGAGCCAACTCTTGCCTCCATTAAACCGTGACCCAGTATGTAAGATAGCTATATCCTGTATACTTTAAAAACATGCTGGATGGCCTTGGCGTCAAAAAAGTTTAGAAGAAAAAATTCAAGAATTTTCAGAAAAACAAAACCATCCATCTTTCTCATAATAGCTATATATTGGTCTTCTGTGTGACCTATCCATTATATACACATAAGCAAACCCGTATCCAGAAAAAAAATTCGAGGAGGGAGGAGAAAAATCACCATCGAGCCAAAAAAATGCGATAAGGGGAGAAGACACTTGATTTCCAATGCAATATAACGTTTCCCTCTCCATTTTACTGGTTTTTAAAAATTCTAGAAAAATGCATGAAATGTAAAAACGTTTAATAGTTTTTTACCTCTTTTACCCATACTCGCATTCTGAAGAGGGAGTAGGGATTTTTTACACCTTCCGAGACAATGCAGAATATCTCACATTCCCTCAGCTTCTGGGAATTAAGGAAATAAGAAAATAAATATATGTGCAATATTATTTGGTGAATGATTGCTTTTGTGAAAAAAAAAATCCTACGATATCAGATTATTCTAGCCTTTGCTCTAATGAGTGCTAGAGTAGCTTTTGGGTTACGCATACCAGAGGTTGCCAACCACTCTTCTACGCCATCTCGACAAAGCATGGATGAAATTCCTTCACCTAAAAAAAGAAACCATTAACTTCGTGTTTGGATCTTTCCACTTTTAAGATGTTAATCAGCAAAAGAACAGGAGTAAAAAAAATATTTGCTTTACATTGGTGTGAAAAAAGTTTAGAAGAAGAAATTCAAGAATTTTCAGAAAAGCAAAAATCACTCTATGAGAAGAGCTTTCTATCTTACTCATGTAAGATATGAAAATGCATTCAATGGATGAAAAATAAGAATGAAGAAGGAATGATCTGTGATTCTTTTTCCTTTCATAGCTTTATTCATCGACGTACATACTTGGACCAGAGCCATAAGCAAATAGCTTCACAAAAAGAAGCTTGGGTTCCATTTTCTTTGAATTCTGCATAATACTCTTCAGAAGATGTATTTCTGCAGTTTCCTGAATTGTGATTCTTCTGATTATGGTTTTATTCTCAGGGCTATAATGATGCTAACTAGAAATTTTCTTTTTATGTATCAGTCATCGATAGCCAACCACGTCAGTAAAGTTGAATGAGATCGAGCTTTTATTTTTCCCGAGAGTTCCAAATCCACTAAGCCACTTGACTATACCCCATACCTCACCACTCGACAACTAAGATAGACCCCTAACTATCATCGCCAACACCCTTGAAAAACTTCAGCATTTATTACAACCATGTTGATAGAATTTGCTGTAACATTTATTTCATTAAATTTTGTAACCCAATACCAGAGGTTAGTGGGGGGGGGGGGGTTGGCTCAATCTGTAGTGCGTCATGCTCGTAATGTGTTGCTCCCAGGTTCGAATCCCAACTGTGCCAGCATTCTATTTTACTTTCGCTAAATCTATACGCTGCCCTCTGTGAGAAAGGGGACGCAAACGAGCGTCGAAAGACCCTCGCCCGTCGGATGGGAAACTAAGAAGTGCCGACCTGACCATTTAGCCTAGTGTATAAAAAATGCCGCTCAGAGATAAAACAGCCACAACCAAATACCAATTCTGGAAGAAAACGAAAATCGGAAACATTTTTATATATGTATACGTTAGGAATGATTTCGCCGCTTCGAGTTAGTTTCTTGCGTCCCCTTAGTTGTTGCAGAATCAAGTTTGCTGAACGAATTACGTGTACCTGAAGAGTTACTTAAAAAAAAATCAAATTATTTTGCTTATAATATAGAACATAATAATATCCTTCGAAATTAATCAGTATTATAAATTCAAATATACGCATTTAAACAAAAATAAAAAATCTTCTAAATCCAAAAATTCCGTGTGAATAAAAATTAAAAACTGCAAGAGTAACCTCTTCTCCATCGTATTCATGAATAATGAAATATTAATTTCGTCTCTTAACGCACACGAGTACACTGAGTGTTTACAAAGAAAAATGATAGCAAGTCGCAAGAATAAATTTTTACCCTCAACATCAAGAGCCTATTTATCACCATCAAAGTACTTGCTACCAGAATATTATTTTTTTATGAGTTCTGAACAGCCGAAAATATCTTAAGGGAAACTATAGATTGCAAGTTAGGATGCGAAAGAAACACTACTCCCAGTCCTGGAAGCAGTTTACCATATTGCTTTACAGAAGATTGCACAGAAGTATCACTAGAAGTCTCAATGACCAGATGCTTAGAACAATTATGATTATATACAGGGTGAATCTGAAAAAGTGGGCAAACTTTACGGGGTGGTAGAACACAGCTATACGAGCAATATTCGTCATAGAATGTATGGTCGGAATGCAAGCGGTGAGAAGTTAAAAGGTAGTTTTCCCCTGTCACATTTAAAGAATTAACACAAGAAGGAGAGGAGATACTTCAGAAAACATTTTATTAACAGGAATGTAATTGAGGTACATGCTCAAAGAAATTGCTCAAAAGAGCTGCCGCCAGCTGTAATGCAGGCTTCACACCTGCGGGATAGGGACCGATGCACATTTGCGAAGACACCAGGCATTTCCCGAATATCGCCGGCAACAACGACGATCCTGGCGACTAGATCCATATCGGTTTCAATGGGGCACTCGTAGATTAGGCTTTTCATATGGCCCCACAGGAAAAAGTCCAAACACGAGAGATCCGGCTATCTAGGTGGCCAAGCTATGGGACCACCTCGACCAATCCATCGCCCTGGGAACGTTGTATGTAAAGTGTTCCGCACATCTAAGCTGAAGTGTGCTGGTGCACCGTCGTGCTGGAACCACATTCTCGACCTGCTGGGGGTTGGAATTGGACGCAGCAGCTCCGGCAACACCTCTCGTAGGAATGTGTTATACGATTTGCCGTCCAGACGGTGGGGCAGGAGGTATGGGCCAACCAAATGGTCATGGAGGATCCCTGCCCAAACATTTACGGAGAACCGCTGTTGGAACAAATGAGGACGTGTGGCATGTGGGTTCGTAGATGCCCACGTGTGTGAGTTGTGGGTATTCAAAACGCCCTCACGGGTGAAAGTGCACTCGTCCGTAAACAGAACATGTGCACCAAAATCCGGCTGCGCTGCATTCTGCTGGAGGTACCAACGTGCGAAATCGACACATGGCTGATAGTCCGCCGGTGACAACGCTTGTACCTTCTGCGTACGATAGGGGTGCATTCCTTCCTCCTGTAGCACACGGCAAACCAACATTGGATAAGTGTACTGCACGGGAAACCGCTCGCGTGCTACATTCCGGTCACTCTTCCACCTACGCAGAATGTCCTCTGCAAGTTGCGGCGTCCTGACACTCCTTTCACACCCTGCGTCTTGCTTGGCCACGGCGAAGGATCCCGTTTCACACAGCCACTGATGCAAACGCTCGAAGGTTTTCCGATCTGGAGTGCATCTCATCGGAAACCGGTCGCGGTAACATCTCTGTGCCTCACTTGCATTCCCGTCCGCCGCACCGTACACAAAGTGCATATCCGCTATTTCGTGGTTATTATAACCAGCCATCCTCTCGACAATCCACGGTAGAAATGTCGTTGGGTGCGAGGACCGACCCTTTTATACCATTTCCAACGCCTCCTAGCGGCCCGCCGTTTGCGTTCTGCCCATGCTTTCTATGACGAATATTGCTCGTATAGCTGCGTTCTACCACCCCGTAAAGTTTTGCCCTCTTTTTCAGATTCACCCTGTATATTAGACGAACAATTGAGATCGTGCAAAAAAGTATTGAAAATATTGTTACGACAGATGAACGAGCAACAGTGACTTCATGATATAACGTGGCTTGAACGCTCGTGTGTGCTTCTGCATGAGATTCATTTTAGCCAACGAATTAGAACTTAGAACGATTCGGAAGAATGAAAAAAAAAATAGAAGTGCAGTGTGTTAAAGTTGTGAGATCTGAAAGAATATTCAGATGGTCTGAATCAGTGCGCGATAAGTGAAAATAAGAAATATATTTATTAGTGTGTGCGCAGGTGTTTGTTTTCTGTTGTTAGTAACAAAAGTTTAGTGAACTAGCACAGGACGAGAGTTTGTTTACGTCTGAAGGTATTCAAGTGACATGGCAAACAAAGTGAAGAGGTAGTATTTTAGTACAACAGACAGAGCTGATATTGTATACTCTGTAAAAAAAAGTTTATGACTTATGTATGATAGTAGTTAATTTGTTTATAAGATACTTCATCCATATTTTTGTAACAATTTGCATTGTATTGTAATTGGTTTGAAAATATAATTATTAATACTCACGCTCAGTTCCTATCCATTTTAAAAATTCACAACAATATTATTTAAAGCATCATTAACAGCATCGATTTCATCTGTTCGGCTTGCTGGGAGTAGAAAATTCCTTTGATATCTCAAAGGCCGTCAATCTTTTTGTCTGGCTGATAGCACAATGCGAAGTATTTTTAGGTGTCTGATCAGGGCTTGATGAGGTCTGCAAGGGCCGGATGCAGGTTAATAAGAGAACACTATTCACCCCTCAAGGAAGTGCAGTTTCTTAACTCTATTGGATAAGAAACGATATACAGAGTGATTCAAAACTCTTGGGCCAAACTTTAAGGGGTGATAGAACACACCTAAACAAGCACTTTTCGCCATACAATGCATGGTTGGAACTCAAGCGGTGAAGCGTTAGAGGGTGTTTTCGAGTCAACACTTATAAGCGCTGGTTTTCGCACTCGTCGTCATTTCTACCGTGAATTACAGAACGGATGGATTGTTTCACGAATCAGGAGATCTACGATAGCCCCATTGATTCCAATGAGGACCTTGTTGCCAGGATTTCTATTGCCGCTGCCGCTGTACGAGAAATGCCTGGTGTTTTCGCCCATATACGCCGATCACTACGTCGAAGGTGGGAAGCCTGCATTAATGTTGGCGGTCGCTCTTTTGAGCAGTTTCTGTGATTTGTTCAATAAAATTCTGTACTTTCTGTTCTGTAATTTCTGCAATTGTTTCAAACATCTTCTGTCATTCTTATGTTTCTTCATTTCCTGACACAGTAATTGCTAACCCCTAGCGCTTCACCACTTGAGTTCCGCCCATGTATTGTATGACGAAAAGTGCTTGTTTAGGTGTGTTCTGTCACCCCTTAAAGTTTGGCCTAAGAGTTTTGAATCACCCTGTATATAAATATATCGTCAAGCATGTGAAATGTAATCGTCAAATCAGTATATATTTATAATAATAACCAAGCTATGATCTAGGAAACGTTCATTGTTGCTTTAATACTTAGAATAAATGTTTTTTTAAATAATATCTAGACTGGTAAGAATGAATGATCACGAAATAAATAAAGAGGTAATAATAATATACTTTATTGTAGTATTTAAAATGTTTTCAATTATTTCACTATTATGTAATAATTAAAAACTTTTAAAACGTAAGATTAGACAGACGGTAGACAGACGGTAGATTTAACAGACCTACTGAATAATTGCTGGAAGATGGAAAACTATCTTCAAAGTTATTCAATGAAAATGAAAGTTATTCATTGCAGAAGACAGCTTCTAATTAAAGTCATCGACTGAAGATGAACTCTTCTCACCAAAGTCATCCAGTGATGACGGAAGCCTCTCATTAAAGTCAGTCAGTGAAGACGAAACCATCCAGTGCAGTAAAATGTGTCGAAAGTCATCCACTGCAGTAAAATGTGTCGAAAGTCATCCACTGCAGTAAAATGTGTCGAAAGTCATCCACTGCAATAAAATGTGTCGAAAGTCATCCACTGCAGTAAAATGTGTCGAAAGTCATCCACTGCAGTAAAATGTGTCGAAAGTCATCCACTGCAGTAAAATGTGTCGAAAGTCATCCACTGCAGTAAAATGTGTCGAAAGTCATCCACTGCAGTAAAATGTGTCGAAAGTCATCCACTGCAGTAAAATGTGTCGAAAGTCATCCACTGCAGTAAAATGTGTCGAAAGTCATCCACTGCAGTAAAATGTGTCGAAAGTCATCCACTGCAGTAAAATGTGTCGAAAGTCATCCACTGCAGTAAAATGTGTCGAAAGTCATCCACTGCAGTAAAATGTGTCGAAAGTCATCCACTGCAGTAAAATGTGTCGAAAGTCATCCACTGCAGTAAAATGTGTCGAAAGTCATCCACTGCAGTAAAATGTGTCGAAAGTCATCCACTGCAGTAAAATGTGTCGAAAGTCATCCACTGCAGTAAAATGTGTCGAAAGTCATCCACTGCAGTAAAATGTGTCGAAAGTCATTCACTGCAGTAAAAATGTGCCTAAAGTCATTCACTGCAGATGTAAAATGTATCGAAAGTCATCCACTGCAGATGAAAAACACATAGCTAAATCCACTGCAGATGGAAGCCTCCCATTAAATATCATTCAGTGAATAAGAAACACTCAGTGCAAGTGGGAGCGTCTAATAAGAACCTTTCGTTGCAGATGAACGTTTCTCGTCACAAACAGCCAATGATGGTGGAAACCATCCACTGCAGATGGAAACTTCACGTTAAAGCCATTTAGTGAAAATGAAACTCATCAAGGACAGAAGGAATTTTAATTTTTATATCCAGTCACCTAAGCAAATGCTTGTCACAGAAGTATGACAGTAGCTTTATCAGTATAATATGACATAGAAAAGAGAATATCTGTGAGGAAGGCGTGACCTGAGCAGAAAGCTAATTCAAGAAGCACCCATTCTACACCCGGAACTTCAAACCAATTCCCTTCGATCCCAGCCAAACAATGCTAACCACTTGGCCACAGGGACAAAGAGGTGGCATTAATATAGAATGGAAATTATTTCTTTATGAAGCAAATAAGTTTTCATGTTCAAAATATTATTGTTATTAAAAATTACTTTTCATTTAACCACAAATGTTGAATAGCTGATATAATTTGAATTAATTAAATTTAAGTGTAGGTAGGGGGTCTGTGTAGTCGTACCCGGATCTGGTAAAAAAGTCGAAGGGGGGGGGGGGGGGGGGTGGACAAGAAGCATAATCGAGCAGAAAAAATGTAGTGGGGGCGAGAGACTGGATTTCCAATGCAGTATAACATTTCCCCCTCTGTTTTACAGGGCTTTAGAAACGTTTTTGAAAAATCCATAAAATATAAATAAGTTTAGCACTTTTTTTGCCTCTATTTCCCTTACTATATTCTCCTCCCCTAGACTACTAATATTCTACTCCCCTAGATTCGGCTCCTTGGGTAGGACAGTTCCCGTCCTATAGAATATTAAACATACATTTTTTTTATCCATAATTATATAGAAGTTTCCATAAATTAAGGAAAACTCAGAAAAATAATGATAAACAAAAAACTATATGAATGATTTTAGTGAAATTTGATGGAAACATGAATTATAATGCTAGTTTCAGAATGGCATAAAATATTATACACTAGAAATATTTTTCGTCCAAAAACACATATAGGAATTTGTCGAAAAATGAGGTGTCAGAATGCAATGAGCAAAGTTTTCCAATAAGGAGTGTGATCACCCCTTACAGCAATGCAGGCACGACAGCGATGTTCCATGCTGTTTATGATGTTGTGAATCAGCTCAGTAGGGGATAACGACCGTTGTCCCTTTTAAACAGTAATAAGCTCCCCCTTTGTTTCAGGTGGCGTGTTGAGGGCACCAACACGTCTCCCTAGAGCATCCCACACATGCTCAATCGGATTTAAGTCGGGAGATCGAGCTGGCCCCTCCATGTGCATAATGGGCTCCTCTTGAAAGTATTGTTCCACTAGTCGAGCTCTGTGTGAATTCAATTCATCTTCGTGTACGATGAATGTTTCGCTTATTGCATCAACGTAAGGACGTACATAAGGGTCCAGGATGTCATCTCTATACTTTAGAGCATTGAGGTTCCCACTCATCAACACATAGAAGTCTGTGCTTCCACCTAAGGGAAGGCTACCCCAAACACACACGCTATCTCTGCCGTAATTGTGTCTTTGATGAATGTTACTGGGATGATAGCAGGTTCCTCGTTCTCTCCATATCAAACAATGTCCGGAATCACTCTGCAAGCAATATCTGGACTCATCTGTGAAGAGTACGGACCTCCATTGCTCTTCTGTCCAGTTCGTGCGTGCCCAATTCAACAGCTCTCTCCTGTGACATGAGGAGTATACAAGTTACTGGCCTTCTCCCTCATGAAGCCTTCTACGAACAGTAGAAGCTGACACAACCCTCCCAGTGGCTGCTGCAAGAGAGGATCACGGCTGAGAGAGAGTAGACGTTTTGTCCTTCGTGCTGTTAATCGCAGATATCGGTATTGTACAGAGGTCGTAACTCTAGGCCCCCCTCGGCTAAATCTCCGAGATGCAGAATCCATGCTGAGAAATTGATTCCAGTCTATGAACCATAGAAGGACTCACATTCAGCCATCGTGCTACATCTGACTGTCTTCGGCCTGCTTCGAGCCGGCCAATAGCTCTCCACCGCAGTTCATTTGGGAAATGATGTATCGAGGTCTTTCCTACAAAATCGTTATTTCGAATTACTTTACCCTCATTTACAACACAAAATAACGCTCCACACCAAACACCCGTTTTTATGCCGCTATTCGATTACCCAAATTGACGCAACCTAGACTAATTTAAATACGATATGCTCACTCGGCATTACTTTACTGGTTACATGAACAAGTTTGGTGAGGATCGCACAATTGTTTGGCGAATTATCGCGAGTTTTCTCATTTTCCCTTAATTTATGGAAACCAGTGTATTTAAGGGTTGAAAAAGAGTTTTTGACATTGTAGCTGGAAATCAGATTATGATGAGATATCAAAGTAACGATTGTTTAAAATCGATTTTGTCAAATTAAAAGAAAAATCATGACTTTCAATGCTGATGATGAGCATATTACACAATGAATATTCCTGCATAGAAAAGACGTATACAGTGACTTTCAATATTACCCATTTTATATGAACTGGTCAATCTTTTATCTTGCAATGCCTCTTTTCGTTATTCAAAATCTCCGCAAAACAAACAATCACACGTGCGGGTTTCAACACCTTTATTTTACACTAAAAAAGCCTTTCAAACGAACTTACACAATTTCTAAAATAAACGTTTTTAGTTTGAAAACTTTGGTGCGTTCAACATGTTCAAAAATATATGAATATTCATTATTTTTATGGAATCAAGTTTAAAAAATAAGCATCCATCATAGAAAGGAGCCAATGTTTCTCCATCCTTCCGTTAAATTTTCTTTAAAAATAAAGCAAGAAAATAAAGTTAATAATTTTAAAAAAAAGGAAACACCAACATTGGATTTCGTTTGGGGGTTTCTTCAGCCGAGGACAATTTATTATTGTTACGAAAAGAGATATAAAGTCTTTTTGTTCGTTTCTTTCCGTAAAGGATGACGTGAATTATCGCTTTGAGACATTTTAGAAACGAAACAAAGTTTTTTTTTTCCTTGCTTTTCATTCGCAGGTTTGTCGGAAGGGATTTTGGAGCTCCCACTAGGATCACTGACTTCGCTTCCCGATCGGAAAGGAATCGCTACTTTTCCATACATCTTTGGAAGAAGTTCATGGTTTGCCTTTGATAAAATCGTTCTGCTGTTGATTTTTCCCTTGTCTAAACTGTTAATAAGCTGGATTTTAGTCTCATAATAATTATCACATAAAGATATGTATTTCATTACCTGAGTAAATTAGATCCGACTCAAGATTTTGTTGACACCGAGCTCTAAATACTAAGAATATATTACGCTTCTTTCATCACATCCAGATTACTTCGTTCAACCGGATTTAAAAAGTGTTTGGATGGATCGTTGTTAAGTTGTTTTACCTCTGAGGGCACGTTTTAGCACGCTATGAGCTAAATAGACAGGTCACGAAAATCCCCAAGGATTCGTAGGAGGTTGGAGAAGGGGATCCACTGCACAGCTGTTAGGAGACAGATGTAGCCTCCCGTCAACGCCATCCAGCGTATTTCTTAACGTGCACACGATGTGGCTCTCTCCTGCACACGGGTCCACGACTGAACATTACCTCAAGACTATGGAGACTGACTACGGAGATTTCTTCCAGCCAATTTATTGGTATCTAGATGGTAAAGTGTTGGTGGGACTTTCTATGTTCATCTCTGCTTCTTTTCTCAACGAAAGGATTCTTATAAATAAAACAGAAATCGGCCAACTTTGTCAATGGCTAGGATAATCCGATTGACGGTGGCTTTTCCAACCCATGGTTGCACACTTTCTGAAAAGAAAGAAGGGTGAGGGTTTAGCGGAGATAAATCTCAATGCTCGCACCGGAGGGATTGAAACCTGGGAACTTCAGATTAAGAGAGTGGCGCTCTGATAACTGAGACAGTCCCTGCCCCTAAAGAGTCAAGATGAAGTAAATTAATAAAATAATAATTAATAAGAAAAATTCTGTAAAAGAGATAAAGGTAATTCTGGGTTACATGTAGAGATAACTGTAGAATAATTCGTTTTTTGAATACAATAACTATATTTTAGAAATAAAATTGTACCATTGTTCATAGATTGAGGAAAATGTATATCTTAAGATCATTTTAAAACAGTTTCATTTTAGATTAATAAAGAGATGAGCCATTTTTAAAAAATCTTCTTAAAATATTTTAAAGGAAACTTTCTTGATTGAGCACATAATCTTAAGTAGACAACTCTAACTAATCTTAAATAGAGATGTGAAAATTTTCTTGAATGGACAAAGCAGTACCTTTTCCAATGGACAGATGGAATTCTTAATTGGACAAATGGTGACCTTCTTACGGATCATGCAGTTATTTTCTTTTAAATTTACCTCAAGACTATGGAGACTAACTACGGAAATTTCTTCCAGTCAATTAATTGGTATCTGGATGGTAAGTGTTCGTGGCACTTTCTATATTCATCCCTGCTTCTTTTCTCAACAAAAGGATTCAGATAAATAAAACAGAAATCGATCAACTTTGTCAATGGCTAGGATAATCTAATAACATTTGTTTGGTTGCGAACCTCACATGAAAACGGGAAAACGTTCTGCATTTAGGACTTCGAACTCCCACAGTGTAATCCAACACGCTTCCATAGAAAATTATCTGATCTCCATGGTTATTAAGCGTTTACAAGATATTTTATAGAACTACTTGGGTTGGGTTGTTTTACCTCTGAGCGGCACTTTTTTGCACACCATGGGCTAAATGGCCAGGTCACATGGACCCCGAAGGCTCAGAGAAGGTTGGGGGAGGGGACCCACTGGAACAGCTGTTGGGAGACAGATGGTAGCCTCCCGTCAAGGCCATCCAGCGTGTTCTTTAACGTGCACAGGCTATGGCTCTCCCGCACACGGGGCCACGGCTTAACGTCCCATTCGACGGACGGCGGCCTTTCCAAGCCCATCGGTGTCCCTTACTGACCGTGGCAGGGCGTGGAATTTTGCGGAGATAAATCTCAACGCTGACCCAGCTGGGACTCGAACCTGGGAACTACAGATTACGAGCCTGGCGCGCTACCGACTGAGCCACCCCCGTCCCACTAGAACTACTTGGAGTTTAGTTATATTGTTTGCTGCTCTGATAATTTTGTCAGAGACTGGAATTGATTGAGACATGAAAGGGAAACAAATGCAAAACACATTTTGGAGTCGTTCACGTTTCTAACAAATGCTAGTCAGTCTTTATATATATATATAGATTGCGCTGTAATTTGGGGCTCCTCAAAATAACGACTCAGACTAAACTTGCCCTGGAAATGATTGTGTTGTAGATATACTTTAATCATGATCAATATTGTTGATCAGAATAATAACAATTTGAACGGAAGTTTTTGTTTTGCCAAAGGTTGCTATTAAACAACTTACCATTTGAATATCTAGCAGACTAAAACAGATAGTCTCTAAAATCTGCTCATTGAATGATAAATGGGAAATACTTATATTCATTTTAATAACTGCAGCCAGTATTTCAAAAACTAATGACATAATTTCCAAATTGCTGTTGAGATAAAGAAAAATAAACTTTTTTCAGTCATGCTTGAAGCAAACAAAAATTATAAACAACCCATTGGACTACTAAACAAGAAACTAATGACCATATTTAAACATTTGCATTACAAATGCATGCTGGCACGTACGATTCTGCAAATGTACAACAAATGTATATCTCTGCTGTACTGTAGATACTCGCTTCCTGTTAGAAATTTCGTTAAGCCAGCAATTAATGTAAATATAAGACTAAAACAACTGTTTTCAAAGTTTTATCACCTTCACAAATCACTAACATTGCATTAACACAGTAGCAGCTTTTGTAGTGTTAAGAAATTCGATAAATTTTACTGGGTAAGCGAAAATTATATTATGAATCTTTTACGATGTTTTCGAAATAATTTCGCAGACGTAATTAATGTTATTCACATTCTCGGAAACCCTAGGCGATGAAATATAATTTGTACTTTTAATGCATCGTTACGCCTGAGTTAGAGGCAAAGTATTTGGTTTAGTTTCAACAAAATTAGATCTACGTTAATGATTAAACATGAAAGTGGCTCCAGAATTTTTCATTTTCTTTATTATTTTATACAATATAATAGGAGCTATTTAGCTCTGAACAAACAGACTGAAGCTATTTGCTTCATCTATTATTAACTCTGGCAAACGAGTCGTTTAACTTTCCTATTTTCTAACTTTAACACGAAAAATAAACGAATTCCTTTTTTTTTCTCTATGCATGTGTATATTCTTCACTTATTGAAATGCTTTTGTGAAGTTTTTTACAATGTTAATTTCAGTTCGATTCCCAAAGTTATTAAAAGCAAACCTACAACAGAAAAGCCTGATAAAATTGTGATAATAAATCGCATTGAACTGTTCTTTGATTTAGGGGCTCAACCACTGGAATAGAGGAAGATTAAATTTTGCTTGAGATTCACCAAAAAATTGAAAGACCTCTCAGGTAGCCCAAATGAAATATGTTTTGAAATATTTTATGGTTATATATAATATTTGGGGCATATGTAATATGGTCCAAAAGCTTAGATCACAGTTACGTCGCCACACCGCTCTCAGTTATCGTTTGGAGATAAACCATGGCTTTTGATTTAATCCCTTTCGAGTATTATGGTAATTTAGGTATTATTTGGAAATGTCATTGTAAACATTTGGCAAACATTACTTAATACAGTGCAACTGAATATACGAAGGAGCAACACAGTAAGGCAAAGAAACTGATTCTGAATAAACTAGTATGACCTACCTAAAGACATATTTCGAGAGACTTAAATGAAATAAATGTAAGAAGGAGAACTACCTAGTTTCAGACAAAGAGGCTTTAAAGAGGTAGAAAAACTTTCATTAATATCTAAAAGATTCAAACAGTAACTATACTTAGATCACAGTTATAGTAGAGCGGTTTCGAGACTAGAGGAGTGACATCCAGGGTATTTTTCTAATGTTGATGCTAATCGGATCTATATCATGTCTTTGAGAAGTATACTGGAAGACGATGTTTACAGTCTACTGAACTTTCTACTGCATCATTTATCATTAAATAATATCACTGTCCATAACACAGTAAGAGCTTGTATATGACTTTGGGAAACACGGAGTAACTTTACAAATATTTCGACCTTGTTCATTTGCTTTCTTTGCGGAGTCTGCGTCAAAACTGCGCATTCTACGGGCAAGAGCAAATGGCTCCCTTGTAGCATCTTTATAATGACTCCACGCTTATTTCATGGGAAGTAATCTGGGAACACGGAATCCTTTGATCACCTTTCGCATTTCCGGCACAACTGAATAATGTAAGTAGTTTACTTCCTTCAGCTGGAACTATCGGCGATTCAAATAGAAGGAAGCCGTGGAGAGTGTATTAGCATAAAGGAGGAACAAAAAGATACAGAAGATGCTCCAACATCTAACGCAGTGCGGGAATGTACCTGATAAAGGTAATAAATTTACTCAGTTCTGGATACACATACACTAGTACAAGGCGGCAATGTACAGAATTGGGTTCGTCTTTCGCTTTGTTTCATATGAACTTTCATTAGCTCGGGACGGACTCGGATGTTATGAATGCCAGCGTCGTTGCCTCTCGGCTGTAACGGATCATCGGAAAAGGAACGGACATTACCATGCAAATGTTGTTTTAAACTCATGTATGAAGAGGCCCGAGAGCACTTTTCGGAATTATATAAACTAGATCCTCTTTCTTCCCTATCGCATTAAAGTTAGAAACAAAAGCAAAAAAAGAAAGAAAGTAAATAAGGGAGGCAAAAGTAAGCAGACGAAATGGAAAGAGCAAACCACCTAGTGATGATTTTCTTTTTCTTTTCTCCTAACCGGTTCATTTGCATCTTGTAATGCAATACCATGCTTCATTTGCATTATTCATAGAATTCGTAATAAAAGAATTAGTCCTCTTACTTATATCATTTGCAAACGTTCACGCAAAAGCGCGCGGAACAAGGAAAATTACCGAATGCAAATTATTTTCTTTCCCGGAAAGAGGAAAAAGAGAAGGACATTGAGCTTATAAACAGCTTACAATGGGTGTTTATCTCGGAGCGAGTAATTACGAAATCACGCTCCTTACGCGTATGTGAGTTTCGTTTTGCGTCTCGTGCTTCATAATGATGTCATTCTTCTTAGGTTGTTTGTTGTTTCCTTTCAGATGCGTGACGAGATGGTGATCATTGATCGAAGAGGAAATGTAAACGTTTTGAAGACTGTAACACTCAGTGTGTGTTAGCTGAGGATTGGACGGTTATCATGCTGTACTGAGAATCGAAAATTTTATTTATTATTATGAGCCACTAATTCCGTCGTTGTAAGTTTTCTTTCTCTAAATCGCCATATGTGTCAAAGTTTCAGTGTTGAAATTGATGGAGATGTTAAGAAAACGATGATCATTATTTTTATTCTGGTTAATGATGATTATTCTCGTAGACACTTTTCACTGGTAGCTTTTGGTCTCTCTGAAGGCATTTGTAAATTACAAATGGAAGCAGAAGTCTTTCCTTAGTCTGCCACTTCACAAGAAGCGTTAGAGGCTCCTATTGGTGTGTGAGAAGAGTTATGTGATGTAGGATACATCTGAACACAAATATCCTCTTCGTGATCTTAAGTGTTAATTAGTGTTCGGTACGAATTAGAGCGTAACAGTTATCCCATCTGGCATCGTAATTACTACTGATAAAAAGTGAGATCACTCCTTTCGAAGAGAATGCTTTTATCCCTTTATGCAAATTAACAACACAGATCTGTCAACACCAGTGTCGTAACTATAATGGTGCAAATAGGGACGACAGCAACTGGGCCCATCAAGATAAGGGTCTTCACGACCAAGTCTTTTTCACCTTTTATCAATCTGCATAACATTTCTGACTATTTCAGTCTTGCTAACATTTCCGTCGTCAAAAAAATTTACTTGTTAGTGCTGTAGTAGAATATTTACTAACGATAAGACTCTTGAACTCCGTATCTACTGCATTTAATTGTATATCTAAATTAATTTTAGTTAATACCACCATAAGAATGTTAAAGACTCTCTAAGAGATGGCTTCTTTTTTTCCTAAGAAGATAGTAATTTTGATTTGTTTGATCATAATCTCACCTAATATTTTAATACAGTGATTCTCAAATTTTTTTTCCTCGCGGCACATTATTTTTCTCCATGAATTCTCGCGGCAGACTAAAAATTCAAGTTCGCAAACTATGGGGGACTCGCGCATGTCCTGTTTTTCTTCGATAATAGTCATTTCTTCGGAGTTGTTTGTAAACGAAGAGCTATTCTGTTCAAGTTTTGACGTGTAATTGAGATTAGTGCGAAAGCCTTGTGTATTATGAGCATCATTTGTGTTAATTTTGGTCTTAACATTAAGACTTAATATGGATAAATGTTTCATTAAAAGGAAATAGTTAAATGAAGAATCAGTGGCATAAAGTAGAAACAAAATGTTTTATAAATTTCCTTTTATCTGCAATATCATCAGAAATTTTGCGGCACACCCTTTGAGAACGACTGTTTTAATGTTCAAATTTTTTTACTTCAGCAAATTATTGAGAAATATTTAGAGTTTCACAAACCTATGGTTACTAGATTCGTAGATTTCAAAGTTTTTCTGTTGACCACAAAATTCGTGGTTGATCATATCTTATGGATACCAGACAATTTTAATTATTAAGACAACAATATTTTAAAGCACCTAATGCCCAAGATTTACGTAATATTTTGGGCATTAAGTGCTTTTACCTTGTAAGTAAATGATGAGGTTAGGCGAAAGAGTCAGCAATTTTTGAGTAGCATATTTTACAAAGAGAGACTGCGTTGCTTTGGCCATGTTGACCGTGTGCATAATTATAGATTGGCGAATAGGGTGATGAACAGTGTGCCTAATGCCTAAAGATATAAATCCTGAGTAGTGTGGGAATTGGTAAAGCTTCTAGCAATTGGTTTAGCATTACTTCTGATGTTCGACAAGGATGCGTTTTGTCTCCTTTCGTCTTTATTTTTAGTTATGCGGAATTCATTGCACGGGGAAGCATTTGTGCTGAAACGACCTAGAGGGCTGATAATTTCTGATTTAGAATGATTTGGTCCTTTTAGCAAATGATGTTGATGAGATGAACTCTTTTATTAGAGCTATTGATGAGATTGATAGTAGAGTAGGTTTGGTAATTAACAAAGAAAAAAAGGTTAAAGTGATGAAAATTGGTCAGGCAGGTTTTGAGTCAGCAACTTTGAAGGGTTGCACCCTTGAGCAAGTGTATCAGTTTAATTATACTCTATTACAATATTTTCCGCTCTAAACAGAGTGAAAACTACTGCAATAGAAATGTAATAGATGCTGGTGATGTGTAGAATGAGATAAACAAGAGAAAAGGAATTGCTGTTGGGACTTCTATGAATCTGTGAAGAGTGTGGAAAAACGGGCGTATACACCTAAAGACTAAAATTAGGTTCTACTATAGTTTTGTCCTTCTTAAGGTTTGTTATGGCAGCGAAACATGGACACTTCGTAAATAACAGGAAACTCGATGCCTTTGATTCTAGACGTTTACGCAATATCTTGGGCATTAGATGGTTTTACCTTGTAAGAAATGATAAGGTTAGCCGAAGAAGTCAGCAACCTCTTTTGAGTAGCATATTGTGCAAAGAGCGACTGCGTGGGTTTGGCCATGTTGCCCATGTGCATAACTATAGATTAGGCGAATAGGGTTATGAACAGTGTGCTTAATGCCTTAAAGACCTAGAATGCGTTAAACAGACAATATCAAAGAGGACCTTATTAGAATTAGATTACAGACATTCTAACAAGGTCCTGTTTGCAAAACCCATTAGCCAAATTCAGCAGCTGTAGCTCAGGACAGACATGTTGAATACTGAATTTTGCAGTCTGGTTGGAACTCTGTAGCCAATGGCTACTTGAGAATTCTGTTTGTTTACCTTAAACAAGGGGCGAAACTACCACAAAACAAAGAGGCACCCCTGAACCGATCCCTGAGATTTAACGGCGATGGTTAATTTTTGGGAAATCAAGTGAACAATGGTCAAATTTCCAAGAGGTCAAATGTACCTCTATAATAGTAGTTATTGTCAGGGCTAAACCTAGGGATAAAAGTGGAAATGCTCCTCCCTCTCTTTAGAATATTAATAAGGGTAATAGAGGCAAAAATTATTAAACTTATACATACTTTGGCGTTTTTCAAAAGAAAAAAAATTAAAGACTTTTAAAACTGATAAAAGTCTCTTCCCGCTTTTATTTGCATGATATCTATTGGTAAGTTTTGCTTTTAAGGCGTAAGCTTTCACCTGAATGTGGTGTTACCTTACACTAATTTCTGGTGTTAAATGAAACATAGTGTTATTTTAATCCCTTTCATGATGTTAAAGTTCCACTTTTCGAGTATATGGTTACACCAGAATATGGTGCTAGATTATAATTTTTGGGTGTAACGTTAACCAAAACATAGTGTTACTTTACACCATAAATGGTGGTAATCTATCTGCCATCATAAACTGTTATAGCGTAACACCACTTTTTGCACAGTGTAACTGTAGTAGATTGGGTAGCGTATCTGAAATGTTTATATTCAAATAGTTAAATAAGTGAAAATAAATAAAATTGAAGTATGTACAGGTAGGTGGTGCGTAAATATGCAAAAGTAATGCTAAATTAAAAAGAATGAGGATCACTATCTTGATTAACTTTGCAATTCCATCATATAAACATCTCCTATTATCAGTATATTCTTGTAAGAATTCATTTCTTAACCGCTACCAAACTTCAACGCATCATTTGTTTTCGATTTTGTAACACATCTTTCAAAGCGAAATGTCCCCTACAGTGTAGCATTATTACTACACGCTTGACTTGACCTTTAGACGTTACCTCATTGCTTAATCCATTCCCCCCTCCACACTCACACACCCTCAGCGTCACAGTTTACTAAGGGCAATATGGTGTTTGAAGCGCTCCAGAGCTTGCATCAGCACTCGTACAAGCTTGTGAGCGCAACACACAGTGCGAATAATCTGTCATGAGCTGTTGTTGCTAATGTCACTTTGCTGTTACTAATCGCGTGGACGTTTAATTACGTTAAGAGTCACACAGAACGTGTCAACGTCACTCGCGCCTACAATAACGCGTGGTTGACGTAATCCCTTATATGACGCAGAACAAAGCGGAATTTCCCGGCTGGTTAGCATGGCGATGTTCAACCGAGAGTTTGCTTGCGTGGAAAATGAGAATGTAACGGTCTTTAAGATGAATGGTTGGTGCTCATGGGGCAATTAACAAAGATGTAGAGATATTCTCATGCAGGGCATATGATAACAATTTGTTTCAAGTCAAAAATTAAAGTCTACTTGCGAACGTAAAAGTTTGTTAATTAGAGCTAAATAGAAATTATATCTAGGAAATTTTTCATCCATTTTCAAATTCAATTCCGGGTTTGTTCAAGAAAGAGCTAGTTATATTAAACTGCATTCTTCTACTCTTAAGCAATTGATTGGTCAAGTGGAGTCACTTAACGAATCAATTGCTTAAAATTGATTGGACATCATGGAGATCGATGATTGATTGGACATCGATGAAGTTAGAAACGTGGCCTCAAGTGTTGGTTGGGATTTTTTTTTTAACTCTGGGAGGCGCTTTTTTAGACAATTGGTCAAGTCGTAAGTACCTAAAGGGCTCAGAGTTACGTAGGGGATCAATTAGACAGATGGAGTCTCTCATAAAGGCTATCCGACATGGTTTTCAAAGTTCATCATTTGTGTAATGGACTGCTCTTAACAGTTGTCCACTAAGTTTCTTTCCTTATCCTATCTCGAACCTTTAGTGTCATTGTGAGCCTCTTAATTAATCCATTTTGCACTGAAAAATGTATTGCAATTCAATTTACCTTCGATGCATTTTAATTGCACCTGATATTACTTCCCAGTCTATCACTTCAGCTGCAAAAAACTTAAAATATTCATTCCTCTTATAAAATGTTTGAATGAAGGAGAAACGATTTTTAATTTGCATGAATTTTTTACCTCTTTGAATATACACAGTCGTATTAGAATAATATGACCACCTATATGTATGGTAGGTGGTCATATTATTCTGATACGACTGTGTATATGAATACCTATGAATGTACGATTTCTGATTTTTCCAGTTTTTTTCAAATCTTTTAATTCTAATCTTTTTTTCCCCGCTGAAATGATCCCAAAATTTTTTTCGCTGTAATTCCAACTCTTTATTTTATGCTTCGCTGAGCATAAATGTCATGTGATTGAAACGTCTTTCATCCTCTGCTTAAGACATTTTTTTGCTCTCTAGCTAGATAAAATATTTCTCTTAACACTAAATTTGCTTCTTTCTTTAATACGTTCTACAGCTTTAGCAATAACAGATGGATGCTGCTTAAAACACAATCATCAACTGTAAATATATATATGCGCACCGAAGAGCCACAACATTGCAACCAACTGACTAATATGACGTTGGTCCTCCACGTGCCGCGAAAACAGCTTTTCCCCGGTGAGGCATGGACGCTACAAGATTTCTAAACGAATCTTGTGGTATCTGCTACCAATACGTTACCAGCAGATCCCTTAACTCTTGTACGTTACGCGGATGAGCTCCGCAGATCGGATATGCTGTTCCAACACAAACCACAGATGCTCGATAGATTGATGTCTGGGGAATTTGGAGGCCAGGGTAATACCTGGAAGTCTTCCTCAGGTTCCGCAAACCATTCTTGAGCAATCCGGGCAGTGTGGCATGGTACATTATCCTGCTGAAAGAAGGCACTGCTAGAGGGGTATATACCTGTCATGTCTCTCTAATATATTTATTTTTATTTATTGTTGCATTTTTATTGTATTTTTGTTGTGGTAAAATTAATATGTATTAAGTGTGTTTTGGAAGTGCTGTTGTTGGGATGTGACTCACGTGCTGTTGTTTTCGGGTCTGAGCTGGTTGATTGCTATGCTGACAAGTTGAAAGACCTTTTACGTCCATTTTACAACTAACCTCGGGTGCGAGCAGAGCGCTGGAGACGAGGTGGGCAATAATAAACAGCAGTCTTGAGCGTCGCTGTCAAACAGGAAGGATGTTCAAACACTCGTCAAGGGATGCTGCACTAACTCAAGCAAAACACTTAAGGAGAGGGCTCGATTTTATGTGAGAATCAAGGTTCTGTTCTTGGAGAACCAAGTATAGTTCTGTGGAACTGAGGTGAGTCTATGCAAACCACGTTGTAGGCAAGGGTTGGATATCCTTTTGCCGATTTTGAGGTTGATAAAGCGACAATCTGCAAAGTGTGGTTATCCACCTCATTGCATAATTGTTTGCAGCAGAAAAGCAGCAAAGGCCTACGGAGTCGAGCGCATCCCCAGCACGTGATTGTTTATAAATGTGAATAAACTGTGTGGTCTCTATACAACTTTCGTGCGTGAATTATCGGACATATCTCTATACATCACTCGGCACAGCAAATCTGAGGCATACATCCGTACAGGTGTAACAACCCATGAACCTGTTATTTCTTCTAAGCAATGACGAATCAAATTAAGGGGTTAAGCGATCTTCTCTGCCAAAGAGTGACATTTACGTCATCGGAGTCATGATACGAAATTTCGGCGCAGTTCAGTTCAGTAGCGTAATTAATCATACGTGATTTCATTGATAAGAAGAAAGTGCGTCGTTGCCTTAACACAGACTACCACATTTGGCGCAGTTCAAGCAGGATTTCTAATGTCATGTTACGAAATGAAATCTGCGTCTTTCCTTTACCACAGAACACGACGATACCATTGCCATGATAGGATGTACCTGGTCTGCAATGATGTTTAGATAGGTGATAGACGTCGTAGTTTCCAGCAGAACATTGCCCAAAGCATTACACTTCCTCCACCGGCTTGTTTTCGTCCCATGTATATCCTGGTGCCAACACTTCCCCAGGTAAACGATGCTCATGTACCTGGCCATCCACATGGTGCAACAGGAAATGAGATTCATCGGACCAGATGGCCTTCCAATCATTTATGGTCCAGTTTTGATACCTGCATGCCCATTGTAGGCGCTCTCGACGGTGAACTGAGGTTAGCATGGGCACTCGGAATGGCCTGCAGCTACACAGCCCCATTTTCAGCAGGTTTCCATGTAATGTGTGTTGTGACACATTACTCTCGTCACCAGCATTCAAATTACGGGCGGGTTGCATCATAGTATCCCTTCTGTTGGCTTGTACCATACGGGATAGCCTTCGTTCACTTCTAGCATCGATGAGCCGTAGTCGACCCACACCTTGCCGGCGTTTCGTAGTTTTTTCCTCCTCGGATCACTTTTTGAAGGCAGTAACCACGGTTGACAGTGAGCATCCTACAAGCCTTGCGGTCTCGGAAATGCTCTAACTCAGTTGTCTGGTTATTACAATTTGGCCTTTGTCAAACTCTCTTAAGTACGCTGCCTTTCCCATCTGAAGAACAAGAATAACACTGCTTAACAGAGCTCAGTATCAGGTGTTATTTATCGGTTTCATGATCTTCACACACGCCATCGTTTACCTGCAGTTTCTTCGATTGGCATAAAGACACGCTGGTCATGATGTTTTGGCTCTTCGGTGTATATATATTTTACTTTTATATGCATACTTATAAATATATGTAGCATCCATCATATTATAAAGTCATATATTGACAAATGCCGTGTTTAAATTTCTTTTCCTTGAACATTTTAGGACTGAACATTCTTAGGATATCTGTAACTCAGTTGAACAATGATACTTCCCCATTGTTTTAAAGAATTTTTAAAGCAGTTGTGTGAATTCTCATACTTATTTACATTAAGAGGATGGTAATTTATTTTCAGTTGATATCAAAGGGACTGCAGACAGCTTTTTTAAAAACATTCTAACCATTTCGGTGAAGAAAGAGCAAATGAGGCTTAAGACCCCAGTTTTAGCAGAAACACCACAAAC
Organism: Ryuthela nishihirai; assembly: GCA_038380435.1. Taxonomy (NCBI): domain Eukaryota; kingdom Metazoa; phylum Arthropoda; class Arachnida; order Araneae; family Heptathelidae; genus Ryuthela; species Ryuthela nishihirai. The sequence goes on along the minus strand of JAWZYU010000005.1, from coordinate 92,287,806 downwards.
CTATTAGGAAATCCATTTAATTGACTTAATTCACACTTCGTTTTCCACTGTTTCCCTTAACATACACAACATAGAACCAAAACAACTTGACAGTACAGCAGATATCAAATTCACGATGCACTGCAGGAAAAGCTTTTTGCTGCGTTCTCTCCGCAGAATGAAAGAAGGTGGATTGATAGCTTAAGAGGTTGACAATGATTTTTCAGTTACTTTGTTTAAATTCTTTTTCTTTCGGGTTGCCCATTTAAAGTTCTAGATATTTCAAATGAGAAATTACTCATCTAAATAAGAATGGTAGGAGTTCATAGTATGGGCAGAGATAAGCAAATGCATTAAAATCGAGTACTGGCAGTCATTGCTAACTATGACGTTTTCATTTTTATGCAAACTTAGTTACAGAATTTTACTTCAGCAATGTGATGCAAACCTCCATTATCGAATTGTTGTTTTTTTAGCCCAGTTTTCCCTTTGTCATCTATCTGTCGTCTTATATATTCGACTTCTTTTTGCCTTCTAAAGATAAACGAACATATATTTTTAGTTGAATAACTAGAAGGTACTAATGAAACATTGGGATTCACGCTTTCCGATTCTCAATAGTTGAGATTTCCATCTTTAGGTGGAGGCTGAAATTGGAAAATGGTAAAATTTTCAGTTAATATTATAAATGGTCGCTATTTACATTGGAAATCTGAAAATTTGAATCGTAGAGTGTTATGATCAAGAGATTCATATTATAACGTCAGTGATTTTACCTCTTATATATGGGGGTGGGGAAACGAAACTCTTTATCGTTTTTAAGAAATTTGTTTTTTTTTTCTAGATCGTGGAAGATTGGATAGGCATTAATTAAATAATATCCACTGCTTTTTGGAATCCTCCATCAGTTCGAATTATCACCTATAGAGGGTGCTGTAGAAGAAAAGTGAGAAACTTCATTCTCTTCGAAAAGGAGCTTTTCATATTATACAAAGGCGATAAACTATTCTTCTGTTTAATGCAAAGTTCCGTCAGTTTATGCTTCGATATTTTTATTTGTACATTTTCCTACTTTAATGTAAATTTTCAATAACGCTCTTCTACTTTTACATTTTCATGCAAACAGCCTTTATTGCATTTTACGTTCCTTTATTTCCTCATCCTTCACTCAGGTTTTAAGAAAAATAAATACTTCTCCAAATGACTGACCATTCTCAAGGAATGAAAACACCCCTAGATATCGTTCTGTTAGCGAATACACGAATATAATGCATCTTCTTATTTTTCCACTTATGTACTATAAATGAAAAAATATATTATTTAAAAAGCTTAATGAGGACGCTAGAAGGAAACTGAAAATCAGGAATTAAACGGGGAAAGAGATTGAGCTCTCCTATATATTTTAATCGGAGACGAAATTAAAGTTTTATTTGTTACGCATCCCCGAGGAGCATCCCGGGTAACAGCAATTGAATAATACCCCCCAACAAGAGGCAACGGTCTACGCGAAGCAATAATCTGTACTTGCCACTGCACTGAGACAGCTCAGAAATTAGTTGCCCACAGTGACTAAGCACCTGGACCGGAGAAGATGGGTAGTGGTGATCGAAAGACCATTCGTCTTATTGAAAATCGGTTTGTGAGGAATGCGCATCGACTAATTAGAATGCGGCACACCAGAAGGAGGAAGAGGAGGAAAGTTTGTCTCGTGACTTAGTTTCCCTGGAAGAAATTGGTCTCTCAAGTGGAGCATGAAGAGAGATCCAGTGCACAGTTTCACTCGCAGTTCCTTTTAAGTAGGCTTGCAATTAAAGCTTGTTTTGGGAATTGCATATTCTGCGAAGTACACAGATGAACAAAGGAAAGGTTTTGAGAGGAAAGCTTTGATTACTTTTATGTTTTCATGAAAAGTTAAATGCGCATTTTCTCTTTTGACATGCTTTTAGAATTTCACTATTAAGTCATTCTTTATCTAGGAACACGAGTAGAACGGAAACAAGTAAGTTATAAGTTTTGTGTTGACAATTCGAATTTGCTACGTTTCTTTTTGTAGGGGGAAATTTGAACGGATAGGGATTGCTGCTGGGACTTTTAATAATCTACGGAGAGTGTGGAGAAATAGGCGAATACACCTAAAGACTAAAATTAGACTGTGTAATAATTTGGTTCTTTCTAGGGTTAGTTATGGTAGTGAAACTTGGACACTTTATAAACAAGATAACAGGAAACTAGATGCTTTTGATTCTAGATGCTTACGCAGTATCTTGGGCATTAGGTGATTCAACTTTGTAACTAATGATGAGGTTAGGCAAAGGAGTCGGCAGCCTCCTTTAAGCAGCATATTGTTCAGAGAGAGACTCCGCTGGTTTGACCATGTTGCCCGTATGGATAATTATAGATTGGCGAATAGGGTTATGAACAGTGTGCCTGGAGGCCTCAGAAGGAGGGGGAGACCTAGGATGCGGTGGGTAGACAATGTCAAACAGGACCTTGTTAGAATTGGTGTGCAGTGGCCGGATGCAGCAGATGTAGCTCAGGACAGATATGATTGGAGAACTGAATTGCATGGTCTGGTTGGACCTCCGTAGCCCATGGCTGCCTGAGGATGGTGATGATGAATTCGAATTGCTGGATATATTATCCGACCTTGAGGGAGATTTCTAGTTTTGGTAGACAATATTAATGCGATCTCTATTTAGTTGTAACTGCATATATGGGTGGATATTTTTCTTCATTGGGGACATTGAAGCTCCTGCAAGACGTGCACCAATGGTCATGCTTTTCGGAGGTCACTGAGATCTTAAATTGTCCACAATTACTCCACAACAGCTGTTTCACTTGCGCCAGTGGCACTGCCATGGGATAGCCGACATCGTACTTCTCCCCTTTATATAAATGTCTCACATCGTGGGTGACGTCGTCCCCGTGATATACATATGGCGCATTGCGTGTACTCCAGTCGCCGTCGGTGTTTCCATTATTTTGATAAACCCCTGTAGATAATACACTTCAGTAACCGAATAGGGGCGGGGTGATTAAGTCGGTAGCGCGCCAGGCTCGTAATCTGCAGTTCCCAGGTTCGAGTCCCACCTGGTCCAGCACTGAGATTTATCTCTGCTAAACCCTCACTCTGTCCTGGGTCAGTAGGGAACACCGATGGGCTTGGAAAGGCGGCCGTCCGTTGGATGGAACCTAAAATCATGGCTCCGTGTGTGGATAACTATACCTTGTGCACGTTAAAGAACTGGAATGCCTTGACGGGAGTCTATCATCTGTCTCATAACAGCTGTCCTGTGAGTCTCCTCCACCAAATGTTCTCTGAGCCCTCGGAGTCCTTGTGACCTGCCCGTTTAGCCCATTGGGTGCAAAAAAGTGCTGCTCAGAAGCAAAACAACTCACTGATCGAATGATAGTAAATCATTCTGCTAAGAGAGACACATAAAGACTTAATTTTCTTGAAACATGTGTACTAATTGGGTCGAAAAGCTTCCACATTTTGCGTTAAAAAATACAAGTATAATGGGCTGGTATAAAATAATATTAGCCCATTATATGCAGAATAATATAATAATTAGAGCACAAACATAAAAAGACATCCTTTAAACACTTTTCTTCCATTGATAGATATGAATGCAATGTGTTAGGGTTGCAGAGAATGATAACGTGGATAGTGGAAAAAACACGGAAATGTAAATTGTCTAATTAAACTTAGGTGCAAACGTATCATCCTTAAGCAACGAAATATTTCACGAAGATGTTGGGAAATGGAAAGAAAGCTTGTCGAAAACAAAAATATGTTAAGAATAAAAAGAGTTCATTCCCATAGGCATTAAGAAATTTAAAAAAAATAGTTATTTAGAAAGTGAACGCTAAATAGACGATTTTCTATTTCTACGGTTGAAATAATTTCTTTATTACCCGCTTTCTTTTAACAATATTAATCACTGCCAATCAATAGCATTTTGATAACACAGATTTAAAGAATTTAGCAAAAACTTATAAGAAGAAACATTACAACTTTTCTTTTTGTAGGGGCGAATTTTTAGTTACTAACTCATCAGATTCGTAATTTAGTGCTCCCCGATTTCACTCCCTACTGCGCTTTGGTTCCAATTTTCTCCTCTAATCCTCGTTCTGCCCAAATTCCTAAAAGAAGCAAAATTGGATTTGGAAAGTCTCCGTCCATCTTATGAGAAGTTAACCTTGGCCCTCATGTGAAAAAGATACCACATCCTCTATAGCACTTCTACCCAGCTGTAAAAGGGTACTGAGATAGGCCAATAGAACTGATTTTAAGATTTCATAGAATATGAGGGGGGGGGGCCCTAAATAGCACCCAAGATTAGAATCCAGTGCTGAACGTGAAATAGAACTTTGCTGAACCTTTAGAATAGTAAGTAAGTAAGTAAGTAAGTAAGTTTATTTTCGGTTTTATGTACACATACAATGCATGGTTGCTACAAAGTAATAATTAAAATAGCAACTCTCTGCTCTATAATAAAAATAAGCTTGAATATATATTTTACATATATACTGAAGTGCCATTGAATTAGGGATAACAACCTAGTAACGTTTTGAACCCCCTCTGGCCCTGATAACGGCCGCCACACGAGGAGGAAAGGACTCCACAAGCTTGGGTAAATGTTCCACAGGTGCAGCGACCCATGCATCCTCCAGAGCTCTCAACAATTATCTCAAGGTCGTTGCTGATGGGATACGGGCACATTCTGCTCGACTGTATCTCAAAGATTTTCTATCTGATTTAAATCTGGGCTTCAGGGGTCAATTCATTATTTCAAAGTCATCAGAATGCTCCTGCAACCATGCAGTAGCCAACCTGGACCTGTGAAATGAACAGTTGTCGTGCTGGTAGACGCTAAGCCCTGAAAAATTACACTGAAGTGCCATAAAATTAGGGATAGCAACCTAGTAACGTGTTGGACCCTCTCTGGCCCTGATAACGGCTGCCACACGACGAGACAAGGACTCCACAAGCTTGCGTAAATGTTCCACAAGTATGGCGACCCATGCATCCTCCAGAGCTGTCCACAATTCTCTCTAGGTCATCGCTTATGGGACACGGGCCCAAACACTCTGCTCGACGGTATCCCAAAGATTTCCGATGGATTTAAATCTGGGCTTCTAGGTGGCCAATTCATTATTTCAAAGTCAGCAGAATGCTCCTGCAACCATGCAGTAGCCAACCTGGACCTGTGAGATAAACAGTTGTGTTGCTGGTAGACGCCATCTCATTGGGATGCATGATGGCCACAAATAGGGGTAAATGGTCAGCCATGAATTATATGCACCGGGATGCATTGGGAGTCGTCAGTACACGTACCAAAGGTCCCACATATATCCAACTGAAGACAGCCCAGGCCATCACTGAGCCATCACCAGCTTGTACTCTTCCGACCTGACATGCAGGATCCATGGCTTCATGGGGTTGGCGCCATACCTACAGTCTCCCATCGGCGTAATGAAGTTTAAATCGGGATTCATCACTCCACGCTATCCGTTGGCAATTTTCGATGGTCCAGTTTCGATGTTCTTTAGCCCAGGAAAGGCATTGAGCCCAATGTCGTGCCGTTAGAAGTGGAACTCTCGTACGTCGACTGCTTCCGAAGCTGAGACGATGAAGTGAGCATTGCATAGTCCGTGCACTGACTTCTTGGCTGGAACCCGCATTCAGATGGGAGGTGATTTCAGATAATGTCTGGCCCCTACCTGTCTGTACAGTGCGAGTTAGACAGCGAAGCCCACTATCATTCAAGGCTGCTTGTCTTTTTCAGTTTGTTCGGGTGCTTGTTTTTTTGCCGGAATTTTCACATTGCCGGAACGCTCTTGAAACTCTCGTATGAGAAAATCCAAGTTGGTTGAGAATTTCGGAGATCGGGTGTCCCATCTGTCGGGCACCTACGATCTGCCCTCTGTCAAATGCACCTAAATCCTGAGCCTTTACCGTTACGCTTCTAATGATGAATGCTTGGGGAAGCCAAACTTATATATGACCAGAGTTTCAGTCACGCATGCGCACAAATGCGAGACTTGCGAATTGAATTTGGATAACGTCTCCTATCCCTAATTCAATGGCACTTCAGTGTACGTAGGGGAAGAATTACTAGATCTAGCGACTTTTGTGCTCTCCCAGCATATCCCAAAAAATTTTACTGCGTACCCCACATTGAGAACCCCTGTTCTAATTTGTTTATTTTTATTCATTGTTGCATTTTTATTGTATTTTTGTTGTTGTAAATGTTTTTATGTATTTTTTTATGTATGTATATTTTTTTATGTATTTTTTATGGCTTTTTACAATTAGCCTGGGGTGTGTGTGTGTGAACGCTGGAGACGAGCGGGTCAATAATAAACAACAGTCTTGAGCGTCGCTGTCAAAGGGGAAGGACGTTCGAACACTCGTCAAGAGTGTAGCACATACTCGAACAAAACACTTAAGGAGAGGGTTTCATTCTATGTGAGAATCAAGGTTTGGTTCTTGGTGAACCAAGTACGGTTCTATGGAACTGAGGTGAGTTCTACGCGAACCACGTTGTAGGCAAGGGTTGGATATCCTTTCATCGAGTTTGAGGTCGGTAAAGCGAAAATCTACAAAGTGCGGTCTCCACCTCATTACATAATTGTTTGCAGCAGCAAAACAGCAAATGCCTGCGGAGTTGAGCGCATCCCCAGCACGTGATTGTATATAAGTATGAATAAACTGTGTCATCCTTATACAACTCTCCTGCGTAAATTGATGGACATATTTCTAGACTTCACTTGGCGTAGCAAGTCTGAGGCATATGTCGGTACGGGTGTAACAACCTGCGAACCCATTATTTCTCCGAAATAAGGGTGAAGGTAATCAAGGGACTAATTGATCGTCCTCTACTATCGTGAAATTAATCGTTCGTCCTACCACTGGCACATGACAGACATGTGCTCTTTCTTTATCCCCTGTCTTCCCAGAATTTTGAAAAATTACGAAATGTCCTCCTTTTGTATAAACTCATAACATGTAATTCATTAAAGCACTTTTTGTGTACTTTCCTTTTTCAAATTTCTTGAACTCATGACTATAACATAATTTACTGTTAACCGTGAAAAAACGTACTACAAATGCAAATCGTGAATGCTAAATCAATTCTGCTAATGTTGTAAAAGTTACTATTTTCTGTAATCACATTACGTACAATTTGCATTTTAATTGAAGAAAGTATGCGCTTTAGAAAACGGCATAAAATTGTTTCCTGCCACGGATAGATGGAACTACGAAAGCTGAGAGCAGTTTTTTTGCACATAAAAGACAGCGAAGGAATTAAGGACTACTCCTAGTTTGTAGGAGCTTTCCCATACAAGCGAAGATTTTCCTACCAAGACCGAAATCACTGCTGACGCTACCTCAGTCAGAGTTCATAGAAACAGAAAATTTGCCTCCTGCAACAGCAGACATTTACTAGCCATTATGCCACTTAAGGCAAAATAATTCTCGATTCCTTATCAAGTATGAAAAAAATCGGCACTTAATATATTTTGAATGATATTTAATAAGTATTATGCATTTTTCTGAATCAACTGTTTGAAACTATAAAACTTAGTACGAAAAAACATATTTCATAAATTGGAAGCATGTCCTCCTTTGTCCTCCATTTTTGCTTTATTACACTCCTTTGTCCTCCATTTCTAGCTTTTTTGTCCTCCTTTTAAGACAATGGCATCTGGTAACCCTAACTATGATCAACTCTGTATATATAAATACAAAGGAAATAAAGAATTATTGGACTAATAGCTATGAAATATCTAACCAATCACAGCGCTATGAATCATGTGTACATCGCCCGCATGCATTTTTGCTGATCTTATTGAGTGTCATAAATGCTTTATACACTGCCGTCATAATGCTTTAAAGCGCCGTTACCTCATTATTCTAGCTTAAAAGGGAATTTTCATTGGATATCTATGCGATTCTGATTGCATTTCCGTGCAAGCAACCGTGCCGCAATCAACCGAAAATTCCTTCAAAGCCGTTCTAATTGATGCGTTTATTTTATCATTTGTTAAATTTAAGTTATTGTCATATTTCTTAGTTATTATTATTGTTTTATTTAAATTCGTTGATTAGTTTCGTTTCGTTATTAGCAGCCAATATGGCGTGAAGTCTTCGCCGTTTCCTAATGACATGGAAATATATGCGGGTAGTGTGTTGGTAAGCTGCGAATTTATTTAAGAATTAACGGAGAGAAACGTTTTAGAACAAACGTTTAAAAGATACCCCATCTTTTTTTAACCAGTCTTTTTTTAAGAAGTAAAGGCTAATATATGGCAAATTTCTTTCATAATGATTATTTTGCAGTATATTACTATTATAGCACGTTTTTCATTGCATCATAGTATAACGAATATATTTCGGTGACCCGCTCAAATTCGTTATACTGACACTTCACTGTATTTGGTTATAAAAATGATGATGAATCTCCACCAATTATTGGACGAAATTGGGTGGTATACCTTTGCATGCCTACACTTAAAGTGTTTCATGAAATATAGTCTTTTATGAATATTATTTTACATTGCTCCTGAGGCAAAACCAAGTCTTAAGCGTTTCCTCTGTCTATTAGACTAATAATAAAAGTTTTGTTTAAAGTTTCGTTAAAGAAACAAAAAAATCACCCCTGACGTAATTAAAAGTTGTAACGAAGAGAAAATGCTGAAGTTATTATGGTGAAGAACGAAAATGTTAATATATTCATAAGTAACAAATGTAAAGTGTATTTTCCACAGGATTTAAAATTAATCGTTCTGAGGAGTTTGGTATGGAAGGTGTCTTTTTAATGAGGTATATCAAGGAGTAAAAATGGCCAAACAAACTGCATGTAACAAGTTAAAACAAATGTAAAGAGTATTTTCCACAGAATATAAAATTAATCGTTCTGAGGAGTTAGGTTCACACTCTTCTGCAGGTACCATTGCGTAAATGCAATGCGCTGTGGGTAATCCTCAGGCTTCAGTGTCTGGATGCGCTGCGCATGATATGGATGCAATTGATTATCGTGCATAATCGACCAGGTGGGCGATTGCTCGAATACTGGCACTTGGAGTGTCTTCTGTATGACGTAGCACATTCTCTTCAATGTCAGGGGTCCGTGCCCATCGTTCCCGACTCCTGGCAGGTCTCTGGAAGGAACCAGTGTCACATAACCTCTGATGCAGCCGTGCAAACATCTGGTGGTTGGGAGTACGCCTCATCGGTTACTATTCCTGGTACACGCGCACAGCAGCTCGCCCGTTGCAGTCTGCAGACCCGTATGCGAGATGCATATCGGCCAACTCCGCGTTTGTGCAATCAGCCATCCTACTACCTCTGCAGGCGGTTCGCGAATGACGGTTACCTGCGAGGACGTTGTGCAGTCCCGCGGCTGTACAATGCCATCTACCGCGTCGAAAAACACCATCTACCACGTGAAGATGCCGTTACCAACCCTGCATTACTATATGATTCCGATTCGTCTTTATGCAACCTACCCCTCCCAGAAGTTTGTTTACGCTTAACTGAACCACCCTGTATATTTCTTTGGCAGCCCGACCTTCCGTTTCAGTTTTCTAGGCAGCCCTTCAGCTAAAAGGCTTGCCTAGGCCTGGTTTAGCTACTTAATTGCTGTTACGAGACAGATAGAAAGTCTCGTGAAGACCATTCAAAGTGTTCTGTACGCGCATAGGATACGATTTTCGAGGGGGGGGGGGAGAAGGATGAAGGTACCACTGCTTATATTATGGGAAAAAACGTGCTGCTATTGGGGAGGGGTGGAGTTTAACAACTAAATCCAGTTCAAAAATTTTAAACTGCCTTATTCAAAGAGAAATGCGAATATCAATTTGATCTAGAAAGTATGTATTTGATGCTGCTCCATGATTATTATGCATTGGGTTATTTTACCTCTGAACGGCACTTTGTTCGCACACAGTGGGATAAATGGCCAGGTCTCAAGGACCCCGTTGACTCTCAAGGATCCCCAGGACTAAGAGAAGGTTGGAGAAGGCACTGCACAAGTGTTAAGAGACAGATGTTAACTTCCCGTCAAGGCTATCCAGCGTGTTCTTTAACCTGCACAAGTTATGACTGTCCATAATGACATCAAGGCTTAACGTCTCATCCGAAGGCCACGTCTTTTCCAAGCCTATAGGTGTCTTCTTCCTCGCTGGGGGAATAATTGTGTTCTTGTTAAACAGAGTCACATCATCTTCAACGCTTTCTTTTTTAACTCAAATAGTGAAATGAGTTGTTAATGAGTAGGAGTATTTATTTAATCTCTTAAAACTAAAAATAAATAATGACACTGAATAGGGCAAAAGATTATTACTTTACGCTTCATTACAATATGACATTGTCTCTACTCGATGTCTAATAGCACATGCTTTAATAAGATTGCATTATAGATGCACAAGGATATAGAGGATTTGCAACTTATTGAGGACAATGGGTGTTATTCATTGTTAATATTTTACAAATTAAAGCGCTGCGTGCTGTAAGTGCTTTTCGTAGTGAGAGAGCTGCTTACCATCGCCATCGATCAAGCTCTGAATGATAGATGAGGAAAGGATATTGAGATGGATAAAGTGAAGCAGAGAAACAGGAAGTGCGAAAGGGAAGCGTTCAGTCTGGATGCGTATGGGATGGCGAAGCTTTGGTTCCATAAATTGCGCGCACTCCTGAAGTCATTAGTCGTCCACTCTTGGCTCAGAAATCCTCTAGGACCAATATCCATGCTAAAGGCGTGATCTCAGGGAATCAACAAAGTTAATGAGTTGCCACTGTCATGTTTACCAACTGCCCAGTCTCATGAGATATTCATAGTACTTTATTTGGCTCATTCCCGAGGTAACCGAGAAGCTGCGAATGATGCAGGCAGTGAATGTAGTTGCGGTTTTGGGCAGTGTGTTTCCCATACTTTGCCGTATCGCATCTTTCCCCTCTCGTAATTTACTGCGCTCGCAGTGCGCTCTCTGGATCTCTGGTATCATAACCCAGGCAATGCGTTGCCTGATCTTTGCCTTGCGATGTCAACAGTGCGATAACTTTATATTTCTCTCTCTACTCTCGCACTCCTCTAAGGATACCAGCTTGCCGTTTGGGGAAACAGTGTGTAACGAATATTGGTGATTGTTTCGCTGTCTGTCGGTGTTTTCCAAACTATTCTCAGTTTAAGAGGAATGCAAATGAGACATAAACATGAATCTCTATCTACATTGGGGTCGGCGGGGGTGCCTCAGTCGGTAGCGCGCCAGGCTCGTAATCTGTAGTTCCCAGGTTCGAGTCCCAGCTGGGTCAGCGTTGAGATTTATCTCCGCAAAATTCCCCGCCCTGCCCACGGTCAGTAGGGTACGCCGATGGGCTTGGAAAGGCCGCCGTCCGTCGGATGGGACGTTAAGCCGTGGCCCCGTGTGCGGGAGAGCCATACCCTGTGCACGTTAAAGAACACGCTGGATGGCTTTGACGGGAGGCAACCATCTGTCTCCCAACAGCTGTTCCAGTGGGTCCCTTCCCCCAACCATCTCTGAGCCTTCGGGGTCCATGTGACCTGGTCATTTAGCCCATGGTGTGCAAAAAAGTGCCGCTCAGAGGTAAAACAACCCAACCTACATTGGGTCGTGGTAAGCGTAGTACGAGAAGTGTACAAATTAACGTGCTTGGCTTGCTGATTTGATATTACAAAGGTACTGATATAGGAGAAGGTATTTATGTTTCTGTTTTCTTTCATCTGAGGTCTTGTCTACTTTGTTTTCTTTATGCCGAATTACAATATTTCTGTGACAGCTCGTTGCCCGAAGATAAACTGTTTTCATCTTCATAGACTTTCAATTGCTGAGTTGTAACGACTCAGCCTGAGAAACAGAGGGATAGGGATTCGAATTTTGGTGATGGATCACGTGCTCTTATGAAAGCTTCTATTCATGAGAAATATTTATACTTATTACCAATCATGCTCATGAACATTTCGGCTAAATGGTCTATTCGGCTAAATGGTCATTTCGGCTAAATGGTCTCATGAGATATTCATAGTACTTTATTTGGCTCATTCCCGAGGTAACCGAGAAGCTGCGAATGATGCAGGCAGTGAATGTAGTTGCGGTTTTGGGCAGTGTGTTTCCCATACTTTGCCGTATCGCATCTTTCCCCTCTCGTAATTTACTGCGCTCGCAGTGCGCTCTCTGGATCTCTGGTATCATAACCCAGGCAATGCGTTGCCTGATCTTTGCCTTGCGATGTCAACAGTGCGATAACTTTATATTTCTCTCTCTACTCTCGCACTCCTCTAAGGATACCAGCTTGCCGTTTGGGGAAACAGTGTGTAACGAATATTGGTGATTGTTTCGCTGTCTGTCGGTGTTTTCCAAACTATTCTCAGTTTAAGAGGAATGCAAATGAGACATAAACATGAATCTCTATCTACATTGGGGTCGGCGGGGGTGCCTCAGTCGGTAGCGCGCCAGGCTCGTAATCTGTAGTTCCCAGGTTCGAGTCCCAGCTGGGTCAGCGTTGAGATTTATCTCCGCAAAATTCCCCGCCCTGCCCACGGTCAGTAGGGTACGCCGATGGGCTTGGAAAGGCCGCCGTCCGTCGGATGGGACGTTAAGCCGTGGCCCCGTGTGCGGGAGAGCCATACCCTGTGCACGTTAAAGAACACGCTGGATGGCTTTGACGGGAGGCAACCATCTGTCTCCCAACAGCTGTTCCAGTGGGTCCTTTCCCCCAACCATCTCTGAGCCTTCGGGGTCCATGTGACCTGGTCATTTAGCCCATGGTGTGCAAAAAAGTGCCGCTCAGAGGTAAAACAACCCAACCTACATTGGGTCGTGGTAAGCGTAGTACGAGAAGTGTACAAATTAACGTGCTTGGCTTGCTGATTTGATATTACAAAGGTACTGATATAGGAGAAGGTATTTATGTTTCTGTTTTCTTTCATCTGAGGTCTTGTCTACTTTGTTTTCTTTATGCCGAATTACGATATTTCTGTGACAGCTCGTTGCCCGAAGATAAACTGTTTTCATCTTCATAGACTTTCAATTGCTGAGTTGTAACGACTCAGCCTGAGAAACAGAGGGATAGGGATTCGAATTTTGGTGATGGATCACGTGCTCTTATGAAAGCTTCTATTCATGAGAAATATTTATACTTATTACCAATCATGCTCATGAACATTTCGGCTAAATGGTTTCGTTTCTTTTGCCAGTTGAAATTCTCCGGAATTTGGAGCCGTTTTGTTATTTTCTAGCACCAAATATTCTAATCAAGTTCCCTTATCAAATTATTATTATATCCCTTATTTATTCTAATATCAGATATGGAAGGATTGTTTAAATTAAAATAAAAACTAAAGGCATCGTTTATTTGCTTTAAATGACAAAGAAAACTTTTTCGATATTGGATAATAATTCCTATCTTCTTTGAATTTTCTTAAGTGAATATACTTCTAGCTTATTAGTCCTAATATATTGCCATTCCGTTATGGTGATTCAGACAAACCTCTGCGATTAAATTACTAATGTATTTTTATTCAAAAAAGTATGCAGTAAATTTTAATAACACTGGATATTATTGTAAATGAGCGTTTCAAATGCGGTATCATCTACCTCATATCATTTGCTTTAATTGATGTTGTACAGTGAAGAGCCAAAACATTATGACCAGAGCGTCTTTATGCAAATCGAAGCAACTGCACGTAAACGATGGCGAGCTTGAAGGTCATGAAACGATATAAATATCATCTGATACTGAGCTTTGTTTATCAGTGTCATTCTTGTTCTTCAGATGGCAAAGGCAGCGGACTTAAGCGACTTTGACAAAGGCCTAATTGTAATGGCCAGACGACTGGGTCACAGCATTTCCAAGATGGCAAGGCTGAAGGTACTAACCATGGCTGACCGTGGGGGGTGGGGGGGGGCTCAGTCGGTAGCGCGCCAGGCTCGTAATCTGTAGTTCCCAGGTTGGAGTCCCAGCTGGGTCAGCGTTGAGATTTATCTCCGCAAAATTCCCCGCCTTGCCCACGGTCAGTAGGGGACACCGATGGGCTTGGAAAGACCGCCGTCCGTCGGATGGGACGTTAAGCCGTGGCCCCGTGTGCGGGAGAGACATACCCTGTGCACGTTAAAGAACACGCTGGATGGCCTTGACGGGAGGCTACCATCTGTCTCCCAACAGCTGTTCCAGTGGGTCCCCTCCCCCAACCTGCTCTGAGCCTTCGGGGTCCATGTGACCTGGCCATTTAGCCCATGGTGTGCAAAAAAAGTGCCGCTCAGAGGTAAAACAACCCAACCTGACCGTGGGGTACTCAAGGTCAGTCGTGGTTAGTACCTTCAAAAAGTTATCCGAGGTGGGAAAAAGCCACAAACCGCCGGCAAGGTGTAGGCCGACCACAGCTCATCGATGCTAGAGGTGAACAAAGGTTATCCTGTATGGTTCGAGCCAACAGAAGAGATACTGTGGCGCAACTCGCCCGTAATTTGAATACTGGTGATGGTAGTAATGTGTCACAACACACAGTACATCGAACCCTGTTGAAAATGGGGATGCGTAGCTGCAAGCCGCTCTGGGTGCCCATGCTAACCTCGGTACACCGTCCAAAGCATATACAATGGGCACGCGAGCATCAAAACTGGATCTTGAACGATTGGCAGAAGGTCGGCTAGTCCGATGAATCTCGTTTCCTGTTGCACCATGTGGACGGCCATGTACGAGTGCGTTGTTTATCTGGGGACCATGGGACGAAACAAATGGACACCATGGGACGAAAACAAGCTGATGGAGGAAGTGTAATGCTTTGGGCAATGTTCTACTGGGAAACTCTGGGTCCAGTCATTCATGTGCAGGAAACTATGACGTCTACCACCTATCTTAATATCATTGCAGACCAGGTACATCCTTTCATGGCAACGGCATTTCCATCTAGTAGTGCTTTCTTCCAGCAGGATAATGCACCAGGCCACGTTGCCCGGATTTTCGAGAATGGTTTGCGAAACATTAAGAAGGCTTCCAGGTATTGCCCTGACCTCCAAATTCCCCAGGCATCAATCCAATCGAGCATCTGTGGTTTGTGTTGGAACAGCATATCCGATCTGTGGCGGCTCAACCACATAACTCACAAGAGTTAAAGGATCTGCTGGTAACGTGTTGGTAGCAGATACCACAAGACACCTTTAGAAATCTTGTAGCATCCATGCTCGGCAGGTAAGAGCTGTTTTGCGGCATGTGCAGGACTAACATCATATTATGCAGGTGGTCATAAAGTTTTGGATCTTCGGTGCATATCATAGTCGTATTACAATATAAATCAAATAGGAGATCTTTGAAGCGCTGCTTTCAAAGCCCACAATGACAATATTGAAGCATGTACATCGATTTTCTTGTAGAGGGAAATAATTCATAGTGTTGTTTCTGGGTTGATTCACCTCCAAAAGGCAATTCTTTGCACAAAATGAGCTAATTGGCAAGTCAATAATTGGCCAAGTCACAAGGGTTCTGGACAGCTGTTAGGAAACGCAAATTCGGTCAAGGCCATTCAGCATGTTCTTTAATGTACACAGAGTATGGCTCTCTTCTGCACACGGTGTCACGGCTTAACATCCCATCTGACGGACGAAACAACAATGCCTTTCTCAGATTATCGGTGTATAGAATGAAGGCAGCAGATCTTTGGCTTCATTGCTCCTGAAAAGTACAACACTAAATACAAAAAAACCAGTTTATTCCAGATTAGAAAACTGTCTTATTAGAATGAAAATCAAATTCTCTTATCCATCTACCGTTAAAATCTAAATTAAACTGAGTAAGCATTAAATAATGATCACCTACTCCATGTTATTTCAAAGGGACGCTAACTTCGAAGATCTATAACTTCTAAAAATAGAGTTTTATGAGCAAATGTGGCTGATAATGATTTCAAGATCTGAATCAAGCTATTTAAATCTTGATTTTCAACAATATTCTTTCAGTATTTAAGCAGATGTAGAGGTTTAAACATTTCAGAGCAACAATGCGTTCAAAGAAATTTATCAAAAAATTAAACCGATATTGAAAGAATTATTTCCAGACACTTTTAAAATAGGGAGTTATTACGAAATAGTTTGAAAAAATACTTCTTATTTCAGTTTCAGTGAACTTCCATCTTTTCTGTTATAATGTCATGATATTAAGAGTTTTTGTAGGATTGCTCTATGAGAATATTTCAATTTTTGTAAAAGGTAAAAAAATAAGCGTTATTGGTTAGACTGATCATCTGTTACTTTTGAATTTTACTTCATTTCTTTTTATTTCTAAGTTATGCAAGTGTTGGGTTGGGTTGTTTTACCTCTGAGCGGCACTCTTTTGCACACCATGGGCTAAATGGCCAGGTCACATGGACCCCGAAGGCTCAGAGAAGGTTGGGGGAGGGGACCCACTGGAACAGCTGTTGGGAGACAGATGGTAACCTCCCGTCAAGGCCATCCAGCGTGTTCTTTAACGTGCACAGGGTATGGCTCTCCCGCACACGGGGCCACGGCTTAACGTCCCATCCGATGGACGGCGGCCTTTCCAAGCCCATCGGTGTCCCCTACTGACCGTGGGCAGGGCGGAGAATTTTGCGGAGATAAATCTCAACGCTGACCCAGCTGGGACTCGAACCTGGGAACTACAGATTACGAGCCTGGCGCGCTACCGACTGAGCCACCCCCGCCCCTATGCAAGTGTTGTTTAGTATAATGTTACAAACAGTTGTGAGTCCTGAGACTCGGAGTGCTTGTCAATACATGGTATTTATTTTGCTTTATGTTTAATTAAGATGTAACATTATTACTTGAAATTGAAGTTGCATTGTAATAGCATATTGTGCATTTTAAATGTGCATTTACTCTATGCAGATGTTGCATTGCAGTAAAGATTAATATAGTTTCAATAATAATTTACAACTTTTCAATTCAAAATATTAATAACCTCCTCCACGCATCTCCAAGTTGGGGGTGGGGCGGGGGTGGGGCGGGGGTGGCTCAGTCGGTAGCGCGCTAGGCTCGTAATCTGTAGTTCCCAGGTTCGAGTCCCAGCTGGGTCAGCGTTGAGATTTATCTCCGCAAAATTCCCCGCCCTGCCCACGGTCAGTAGGGGACACCGATGGGCTTGTAAAGACCGCCGTCCGTCGGATGGGACGTTAAGCCGTGGCCCCGTGTGCGGGAGAGCCATACCCTGTGCACGTTAAAGAACACGCTGGATGGCCTTGACGGGAGGCTACCATCTGTCTCCCAACAGCTGTTCCAGTGGGTCCCCTCCCCCAACCTTCTCTGAGCCTTCGGGGTCCTTGTGGCCTGGCCATTTAGCCCATGGTGTGCAAAAAAGTGCCGCTCAGAGGTAAAACAATCCAATCCAAACAATCTCCAAGTTGGTAACCCTACACAGGTGCCTTGGCACATTAGAAAAGAATTACCCGTCCGCCACATCAAAAAGTTTGAGAAGCACTGGTATGAACTATATGTTTTGAAAATGCAAAGGTAAAATGCGGAGTAAAAATTTAAGAACTAAGTTCTTGATTCACTTTAAAATATTCCTCCTGAACAACTTACTAGCCGCAAATAAACTCTAACATCAAAAGAATGTAAGAAGTCGAAACTTTTAGTAAAATTCTAACTGTGTCACACACACACACAACCTAGGAGGCCAGAAAAAAAACCTAGTCAGTTCGTATTTTGATTTATTGCTGAATTGAGAGCAGTGACTGTGGGATAGGGGAGACGTTTGATTTATTCTCAGGCAAAAAAGATTAATGGAATTGGAGGTCTTCCAATTCGATTTCTTTCTCTAAAAGGGTCAGTAGCATTGAATGCAAAGACTCACAACAGCATATTAATTGCTTGAGCCTTCAGTACGGTCCATCAAAATATAGCTGCTGCTGGATTGCATTTCTATTCTTATTTTTCTCATAACATTTGACTACTTTATTACACCACACACTCAATAAATTATTCTGCTTTTCCCGTCATATTGCTCTCATGCCAGAAACGTGCAGAAACATTTTATCCCAAGAAATTTTGAACTGTGAATCTTTTGAAATTAATGTTTGCAGACCTGAATCTAGCAAAAGATAAATATTTTAATTTGCCGTCCTCTACTCTAATTGAGCAAAATCGCAATGGTAAACAACGGCTCTTCTAAAGGACAATGATATCTTCTTTAAACCCATTTTCAGGAAAGTTTTTACAAACGTCTATTTAACTCTCTGGAACTGGCAGCAAATGTATCAAAATACATTAACTTGATTCACACACCGACGTGTCATAGTGAAATACAACAATCATAGTATGAAAAATTCTGGTATTTTGAAGTCACACACTTGAAAAGGAAAAGAAATCACTTGAAAATACCCATTTCAATATTCTTTCCCCTCTCTCAATAGCTCTTCAATGCTATTTAACAGAAATATATAATTCATTAGAGAATATCAACTTTTTTTTCACTACCTTTACTGTTTCACAATGTAATTTAACAGTAACACTTCACATGTATACAAAGTGTTGCCATTTGAAAATTAAAACTTTTTCAAAATAAAAATTACTTAAATTCAAAAATGTTCACTTTTTACAAAATACAGTTAAAACCGAAAAATAAAATTGTGTTTCTGAAAAATTATGAGTGATGGAAGAAAAGTAAATGCATACCTTTCAATCTGGAGTAAAGTTCTATCAGATATATTTTATGTATATCATCCAAGAAACAAAATCGTTGTTTATCGGTGTTATTCCAAGACCTCTGTAACTGAGGGAGAAATATTATACTCCGAGTGGTTAGCACGCTTGGCTACTGATCTAAGGGACCTGGGTTCGAGCCCCGGAATTAGGCATGAATGTGTGTGTCGTTTTTCTGCTGAGGTCCTGCCATCCTCTCAGATCTCCTACTGTGGCATATAAACTGACAGGCTCCTGTCAGACCTCTGTGGCAAGCAGCTGCTTGAGGGGGTATTTATTTATTTAATGGAAATCCAGTCTATTGCCCTCCTTTTTACTTTTCTCCAGCTCGATCGATTTTCGCTTTTCCCGTCCCCTTCCCCTTTAGCATGTTTTTTTTTAGATCCTGGTGTAAAATATTAGTTTAAACATTTGTCGTTTACTTCATTAAGCACTATTTAACAAATGAATTCCAAATTCATGTATATTTTCGGTTTATGCGAATAGTAATATTTCATTAGTATCTATCCAACTCAGAAAGAATTTTACACTTGTCTGTTAAAAACGAAAAACGTTGAATGTCTAGGAAAGGACGGACGATAAACTAAAAATAATAGCTGCTTTTTTTTCCGAAATTTAAACGCGTGGTAACAACACACCTTGCCCCTAGATATATAAATTTACACAGATTCCAATGGTTAGATTATAGTTAATGAACAAATAACGTGACATCTTTCATTACGGATGCAATTTCATTTCACTCTTGCAGAATACATTAACTTGATAACAACACACCTTGCCCCTAGATATATTAATTAACGTGATAAAAACACACCTTGCCCCTAGATTATAAATTTACACAGGATTCCAATGCTTAGATTATAGTTAATGAACAAATAACGTGACGCCTTTCATACTAAGGCAATGTAATTTCACTCTTGAAGAATTTGATGGATTTTAAGTTTTGCTGTTTTTCCTAACATTATAGCAGAAGTAGCGGCATAGAGTGCAGATGATTTCTGCTAAAGAACTTTCCTTGTCGAAAACTAAGAAATATTTCACCTCAGGCAGCAACTGAGGTCTGCCAGAATCTTATCTGTGGAAGTTGCTATTAAGAACTGTGAACGAAGTGAGCCCCCAGCGGAAATATAATTCAAATATACGAGACCTAAAGAAGACGGATTCTTTGTGGTGTATCCTAACTGGATAACTCTCCTATTGTGTGAGAGGGGATATAGCTTAAATTGCTTTAGAACAGCACAGTTCCTTCGAATATGATTGATGTCTGATGAAATGATGTCTGATGAAATGTATGATTGAATATGATTGATCAAAACTGAACCATCGAAATTTGTCAAGTAGTCAGTTGGTAAAACTTCTTATACCTCTGTACCATTTAACTAATGTTTATCAAACACTTTTTATATTTTTTATAGTATCTGAATACTTTTTTTTATCATGCGCAGAAACACATTGGATTTTTATCTCTTGTGACATTTTTTGCAGTAATGCAATAAACGACGAAAAAAAAATCTAGAAACCTAAGTGCTCAGAGTTCAGTAAAGGAAATCTATTCACTGAACTGCTGCTAACAAATGGATTAAAGTTTCCTGTAAAGGCTACCAGCCAACGCGTTCAGCATTATTTCAAAGTTCCACACGAGTTTTATTCGTGTGGGATGATTCTATTACATAAGATGTATAGTTATTGTACAGTAATGGCAAAAATCAGGAGAAAAAAGCTCAATATCAAATAACTTTGATTGTAAGAATTCAAATGTATAGTTTAAAGTTATATTTATACACTAAAGTTCCATTGAATTAGGGATAGGAGACGTTATCAAAATTCAGTCCCGCAAGTCCCGCATTTGTGCGCATGCGTGGCTGAAACTCTGGTCATATATAACTGTCAGTTTGGCTTCCCCAAGCATTCATCATTAGAAGCGTAACGGGAAAGGCTCAGGATTTAGATGCATTTGATAGCGGGCAGATCGTAGGTGCCCGACAGATGGGACACCCGATCTCCGAAATTTTCAACGAACATGAATTTTCTCATACGACAGTTTCAAGAGCGTTCCGGCAATGTGAAAATTCCGGCAAAAAAACAAGCACCCGAACAAACTGAAAAGGACAAGCAGCTTTGAATGATAGTGGGCTTCGCTGTCTAACCCGCACTGTACGGACAGGTAGGGGCCAGACATTATCTGAAATCACCTCCCATCTGAACGCGGGTTCCAGCCAAGAAGTCAGTGCACGGACTATGCAATGCTCACTTCATCGTCTCGGCTTCGGAAGCAGTCGACGTACGAGAGTCCCACTTCTAACGGCACGACACTGGGCTCAGTGCCTTTCCTGGGTTAAAGAACATCGAAACTGGACCATCGAAAATTGGCAACGGATAGCGTGGAGTGATGAATCTCGATTTAAACTCCTTCACGATGATGGGAGACTGAAGGTATGGCGCCAACCCCATGAAGTCATGGATCCTGCATGTCAGGTCGGAACAGTACAAGCTGGTTGTGGCTCAGTGATGGCCTGGGATGTCTTCAGTTGGATATCTGTGGGACCTTTGGTATGCGTACCGACGACTCTCAATGCATTCCGGTACGTAGAACTCATGGCTGACCATTTACACCCATTTATGTCCATCATGCATCCCAATGAGATGGCGTCTACCAGCAACACAACTGTTTATCTCACAGGTCAGGTTGACTACTGCATGGTTGTAGGAACATTCTGCTGACTTCGAAATAATGAATTGGCCACCTAGAAGCCCAGATTTAAATCCATTGAAAATCTTTGGCATATCGTTGAACAGGGTGTTCGGACTCGAGTTCCATCAGCGATGATCTTGAGAGAATTGTGGATAGCTCTGGAGGATGCATGGGTCGCCATACCTGTGGAACATTTACGGAAGCTTGTCCTCATCTGTGGCGGTCCTTATGAGAGCCAGAGGGGATCCAACAAGTTACTAGGTTGCTATCCCTAATTCAATTGCACTTCAGTGTATTATGAAAAATATCAATGAAAAGCAATATCGTGAGCATTGTGAATTTTATAAAAAAAAAGCAGTTAGAAATTAACATTCCACACTCTAGGATGTTTACGAATTGTATAGCTCATAAAAACAATTAAAAGGCGCTTCATGATCAGTACAATTTTCACAGTATATTAAATAAACCGTGGTTGCGATAAGGTATAAGTACCGTTAAATATCTAAATAGAATGTGTGGAAATAGTATCCGTAAACCACGAAATAGGAAGACCTAATGGTTAAACTGTCTCTTGCGATGGATGCTGCGAATTTGTTTCGATTCCACCGTCAACATTACAAAATGCACTCAACATTTACTCTTCCCAACTCGGTCGTTTATTCTTCTTAGCAGCGTTAATGCGAAACAACCAGTTCAAACTGACTGCAAACTGTTTAAATAAGTATTCTATAACAATATCATCTTCGTATATTAAAATGAGGCTCTTATTTAATGTCTTTTGAAAGCAATTCAAATTCATGTAACACTCCGCTTTATCGGATAGCAGACCAAATGTATTCAAACTAAACTATCCTTCGGTGCTGGTCGAATTACTCTCTTAATGAAGAGAAAAATAATGGCCTCGGCGCGAGGGAATTTGTCCTTCTCACATATCCTTCATCGGCCCCTGATGGAACTCCCAACGCAGAAACAGTTGGAACAAATCAAAGGCTTAAGAGCAACTCGGCTTAATGGAGCTTGTAGTGCATCTTCAGACAACTTCTCTCCGACACGCTGAAGACGGCGGAAGTGGCCAAGTATGACGAAAGAAGCGCTTCCCTCGTCAACTGTGCTCCCAGCTCATCCCCTTGGGAAGTAATAACAACAACAAAGCAGGAGACAGAATCGTTAATGAACGCCTTACAACTTCATTTATTCCTCTTGTCCTCCTAGTGAATAGATTCTATTTTTAGAATGGTGAACTAGAGTCATGTCCGACTAACATTCTCCCGATTAGCTTACATGCTTGTTGAAAAGTAACGACTCATAAGTTGAAGCGACTTTTTCTTTGAACAGGTTGATAAAGTTTGGAATAGTTTGAAATTGCATAACTAGACAGAATTTTTTTCGGAGTTAATATGTCGCCAGGTGAACACCTAGAAATTTCGTATACTTTTCGGTTAAAAATCATTATTAATTTTTGTATAGATGTTTAGTTAAAATATATAGCTTTTTTTTGTGACTCTAGCATTTTTGTGACAGTGTCAACAATTTTGTGCCAATTAATTTTTGACGTATTTTGCTTTAGATCAGTGATTTCGGGACTTTTTAGACTGAATGTTCCAATTTTTTGTACTAAACTTTTACAAAATATTGTATCAATTATATCTTTTACCAAATATTTTTCTACTAACGCTCCCTTTACTAAAATCAAATTATTTTTTTCTGTATAAAACTAGTTGAAAAAATATTTACCATGTATACAAATTTATATGTATTTCGATCCCTGAATTTTAAATTCCTGTCGAAATAAAACATGCAAAAATATGTCAATGGAAAAGGTATTCGATATTCTGGTTAATCTATACATTTCCACTGAAAAACTAGAAAACGCCCCCATAAATATCTAAATAATCCCGTTGGAAACCATAGCTTTAAATAAGCCTATATAATAAGCCTAATCACGAATAAAATAGTAAAATTATAACCGAAATTTTAACTTCAATTTAATAATTGAAATAAATTTATATCTTAAATGTTAAATACACAAATTCATTTCATTTACTGATGAATGATAAACTCGTTATATTCGGTTTTATACTATGATCATAACAAAGCTTGCTAGAAGTAGATGTTAGAGTTCCAGCAACATCTTGCAAAAATTGAAACTTTTGTTTCCAGAAAATTTCTGATAGCCATCATCAGAAATTGGATTATTTTACCCCTGAGCGATACTTTTTTGCACATAATGGACTAAATGGCTAGGTCAGCAAACCCCAAGGACTCAGAGAAGGTTGGAGAAGGTGACCCAATGGACAGTTGTTAGGAGACTGATGGAAGCATCCCGACGGGCCATCCAGTGTGTTTCACAGGATATGGTTCCCCTGCGGGCGGAGACACGGCTTACGTCACATCCGACACGATTCTAAACTGTCAGTCCAGTTTTTGAAAAAAAAAAGGTTACTGGAACTTCTTTTCCAATTCCAGTTTCAACAGCCTATAAAGAAGTTTCTGTAAGTAAATGTCGCAGTTCCAATAACCTCCTAGGATTTTGACCAAATGTTTCATGTTATATTTGTTCTGGTTATATCCACATTTGATAAAGGTCATACCATATGATCGAATTATGAAGACTTTATTAATTGCAAGTAAGCGAAATAAATTTCATGTCTTAAAGCTTTGCAGTTGAAAATTTACTGCTTTGAGAAAGACACCCATGCAAGTCTTACTAATAGAACTAAATTAAAACATGTCGCAACATTATATGCTCTGTTTTCTGGCCTGTAATTAAGCGGTTATGTCACAAAACAGTAACCTAATTAATTCAAACACTCATTACGAAAAATGTTATTATAACGAGTGCATTATTTGAGAGTCTTCTGACTAAACTTTCTTAAGTTCTTTTATCTGCCACAATTAATTACAAACCCAAACTCCCTTTATGCTTTACATTTCGGTATAGACTGTAACAAGTATCACCTAACATTTTGAATCCTTTGAAACTGAATCAACAATCGCGAGACTAGTGTAACTTTATCTTCCAAACAAAACCCGCCGATGCTAAAAATAAAACCCATTCGTGAAGCCACCTGGTTCAAAAAGCAACAATTTCATTATAATTCGCACTTCGTTCCAGGCTCGCATTTTAAAATCAGGGAGAACGCGCACTAACTAGCAGGCCTGGCTTCTTTGCACGAAGCAATAATTAAATCGTTCGCCCCCTTCTGCTGGTAATGATGTGCAAAGACTAATTAGGCCAGGGTTGCAATTAGCATTGATTAATGATTTGTGTTGATTGAGTGCATCATTAACGGAAGTGCGCGCCTACAACGACTTGCTTTCTTTTGTTTCTTCCGATTTATCTCGATAGAACTCTGCGAGGGGAGTAATGAAGCAGAAAGAAATGCGAAAATTAAGCGGTTATTGCTCCAAAATATTACATTCCGAAAGTCCTTCTTTTTGTGGCCCGGCAGATAAATACGATTTCTTAAAACAACTTAAAACTTCATTACTATTATCAGTCCCTTACTCCAGCTATATTTATCAAACTCACTTGGCTCCCATTTTAACACTTTCCTCGAGATTTAATAAATGCCCCTGACATTTACAGTCACTAGGGAAGAAGTTCACTGTATCCCTATTCATTTATCAACCTTACACGGTGAAATATGCATTATTGCAAATAAGTGGCGTGAGATTCAGAATTTTAATTTCCAGTCTTTTTCCCTTAAATGATAATACTGCATTTCAAGAAAAAAAAAACACCAATGTCTTGGGGGGAAAAAAACAGTATGACGTTTTACATATAACCTGCCAAGAATGGGAAAACAGGAATACAAAGTTAAATTGAATATTAATAAAAAACGCTTTCTACGTATTCACTTGCCTCTGAGCTCTAAGAGTAACCTTAAATGTACAGTCGCTCAAAAAATTATCCGAACACTGTGGGTGATTACAGAATTCAGAAAAAATATCTGGCAACGATTTTTTTAGAAATTAGTGATCTAGCAACCTTCGTGTCACGTGACACGAAGATTGCCAGATCACTAATTTCTAAAAAAATCGTTGCCAGATATTTTTTGTGAATTCTGTAATCACCCACAGTGTTCGGATACTTTTTTGAGCGACTGTACTCTTTCTCCACGTATATCTTCAAAGTTAAGATAGAATATCTGAGAATAGTTCTGAGTGATTGTAAAAACCTTAAGACTTACAACAAACGATAATTTAGAGGCAAAATTATGTTACATAATGCCCTATATAATAACGCCGATATAATTCATACTCGACGCTACATTTGTGTTTCGGCGGTGTTTGAGATTCAAAGGTAATTGCATTATTTTTGCAAGAGACTGTTTTCAAATGCAAAAACATCAAGAGTGAGCTGGATAATTCTCAGTCCGTATAAGAAATTTCTAATGATCTAGTGAAAAAGGATTTTTTTTTTCATTTGGAAAATCAGAGCCTCCAGCTTTAACTATTCGCCTTTTTATGACCACTTATCCGCCTAATAACTAACCTCTTTGGGTGATCCCCAAGAAAGACTCTCAAGTTTCTAACCCCTCCTCGAACGCCATCCTCATCATATCAGCTTTATCATCATCATCAATGTTAATGTAAAGGTTTAATGCATTTCTAATAGGTTCATTCTTGTAATAAATGGATTTGTTTTTCTTATATCTTTATTCATCATGAAGCATTGCATACATAAGAAATATTCATCTTTCAAACACAACGACACATTGGAACTGATTTTGAAAACAAAAAGACATTCCAGATATTTAATAATGCGATTGCCCTTCTGTCTGCAGCAATAAAAGATATTCCTACTTTTTCATTTCACTCATTTGCAAAGAATCAGCTGATTAGCTGCAAGAGAATAATCTCCTTTTTTTTTCAAGTTTGACTCTATGAAGCTTTTGAAAATGTAGTACAGAAAAATCAATCGAAATGTTTTGCAATACATTAAGAATTTCGATTTCGTTAAAGGTTAGCTTCATCATGCTCTTAGAGCGCTGCTAACAGAGGATAAGGAGCCATCTGAATAGCTTCCTTTGGAGCGATATTTACATTTTGTTCCATTTCTTTTGCGTCCTGTTTACATTTTACAAACAATATTAGACTGATACGTTTACAGAAAAAGAAATATTTGTTCAAATAATAAAATATGTACTGCAATTCGGTACCTAAGAATTCACGCAGAAATGTTTTATATTGCCATGAGCAAAGGTATGATTTTCCATTCATAACTCATGTGTTCCTGATTAATTTATATATGTATTATACATAATTGAATTTCCACGGGGGGAATATCCTTTCTTTTTGGAAACGTTCGTGGCAAGTGGCACTAATTCGGAATATTTCTTATGAATTCTAAAAAGAAATCAAATATTTCTACTTTATGATGCTGTCCGGCTTTATTGGGTTGTTTTGCTATTGAGCGGCGCTTTTATGCACACAATGGGCTAAATAGCCAGGTAACAAGGATCCCATGGGATCAGAGAAGTTTGGGAAAGGGAATCCACTGGACAGCTGTTAGGATACAAATAAAAGCCTCCCGTCAAGAGGCCATCCAGTGTGTTCTTTAACTTTCACAGGGTATGTGTCTCCTACATACGGAGCCATGGCCTAACGTAACATCCGAAGAACGGACGGCTTTACTAAGCCCATCGTTGTCTTCTTTCTTACTGGGTCAGAGTAGGGATAATGAAGATAAATATCAACCCTGGCACATTTGGGACTCGAACCTGATAACTGCAGATTATGAGTCTGGTACGCTACCGACTAAGTTATCCACGGCATGCTTTCAATTTCAGTGGTTAAATACAATACAAATATAAATATCTCCTTAAGCAGTAGCTTGCCTTAGAGGTCTGACAGGAGCCAAAGTTTAATCAGTTTAATAGTATATAGAGAAGATTTGTGAGGAAGTCGAGACCTCAGCAGAAAGACAACACAAACATATCTGCAGTAAAATAAACAGTTTCATATATCATGTTTAAATTATGCAAGAAAAAAAGATTAGTGAAAAGGATCATGAGGTTATTAGTTACTATAACTGCCGAAGCATTGCTTTTAAACCAAATGGAAAAATCTCATAACTCAGCTAAATAATATTGTAATTCTCATCGAGATACTCTAAAGAGTGCACAGAATAGCGACACCTGAAAATGTGGTAGTAATGACCACTCAAGCTGCCAAGTAAAAAAAGTAAAATTTGAAAAGTCTGAGAAAGAGAGCATAATGGTCTTCGCTGACTCTCTGTTCCATCAGCTTTGTGTCTGCAGCCCAGCACTTTAGAGCGGATCAGAGAGACTTGTCTGCAGTGAGGCAGTCTGCCGAGTGTCGTCTCTGACAGAGATATTCCGCTGAGGATGCAGTAACCGATTTATTCAAATGAGATGTCTGTTTCCGCATCTTTTTAGCTTTCCGTTGTCAGTTGCTGAATGGAAAGTAGGTGGAGCAGGTTCACAGCGTCCGATGGAGGAAATACTTTACTCGCTTACGGATATAAAATTGCATTTACAGAAATCTCTTTTTTTTTTCCTTTCTCACTTTCCTTCTCTGATACGATATGAGAATAAACCGTCATATGCTGCATCCCAACATTCTTTTCTCTTTATTTCACAGTTCTGCTCCATAAAAAAAGGAAAAGATTTTACTTTTTTGTCTCGTTGCACCTTAAAAGTTTGTGTCTTTCGAACTCTTTACATCTTCTGGTAAATGTTTCAAACAAAACCTTTTTCCTGCATAGAATGTTGCACGGAAAACAATAAGTGAATTAATTAATACATATGTGATATCAATGATGACTAATTACTCAAGAAGTACATAAAAATTATAATAATACGCAACTTTTTTTAATTTATTTTTGTTTGGATTGCTTTAAATCCAAAGTACAGTGGACTGCCGTCTATTCAGATGTCTAGTTGCCCGGTTAATGTTTAAAAAAGCATTTTGTTCGAATGACGTATTAAACAATGTAAGATAATTTCTAAACAAAAGATAGTCCTTGGCAAGCTAAGGACCAAAAATGTTGGAAAGACAAGAAGAGAATTTATATTTGCTTAGTTCGGAAAAAGAGATCCGAACTAAACAAGAGAACATTTTCTCTTTGAAAGATACATTTTGGACACTCTACCAAGGACAGTGTTTTCCAACCTGTGGCACCTGAAGGCCGACAGATGAGATACGAAGTCTCGAAAATGCGACTAATTACTAAACTTTCCGAAAAAATGCCATTTTATTATATTTGAAATTGTAAATAAAATTCCTTTTATATTTTTCTGTTACGGGTTTTCTCCCTCCATTTATTTCTATGTCGGTTTCACATTTTTTTTCGCAATACTAATACAAATAGGCTAGCCTCCATTTTTTTGCTGTTTAAAATTATATTAGTAATTCTTATCCTGATTATTGCAATATTTAATGATCTTAAATTTTTCATTAATGATTAATTCAATGATAAAATTCATCTGTTACACAAAAATTGATTTTTTAATGAGGTTTTATCATGGTGTGACCAAATATTTTTGGCCAAATGGTTGATGGGGCAAAGGTTCTTTGACGAAAATGTTTGATGGGATAAAGAATCTTTGACCAGATGGTTATTGAAATCAGAACTTTTTGACTATTTATTTAATGTTACCAGGGCTCTAACAATATTGACAGTGGGCCTAGGATTTTCGACAATTTGGTTGGTGGGATTAGAACTCTATAACTATTTGTTGATGATATCAGGACTGTAACCATTTGAATGCTGGGACCAGGAGTATTTGAAAATTTGGTTGGTGGGTGGGTCCATAAGTATTTGATTATTTGTTTGATGGTACCACGACTCTGACCATTTTTACGGTGGAACCAGAATTCTTCAATTATTTGTTTGATGATATCAGGACTCTAAAAATTTGGACTGTGTAACCAGAATTGTTTGTTCATATGGCTGCTGGGATGTATGGGAAAAAATTTTGAGAACCACATATCAAGAGCACTAGTTATAAATTTCAAAATTCACCCCTATCAGCAATGCTTAAATGCTCTTAAACTCATCATCATCATCATCATCCTCAAGCAGCCATGGTTTAAGGTGGTCCAACCAGACCGTGCAATTTAGTTCTCCAAGGATATCTGTCGTGAGCTGCATCTGCTGCATCTGGTCACTGCACACCAATTCTAACAAGGTCCTGTTTGACATAACATCTGCCCACCGCATACTAGGTCTTCCCCTCTTTCTAAGGCCTTTAGGCACACTGTTCATAACCTTATTCGCTAATCTATAATTATCCATACAGGCAACATGGTTAAACCAAAGGAGTCCCTCTATGCACAATATGCTGGTTAAAGGAGGTTGCCGACTCCTTTGCCTAAAATCATCATTAATTACAAATTGAACCACCTAATGCCCAAGATACTGCTTAAACATCTAGAATAAAAAGCATCTAATTTCCTGTTATCTTGTTTACAAAGCGTACACGTTTCGCTACCATAACTGACCCTAAAAAAAAACTATTATACAGACTAATTTTTAGTCTTTATGTGTACACGCCTGTTTTTCCACACTCTCCATAGATTCTTAAAAGTCCCAGAGACAACCCCTATTCGTCTATTAATCTCTTGTCGCACATCATCGGTATCTGCTATACAACTCCTAAGATAATCATACTGAGACACTTGCTAAAACGTGCAGTCATTCAAAGCAACTGAAGTACTATCTGCCTGACCAATTTTCATCACTTTAGTTTTCTCTCTTATAGTCGCTTAGTTCGGAAAAAGTTCTTCTCTCTGTTTATCACCAAACCTACTACATTACCATGAACAGCCCTAATGAGAGAATTCATCTCATCAACATCATTACCCAAAAGGGCCAAATCATCTGCATAATCTAAATCAGAAATTTTGAAATCTATAGACCATTTAAGGCCAAAATCTTTCCCTTGCAAAGAATTTCGTATAACATAATCAATAACCAAACGAAACAGAAAAGGAGACAAAATGTACCCTTGTCTAACTCCCCTAGCAATGTCAAACCAATCGCTGAAAGACGTACCAACTCTCACACACGATTAAGTGTTACTATAGATAACTTTCATTACACTAGCTGACTTATCAGGTATTCCATATGATCTAACAATCAGCCACAAATTATGTCAATCTGCAGCTAGCAATCTGTAAAGCTAGCAACCACAGGTTTCTGAAACTCTAACCTTTTCTCAAGAATCTGCTTAAGTGAAAATATCTGATCTATACATCCCCTACCACTTCTGAATCCACATTGCTCATCACGCAATTTCCTGTCAATCAGATTCTTAATTCTATTACGCACAATCATGCAAAGAACTTTACCTGGTACAGAAAGTAAGCTAATACCCCTACAGTTATTACAAGAACTGCGATCACCTATTTGAAAAATAGAGATAATAGTAGCTCTGGTAAAGTCCTTAAAAACCATGCCTTGATCATAAAAGATACTCAAAATTTCCGTCATCCATGTAGTTTTCATCATCCATTAATTTCCGTCATCCACCCCTGGGGATTTATGAAGTTTAAGTTCAGAAATAGCCAAAAGAACTTTAGATTGTGTTATAGGGCCAACATTAAAGCCACCAATGCATCTATCATCATTGCAAACAATGAGAGTAGAATTAACTACATTGTTTAGAATATCACTGAAATACTCAGCCCACCTATCCATGACAGAATCCTCACCTTCTATAACCTTACCCTGTTTATCCTTCACTCCCTGTTTACCTGTCTGTTTTCTACCACACAAAACACTAATTATCTGGTACAGTTCTCTGCTATTCTCTGCTGTTTAACAGCTTCTTCGGCTTTGTCAGCCCAGCCAAAGATTCTTATCAGCAGCTAACTGATTCTTTACATGTTTATTAAACTCTCTGTAATGCTTTCTATTAGGACTAGTAGGGTATTGATCAAGGACATTCCTGCAGTTCTTTCTTACTGAAATAAGCTCAAGTGCCTTATCACTGAAATAATTCTGCCTTCTCTGCTCGTTTTTTCGTAAAAGAGAACTGTTAGCTTCCAAAAACGCCGGTTTAAAATGGTTCCATTCTTCCTCAAGTTAAGCAGTAAGCAAACCATGACTGTCATAATGACTAAGTAATCTATCACGGTAAGCTTTAGCTATAACTGGGTCTTTCAGAGCTTCAATATTAAAAGTAAATTTTTTAACCTTAGCACACTTTTTAAATTTAAGTTGCAAGACACTTTTAACAAGGTAATGGTCAGATCCAATTTCAGCTCCCCTATATGCCCTGGTATTCCTAAGAGAACTAGCCCATTTGCCGTTGACTAATATATAATCAATCATATTCTTATGCAGCCCATCAGGTGAAACCCATGTGTACTTATGTATGTCGCGGTGATTGTAATAAGTGTTAGTTATTCTCAAACCACTAAGTTTATTTACCTGTAGGAGACGTTGCGCATTGCCATTGCAGCTACCAATACCAAAAGGCTCTATACCCCTCCCCAAAGGTCAGAGTCAGTACCAACCATGGCATTGAAGCCACCTAGAACAAGGGTAATATCACATTTTTTGACAGAATTCAAATTATCCTGAAGTTGTCCTTAAAACCTATCCTTCTCATCCTCATCGGCATCCTCAGTGGGGGCAAATCAGCAGATAAGATTCAAATCTTTAATGCTTCTCTGAAATTTTGCTGTAAGAAACCTTTCAATAATGCACTCATATCCTAGAAGTGTATCACTGGTCTGTTTGCTGAGAAGCAGACTTACGCCTTGGTGATGCTTATTATCTTCCCTCCCTGAAAATGGAAATTTAATTTTGGTTTTAAAATCTGATCTTTATATTTCCATCTGGTCTCTTGCAAGCCAAGAATATTTAAATTATAACTGTAGAATTCTAATTTAGATATTCTTGATTTGCAAGAGATAAGATGGACAGATAAAGGTCAGGTTTTTAAAAATAATCTTAAATTTCTCTTTTATAGGGGGCTGTTTGATATTGTCGGCATTCTCTCTCTCAATACACATAGTTTGTTTAAACATCCCACTAACCATTTTCTCGCCATAGGTAGTTGGAAGAGGACATCAAGAAAATGAGCTCTGTGCGGAGTCCTCATACTCCAACTACCTATGGAGAGAAAATTATTAGTGGGATGTTTAAAGAAACTGTGTTTATTGAGAGACGGAATGAGCATAGAGCAAAGACCCGTTCCCCCACCACAAGACTGAAGCCATCTACACTGGAAGACTTCCTCCAATGTAGAATTTGACGATGCCAGTAGAAGCAAAGAATTCAGGTGCTTGCGATGACCTATGCCCAGGATAATCCACCAGATGATAAAACATATCCTGCGACTCACCTGGGGCTGTCAGCCCACAAACAAAAAAAAAACACCGCGGCAGATTTTTCTTCCACAGAAGCCCACCAGTGCAACAAATTCATGATTCATAATCCAGTCCAGTAGGTCTATATGGTCAGCACCCGGACCCTGTGTGGTTGACCATTCCTCAGTAGGGTCGAAAAAAAAGTAGTCATAATTGTCCAGATCAATACGCCACACTAATCTGGCAGTCCTCCCTTTCCGTTCCCTTCCATCAGAGAGTATCTGTTTTGAAAGGTACTAACGGCCTGCACCACGAGAAGGTGGAGTCGGACATTAGTTACTAGGCCTAGGCGGTTCTATGTATCATCACAGGGGAATCGCGCATAGCTCTCCTTCCTGTGACTACCTAGCTACCATTTACCTAAACTACTATTCCCAAATTACCCTAAAGCTCACATGATACGTCCTTTTTGTTAACATACTTCTTGACATTCTATTCCCGAAGAATCTACAAAATTCTAGCCTGCGCGTGCACAGGTTTTCTACAGCTTTGAATTTCCTACTAGAATTTTAGCAGCGGTGATAATTTCGCTAATAGTTTATCATTATTTAACCCTGTAACAATACATTTATGAAAATAAATAATTCTTTTTAAAAGAAATAGTATTTCAGTCTTATAAAAACAATTTTATCCAACAATCAGAATTGAAGTTTACCTACCCCGAATCTTCTTGTATGTAATTATTGCTGTACTGCCTCCCTCCTAAGAAGCAGCTTTGTAGAATGTAATACCCTTTTATTTTTACGCACTCCGAAATTTTAAAACTTGCTCATGGTGTTTTAAAATATTATTGTTATGTTTGCCTGGTCGCATCAAATAAATTTGATACTCTTTTTCCTTCTTATATTTTGCATCTAAAGACAATGCAATTTGCAATCTAAAGACTCCAACATAAAGGATGAAGCAAAATTTAACTAGAAGCACGTAAAAGATATTTAAAATCTCCGTAGTTCCTTAAAACAAAAGTTTGTGCTAGAGCAAACTTCATAATTCAGCCTCTATCTATTCCAATGGCCAATAAATCTGTATCGTTTCTTTCGGCTATGATCCAAAATGCACGCATGAGCCACAAATGCGGTGATACCCATGGTAATGATAAAAGTTATAACTTTAAGTCCGCTGTTTACCGAACTTCGCCTACAAAGTTTACAGCCGACAATTACGGGGAATTGTTTGCCCATCTTAGAAGAACGATGGCTTGGGCGCAGGACCATCACATTGTTACGATGGAATGACGTCCAATCGATGTATAGTCTGTTTTATAATTCAACGAGGTAGAAAAATGCGAAACCAGGGAGCATTTTTCTATTCAGTATTTTCTCCAGTGATTGTCACGTATGTCTCTTGTGTCGGATCGTCAAACGTGATGGCTCCATTACCATTAAAGATAACTGGGATTTTTTTAGCTTATTTTTCGAGGCTTTGTAAGATATCTCCATTTAAGTACAGCCAAACTCTCGGCAGTTCAGTAACCGATAAATTTAACGGTTCAGCTTTCGTCAAAATCGAGACTGAAGGAACTTTGTCGGAAGTGTGTATAAGGATAAGGAAATCCTTTTTATGTCCAGGATAAGATAGCGGTAGGACGTTAGGGTGCAAATCTGAGTCCAGATATACAACATAAACCAGTTGTGATTTTATATAGACGCTGAAACAAAACGTTCGGAAATTCTTAAAATAATCATGTCACCCTAACTAGGCTTTATTTTTCTCTTTAGAGGAGAAGGTTTCTCTCCAGTTCAAATATATGAATATAATTGATGGAATTAGATCTGTGATGAAAGAATGAAAAATAAAGTTAACGGCAGCTTTTAATGCAGTTTTTATTCATGAAACTGAAGGTCAAATGACTCAATTTGATTGATATGCTTCCCAAACCTATCACTAAAGAATTTAGAATTAATTAAAAGATGTTCTTATTGCAGCAAACAAATACACTGCTCGACATTGGAAGTGCCCTACCCAGAAGGAGATGTCGTACAAACATGCAAATAGAAGGGTGGGTGTGCGCAGTTGAGATATGCAAATGATGATAATCTGGAGCCAATGGCGTGTATGGCTCAAGAGATAAAAGATACAAGAAGGAACAGTTGGATTGGGTTGTTTTACCTCTGAGCGGCACTTTTTTGCACATCATGGGCTAAATGGCCAGGTCACATGGACCCCGTAGGCTCAGAGAAGGTTGGGGGAAGGGACCCACTGGAACAGCTGTTGGGAGACAGATGGTAGCCTCCCGTAAAGGCCATCCAGCGTGTTCTTTAACGTGCACAGGATATAGCTCTCCCGCACACGGGGCCACGGCTTAACGTCCCATCCGACGGACGGCGGCCTTTCCAAGCCCATCGGTGTCCCCTACTGACCGTGGGCAGGGCAAGGAATTTTGCGGAGATAAATCTCAACGTTGACCCAGCTGGGACCAAGAAGGAACAGGGATGGTATTGTGTTCATGCAGGTGGTAGTCGTGTGAACTGTTGAGATTAGGTGATTCCGCTTGAAGATTGTTCAGCGAAGGCCGAAAATGCTTGGTATACACCATCGTCAGGTTTATCGTCATTTGGATATTTTTGAGAGAGGAAGAATTAATTATAGCTCTGTGAAGCTGGATGAACTACACGTTATGTCACTGCCCATGTTCATTGGGATGTACGAACTGTTGGACGCTGTTGGCAACAATGGCGAGATGAAGGTTCTAGCGTGCGTCACAGAGGGAGTGGTGCCGTCCGACAGAAGTCAACATGGCTTGATAGGCGCATTGTTCGACATGCTCGTTCGTCGCCACAGAACACTGCAGGCGATATTCGATGGGCTGTGTCAGCAGCCACGGACGTCCCCATAACGACCCAAACAGTAAACCAAAGGTTGCATGAGGCACACCTGTGCTCTCATTATAGGCAACTGTTACATCGGCAACTGTTATATCGACTGGCAACTGTTACATCGACTGTCTAGGCAACTGTTACATCGACTGTCAGTGACTGCAAGTCATCGCATCGCTCATCTGGCTTGGTGCCGAAGTCGTGCGAACTAGGGTCACGAATGGAACACTATTTTAATGGTACGTTTCTGTCTGGGTATTGTCGATCGATGGCTCTGTGTTTGGCAACAACCTGGCGAGAGGACGCATCCATCTTTTGTTTGCAACTGGCACACCTACATCAGCCAGGCATAATGATATGGTATGCTATCGGATATGACAGCAGGTCACCTCTTGTCCGCATCACGGTAACACTGACAGCTGCAATTTTAGCACGGTTCTGC
The DNA here is from genome assembly GCA_038380435.1 of Ryuthela nishihirai. NCBI lineage: Eukaryota > Metazoa > Arthropoda > Arachnida > Araneae > Heptathelidae > Ryuthela > Ryuthela nishihirai. The sequence continues at coordinate 92,251,826 of JAWZYU010000005.1, read as the reverse complement.
AGACCGTTTTGTTACCATTCCTGGTAGGCATGCAGCAGCCCATTTTCCAGCATGGCAACACCTGTGTACTACCAGGGTCTCCAGACAATGTTTGCAACATGTTCAAGTATTGTCATAGCCAGCACAATCTCCATATTTATCCCCAATAGAAAATCTGTAGGACCACACTGGACGACGTGTGCAATCTTCTCACTGGACGGCGCTGAATACGATGAATTATGGGAGCAAGTCAACGTTGCTTGGTGTGCAATTCCTCAGGACCATATCCGTCAACTGTATAATTCCATACCACGCCGTATTGTTGCCTGTATTGCCGTTCACGGCGTGCAACCACCTACTGAGGCAGTCACATTATGCTGCATTATCTCACCTTCTAACCGCTGTAAGTGGCTGCAAATTGAATCATGGTATGCCAATACAGAGCAATTTTACCCCTATCCCCTCACTTCTTCTGGGTGGAGCAATTTCAGTGTCGTGCAGTGTAGTTTAAACCACGAATAATTGAAAATAAATATTTCTGCTTTATTAGTATTCTCCTTTGAAATCGATCAATATTCTTTGCCTTCTACTTTGAGAGTTAAAAAAAACTCGAGTAAGTTAAATTTGAAAGGTTTACTTTCCACTGCCTTAGTTGACTAAGATCACCTAGAAGTTAATTATGAGTTCTTGATTCACTTGTCTGAATTATCCATTACATGTTTGCACGTTCGTCAAGACTTATTTCATTAGCAAATCTAAAGCTTTCCCATTGTTTCTTCCAAAACATCTGATAAATATTAATTCCTTATACAGATCATTATAACATATACCTTTATATATACAGGGTGAGTCTGAAAAAGTGGGCAAAACTTTACGTGGCAGTAGAACGCAGCTATACGAGCAATATTCGTCATAGAATGTATGGTCGGAACGCAAGCCGTGAGAAGTTAAAAAGTAGTTTTCCACTGTCACATTTAAAGAATGAACACAAGAAGGAGAGGAGATACTTCAGAAAACATTTTATTAACAGGAATGTAATTGAGGTACATGCTCAAAGAAATTGCTCAAAAGAGCTGCCGCCAGCTGTAATGCAGGCTTCACACCTGCGGGATAGGGACCGTTGGGTGCGAGGAAGGACCCTTTTATACCATTTCCAACGCCACCTAGCGGCTCGCCGTTTGAGTTCCGCCCATACTTTCTATGACGAATATTGCTCGTATAGCTGCGTTCTACCACCCCGTAAAGTTTTGCCCACTTTTTCAGATTCACCCTGTATATATATATACCTTTATAGATCATTAAAACAGAAAATGTGCAACCGTCTGATAGAGCGGAGTTGATTCATAATCTGCATACCAAGGTACGAGTCACAGGTAATATAATTTATGATAAAACCCGATGCTCCGCAAATCGAGGCTGCACTACATCATTAGGGACGAATAGATAGATGATGATAATGATAAATAATGATAGATAGGGAGATGCCACGTTTACCACTATTGGGCTAGCTTTGAAATTTGTCTCCGCTAAACCCCTACCCTGCCTCTGGTCAGCAATGGGATATCTATAGACTTGGATAGACCGCCGTCCGTCGTATGAGATATAAAGCCGTGGCGCAGTGTGCTGACGAGCCATACCTTGTGCACGTTAAAAAAAACACGCTGAATGGCCTTGACGGGAGGCTACTGTATGTTTCCTAACAGCTATCCAGTGGGTCCCCTCCCCTAACCTTGTATGAGCCCTCGGGGTCATTTTGACCTGTACATTTAGTCCATTGTGTACAAAAAAGTGCCGCTCAGAGGTAAAACAACTCAAAGCCATCTGACAACTACTAAGTTACTTATCCAAATTTGAAATTTATTAATTGGCTCAAGAAGCTAGAAACTAATAACTCAAAGATAGAGAACCTGTACAGAGGAATATTTTTCTTCAACTTCATTTACTGAAAACTTATTCTTGTAATGCAGTGGTTCTCAACTTTTTATGCTTCACGTATCTCCTGGAACTGTGTATGTCACTGGCGTACTCCTTGTATAGATAGATAAAACTACAGTTATAGCATAACAATGGAAAAAAAAATAAAATATATATATATACATATTAAATTTTGTATTCATAAATTACATATATCGATAAACACAAAAAATGACATTAACAACTTAGCAAATCTTACAAAATTATAAATATTTTACTGGGTAATCAGATCTAGCGAGTTTTGAGCTCTCACGGCGTACCCCAAAATTTTTTACCGTGTACCACACGTTGAGAACTCCTAATGTAATGTATTTGATTGCACTTTAACTTCGAAATTTTTCAGAAACATGGAGAGGATCACACTCGAAAGAATAACTAACATCTTATTAACTGTAGCAACAATATTATACGCTTTGTTTCTTTTTCGTACAAGATAATTAAGAAATCGAGAGTTAGAATAAAGAAAGCTAATTATTATTTGCACAGGCATTTTCCACTCTTGTATCAGTAAATGGAGAAACAAAGAGTGCGACAAGCGCAAATTCGTTAAAAACTCTCAGGTTATTTTTCTGGTTCCTAGTCAACATTGCTCTTAAGAGACACTCCGCGAAATAATTCAATCACGCTGCTGATATTCATTACTAATGAGCTCATTGACACGAATGCTTTTCTGAACTTAGAAACGATTGACGGAATTTTTATACGTTATTACATGTTTATTTCGCATTCAGAAAGGTAGCACATTAGGATTTGTTTTAAACTGTCCTCATTTGGATTGGGTTGTTTTACCTCTGAGGGCACTTTTTTGTACACCATGGGCTAAATGGCCACGTCACACGGACCCCTAAGGCTCAGAGAAGGTTGGGGGAGGGGACCCACTGAAGCAGCTATTTGGAGACAGATGGTAGCCACCCATCAAGTACGTGCACAGGGTACCACCATCTTTAACGTGCACAGGGTACCACCCATCTTTAACGTGCACAGGGTACCACCCATCTTTAACGTGCACAGGGTATGGCTCTCCCGCGCATGGGGCGGGAGACCAGTAGGGGACACCGAAGGGCTTAGAAAGTTGGTTGTGGAGGAAGTCCCAGAGACTCCCCCTCCCACCACAAATGTTAATGATAAAGACGATGGGCCTCCACAAGGTGCTGAGGACCCAGTAAAGGGAGCGGATGAAGGGTTCCCAAACACGGAGTCGGCCCCGGATAAAAGGGTGGAGCCACACGTAAACGAGATGGGCTCGAGAAGGTTGACAACTACGTCTGGCCTTCTGGAGGAACTCGCGGTAGCGATGTTCCGGTACAGGGTGGAAAAAGGATTTTAGAGATGTGGTAATGGGTGCAGCTAAGAAGCTGCACAAAATAGCATGCGATCAAGAACTCCAAATTGCGACCATGAGAGGACAAATTACAGAGAGAGCTGCATGTCCTCCGACGAATAATGAAAAGCCACCAGCTTATGCAAAAGCTGTTGGTGGGCAGGGATCAGGGAAGGGTGGTTCAGTGGTAGCGAAAAAGCCCACTCCCCCTAAGCAGAGGCATACCTTGCTGATCTTTTCCAAGAATAAGGAGAAGACAGCACTTGAGGTCAGGGATAGCCTCAAGAGCAATATAAACCCCACAGACCTAAATCTTGAGGTAATGACAGTGAAGCCAATGAGGGCAAACGGAGTTATAGTGGAGTGCAGCTCTCAGAGTGACATGGACTGTCTAAAAAAGGCAGTAGACAGCCATGATGCACTCAAGGAAATCCTCGAGGCCAAGTCAGCCAAAAAGCTAAGGCCGAAGATCATGGTTAGCGGAGTGGGTAAGGACATCCACCGCAAAGACCTCCAGAAGGTTTATCCAGAGCCAAAATGGTCTGACGGAAGAAGAGGCGGACCTTACCCCGCTGTTCTCAGTAAAGGCCCGAGTGGAGAATACTGTCCACTGGGTGATGGAGGCTAGTAGTGCCTCACACAAGAAGATCATGGAAGTAGGTAAGCTTAACGTGGGATGGTCACGTTGTTTTGTAAGAGATCATATCAGGGTGCTCAGATGCTACAAGTGTTACACATTTGGGCACATGAAGAGAGACTGTGAATTAAAGATGCAACGGTGTTCTCAGTGCGTGAGCAAGCACTCGTACAAGGAGTGCAAGAAGCCCAAGCCGAGATGCATTGTATGTAAAAATGCAAACAAGGAGCACGGGGCCAAATACGATATTAGGCCACAGTGTGATGGACGCAAAGTGCCTGTCGTACTGTCGTGAGTTGAAGTTGTTGCACAGGCGCACCGACTATGGGCAGTAGGCCTCCAGGTGACCAAAGGGTGAGTCTCAAATTTCTACAGATAAATTTAAACGGGGCAAGGGCTGCAATAGCCCAACTCAGACAGGAGATAAAAGAAGAAGGAGTCGATGTTGCTCTAGTGCAGGAACCTTACTGCACTGAGAACATCATAAGGGGGCTCCCTCTCACCAGCAGGCTATTTAGCATAAAAGGAGCCAAGCCAAAAGCTGGAATTGCCGTTTTGAATCCCAAAGTGAATGCCATCCTGGCATATCACACAGAAACTATAGTAGTAGTGGAGATCGGCTACAGATGATTATTAGTATACGCCATCTCCATCTACTGTCCTCCAAATAACAACATTGAGGACCTGTTAAAGGAGTTACAAAACATCCTAACTCGAATTAACTCTAAGAACGTAATAGTAGGCGGGGACTTCAATGCGAAGCTGTGGGGTTCAAATAGGCAAGATGTCAGAGGTGATATGACTCTGGATTTTATAAACTCTCCTGATTTATTTTTATTAAATGATTGGGATACACCAGCTACTTTCAATGGCCCAAGAGGTCAGAGCTGGATCGACTTGACCCTGGTAACGCCTCGGATTTATCCTATGATCCAGAATTGGTGCGTAAGCGATAAGGTCACTTAACAGCGACCACAACTATATCATGTTCCAGGTGGGTGGAACAACATCTCCCCCACAGTATGTAAAAAGGTTTGCGGTGGGCAGGGCTCCTGATTGGTGTAAGCTCCTTCACTGTGTGACACCGGAACTGGTGGAGATCGGGCAGCACGTTACGAACATAGGTGATTGTTCTTCTCTAAATAACATCTTGAGAGAACTGACTGAGTGTATTGGTACTGGATGTGAGACAACCTCTCTTCTAGGCTTCTCTTTGCCAAGCACGTGTAGTATCGTGAATCTCTTTGTTGCGATCTTATGCAACCACAGCAATTCCCGGTTCCGCTTGTACAGCACTACCTGGTTATGAAAAGCCATGACCATCTAGAGCCAGGGGCAAGGAATACGCCCTATAGGCGCACCTCAACCCCAGCCTCACATGGCAGCAGTCCTATAGAAGGAAAGCTGACCACCGGAAGAAACCTTACTTTAATCTATTCCCCGGTTTGCAAATGTGCAAGGATATAAAGATCCAAGCTCGATCGGCACCCGGGGTGGAGACTCTTAGTAAGACCCAGACTTTTTTGACAGCTCGTGCCTTTCGGCAGAGCCGTCGAACAGACCACACAGGTCTCCTGAGAGGTGAGGTCTCCAACGCCGTCACCACCCGACCGGCAATCAAGCCGGCCAGCAGCGTCTTCAACCTCGGTTGGCTTCAGCAATGCTCCAGCCGGGGACCACCCCAACCGGCAAAACCTTGGAATGCTCCAGCTGGTGCCCACTACAGCCGGCAAATCCTTTGGCCTGCTCCAGCTGGGGATCCTCCCGACCGGCAATGCCTCCTCAGCCGGGTTGCTGGGCCCTAGGCCCCCCCACCACGACAAGGTGGTCCCCTATTGGGGGGGAAGTAGTGTCGTGAGACGGAGCACGTGCTTTCCCCATGGGGGGCGGGTCCTTCGGGACCCGCCCCCCACCTCGAAATAAAGAGAGGTACCAACTAAGCCGCCCAGCTATATTGATATAGGAATTACATGTTAAAGCTTTCATCTATTCCCTGAGCCCCGGAATATGACCTTTTTTCATCTAAAAACATATACTTTATAACATTCAAACCTTAGATTTATATATATATATACCTATTTTAATCTCAATAATGCATGAAAAGAGATAGGAACATAATAAATAAAGTGAAAATTAATGCATAAAAATAATATAATAATATTTTCGTTTGGAAACATCCATTACTCTCAGGAATTTGAGTGCGGCCTTTATGCAATATGATAAACACCGTGGAATGGGCCTGGTCATACTCCTTCGCAAATTATTTTTTTTTTCTTGCTACCCTTGTCATGCTTCTCGGTATTTTGAAATTTAGTTTTCAATTCAGTTATTTTGTTACTTTTTCCTTTATAACACTCGTACTTTATATTTCTCTAGATCGGGCATGGTGATTGGTACAAAGAGTTTAAGGAGATCAGAAGTGATTTGCACAAGCAAGATGCAGGGGCATCTATGTGGGTCTGATGTAAATGTCGAAAGCTTACAGGAAGTCTTTGCCCGCAGTCCACGTAAGTAAACGCGAGCTGCATCACGTGAGTTGCAAATACCCATTCGATAGTGCATCGGGTGTTACGACAACATTTGCGTCTGTATGTTTACAAGCTGCAAGTGGTGCAGGCAATTACGCCAGCAGATGAGGAATTTGTCAAAGACAATGTCTTCACCTTCTACCCTATCATTCAATTTGGACAAAGACAATGAATTTTTGAAGAATATCATGTTCTCTACATTTCATGTTTCATGGAAGGTAAACAAACATAGCTGAGGTCCTACCATCCTCTCAGATCTTCTACTGTGGCATATAAACTGACAGGCTCCTGTCAGACATCTGTGGCAAGCAGCTGCTTGAGGGGTTATTATTATTATTATAAATAAACATAATGTATGCATCTAGGGATCAGAACACCCTCGTGCTACAGTGGAACACATTAGATACATCTCCGAAGTTAATCTATGATGTGATCTGTTGCACGATCATTTTATAGGACCTTTTTATTACCAAACATTTATAATTATTTAAGGAAAGACCTACATGAAGATATGGAAAATGCTCAGCCTAAAAAATCTTTGGAGCCATTTACCGCTAGTAAGGAGTGATTCGATGGATTTAATTTCGTGAATTAGTTCAGAATAAATTTTGAGATTTTCTCTCGTAGATGTTTTATAAACAGTATGTCCATCTTTTCATACACTCTTTATTCACGAGTAAAGTTGTAAAATAATTTATCTACACACTGTATATATATTGGAATTATATATTGGAATACTTCCATGTTTCGTGAATGGAATGCCACAGAGGAAAACCAAGGCAATGGAAAATCGAAACCTTTGAAGATAATTTTTGTCAAAAAAAACCTCTGAAAATAAATTGATGATCTCACTCAAATTCCTCTAAATCTCAATTTCTAACAGTGATGAAGTGCATAAGGCAACTTTGTTAGTTTTGAGACAATAAAGCTGCACATTTAAAGTATCAAGAGTTCTTGTAGATCTTGTATTGTTGACTGATTTAGCAATCACTTACTTGTCAGTCAACCAATAATCTATGAAAGTCACTAGCCAATCAACTATAGGTATTTGAAATCATTGGTTGAATGCAGTAAATGACAGCTCGATCAACTAGTGACGCATAAGAATAGTCGATGCGGAAAATGCTCAGTCTCATTAATAGTTGTTTAATATTTAAAGAGTTATTAAAGTTGTAACATTAAAAAAAGACGCTGATCTTATATTATTCCAAAACACCTTTCTCCATATTAATTAATGCAAACTGAAAGAATCATTACACAAACTGCTTAGTAGTTTGTGTAACGATTCTTGGCTAAATTTTAGAAATTTTTGGGCAAACATTTGTTATAATAGTTATTATTTATATTTTAATAATTTTTTTGATAAATTTTAATGACTAACAACGTTTGCTTTTAAATATTTCAGCATCCATTACTTTTTAAATGTCAAATGAATATAACTGAAATTCGAGCTTTATATAAATTAAATTCAGATCTCTAATTTATCTCTGGAACCTTTTCTCTAAGATGCTTAATTTCAAAGCTGGAGAGAACTTTGAAATTTACAGTAATCCCTCTTTGTAACGCGATTCGCTGAGGGCTAATTCGCTGTAACGCTGTCGTTGTAGTATAATAACCATACTTTACGATAGCGCTGTCTCAACTCATTATAACGCTGTTTTAAGTCTTTGGAGACATATTAGTGAAATAACAATTGCTATAATAAATAATAATTGCCATAGATTTGGCAACAGAACTGAAGTCCTATAATTTCACAAAACAATCTGGCTGGCATTCCTTCGCACGTAACGTTTTTTAGCGCATTCTCTCGGACATAATTAATTAGTAGTACGTTTTTTAAGTTGTGACAATGAGTGATAAGAGTGAAAGAGCATCAGCTTCTAGCGTAGGTAAGAAAGAAAGGAAAAGTCTGAGTTTAGAAACTAAATTAGACGTTTTGAAAAGAATTAATTCTGGTGAACAGCAAATCTATGTGGACAATAATTTAAGACCAGAAAGTTAAACAGTAAGAACAGTTGAAAAAATAAAGAATAAATTTAACAGCGGAACAGTTAACTGTTAATTAGGGCCAGGCCGTCTATTATGATTGAAATGGATAGACTTCTAAATTTTTTTATTGATGATAAAAACCCAACGTAAAATTCGGTTAAATTCAAATTTATTTATTATTCAAATACTATCATTTATTATTTTTTAAGGAAAGACCTACATGAAGATATGGAAAAAGATCAGCCTAAAAAATCTTGGGAGTCATTTACCGCTAGTAAGGGGTGATTCGATGGATTTAAAACTCGATCTAACTCTACAGCAGTGGTTCTCAACCATTTATGCTTCACGTACCCCCTGGAAATGTGTATGTAACTGGCGTACCCTTTGTATAGATAGATAAAAACTATAGTTGTAGTATAACAATGGGAATAAAATAAAACATATATATATATAACATATATCTAGCAACTATTGAGCTCTCACCGCGTACTCAAAAATATTTTACCGCGTACCCCACGTTGAGAACCCCTACTCTACAGTATATCAATACAGCTGCTAGGATAAGAAAAGAGCAGAAATTTCCAAAAAGGAAAGCTAAAAATTTTGAAGGGGGAGGGGCAGAGCCCCCACATCCTGAAGCGGGCCCCCAGGCCAGGATCTTTGGCAGGCCTCCTACCTAACGCTAAGATTAAGGGCAGCTTGCTGCTCTACAGGATTTAGGATAAAATAAGTCAGTTTAAATGATGACACAAAAGTAATATTTATATTTATTACAAAAAACTATATGGATTTACATAATAAAAACTTATAGTAATATCAAAAATTTTCTCAAAATATATTTTCTAACTTTGGTCGTCGCAAATTTTTCAATAACTTCAGTAAAATCAACTTGCTTAGATAAATCATTTTCGATGCACAAAATTGCTATATGATTAAATCGCTCTTGACAAGTTGGGCTTCTTTGCCATGTTTTCAATGAATTTGTCTGTCTGCTGCACGATCTTTCAGCTGAAGAAACAATAACTGGTACTGTACAAAACAATTTAATGGCGAGACAGATATTGGCAAATATACCTTGCAGTTTTTTTTTTTGTCGTAAATTGCGTCAGAAGTCTAACCGGCCTTCTTTCAGTGCCGAAAACTGTCTTGTGAATACTTTTAAGGTGAAGGATTTCGTGCAGTAAGTCTTCTGACAGATCTTTCTCATACGTACTTACAAGTTTTGCTGCTTTTACGGTAAGCTGACCATCGTCTAAGTTCTGGAAGCTCAAAATGGGTGAGAATAATTCACATATGGTATCTGCGGCTTCAAATATTGTCTTTAAATCATTGGTAATAAAATCCAATACTGGGTAAACTATGGAAATTTTGAAATCATGTTTAGGTTCTATAGAAGTTTTTCGATTTTCGGGAAATTGAGGTTGCACTCCTATTGTTTCAGCAACTACTTTTGCCTCTTGAACAACACTTTCCCATGAGTCACATTAAGTGCTGCATCTCTTGCACTGTCTCTTATAAGTGCGGTCTCCGCATCGAGGGATATTCCTTTACTTTGTATGACAAAGTTCTTGTTAATAACTGCTAATATTTCGTGCTAAAACACTGTTATTAGCAGATGTTTAAAAGATCTGAAATATTTTTTCAGGCCTTTAGTTGTGTTCAGTGCTGAATGAGTTAATCCTGTAGCCATCTCTCCAAGAATGACATCTAACACAGCAAGTCACTCCTATTTTGTTTCAGGGGAGAAATAAAAAAAAGCTTTATATTTTCTTTTACTTACTAACTAGCACAATTTCAATTCAAATCAGATAGGTTCTTCTCTAATAAAACTCTGTAGAAAATCTTCAGCCTCTTCAGATCAACTTTATCAACTTAATAAACCGAAAGAAACTGTTTTATATTTCGGAATTTCGACCGACAGTTCAGGTCATTGCATCGAAAAATAATCACAATAGTAGCTTATTAAAATTATTATCAACCGGTAGGGCAGTCATTGCAAGAATGAAGATTTTGCTTAGAAGTTAGTCTTTTTTATACAGTTAGTCTTATTTATTTTAAGTCAAAGAGGGAGGTTAATTTTCTTTGTCGGCAAGCATCATCCGAAAAGCGGTCAAATTTATCAAAACAAATAAACATTAAAAATCAATAATAATATGGAATAGGCTTCTCTATAAATAAAATAAAACATTTTTTTTATTTTATTTTTGAGAAGCCTATTCCTTTTTTTATTACTTTTTTGCATGCATTTCATGATGAATGATCAATAACACTAAGCGACGCTGAAAATCTTTTGTGAATTAAACGTTTTTTACAGTTGCAATTCGTTGGAAATTCATAAAGTTATCATATTACATAACTTAAGTAACAAGATTACTTAATAAATTTCTTATCAGTAGCATGTTTTTACATACGGTACACAGACACACACACACACTTTACTGAACTCCAACTCATCATAATAAACCAACCCAAGTCTTGTAGAATAAGTCTATTCCATATATTCGAGTGTAGCAATGAAATGCGTTTTGAGAAGAAGCCACTAGGCACCTGTGTCACAGTCTAAATAAATTGTGTGCCCGGTGTAGAGAGTTCATTTTGCCTTGTCCACCCTGTGCAAGACTGTGTCAACAAAGTTCAAAGACACCGCCCGCCCAGTAATCGCTTTCTGTCTCATGCCGCATTTTTAATTGTGTTTGCAGATTTGAGCTTTAAATCAAAAAGTGATTGATTTGCTTTTTAAAGTATCAAAACAGGCACGTGTTGTCCATCGGCATAAATAAGAGTATGAATGGCGATAAATCACAAAGACGAAATAAAAGGTCGGTATGATGAGAGGATAATGTAATGTGCCTAATAAAACAATTGATTTTAGTTGGATGGACAAAACAAAAGTCAATATTTTATAAAGTCGCTTTTTGTCTTCTGTTCATCTCACTTAGCTGGCTGACCCTCCCACGCCGGGCTCCCCCCTAATCCCGGGCCCCCAGGATAGAGCCCTGTCAGCCTTCCCCTTGTGGGGCAATGGGGGGTGGGTTATACCGATCAATAAGTTGTTAACCATGCTGCTAATAATGCAAGTATTGAAACATCCCATCGCAATGACCGGAACTTACAGAATTAACACGTATTTTTACGGAAATACGGTGCACGCTTTAAGCTGATTCACTTAGCGCTGTTTTTCTGATACCAATTAACAACTTTAAGCGAGGTATTCCGTACTTTTTTTTACATTTACATACCACAGACGTGTCCCAATACTTTTGACAATATAGTGCACACTCTCCGTTGTACAATATTCTTAGTTCCTCGTTAAAAATACCTTTTATATCTTTCCGCTACTTATTCCCTTTATTAAAGCCAAAAAACCTGAAACTGAAATCCATATCGATTAAAACTACCTTGAACAAGGTTACGTATAAATTTAATTACATTAGAGAACTTTCTAACAGAAAACTAAAGATCTTTCGATCAGCCTCTAAAGTGAGTTAATTGTATCCGAAAGGCGAGGATGGAGCACCGTGGATAGGAGGACATCGACGACTCGTTAAGCAGATGAATGAGGATGCGGCAAGTAGGAGCAGAACTTTAATTTGGCGTGAAAATGTTGAAGAGGAAAATCGAGGCAGAGCATTTAAGCGAAAACTAATGAGTGGAGAAAATGAAGAAGAAATAAGAGGGCAGACTCTGTTGAGAACGAGGCTATTATTAAAGTAGAATACAACAGGGCTTTAATTATTTCAATTTTTTTTCATAAACTAGTAACCACAAGTAATATTTGTAAATAATTTTTAACAGTATATAGCTTAAAAGTGTTTTTTTTTTTTCATTTATTTGTAACAATTTTCTTTTAAACATAATATTTAATTGTAGAAAATCTTCAGCCTCTTCAGATCAACTTTATCAACTTAATAAACCGAAAGAAGCAGCTTTAAATTTCGAATTTTCGACCCACAGTTCAGGTCATTGCATCGAAAAATAATCACAATAGTAGCTTATTAAAATTATTATCAACCGGCAGGGCAGTCATTGCAAGAATTTTCTACAGTTCTCTTTTAAACATTATATTTAAAATATTTAAAATTTATTTGAATTAAACACGGAGGGAAACCTCAGAAATAAAGCACTGACTGACGTGGTGACAAATATTTTGATGGTTAAATGTGCAGTTCTTCATTCGAGAAGGAACAGACGTATTTGCACTCGATGAAAGGAGATTAGAAATTTTTCTACGCTCCTAAACAAACTTTTTTCAAAGAATTGGCCACACCCTAAACGAACTATATCGAGTTTTATCTCAAATATGATTATTCACCATGATTAGAAACAAATAGCCTCGTAACAAAGCATTCAAATTCCAAGTTTTAAGCAGAATGGAAAATATCACGTTTCCTCAGATTTTCAACTTTTCATATTTTTAGCTCTACTGCAGTCCTGGATAACCCGCAAATCATTGCAAAACGAAATGAGACTCATAAAAAAAATCATCAATATATTGAATTTAGCTCATTAATTTAAGTTCTTTTCATCAAATCTTTTTAGGTGCATAATTAAACGATTTGGCCAATTCATTGTGCTAATTAAAATTCATCAATATACTGAATATTTGTAGATTTTGTTTTTTTAGTCATTTTCTTGATTTCTTAAAAATATAGTTTTATTTCCATTTAGTTACTCATTAGAAATGCAGGTTTCCAGTACAGAATTTTACTGTTCCTCTTTAAGAAAATAGGTGTTTTTCTTTTTTTGTTTTTTCTAGTGAATCTTCGTTATGTTTGAGCATTCCTGACTTTGTGCATCTGCACTTTCTCTAAGCAAATCTTCAATCAAATTGGAACACATTCACTCAATTAAATTCAGGTGTGCACTGCCACCTGAATTGGGGGGCGGGGTGGCTCAGTCGGTAGCGCACCAGACTCGTAATCTGTAGTTCCCAGCTGGGTCATTATTGAGATTCATCTCCACAAAATTCCTTGTCCGCCCATGGTCAATAGGGGACACCGATGGGTTTGGAAAGGCTGCCGTCCGTCGGATGGGACGTTAAGCCGTAGCCCCGTGTGCGGGAGAGCCATACCCTGTGCACTTTAAAGAACACGCTGGATGGCCTTGACGGGAGGCTACCATCTGTCTTCCAACAGCTGTTCCAGTGGGTCCCCTCCCCCAACCTTCTCTGAGCCTTCGGGGTCCATGTGACCTGGCCATTTAGCCCATGGTGTGCAAAAAAGTGCCGCTCAGAGGTAAAACAACCCAACCCATCTGAATTGAATCTATTCTTTGCCTTGGAATTAAGCAAAGAGAGAGAAGGAATATAGAAGAAAGGAATTTAATGATGCAAGATGTAACAGAATAAGCAAGGTTTGTAATTCGAAATTTTTGATTACAAACCTTGCTTACAGGAAATATCACGAAAAACGTTTAGAAAAATATATATCCTCTACACAAATGAAGGAAATAATCTAGTAGCCACGCTTGTCTTGGTTTCTCAAAATATAAAAACCCATACACACAATCATACCATCCCGGGCTCAAACCCAGACCACGGCAACTGCAGTGTCATCATGAGCCAACGAGATACCTTGTGCCACAAAGGGTGCAGATGTCTCGCTCAGCCGGTATCGCGCCAGGCTCTTGATCTTCAGTTCCCAGGTTCGAGTCCCACCTAGGCCAGCGTTGAGATTTATTTCCGCGAAACTCCCTGCCCTTCGTCAGTAGACGACACCGACGGGTTTGAAAAGGCTCCGTCTGTCGAATGAGACGTTAAGCTGACTGACGTAAAAAATGAATGAGACGTAAAAGAGTGCACTTTTAACGTGCACTCCGTGTGCACGTTAAAAAACACTCTAGACGACCTTGACGACGGGGCTACCTTTTCTCTTCTACAGCTCTTCAGTGTGTCCCCTT